>CM060392.1:32148727-33352949 GCA_030545235.1 Helianthus tuberosus
ACCTCTTTCCTAGAAAGTATCCAAATAAAACATTTGTGAATCTATCCTGGACCTTTTTCACAGACTCAATCGGTATAGCTACATCAGTGTCATCAATTTTATCAATAGACTCTATAAACCTGAAGTTTACTGGTTTAGGACGACCTGCATTAAGTTTGGACGCATATGAAGCTTTAGACTGAATATTCTCCCTACCCTTGGACTCGAACAACCATTCTCCATCATCCTTCACTTCATACAGATTACCAGAATCCTTTCGATCATTATCATGCTTATCCATGTCAACCGGTACAGTGATTTTAGTCAGTTCATCAATCACATTAATATGGTTAGAATCTGATTTTACCGAACCATGACGTGGTAACACAGGGTTACCATCAATGTTAACAACACGACTAGCAATCCCCTTGAATGACAAATTAGGAATCGATCTAACCTCCTGAATGTTACTACCAAAAACTTCACCACTCTCCATTAAACAAAGCAACGAGATACCATGCAAAGGAAAACCACGCGAACCAAGACCCAACAAACCGAGAGAAACAGCAAAAACCCTAAACTAGCTTAAAACCCTAACCCATAGATCATCACGAAATCAAATAGAGAGTCCGATTAATCAAGGTTACTGCCTAACCAGTAGGACTGAAAAACCCAAAACTCTATTCAATCAGAGCTGAAACTATGAAGCTAGAGCCGGCGATAGAAAAAGAAAAAACGAAAGCAAAAACCCTACTTTCAGCCGATCAACTAAATGTTAACTAGTTCGTATCAGATGTTTGATAAATCATACATCTAATAACAGACTGTTATACACCAGATCACAATCAAAACTAGGGTTGCATGGAGGAACAAGAAGATCGCCTACGCTAACTTGGTAGTATATCAAACTATACTTTAGTTTTTTACTACGAAGTCATAAAAAGTAAAAGTAATAAATAATTGAGGCCTTAGAATTTAATTTAATTTTTTTCTACGAAGTCATAAAAAAAATTAATCACTTTTTAATTTTGCTAAATGGTAACTGTCGCAAAAGACAATAGTTTCAACAAGAATAAATAATAGCGTTTCAATAAGAATAAATAATAGCAAATAGCAATGAATTAAATTATAAGGCTTCAGCCTCATGTGGGCTTAGAGTTGAGAATTAGTGGCCCATACATAACATAAAGCCGAACATATAAATAAAAAACCCCTAATAGTCGTGGGTATACAACAACGTATCGGTCCTGAATACGCAGGATCTTTGGGAATTCTTCAAGCTCTAGCAAATGGTACCAAATTATTTTTCAAAGAGAATCTTCTTCCATCTAGACTTACTATCTTTGGGATCTGATCCTACACCGTTGCTCAATACCTTAGTGGATCGGTTCTATTACATAAGTAGATTCCTAACGTTTGTCTCACATTATGACACAAGTAAGCAACTCTTATTATATCGGCCAAAACCTCGCTAATTGATCTTTACGGTGCTTACTCTATCAATTAGATCCTTTACGCATAGACTAAAATAGCTAGGCATATCTATTTATTCATATTTTCTTCTCAAGATTCCCGTTTTACACGCAGAGCTTCTACTGTTCCGTCTGTTGTTTCCGGCCAGAGAAAATATATTGATTTTTTTTCTCGCTTCACACAGATTCAACGAGTTTAAGGGGGCGATCTCAAAATTTTATGGGTGCGCTTGGGATTTTCACGCACATACGACACTAAAAGTTTTGTTTTCAAGGGGGGCGCACGCACTTCCACGGTAAGGCATAGTGATAACTAGCCGAGTGACTCAGCAGATCAAGACCCGATTCAACAGGCTGACCTGATCTAACCGAGCAACGATACACAGAACTGGGCCAGCTTGGTCAAAGCCCCACACGATTGAAGAATCCACTCACAAGGCCCACATGCAATGTCACACCCCAACCGATGGCGGAAACATCAGAGTGAGACGAAAACGAGATTGCTCGAGACTTCATAATGCTAAATGTGACAAGTATTTAACAAATAATTTCATTTCATGGCTAATAACAAGTACATTGTTCGAAATTGAAATACAATAAGTTTGAAACGAATAAATTACAACAATTATCAAATGACTAAACTAATAAACACAAATTTAAATTTGGTGCGTTTCTAGGCATCCTACTAAGTTCCGTGCATCGTCATCATCATCATTATAATCCTGCAACATGTATTAAAGTATAGTTCAATAGAAAAAGTATTGGCGAGTATACAAGTTTTGAGTACTAGCATATAAATATAAGAGTTTGAACAACCCACATAGCAAACTTAGTTATCAAGATTAACGTATAAACTGGCATGTGAATAAACAAGTCAACCAAGGTTTAACGCAAGTATGAATGAATGACTTAACATGACCTCACGAACACGGGCGATGCATTACTCCTATAGCGCTATACATATTAAGGGTAGGCTCGTATGAAGTTAATGACAAGTTTATCACAAAAAGAATAACCCTAGAATAACGAATCAATTATAACATATTAGCATGCATGTATTGGATTCTTGTGTAATTGCATAAAGAATGTGTGTTTGTGTAAGTTTGTATAATGTAAACGAAAAAGGGTGTCGAATATACTCACAATTTTGCAAAAGCTTTCCGATTATCCGTGGATTGATGATTTGATGAGATTGGGGAAGCGAAGGCGTATGGTCGTTTAAAGTTTATGGAGTAGTTAGATTTGAAACTTTAAAATACGAAAGTATATAGTATGAAAGTATCTTTAAACAAAAAATATATTATGTCCGAATGTTTGTGACGGAAATTGTAACAAGGATCGCGGAAACATAATAACAGGACCGAAACACAAACTGTTCGGACGAGAGAACAGTTGGCACGACAGGCCTTTCGCGCGAGTGGGACCACCCTTTTGCGCGAGAGGGACTGTTTGGTGAACCGATTCTCGGTTGAACGTTTTAACTATTAATCAGTTATGTTCGTGAGTTCAGTTAAGTTATTTAGTTATAATATTAGTCTAGAATGTTCATAGAGTTCATCGAAGTCATGCATGGAGGTAATATCCTCGTTATAGTTCACCAAAGCACAAATCAGTTAACTTAGTTAACTAACCGGTTGGTCATGAATACAGAATTAGAAAAAACAGAAGGTAAATAATAGCCAAACAACCGAACAAGGACAACCCAGGTGTGCCAACACGACATAGAAATAACGAACTAAGTGTCGGAGGCTGGACGGGGTTAACTTGTTCTAGGTCTAGAAGATTGTTTGGGTGTTCGTTTTACAAGTCTAAGTGAGGTGGTGGAACTAGATTGGAATCCAAGGCTTTCACATATCACACACTGATATTACAGAGTCGACTATATTGAGAATAGGGATCTGAAATATCATACAACACTTAGAAGTTGTTGGAACGTATTGAAACAGTCTCATTCGGGCGACAGGATTCGCCTTTCGCGCGAAAGGGTTGCCCCTTTCGTGCGAGAGGGCTACTCCTTCTCGGACGACTGGTACAATTTCGAGACGAAATCAGTTCAGTTTTGGTTGAACTGTTCATCTTCTCGGCTAGAATCGGCTCTAACATGAATCCACACCTAGGAGCTTAGCTTGTGAGCTCAGAGAATCTCTGATCGGCCAAGTTTAACATTAAAAAGTTTGTTTTGCAAAAGATTGTAAGATTACTTCACCTTAATCAGCTTGGTCCTCACTATGGAGAGTTCTAATCAAATTGGCAAGGCAGATCTGTTTAACTAGGTGAAAAGTTGTGAAGAATCTTGTAAAAACTTAGAAAAATGGAAGAAGAGTAGAAGAAATCAGGTGTTAGTGAGTTGCAAACTCACTTAGAAAACTGCTGGAACAAGCTTAAAGAATTTCCCAAGTTTAGGTTTTTGAGAGAGAATTTGGAGTTTTGATTAGCTTTTTACCCCATGCGTGATTTCTGATTTTGTACATGTGTGATTATCTTCATGCGTGATTATGGGTTTCAACATGTGTGATTAGGGTTTTTGAGTTTTATAACGTGCGTAATTTCATCTCGTAGACATCGCACGTTAAGGAATATTGTACGTTAACCAACCCCTATATATATAGAGGCCGGTTAACGTATAAGAGGCCTTAACGTACGAAGCGTACGTGACTGTTTTTCAATGTGCGATTTCATGTTTACGCCATGCGATTTCATCATTTACACACCCCATGCGATTTTTTCACATTCCATGCATGTCGCAACCCCCGCCCCCTTATCTGTCCCGGGAACGGGCGGCCGCGAGACCAGTTTTCGTGGTATCATTTGTTATCATTTTGGCAGCGGAAATTACATCAGGACCGTAGTTAGGAAATGTTTATCAGAGTAAAACCACCATATTTTATATTAATAATCACATGGGTAAAACCCAAGTTTCTTATTACAACATGTTTATAGGGATAAACCCCATTTTATTGAATTTAAAACATCGTCTTTTAGGTAACTTTTACAGCCACATTTTTCCAAGCCGTCAGTGCTCTCCAGCTGGCTTTCTTCTAATTGGCTTTTACATTTTGTTACCTGAAACGCGTTTTAAAAACATTTGTCACTGGGAAATACTGGTGAGTGAATCCCAGTTTAATCAAGAAGAGTTTTATCAATTACACAGTATTGAGAGCTATCACATTGTTTATTTCTACACAATTACTCATTCAGTACTGTCAATCTTGACTGGTGGGTCATATTACCCATTGGCTAACTCTTTGTCCAATGGTAACGTGTTCCACATTTTGTATACAAAACCCCAACATACCGGCAGTAATTGAAGAACTACAAAGACTCAATCACTGCTTAACCACATTGTAAAATATTTAAGGTTTTGTAAAACAGATTACAAAAAGGTTTACAAAAAGAGGATAAACTCACATTGTTGTCTTAGATTTCTTCTAAGGTTTCCTGGTGATTTATCTATAATTTACACAAATGTACATATGTTAGTATAATAACCCTTTATTTATATTAACGATACCCTCCCCGAGACGGCATTCCAACGACTACGTCGGGTAGAACCACGACAGCCTTTACGGAACCCTGGATCAATCGGGCAGCGTATCTAATATGTAACTGGGGTTATAATACTTACAACGGAGCAGAACTTCGTTAATTAGGGGGTATTATGCCCGGAAATTATGTTATCTTCTTCAGAAATTCGTAAGAAAGAAAAGAAATGAGCGATCGTAACCGAAGGCCCGATGCCCTCTTATATAGGGCCTGATTTTCGTTTTCTCGCGGCCCGCGTAAGGTGAGTCCTGGGGTTACGCGGCCCGCGTAGTAGGGGGTCTAGGCCGTAGCTGATCCGGGTCACGAGTATAGGTCCAACACGTGTTGCCACGTGTCAACACCGGGTGAGGCCTCGTTTTTGATCGCTCGCGGCCCGCGTAGGCAGTAGCCAAAGGCTACGCGCCCCGCGACAGCCTTAATTTTCTTGTTTTTATTTTATTTTTATAAAATAAAGGTATTCGGGGTCCGTTTTCGTGTACGGGGTGTATTTTAGGACATATTAGGGTATTTTAATATATATTAGGGTGTCAGAAAAATTCAGGAGGGTTGTTATATCCTCCCCACCTTGTTTTAGAACTCGTCCTCGAGATCTACTGGAACAAGTGTGGATATTTCCTTTGCATTTCTGATTCAAGCTCCCATGTGTATTCTGGTCCTCTTTTGGAGTCCCACTTTACTTTGACCATAACTAATCTCTTGTTTTTGAGGTTCTTGACTTTCCTATCTTCAATTTGTAGAGGCCTCTCTACGAATTTTAACTGCTCATTTACCTCTATATCCTTAAGAGGTACTACAAGTGATTTATCAGCTAAACACTTCTTGAGATTAGATACATGAAATACATCATGTATTCCTGCCATTTCCTTTGGCAGTTGTAGCTGATAGGCTACATGTCCTATTCTTCTAATAATCTCAAAAGGTCCAATATATATGGGGCTTAGCTTTCCCCTTTTGATGAATCTTACCACTCCTTTCCAAGGAGAGACTTTTAATAACACTTTATCTCCTACTTGAAATTCCAACGGCTTTCGTCTGTTATCAGCATAACTCTTTTATCGATCACGTGCTGCTTTCAGTCGTTCCTTGACTTGAATGATTTTGTCTGTTGTTTCTTGTAGTATCTCAGGTCCAGATAGTTGCTTTTCCCCAATTTCTGCCCAACAGACTGACGTTCAGCACTTTCGTCCATAAAGTGCTTCGAATGGTGCAACATTGATACTTGTGTGATAACTATTATTATAAGAAAATTCTATCAATGGTAAGTGATCGTCCCAATTACCTCCGAAATCAATTACACAAGCTCTAAGCATGTCCTCCATTGTCTGTATGGTCCTTTCGCTTTGTCCGTCCGTTTGAGGATGATAAGCTATGCTTAGATTTAGCTTGGTTCCCATGGCTTTTTGGAAACTTGTCCAAAAAATGAGAGGTAAAACGACTATCTCTGTCAGAAACAATTGATAGAGGAATTCCATGTAATGAAACTACTTCATTTACATACAATTTAGCTAATTGTTCCATACTGAAAGTTTCCTTCATCGATAGGAAATGAGCTGACTTGGTTAGTCTATCTACAATCACCCAGATTGTATCATTACCTTTCCTGGTCTTGGGTAATTTACTAACAAAATCCATTGTTATCAATTCCCATTTCCAAACAGGCATTTCTAACTGTTGTAGCAAACCTGAGGGTTTCTGATGTTCAGCTTTGACTTGTGAACAAGTTAAACACTTGGCAACATATGCTGCTATATCCTTTTTCATTCCTATCCACCAGAAATTCTTTCTTAAGTCCTGATACATCTTATCATTTCCAGGATGCATCGTATACTTAGACTTATGGGCTTCTTCTAATATACGGTGGCGTAGGTTTCCTAATTTAGGTATCCACATTCTTTTCTTATGGAATCTCCAAATTCCATCTGTTCCTTGTTCTAATTCCTTAATCACTCCTTTCAATTTCTCAGTATCATCCTTGATTACTGATTCTTGTGCATTTCTAATCTGTTCATTTAAATCTACTTGTAGATTTAATTTAAGAGAACGTACTCTTTTTGGCTTTTCATGATATTTTCGGCTTAAAGCATTAGCAACTACATTTGCCTTTCCTGCATGATACTGGATATCACAATCATAATCACTAAGCATCTCCATCCAGCGTCTTTGTCTCATATTCAATTCCTTTTGCCCAAAGACATACCTTAAACTCTTATGATCGGTGAAAACAGTAAACTTACTGCTGTATAGGTAATGTCTCCAAATCTTAAGGGCGAAAATTATAGCTCCTAGTTCTAAATCATGGGTTGAATAATTCTCTTCATGATTCTTAAGTTGTCTGGATGCATAAGCTATAACCTTTTGACGTTGCATCAACACACATCCATAACCTAATTTAGAAGCGTCACAATAGATTACAAAATCTTCAGTTCCTTCTGGTAACGCTAGTATGGGTGCATGGGTTAATCTTTGCTTAAGGGTTCTAAAGGCTTCTTCTTGTTTTGGTCCCCATTCAAACTTAACGGATTTACAGGTTAGTTTGGTTAAGGGAATGGCTATTCTAGAAAATCTTGAATAAATCTTCTATAATAACCGGCCAGTCCTAAGAAACTTCTAACCTCGGTTGGTGACTCAGGGGTTTTCCACTTAGTAATCGCTTCGATCTTGGTGGGGTCTACATGAATTCCTTCACGATCGACTAAATGTCCAAGAAACTGTACCTGTTCTAACCAAAACTCGCACTTTGAAAACTTAGCATAAAGCTTTTCCTTTCTCAATAAACTTAGAAGTGCGTGCAAATGCTGTGCATGTTCTTATTTACTTTTAGAGTAAATGAGAATATCATCTATAAAGACAATTATGAATTTATCCAAATATGGCTTACATATTCGGTTCATCATGTCCATGAATGCAGCTGGGGCATTGGTTAAACCAAATGGCATGACAGTAAATTCATAATGGCCATACCTTGTTCTGAAAGCGGTCTTAGGAATGTCCTCTTCCTGTACCCTTAATTGATGATATCCTGACCTTAAATCGATTTTTGAGAAAAATCGGGCTCCTTGTAATTGATCAAACAGATCATCGATTCTTGGTAATGGATACCGATTCTTAATCGTGACTTTGTTCAATTCACGGTAGTCAATGCACATACGCATTGATCCGTCCTTCTTTTTAACGAATAAGATCGGTGCTCCCCATGGCGATGAGCTTGGGTGTACGAATCCTTTCTTTAATAATTCGTCTAACTGTTTCTTAAGTTCCTGCATTTCTTTGGGTGCCAAACGGTAAGGTGCTTTGGCAATTGGTGCTGTCCCTAGTATCAACTGGATTCTGAATTCAACTTCCCTATTTGGAGGTTGCCCTGGTAGCTCTTCTGGGAATACACCTGAAAACTGAGATACTACTGGAATATCCTTTAATTCTTTTCCTTTAGTGTTAATGATTATGGAAATCAAATACACTAATGACCCTTTTCTTATGTAACTTGCTGTTTTCATCACAAAGATGAATTTAGTGGATCTAGAGGTTTTATTTCCTTTAATTGTGATCTTTTCACCCATTGGTGAATTTACTTGAATTGACTTTTGATCACACAAAATACTGGCTTTATTGGCTATTAACCAATCCATTCCTAACACGACATCAAATCCTGCCAGATTCATGGGGTAAAGGTTTGCAATAAATTTCTGATTTAGAATTTCTATTCTTGCTCCCTGCAAGATCTCAGAAATCTTAATGGTTTCCCCATTTGCTGTCTCTACTTGACATTCTTGTGGAAGTTTAGTCAATGATTGATTAAGAAGTTTGCAAAATGAAGTATTAATAAAACTTTGGTTTGCACCAGAATCAAATAATACTTTAGCAAAAACATCATTAACTAAAAACGTACCGGTGATCACATCCGGAATCATCTTTGCTTCTTCTGCAGTCAGAACAAATGCTCTGGCATTTTTAGTATTCTTGGTGTTCGTGGCTGGAGCTAATTTCAGACAGTTTGGCTTGATGTGGCCTTGTTCTCCGCAGTTGTAGCATATCCTATTGCTAATCTTTTTCCTGCAATCTTCCTCCTTGTGTCCCGATATTTTGCAAAAGTTACAGTATATGGAGCATCTTCCTGAATGCTTCCTTTTGCAATACTTACAGTAGGGTGCAGAGGTAGAACCTACATTTTTCCCACGATTAGAATTTCCAGAACGAAATTCTTGGGTAAGCCTTTGAGCTAGGTTCTTTCTTTGATCCTCTTCTCGTGTACGGACTAATTCATCTGTCAAGGTGTTGTCTAGTTCTATAGCTTCTTCTATGGTTTGGGGTCTAGCTGCCTTGACTACATGTCTAATCTCTCCAATTAATCCCCAGATGTAACGGGAGATTAATACTGGTTCAGGTGAAGCAAGGGTTGGTACTATTCTAGCATATTCAAAGAATAACTTAGTGTAACCCTTACTATCCACACCAGTCATTCTAAGGTTTAGGAACTTGTTTGCTATCTGTTCTTTCTCATTAGGAGGGCATAATTTCCTTTCTACCATGTTTTTAAACTCCTCCCATTCCATATTGTAAGTTCTATCACTTCCCTTAGACTGGAGGATAGTGTTCCACCATTCTAGTGCTGAATTCTTAAACAGATTAGAGGCAAACATTATCTTATCCTCTTCCGTGCACTTACTTATTCTCAAGACTGCCTCAGTCTTTTCTATCCAACGTAGAGTTGCAATGGCCCCTTCATTGCCCGAGAATTCCATCGGTTTACAAGACCAGAATTCTTTGTAAGAACAACCGTAAGACACGGTTCTTCTTCTTTTGGGAATGGGCACTTGAAGTACGGGTCCATTGTTCACGCTGTGTTCAGGTTCAGAGGGTTGCTTGCTATCATGTTTACTTTTATTTTCTGCTTCCCTAACCGTTTGAATAATATATGGCATCGCATCTATTATTCCTTGTGCCACTACTTGTTGGATGGCATTGTTGTCCACTTGGTTTCCATTGTTCGGATTATTGTTATTCGGATTATTATCATTCTGGTTTTCCGGGTTGTTATCCAGATTCTCCTGATTCACTTGGTCGGCCATCTGAATTTTAAACATTTACCACATATTAATATCACAAGATAATATCTTAATACGATCAATCACATGACACGCATCTTGATCAAAAACGTCGAGCATTACGACTTACTATTTTCTATTATAGTATGCGTCAAATACACACTAAGACTGAATTTAAAATTACAACACTACTATGCATCGTTAACCACAAAGTGGTCTATACTACAACATATATTATTATTACACACACACACACACACATATATATATATATATTATATTTTTTTTTCATACTAACATATTATATATTATTATATTATTATTATTATTATTACCAACTCCACCATCACCTTCACTGGTCGGGATTCATCCAGTAATCCATATTGCGCTCGTCGTATTTCTAGACGAGTCGCTCTCCTACCAGCCTCATTTCCAGAAGAGGTACCTTCACTCCTAGGTGAATCAGACAACTGACGATAAACGTCTGAGGGTCCTTGATCACTCATACTGTAAACTAACAAATAGTCAAATAACACATAACAATAAAATACAGATATGCACGTATTTTCATAATTTATTTCCTAACAAATTTAATAATATATTGGTGTCAGCAGAACACTTCTGTGGCTGAATCAGTGGTTTAGCTCTGATACCACCTTCTGTCGCAACCCCCGCCCCCTTATCTGTCCTGGGAACGGGCGGCCGCGAGACCAGTTTTGGTGGTATAATTTGTTATCATTTTGGCAGCGGAAATTACATCAGGACCGTAGTTAGGAAATGTTTATCAGAGTAAAACCACCATATTTTATATTAATAATCACATGGGTAAAACCCAAGTTTCTTATTACAACATGTTTATAGGGATAAACCCTATTTTATTGAATTTAAAACATCGTCTTTTAGGTAACTTTTATAGCCACATTTTTCCAAGCCGTCAGTGCTCTCCAGCTGGCTTTCTTCTAATTGGCTTTTACATTTTGTTACCTGAAACGCGTTTTAAAAACATTTGACAGTGGGAAATACTGGTGAGTGAATCCCAGTTTAATCAAGAAGAGTTTTATTAATTATACAGTATTGAGAGCTATCACATTGTTTATTTCTACACAATTACTCATTCAGTACTGTCAATCCTGACTGGTGGGTCATATTACCCATTGGCTAACTCTTTGTCCAATGGTAACGTGTTCCACATTTTGTATACAAAACCCTAACATACCAGCAGTAATTGAAGAACTACAAAGACTCAATCACTGCTTAAGCACATTGTAATATATTAAGGTTTTGTAAAACAGATTACAAAAAGGTTTACAAAAAGAGGATAAACTCACATTGCTGTCTTAGATTTCTTCTAAGGTTTCCTGGTGATTTATCTATAATTTACACAAATGTACATATGTTAGTATAATAACCCTTTATTTATATTAACGATACCCTCCCCGAGACGGCATTCCAACAACTACGTCGGGCAGAACCACGACAGCCGTTACGGAACCCTGGATCAATCGGGCAGCATATGTAATATGTAACTGGGGTTATAATACTTACAACGGAGCAGAACTTTGTTAATTAGGGGGGTATTATGCCCGGAAATTATGTTATCTTCTTTAGAAATTCGTAAGAAAGAAAAGAAATGAGCGATCGTAACTGAAGGCCCGATGCCCTCTTATATAGGGCCTGATTTTCGTTTTCTTGCGGCCCGCGTAAGGTGAGTCCTGGGGTTACGCGGCCCGCGTAAGGTGAGTCCTGGGGTTACGCGGCCCGCGTAGTAGGGGGTCTAAGCCGTAGCTGATCCGGGTCACGAATATAGGTCCAACATGTATTGCCATGTCTCAACACCGGGTGAGGCCTCGTTTTTGATCACTCGCGGCCCGCATAGGCAGTAGCCAAAGGCTACGCGCCCCGTGACAGCCTTAATTTTCTTGTTTTTATTTTATTTTTATAAAAATAAAGGTATTCGGGGTCCGTTTTCGCGTACGGGGTGTATTTTAGGACATATTAGGGTATTTTAATATATATTAGGGTGTCAGAAAAATTCAGGAGGGTTGTTATAATGCATGCTATGCGATTTCATTTGCAGATTGTACATTTATCAAAACATGCGATTTTTTGAGATTCCATGCATGCCATGCGATTACATTTTGCAGATTCCAACATGCGATTTTTCACATTTCATGCATACACTTTTTTAGAACATGCGAATTGCACTCGCGTACGCTGCGTACGATAAGCCATATTGTACGTTACACTTTTTCTATATATATATATATATATATATACTAGTCGTTTACCCGCGCGATGCGGCGGGAAACATATCATTTAGGTTGGTGCGTTTAGGGCTATGTACGGGGCGGTTCTCGTTTTCCAGTTAATTTATCAGTCTTCTTGTGATATATTGTATAGTACTTAAGTTAGTTTTCTTAACCGCCATGGCCTTCACCTCTTCTTTGGGGCTCTCTTGATGAACCATCACACAAGGCGTTTTGGTTTACGCCTTAGCTCGCCTCACGCCTAGGCGCACGTGGTTTATGCCTGTAGCTAAACTGGTGCTCCGTATGTATTTTTTTCGTTAGATTTGATTTCGAATCACCGGAGTTCCATAACGACAACCAAGCCTCAAACTTCATAATATGACAGCTATGGATTTACTCGAGTAAGAACCTTAACTGCCGCTATTCATCACTGTTGTTGAAATCTCGAACCACCGTCGCCGCCGGCTTGTGTGGCGGAACTCTAAATCGCCAGGTCGGTTGACAGGTCATTTACAAGTTTGAGATGAAATGTGTTTAAAGTGACCTGTTTGGGATAAAAACACAAACAAAAATATAGCCAAACCCTATAAAGCTATTTCTTTATTTAACCCGTCTAATATAAACAGAGACCAAACGACGTATTGATTAAACATGTAACCTCTAAATAAGGGTCTGAGAAAAAAATAAAGAAATAATTCCACCATTCATAAAAAAAAATTAGAAAACATGTACTGACTCTTGGTTGAGAGTAAATCTTAGACCGTTCACCAGTGTATGATCCTCGGCCAAAGAAAATGTTGAAGCTGACTGATCCTTATATGAACCGTGCTCCATTTTGGAGTAAAAATCTGGAAAATGCACGAAAATATTTATTTTAGTGAACAGTGAGAGCCAAAAAATAAAACACCCTAAGTTTTCAGTTAGTATTTAACACCCGTTAGCCAGGCCCTAGGATGTTAGAAAATCAAAAGTTAAAACCTTAGATTGTTACTTTAAACTATTAGTACCTAACGTTTTTACTTTCCATAAACCACAGGGACTAATGGTGTAATTAACTCAAAATAATAAAATAAGTATCATTAAAATAATGATCCAATTCAAATATGGTATAGAAAGTATATTATATTCTTGACATTATAGATATCCAATATTGCTAGTTTGACTCTCAAAAGTCAAACATAGACTATTCTTTGGAATAGAAGCTGACATAAAAAGCTTTAGTGGTGACGCCAATCATACGGACTCCTACCCCCTGGAAAACAACTTCTAGAATTCACCTAAATAATTGTTAACTTTTGACTCCTTTACAAAAATGTTAATATTTTGAATGCATTAATCTCAAAAAAAATATCTAAAGTATATCTTTCATTATTATATTTTTAAAACTGATTTTAGTTACCATTTAGGAAAATATTTTTGTTTGATAGGTGTAACATCATCATCATTATTAAATCCCACCAATAGCCAAGCTAAGGTAGGGTCTGAGGAGGGTAAGATGTTGACAGTCTTACCTCTACCCCGTAGGAATAGAGAAGCCGCTTTCGGTGAGACCCCCGACTTGATAAGTAGTTTTGCCTCAAGCCTTGGACATAAGGCACATAACACTCGGCAATTGGGACAAAAGTTGATTAGTGCATGTGCCCCCTTGTCTTTCGGCTATCAACGCCACCACATGATGCGTGATTAGCCTTACCTCGCTTTTTAACGTTATTTTCACAAAATTAGTAAAATAAAGTTAATATTAATGCACTTTCACTTTTGCCCCCGAGAGCCTACATATGTACCTATTAATTCATTTTGATAGGTGTAACATGTACCTGTTAATTCATTTTGCTACAAGGGGCTATTCTTTAGTGATGACAACACCATAGCTATTTCACATTTGTTGATGCGTATATAAGTTTTCTTTTTTTACCAGCCAAAACAAACTTCCATTAAACATATAACAATTACAAGAGCCAACCCCGCAAGATGTTGAGCACAAACAGAAAAAAAAAAAACTGTTTTAGGACATAACACCAGCATATTTCACTCAAATATTGCACCCCAAGACTATTCAGCAAGTATATGAAGCCAAAGAGCCACTCCATATACAGACATTTAGGAAACCAAATCTATAAAACAACAAAGAGAACTCGGCTAATAAAGCAAAAGAGAAGCGCCAATTGTTGGCGAAATAGAATTAGGAGCGCCAGCCTTCCCAAAGCTACCAACTAATGCATCTTGGGAGAGCTGCTGCAAACCACCATCAGAAGCCAAGATGTAGTTCCTGCAAACCACCATCAGAAGCCAAGATGTTGTTCCTGCAAACCACCATCAGAAGCCAAGAGAATTCGGTCCGTTAAGCTTGTTATGTCCGACACATGTCAAAGATCTGTCAAAAACCTGCAAGTAGTGGAACAACTACTTAGACCCATTTGACCACTTTTGTTTTTAGTAAAGTTTTTAAAGTTTACACATTTGACCCAACAAAGATAAAAATATAAACCAAAATCAACCCTTACTAATGAGTCCAACCTGGATTCTAATAAACTGACACATAATTCTATGACTTTGTCATCTACTACCTTTTTAGGCACTTTTTTTATTCTCTATGGACCCGATGAGCCATAGGGGTGACAATTTTGCATTATTAGCTAAGCATGCGGTGATTCAAATGTTTTGGGCCTTAAGAGCCATAAGAGTAAAGTAAAGAACGATCATCTAAAAAACAACTCGAGCGGGTCAAAAAATGTCCAATGTGCATTTTCAATCTCCTAAAATAATTGAACTTTTAGAAGCATGTCCAATGTTGACTCATAAGTCTGTCCCTTAACAAACTGAATTAAAAAAATCATAAGGTCTCCCCACAGATTGAACATACCAAATCCAAAAAAAAAAACTTATAGAACCAACGATCAATAAAAAATGTATCAAAATGAATATTGACAGCAATTACCTTTGCTGGCCTCATCTGTGCATTCCCTGGTTGGCCAGTGCTAGTACCTTGGATAATCCTAGACTTCATATTTTTCAATTTAGAATTTAAATAAAGTCCCAAGGCTTGATTTTGAACCAAAAATATCTGTTTTGGATACTTGAATCTTTTAACTTTTAAAAGGCTATGCAAAAAGGTCCTTATTTTTTCTATCCAGTTATTATTGTAGGCTCCACTCCTAATGTAGAATTCACACCTTCAAGAAAGAAACAGCCCATTAACATATATTAGTGACATGTAGCTTCATAATAGTCAATGAAGCACAAGGAAAGTCAAAGTTAACTAAAGTTATGTAAATCTCAAGCTCGTCCCCAAGATGTTATTAGATATTCTCCATACTAACCTATTAAAACTTAAATCCCTGTCATATACCCACAGGAAATAATGTCACTAAACGTATAAATCAGGAAGGATTAGTGTCACGGTTCGTTTTGAGAATACTTACAACAATTCATGGTCTCTCACTTGCCAGATATATTCTGGTATTTCTCCAGATATGTTGCAATTTCTGAAGACACTATTTATGAACGAAATATCAGAGCTCAAGCAAGTCAACACAAAAGCCAATGCTAGAAATATCTACATACAATCTTATTAATCCCTTGGTATTGTTGAGCTGAGGAAAAGGTTGAGCGGGTCCGGTTATTTCACTAATTATCCTGCAAAACATGTGCCATCATAAGCTTGCTATATATATAATTAATCACTTCCTTGACACAAAAGAACAGTTTCATCATCAAGAAAAGATTCGTAACTTACAGATCACTTAAATTCATGTAGGGTATCCCTTAAGATAACCAGATGCATCAAGTCAAAAATACAGAAAAAAAATAAAACATTATCTTCCAAATTCTGTTACATGGCTGGTTCCCATCTTATCTTTCACAGATTATATTTTCTTTATACCAGGAACTATATGTATCTCAGATGTTAAAATAAAGAGTAAAATGGCATTTTTGTCCTTGAGGTTTTACCAGTTTTGCGACTTTCGTTCAAATGTTTGTTTTTCCGCATTTGGATCCAAAAGGTTTACATCTTATCATTTCCATCTGGCTCGTTAACTCCATCCAATTTTCTCTGTTAAGTCAGGGGTATTTCTGTCTTTTTTTGTTAACTTAAAGGCAATTTAGTCTTTTTCCATGGGTATCCGGTCTTTTTACATATAGTGATAAAGACCGAATTGCCCTTTAAGTTAACTAAAAAAGATGGGAATACAGACTTAACGGAGAAAAATGGATGGAGTTAACCAGCCGGATGAAAATGGCAAGATTTCAAACCTTTTGGATCCAGATGCGGAAAAGCAAACCTTTGGATGAAAGTCGCTGTGACAACTCGTAATTTAGAACCCTTTCTTGTATCTCGATGTAACATGCTTGAACATTATGTGTATATATATATATATACTAGTAGATGAAAGTTGGTGATTATCTTAATGTGCTATGTGCTTTTAATGTGTGCGTATAAAGTATATACAAGTGTGTGTAGTGAACCGGAACCAAAACACAAGAACCCAACTTGAGACCACTCGGTCTCGAGTGAACAATGTAACCATTGGGCCGGTTGGGCCATTCTCCCCTTCACCCCACTTGAAAACCCACTAGGGTGAACCAACTTAGTATATAACTCATGCTCCTAGCCATTTTTGTCATTCCTTTGGACAACGCACACTCTCCTACACACACACTCCTACTTCCTCTCTCACTAAAACCCTAGAAGCACAAGCCTTCTCTCCTCTCTTTCGGATTCAACCAGTGACAACAAGGGCTCTCGGATTGGAAGCTTATTCATCGATTTCTTCATATCCTCGCATCTTGAAAACCTAACCGGTTAGTGATTCATGCTATGTATTGCATCTCGGTTGATGATGATGTATGATGAAGTTATTTGATAATATGTTTGCTTGTTAAGTTTTATGCATGATGAATACATCCTTCTTGAATAGACGGTATTAAGATGGTTGTTATATGATGATGTAATGTCGGCTTAATATAGATAATATGTGATGGATCATGAATGATTGTAATCGGCTCTATATGGTTTGAATCCGAATGGCTTGGTTATGTTTAGGAGGTTTATTACTCATGAAATCGGATGTTTTGCATATGTGGGTTAGATGTTGTGCATGGTTAGAATATATGATAAGATAGGGTTGTTTGATTAATCATATTGCAAAAGGTGGAAAAACCCTAAAATGATGAACAAGTTGAATGATAATATGAATATTTGAATATGATATGAACATGTTATGAACATTTGAAAATGATTGTTTGATCTGTTTTGAATCAATGTTAGACAAGAAAACATGTTTGTATGGATAGTACACACTGTTGCATGAAATCGAAATTCCATTAGCTAGTACAAATGGACAGATTCTAGAAGGTTTCGGTTACCAGGAATACAAGTCGAGATCTCTAGTCTCGACTCGAGACCACATAGGTGACAGTTCGAGACCCCGGTTGCGACACAGGTTGCGAGTCGAGAACCTCTAGTCTCGACTCGAGACTACACATTACTAGCAAACAAGCAGCATAACTCGAGACCACGGTTGCGGGTCCGGTTGCGACTCGAGACCGTCTAGTCTCGACTAATGCATGTATAACTCGAGACCGCACAGTCTCGACTCGAGATCTCTAATCTCGACTCGAGACCACGTACACATATTCACTGAGTTGGACTTGTACACTGTTACGGGCTTAGGTGTTGGGCTGGGCTGTTGGGCTTTATGTGTTATTGTTAATTGTGTATGTTGTGCACTGATTTGGACTGCCATGAGAAACACTTGTTTGCAACGTGCTAGTATACATGTAGAAAATGTATGTGCGTTACTTGGTTTGTACCTGACTTGTGTGATAACCATACTAGGACGTGGTTGACCATAATTAGCTTGATTTGACCCTTCGTTTATCTGCCGAGCAAACCAAGGTGAGTTCACACCCTCTACAAAGCATGGGATTCCCAGGGGTCGGGAATTGGGGTTAAGGAACATGGGTTCCTCGTCCTTCTTGGGTAGGACAGCATCGGTTCAGGAATATAATTCCTCGTCCTCATGGACAGATAACTCGTACTAGACCAAAACTCTATCACGAAGTCCCTCCTTTTTATATCGACTTAATCGCCGGGCCAATGGCGAGCGGGTCATTAGTTAGATAGCGCTATTTAGGTCTGACAAACCTCACACCGTGCCGCAGAGGACGGGCGTGAACTAATGGATCTGGGGCACGTCAATGCTGATAGACATTGACAGTTTCAGGGCACATAAACATGACTACAGTCAGCAGTCGATATGGTAACGAGTCTAGTAGTATACACGGGGTAGCCCCCACGGCCGAAAT
Organism: Helianthus tuberosus; assembly: GCA_030545235.1. NCBI lineage: Eukaryota > Viridiplantae > Streptophyta > Magnoliopsida > Asterales > Asteraceae > Helianthus > Helianthus tuberosus. The sequence continues at coordinate 32,167,322 of CM060392.1, forward strand.
GCCAGATAACTAACAAGGGGTAGCCCCCACGGCCGAAATGCCAGATAACTAACAAGGGGTAGCCCCCACGGCTGGATTGCCAGAGTAACCGGGAATAAACAAGTCACGTTTTCAACTATGGGGTAACCCCCACGGCAGGATGCCAGTTAAAGGAAACTGTTTTCAGAACAACTTAAACAAACACCCAACTGTGAACTCACTCAACTTGTTGTTGACTCGTTACTACATGCTTTGCAGGTCAATAGGTACTTAGCTGGAGCTTGCATGGAAGAGAGTCGTTGTGGGACATGGACAGCTGTGTGCCATGTTAAACTTTGAAACAATTAAACTTATGTTTTGGTTTTAAACGTTATGCTTCCGCTTGCAACTTAAACTATGTTTTGTTTGGACACCAATTGTATTGGTTGAATTTTATAATCAGTTACATGCTTGTTCAATATGATTGGTGGCTGGATCCTGGTCAGTCACGCCTCCAAGCGGAGGTATTCCGCAGGTGGATTTTGGGGGTGTGACAGTCGCAAAACTGGTCAAACCTCACGGACGAAAATGACAATTTACTCTAAATTAAAACAATTTTTTGAACTTGAACAAATAGTAAGTAATTAACTACCTTGGAAAAGGATCACCACGAAGAAGATGATGGTAAAAAACATGGCAAAAAGACTTTCATGTGACGACGATGACGAAGATGATGAATTCTTTGAATTTTTCTTCACATTACTCTCTAATGAACCCTCGTTGACATTTACATTATCTGATTTAACTAAAAAATCATCGTCTACACTCATTAATCCGTCGCATAACCTTAAAAAGGCCGTTTTTGCAAGTTTTTTATCGAAATCAGGATCCGGACTTCTCTCTGCATTGCTATGAACTATAGCGGTACCAGTACCTACTTTTGGGGATTTTCGGTACCGGTACTTTCGGTTCCGGTACCGGTCGGTACCGAGCTCATCCCAAGTTGAAATGCAGAGACCAATATCCAACCTTGGTAAAAACAAATAGAAACATAACCTGTATGAACGTAGTTTCTGAAGACAACAAACATGTCATTATGCATCAATCCCTCAGATTTATGCCTGGTGCTCAATATATGAACCAGAAAGTCCAGATGTTCCAAGAACAGTCACCTGCAATTAGTAAACAAAATAGTGTGTAACAAAATCATTACCAAGATTAGCCAAAATATGCATAAAAAAACATTCACTACATAACAAGAGAAAGAACAATTCGTGGTTTCAAATAGAGTTGGCAAAATGGGAGGGTCAAGATAGATTATGTAACGGGTCAAAACAGGTTTAAAAGAATGAGTTGTTTTTGTATGGGTTGAAACAGGTCAGTGTGGGTTGTGTTTACTCACAAGACACTTATGTTTTTTTTATGTCTTCCATATGAAACTGCTGTATTAATTAATTACATTTACAGTAACTATATTATTACTACGACTATATTATGACATTTTTTAAATAACGATTTAGGAGGTTGTACACATAAACTATACACTTTAGGTGATTTTCACCTTATTTGACACGTTTCTCTTTTAGCGAATTTGTTTTATCTGACTCGTATGACTCACTAAAGATGAATCAAAACCAAAAAACCCAAATTGACCAGTTTATAAGTACATAAATTAATATTGCCACATCTAATTTCAATTATGCAAATGCAGCTACCTCAATATCTCCAAAAAAGAGAAATAAAATACATTAAAAAAATACCACTACTACATGTCCATAGATTCTAGGTCGTCTGCTAGACATAATGTCTTAAGCTAACAAAAGAAGGTCCATCATATATTAGGTACAAAACAACATTACCTTCCACCACCAAGGGAGTGTGTGTGTGTATGTATGTGTGTGTGTGTGAGAGAGAGAGAGAGAGACTATACCTTTCCCCAATCGCCACCTAGACCACTGCATCTCATTATCAGATGTATCATTTTTATTCCCAGCTCATTCTCAACCTTTTTCCTCAAATACCCTTCATCTGGTCCAAAAGAGTCCAAATGTGCATAGTAGCGTCCAAACGCTACACTTAACGCATTAGCAACTTCATCAGATAACGGATGAACATTCTGCAAAATACTTTAACAATTTAGACAATAAAAATGCAAAAAAAATAAAAATTTTAATAGCCATAAGCTCCTTAAAAGCAAGTTTAATAGCACCGTCTTTTATGTCTGGTAAGTGTGTCAAGCCATCACTGAAACAACGCGTGCTTCCAATTCCCATTGCAAAAGGCAAAAGACTTAAAGGCAAGAGGATTCTCACTTTGTGCCATGGCTGAGCCTTGGTATGTGGGAGGTGCTCAAAGCCTTGGAAGTCTGGGTTCATGCCTATAACTTCTTCATCAGTTGGACTGCCAAGGACCTAATCAAAGAAGAAGAAAAAAAATAAAAATAAAGATTAATAAGCAAAATTGATATGTAAAATATAAAATAAAATCTTGACATAGAACCTACATTCATAATCTCTAGAAGATGTAGCACTGAACTTCAAAAATCGTAATAAATTATGGCTTAATGTATAGAGTTTGTACAAAGAACCTGTTCACGATATAGCTCTGCAAGAACACAATCTACAGACCAAATATCAATTGCAGTTGTGTACTCGGTTGCACCAAATAGGAGTTCGGGTGCACGGTAGCTCCGAGTACCTATGTAGGTTGTACTTGGCTCCCCTTTGACCTGTTAAACATAACAGACTACATATGTAAGGGTTGGATTTTCGGCACTTATTGGGTCGGTAGTTTCATCATCTGGAATGATCAACTTGACTGGCACCTGTCGGTTGCAGATCACCAACGGTGCCAGCTGGTGTCCCCCTCTCATCAGTATTTTAAAATACTTTTAGTATTTTAAAAGTGAGATTCACATGACTTCTCAGCCAATCCATTTAGGCATGTATGGCTTGTTTAGAGTAATTTTTCACAGCAAGTCCATTGCAACCTTTATAATGATAAAACATAATGATAAAACCTTTACAATGAGACAGAGAACCTATTTAACGATTCTAAATCTTACTATCATATTACTCTACAAGGTCTGAAATCAATAGTGGCTAGATCGAGATCTGGTAAAACAAATTTAAATAGTATTATACAGATTAATGAACATAAATTAAACCTATCCTTTTAATACAAAATAATGTACAGAAAGCATACCAGCAAATCACTATAGTCAAATATGTTAATGTACAGAAATTAAACCTAACCTCTATGGAAGATGCACACCTTCATACTACTAAACAATAGCTCGATCTTGAACTCTTCTCAAACCGTTACCTGTTCTTTAAACCATGACCTACAAAAAAAACAAAGATCCATCTTAAAAACACAAACGAATGTAAATGAAATCCAGTGATTCAAAATCGTGTTCAGAATCAAAAGAACGGTGTCACTTTGGAACCAGAGAAGGGAAAAACCGGAACCCTAACCGCCGCCGTCATCGTCGATCTTCAAAGGTTCTAGCACATCTGTTCCGTTGCAAACCTCTTCCGTGACACCACCATAGTCATCTCTGGAAGCAGAGAAGGGAAGAACCTGGAGTGTCATCAGTGACGGTTGAAACCATGGAGTAGAGGGGATTTTGTTCACCGTTGCAAACCTTTTCATGGGTGATTTTGTTTAGATCTGAAGGTGGTTTTGTTCGGATCGTGGCTTAATATTTTGGAATCTAGGGATTTTGCAAGAATAGCATGGAGAAATTGGGTGCTTTTGTTCATGTTTACAGAAAAATGAGAATTGGGATGGTTTTGAGAGGGGGAGAGAATGGAAGGAAGATACTGATGTGAAATGAAAAGACTGGATGTATGGGGAAGAGTGGATGAGCGGGGATTCAAATTTTGAACAAAAAAGTGGCCGCCCAAAATTCCATGACATGTGTTGAAAAGGAGTTTTCAACATTTTGTGCTTAACAGGTTGTACAATGGGCTTTAAAGACTTGTAAAGTGGCAAATGACCATTTATATCCTTCCTATATGCTTTATAAAGTAGTATAGATATGCTAGGAGTTGTCTACAAAGTTCAAATTTTCTAAAATTTGTTTAAAAAGTCATAAATCACCAAAATGTCAACCATAAAACACACAAATAACAAAATGAAGATTACTAAAACATCATATATGTGGGTTGTGTTTTGTGTTTTTTGTTTTGGATAATAAGGCTCTGATCATCGAATGACAAACATTATTGTGTTTTATGTTGATTAGCATGTTGTGTTTTATATTCATAGTTCTACGATTTTGTGTTTGAAGTTTTTATAGACGATTATGGTTTGAACATCATTGTACGTTACACTTTTCTATATATATATATATATATATTGTGATTCCAGGATCCGGCGAGTCTGACGGAGCTTCGGTCCAGATCAGACGTGTTCGGTGCGTTTATTACGACTAAGAAAGGAGTAGAAGATAGATAGAACACCGAGCAGTCAATTTCAATCTGGTCTCTATTGATTATTCAACGTTTACAACACCGCGAGACCAGTTGGACAGCATGTCCCCTCTGGGAACCAAAAGCTTGTCCAAATGGAACCCTAAGGTCCCTATTTATAGACATTTCACACTAAGTCCATCCGTCCGGAATGTCATCCGATCGGATGGTCATCCTATCGGATGGACCTTTACATTAACGAACCGTGTCCAACTTTCTCGTATTCTATAGAATATTCAACACACGCTCTATCTAACTATTCGCACAGTGGTAGACGTACGAAATATGCACTAACAGATTCCCCCTCGGATGTCACTGTCGAATCGTCTTTAAACCTTTGAGAACCTTGAGCTGTGTTTGAATATTCTGTAATCTTCAACTTTTCTACAACTTCAATCAGGTATCTTGAAATCTGACTATCCAAATTCCCCCTCGATTGATGATTCGGGTTTGCTTTTGCCAAAGTAAAGCATGAATTCCCCCTGAAATGAATCTTCAGGTCTTTTGCACAGTTTACGACTCTCATCTGATTTGCTAAACTGCAACCTTCACGAAAAATCACCAACTTGAAACTAGTCAATGCAACATCCTCTGTTTCAACTTTAACCGCATCCAAGCTCAGTTTTTGATATCACATATCAGTACCATGATCTCGCATTCCGCTTGCTCAATCTAAGAATGTACAAAAACTCAACCGACAATTGATAGAAACTTCAAATACCCCACTGGTTAACTTCAAATCTGTGATTCCCCCTGAAGATCTGATATCCCATTTACCGTGATCCACGTTAACGCACCGTAAGAATGACAGATCCGTGTAAATGGTATTCTCCACAATCAGCAAATCTTCATCGGAAAAACAAATCATCTGGTAATGTAATCCGATCTTCGAAGCATTCGTCCACAATCAGATTCATCTCCTCGGATAATCTAGATCTTGGATGTGACAACTCGGATTTCCAAGATTTCCACCTTTGCATTTATTGCACGTTTATTGTTTAAGTTGTTTGTTACACGACTTGTTTATTTCGCAACTGTGCACGTTTGTAATACGTTATATCGTGTTATGATTGATATATTATATTTGATGTGCATCATAAGTGTATTTACTGATATATGTTTGTATGTTGGTTAATATATGTATTGTATGAGAAATAAAATGGAACATATGCCAAACATTCCATTGAAAACACCCCATGGCCGAAAACACATGAAGTATTTTCGTCCACTCTTAACTGCCGAAAACATGGAATGGGCCTTGGCCCAGTCTTCGTCAAAACCTATTAAGGGCCCAACACCTTATAATTTCCGTATAAACGTGTGTAGATTATGTTAACTGCCATTAGATAAACCCTAGAGTCTCTTCCTAACTTTGTGTGCGACGGCAGACCCCCACATCCGAAGCCAAATCCCTCTTGTTGACCTGTAACACCTGTGCCTCCACGGCCATCAAACAAATACCGAACCAATGAAATATTATATTTCATACTTGGGATTTGTAAAAATATGTGTATCATTTGCACATATCAATTCTTGTTCAATTTCAAACTCTAAATCGCTTTCTGGAAGGTTATACGCGCACAAATGCGTAAATATAACCAGTTTAATGCAACAAACACTCCGGAATAGTGACATAGGCTTAACATACCTTAAATAACCTTTACATAACTTAGAAATAAGTTTTGAGGGGTCCGGTGTGCTAAAATAAACTTCTGGGTCATTCAGGGACTAAAAGTGTTAAAAAGTGCACAAGTTTGCATTTTCGAACATAACTTACGTTCTGGATACATCCGGACATCCAAAAATTTATGTAAGCATGACTATATTATATTTTAGTGTTCGCCATAAGAAAAATCCATTTCGTGCGTCATTTGGATCGTTTTTCACGCTTATACGCATTCCATCGTAATTAAGCAAACATCGCGTTCGTACGACCAAACGAACCAACATCCGGCATATTTTTGAGCATGTTTTGAGTTCCCTATACTTTAACTTCATTTTAGAGCCTTGAAATGAGGTTAACGGGGTTCAAACGCATCGAAAAAGGCCTTAAACACGTGCAGGGACCATTGCTGCCAACTTTGAAACATTTCTGAATCAGAGGAGGGCTAGCGTAGCGCGAGCCCTATAGGCTTTACCAGTCGCGCTACGCGACTGCCTATGCTGGACAGAAAACATGCAGAAAACTCAGTTTTGCGTTTTCGGGACCAGATTCGATGTATTAGCCGTTGTTTAATTCACAACCACACATTCAAACTTGCTTAGTCAGCGGATAAGGATGGATTTTTGGCACCATAACTTTGCAACACATGTATGGATGGAATTTAAACACCTAAACACCATAACTTTGCAACACATGTATGGATGGAATTTAAACACCTAAACACCATAACTTTGCAACACATGTACGGATGGGATTAAGGCACGTTTTCCATGAAACGATCTTAACGGTTCGGGTATTCCTATAAATACCCCATACCCCCATTGCTAAAATCACTAGAAACTTGATTTGAGAAACTCTAAGTTGAAACATTTGTTTCATACCTGAGATTTTTGAATCGAGTTTAGCATTCGGGGACCCTTCGTAAGTATTCTTTCGTTCTTTTATTGCTTTCCGAGTCTTTCGAGTCTGAAAGTCAAACTTTGTTTGACTTTCTACATTGACCAGTTATGGTCAATGCGAAGTTCATTTGAACTTCGCAACATGAGTGTAATCACGTTGGTTATAGTCCCTTGGGACTATGCCTACTGATTACCACGTTGTCTAGGGTCGTAGGGTAAGCGATCTGATAAATCGCTTATACCTCGAACCCGACCCATTTGGTCGATCATTAGGATCCGACCAAATACATTAGGTGACCATAGTGTAGGGAATAACCTTCCGAGGTTATACCTTATGGTCACATCGTTTAAGTAGTTGTATGATAGGTAGTTTATATGCCTTAGGTAAATTACCAAAATACCCTTTTCATGTATAATTGGTAATTAAGCATATGTAACCTAAACTTTTGTCACATAACTGATTATGTAACATGTTTAGGCATATAACACTTGTCATAGGACTAGTTAGACGGTCCGAACGCGTTTCACGCGCGCGACGCGTTAAAATAGCATAAGCTACCTTAATGGGTCGCGATGGGTCGAAAGCACTTAGGTTTGGTTTCATTGTAGTATGTAGGCCTTGTTAAACCATATCATATGAGTTCCAATACTCATTTGGTTTACCAAGCCTCATTCTATCCGATCTCCCGATTTAAGTCCGGTTTATTTATATAGTTTTAGATTGCCGACTGATTCCGTGCTCCCTCTAGCTTTGTTTGGTTGTTGTTCAAGACTTCTAAGCATTCTCAGGCGAGTACATTATTCCCCTCTTTTACTGTTTTCAACTGTTTTGGGGTGACTCATATGTGCTAAATGTTTTATCAATGGTTTCAAGAACAATTACAATATGGTTTCAAGAACAATTACAATGTGGTTTCAAGAACAATTACAATTATTTCAAGAACGCTAACAATGATTTCAAGAACGAATACAATGATTTCAAAAACTAATAACAAATTTCAAGAAGTGAACAAACTTGTTGGTTGTAGTTTACATGACCGATGACATTCATTAGCTATGATCAAGCCGACCAGTATTAGGTTATGGTACCATAGGATCTGACAAATCCCGTTATTTACTGCACCCATTGTTATGTGTGGGGGTTGTGGGTAGCGACTGAATCTGTAATTATTAACTTATCCTTTGGTAAGGGTTTGTTAAGAACGAGAGCGAGAGCGAGATGGAGCGAGGAACGCGTCAAGAAGGTTTGAATGTTATTAGAGAATCGACCATAAAGTAGTTTCACAATTAAACAAGAACGACTAGAACGATTTTACAAAATGGGTTAACGATTGGGTAAACATTGGAACATGATTGACATTTGATCATGTATTTTCCACAAAACATAACTTTGATTTAAACCAAGTTTTACTTCAATACTTTGTTTTTGTGCATATGGTTTAGTTGAGACATTTCACTTGCCATACATGGATATTTGACATAGACATTTGACATGGATATTTGACATAGACATTTGACATGGATATTTGACATAGACATTTTGACATGATTTACATCTTGACATGAATACTTTGACATATTATTCAATACATTTGACAATTGATTTAAACATAGACATTTTACATGGTTTGGTTTGGTTTGATTAAGTGATTAAGTAACGATGCGTGTATAATATGATACAAACATGGTGGATACGCCGCTGGTACTTCCTATATATAAGTGTTTGTATGGTATTACATATTGTAGCGTTATTTGAATCATTTCAGCTGGAGACATAGAACATTTTATACAAGTAACATACTTTTCACAAGACATTGATTTGCAAATAACTTATCTTATACAAACTCATTTTACATGGTTATTCATATAATCATGCATTATTCTCTTATTTATACGTATCATCTAAACTTATTATTTTTCAAATGATTTACAAAGACAAAGCAAATTACAAGGTTCATGACTAAACATTTTCTTAAACAGAAGTCATGAATCTTATTTTCACAAAACCTATGTACTCGCCAGCATTTCTTTGCTGACCTCGTTTTCACATATGTTTCAGGTATTGTTGAATGATATCGATTGATAAGATGCATGCTCACATAGGACTGGACAAGGCCTTAGTGACTCAATAACAATGATAGACTATGTTTAATTTGTGTATTTAGATTTCTAGACGATGTAATTATTCAATGTTTAATAAAACGAAACACTTTTTGGTATCCATGGTTATGAAACATTAATTCTGTTGCAACACGCCCCGATGTTTCCGCCGCGATTTGTTGTTTTACGCGGTCGGGGTGTGACAGAAAAGATGGTATCAGAGCCAATGGTTATAGGGAATTAGGTTATTAGTAATGCTTTGACCTAGTCTATAACCTTTCTAGGACCCTAACGCGAGTTTACTTGCGTTTAGTCATAAAACAATACCGTCACCTATCCTTAGGCGACGACCACAACAAGAACATAAATTTCAAAACCGCTTTGAAAACTAATCATCTGTTCTAAGATGATTGATTTCAAGGTTTTGAACCCTCTATTGTAAGGTTTTGAACCCTCTATTGTAAGGTTTTGAACTCTCTATTATATGGTTTTGAACCTCTTTGAGTTTTCAAAATCTCGTCAAGGTTTTGGGTTTTAAATAATGTGAACACGTGCAAACTGGAAGGGTGAATGCCTGTATTCTGGGTTTTCTGTCTAGGCAAGCACTTCGTATACATCTCATCAGACGCGAGACCAGTTGTGCTTACCTGGGAATTCTTGGGATGAGTGTTCACTTATAGGCGAGCATGTCTTCGCGATACATTATTTTTAACCTATTTACTTTGACTAATCACCAAGGTCGTTTGTTGCTTTGTAGTAACAAACAAATGACCACTATCCTTGCTTTCATCAGATTTGTTTCATCTTATTCTTTTCGTCTAAATTCTCTCACTCGTTTCCTTTCATGTTTCCTCTTTTAGACAATGCCTCCTCGACGCGAAAGCCAGATAGAGACTGCCGAGCTGGCAGAAATCATTGCGCAGCAAATGGCTGCTCAATTCCCAAACCTCTTTGCTCAATGGAACCAAGCCAAAAACAACAACAATGTGCTATGCAAATACAAGGATTTCAACCAGGCTAAACCACTCAAGTTTAGTGGTTCTGAAGGAGCAACTGGGCTTCTTCAGTGGTTCGAAAGCATTGAGAATACTTTTCGCCACGTGCAGTGCCCGGATAATCGCAAGGTCGAGTTCTCCTCGAGCGTGTTTCAGAAGAGGGCTCTTACATGGTGGAATGGGGTAATGAGAGACCGAGGTGCGGAAGTTGCTCTCGCACAGACATGGGCTGAACTTAGGGCTCTGATGATGAGGGAATTCTGTCCTCGTCATGAGCAGCGAGCTTTGGAGAAGGAATTTGATGAGTTGAAGCAAGATAGTGGTGAGCACAGGGCGTATACTGATAGGTTTGAGGAGCTGAGTCTGCTTTGCCCGACAATGGTTACCCCACTTGACATAGCTATCGAAAGGTACATCGACGGCCTACCTGACTCGGTACAAGACATCCTTACTGGTAGTAACCCTGCCACACTCCGTCAGGCGATCGAGTTATCAGCGACATTGACTGAGTCGCAGATTCGGAAGAACAAGTTACACAGGAAGGGTGACAAGGGCAAGAAACAGTCAGCTGACAAGGAGGATAGCAAGAAAGGCCAAAACAAGAAGGGTAAGGAAGGTGAGACGTCAAAGAAATCAAAGAAGCGAAAGGGTGCCCAAAATTTTGCTGTTACAGCACAGACTGCTCAGAACCCGCGGAACCAACCAGCTCAGCCACCTGCAAAGAAAGCATATGCCGGTACCGCACCTTATTGTGCACGCTGCAACGGTCATCACGCAGTACAACAAGCTTGCTGGCAATGCACGACGTGTGGTAAACTTGGGCATTTGGCCAAGATTTGTCGTTTGGGACAAAATCAGGCTGCTCAGGTTCAAGCTCCGGTTCAAGGGAATGCTGCGAGATTTCCACTGGGTTCATGTTTCAACTGCGGAGAGATTGGTCACTTCCGCCACAACTGCCCAAGACTGGTGAATGCAAATGCTGGCGCAAGCCCGAATGCAAACGTCAACGTCAATGTGAATCCAGCACGCGGTCGAGTGTTTAACATCAATGAGGCACTCAATGATGAAGGAGTGAACAATTAGCAGTTTGTTTTTCCTCTGGTTGTTATCTTGTAACATTTAAAGACAATGCGGTTGTTATATAAATAAAATTTGTGGTTTTATTTTTAACTAATGCAATTGTATGAATGTTTGATTCAACCTTATGATGTCAACACAAAGACAAAACTACTCGTGTGGTTCTGTCATTTTTATGATCGCTTGTAATCTCCCTAAGAACCTCAAACGCTTGTTTCTTTTAAATCTAAGGTATCTTATTGTCTTGCATCGTTCGAGATGCAAGAATTATCAAAACAGCTTCAAGAGTTGTCTGATAAAGGATTCATCAGTCCGAACTTTTCACCTTGGAGAAACTCCTATACTCTTTGTGAAAAGAAAGATGGATCTTTTCGAATATATATCAATTAACGTAAGCCTGGTGAGCTTACCATCAAGAATCGATATCCCCTACCTTAAATCGATGATCTCTCCGATCATCTGCAGAGCGCTTCATGCTTTTCCAAGATCGATTTGCGTTCTGGGTATCATCAACTTCGTATGCTCGAAGAAGATATTCCCAAAACGGCTTTCTGCACGAAGTATGGCCATTACGAGTTTACAGTCAGGCCTTTTTGGATTGACAAATGCTCCAGCCATCTGCATGGACTTAATAAATAGAGTCTGCAAGTCTTATTTGGATCAGTTCGTCATTGTTGTTATTGATGACATCTTGATCTATTCATGTCCTGAGCCGATCACGATCAACACCTTCGTTGACATCGGAGCCTTGATTGAATTCCTTGTACACCTTAAAATGTACAAATACAACTCAATTAGGACAAACCGAATTCCTTTTAAGATCTTCCTATCTTCATAGTTAGATTCTTGAAAATATTTAAGGTGCCAAAGGAAATCCACGGATTGGGTTCCTGGTATGCTTTAAATACCCGTGTCCAAAGATAACAAATTAAAGGTCAAATTGAACGATTATGCGATTGAACGAGTATGCAATTATGCAATTATGTGTTTATGAGTTATGTGTTCTCCTCTATGTTTTTGTGTTTTTATACTCTGGATAATTCGTTATCCAAATCCTCGCAGGATCTTTCATATCTTCATATGAGGGATTCGTAGCAGGATAGTCAAAAGGTACTACCTTAAATCCTTAATGGGCTTCTATGTAATAGTTAAGACCCTTGGATTATGTAAGTACCGCTCCATGTTTCATAAGAGATCCTTTTAGTGGTCTTGTCTAAAAGATTGATTCACAATTTGGTTAAAGAACGACATCTAGTGATGTAGCTGAACAGACTCCTTGATAGTCTATTTAGATCATTTATTGATTTAATTAAAAGGACCCTATGGCGGTCTAGTTACACGCATCACAGGATTGTTCATTTGGTTTTACCCTACACATTATAAAATAGACTGTGTAAACTGTGCAAGGAATTGTCTGATTATGGACGCGTACATAATTATGAAATTTAGTGCACAGAAACCCAGTAAGATTTATTATGTGTAAGAACCGATAGTGACAAAAATAACGAAATGAGAACGATGTAATGGAGGTACGGTGGACGCACCAATGATGCTTCATATACTTGTATATAAGTATCCCTCTTACATTGCAAGCATGATGTTATTATAGTTACTAGAAGTTCAGAACCCCAACCAATGTTGTTCGGTCTTTTCAAATTTCATGTTTTCAAGCTCTCACAAGTTTCCTCTAAATAAATTTCGGGACGAAATTTCCTAAAGTAGGGGAGACTGTAACACCTGTGCCTCCACGGCCATCAAACAAATACCGAACCAATGAAATATTATATTTCATACTTGGGATTTGTAAAAATATGTGTATCATTTGCACATATCAATTCTTGTTCAATTTCAAACTCTAAATCGCTTTCTGGAAGGTTATACGCGCACAAATGCGTAAATATGACCAGTTTAATGCAACAAACACTCCGGAATAGTGACATAGGCTTAACATACCTTAAATAACCTTTACATAACTTAGAAATAAGTTTTGAGGGGTCCGGTGTGCTAAAATAAACTTCTGGGTCATTCAGGGACTAAAAGTGTCAAAAAGTGCACAAGTTTGCATTTTCGCGCATAACTTACGTTCTGGATACATCCGGACATCCAAAAATTTATGTAAGCATGACTATATTATATTTTAGTGTTCGCCATAAGAAAAATCCATTTCGTGCGTCATTTGGATCGTTTTTCACGCTTATACGCATTCCATCGTAATTAAGCAAACATCGCGTTCGTACGACCAAACGAACCAACATCCGGCATATTTTTGAGCATGTTTTGAGTTCCCTATACTTTAACTTCATTTTAGAGCCTTGAAATGAGGTTAACGGGGTTCAAACGCATCGAAAAAGGCCTTAAACACGTGCAGGGACCATTGCTGCCAACTTTGAAACATTTCTGAATCAGAGGAGGGCTAGCGTAGCGCGAGCCCTATAGGCTTTACCAGTCGCGCTACGCGACTGCCTATGCTGGACAGAAAACATGCAGAAAACTCAGTTTTGCGTTTTCGGGACCAGATTCGATGTATTAGCCGTTGTTTAATTCACAACCACACATTCAAACTTGCTTAGTCAGCGGATAAGGATGGATTTTTGGCACCATAACTTTGCAACACATGTATGGATGGAATTTAAACACCTAAACACCATAACTTTGCAACACATGTATGGATGGAATTTAAACACCTAAACACCATAACTTTGCAACACATGTACGGATGGGATTAAGGCACGTTTTCCATGAAACGATCTTAACGGTTCGGGTATTCCTATAAATACCCCATACCCCCCATTGCTAAAATCACTAGAAACTTGATTTGAGAAACTCTAAGTTGAAACATTTGTTTCATACCTGAGATTTTTGAATCGAGTTTAGCATTCGGGGACCCTTCGTAAGTATTCTTTCGTTCTTTTATTGCTTTTCGAGTCTTTCGAGTCTGAAAGTCAAACTTTCTACATTGACCAGTTATGGTCAATGCGAAGTTCATTTGAACTTCGCAACGTGAGTGTAATCACGTTGGTTATAGTCCCTTGGGACTATGCCTACTGATTACCACGTTGTCTAGGGTCGTAGGGTAAGCGATCTGATAAATCGCTTATACCTCGAACCCGACCCATTTGGTCGATCATTAGGATCCGACCAAATACATTAGGTGACCATAGTGTAGGGAATAACCTTCCGAGGTTATACCTTATGGTCACATCGTTTAAGTAGTTGTATGATAGGTAGTTTATATGCCTTAGGTAAATTACCAAAATACCCTTTTCATGTATAATTGGTAATTAAGCATATGTAACCTAAACTTTTGTCACATAACTGATTATGTAACATGTTTAGGCATATAACACTTGTCATAGGACTAGTTAGACGGTCCGAACGCGTTTCACGCGCGCGACGCGTTAAAATAGCATAAGCTACCTTAATGGGTCGCGATGGGTCGAAAGCACTTAGGTTTGGTTTCATTGTAGTATGTAGGCCTTGTTAAACCATATCATATGAGTTCCAATACTCATTTGGTTTACCAAGCCTCATTCTATCCGATCTCCCGATTTAAGTCCGGTTTATTTATATAGTTTTAGATTGCCGACTGATTCCGTGCTCCCTCTAGCTTTGTTTGGTTGTTGTTCAAGACTTCTAAGCATTCTCAGGCGAGTACATTATTCCCCTCTTTTACTGTTTTCAACTGTTTTGGGGTGACTCATATGTGCTAAATGTTTTATCAATGGTTTCAAGAACAATTACAATATGGTTTCAAGAACAATTACAATGTGGTTTCAAGAACAATTACAATTATTTCAAGAACGCTAACAATGATTTCAAGAACGAATACAATGATTTCAAAAACTAATAACAAATTTCAAGAAGTGAACAAACTTGTTGGTTGTAGTTTACATGACCGATGACATTCATTAGCTATGATCAAGCCGACCAGTATTAGGTTATGGTACCATAGGATCTGACAAATCCCGTTATTTACTGCACCCATTGTTATGTGTGGGGGTTGTGGGTAGCGACTGAATCTGTAATTATTAACTTATCCTTTGGTAAGGGTTTGTTAAGAACGAGAGCGAGAGCGAGATGGAGCGAGGAACGCGTCAAGAAGGTTTGAATGTTATTAGAGAATCGACCATAAAGTAGTTTCACAATTAAAACAAGAACGACTAGAACGATTTTACAAAATGGGTTAACGATTGGGTAAACATTGGAACATGATTGACATTTGATCATGTATTTTCCACAAAACATAACTTTGATTTAAACCAAGTTTTACTTCAATACTTTGTTTTTGTGCATATGGTTTAGTTGAGACATTTCACTTGCCATACATGGATATTTGACATAGACATTTGACATGGATATTTGACATAGACATTTGACATGGATATTTGACATAGACATTTTGACATGATTTACATCTTGACATGAATACTTTGACATATTATTCAATACATTTGACAATTGATTTAAACATAGACATTTTACATGGTTTGGTTTGGTTTGATTAAGTGATTAAGTAACGATGCGTGTATAATATGATACAAACATGGTGGATACGCCGCTGGTACTTCCTATATATAAGTGTTTGTATGGTATTACATATTGTAGCGTTATTTGAATCATTTCAGCTGGAGACATAGAACATTTTATACAAGTAACATACTTTTCACAAGACATTGATTTGCAAATAACTTATCTTATACAAACTCATTTTACATGGTTATTCATATAATCATGCATTATTCTCTTATTTATACGTATCATCTAAACTTATTATTTTTCAAATGATTTACAAAGACAAAGCAAATTACAAGGTTCATGACTAAACATTTTCTTAAACAGAAGTCATGAATCTTATTTTCACAAAACCTATGTACTCGCCAGCATTTCTTTGCTGACCTCGTTTTCACATATGTTTCAGGTATTGTTGAATGATATCGATTGATAAGATGCATGCTCACATAGGACTGGACAAGGCCTTAGTGACTCAATAACAATGATAGACTATGTTTAATTTGTGTATTTAGATTTCTAGACGATGTAATTATTCAATGTTTAATAAAACGAAACACTTTTTGGTATCCATGGTTATGAAACATTAATTCTGTTGCAACACGCCCCGATGTTTCCGCCGCGATTTGTTGTTTTACGCGGTCGGGGTGTGACATGACCATTCTTAGTTTCGGTTAGTGATTTTCTTTCGTTCAGTGGTTTGATTCTTGATTTCGATATGCTGATGTTATGAGATTATATTATGCTTTTCCATGAATGATCTGATGGTGTTATGATGACCTTGATTTGTTAAATGATGGCTGAATAATAAATCATGATAGTATGAATATGGATAACAATTGCTAGATTATGTCGTTGGACTTGGTTTGAATATGAATCTGGAACCGAAGGGTGGTTCTATACGTGTCATGCCATGATGAATATTAGTGATGACTATTCAGAATTAGATTAGGTATTCATGTAACAAATGTTCTGATTGATATGTGAGTTAATATGCATGTGCTATGTCTTGAAAAGGGCAGTCAATAGGATATGGATGTACTCATATTTGCATGTGACTGTCAGAAAGCATGTGAGTGTTTATTTGTTTTCAACTTTGATTCTTGTTTGGCATGATGATGATGATGATCTGACAACTTGTCATGTGCCATTGACTAATTAATGAATGATTTTTATATGTTGATGATACAATGAAAAGTGACTGGTAGATTATGGTTATTATTAAAACATATGTCGAATACTGCTGATGTCGAATGATGATCATGATTGCATGATGTGACTGTTATTGATGTTGTGGTGGTCGACGAAAACACCACCCCCAATGAAAACACTTTGGGTTTTCGTCACCCAAGTGTTTTCATCAATCAGTGATTTCGCCAAAAAGAGTTTTCGGCCACCCAAGTGTTTTCGCCACATGCACGTCTGGTTTTGTTGATTTACGTGACCCATTAACTCCGTTAGGTTATCACTTTGTTAGTTGTTAACTCTGTTAGTGGTTAAATCAGTTACACACGTTAACTCTGTTAAACTTATTAACTGAGTTAAGTAAAGCGTATGACACAGTTAGTTACTAGTTCAGTTCGATGTTAACTTTGTTAACTGTGTACCCTTGTTTGTATGTGTCAATCCAGTTAAGCTTGCTAGCTCTATTAAGTGTGTTATTGGTTTACTATGATAGATCAAACTGCAAAAGACATTTATGAGCAACATGAATTGTATGAAGATGATTAACTGGTTGTAATGCCTGATGTTAACTGTTACACACACTATGTGACGAACCTTGCATGCGAAATCTTACAAACATGTACTGACTGTGAATACATGCATACTCTAGGCTTTGATTGATTTCTTGTGAGCACTTAACTTAGCATACCGAGCAAACCAAGGTGAGTTCACACTAGCCAAGGCATGGGATTCCCAAGGGTTGGGAATGGGTTTGAATAACTACTCGTACAACTATTTCTATTAAACAAATTACTACTGTCCTCGGTTGAAGGGCACGTACGTAAAACCTACGTACAGATATACTTACTACTGTCATCGGATTGAAGGGCACGTACGTAAAGCCTACGTACACGATCTTAAGACCATCACCTCTATCAAAGGAAGTCCCTCAATTATCGACTTAATCGCCGAGGCCTAGGGCGAGCGGGTCATTAGTTAATAGCGCTATTAGGTTTAACAAACCTCACACCGTGCCAGTCGGACGGGCGTGTACTAATGGACTATGGGCAAAGGGTCAATGCTGATAGACATTGACTTCAGGCACCTCTTATATTTTCGTAGCAGTCGATACGCGTGGTCTTGTAACACATGGGAAGCCCCCACTAGTCATCGCACGCATGCCTGGACTGGCAGCAAGGATTAACGCGATACATGGTTTACAAAACGAATATATACGATTTATGAAATGAATACTTTAACCAAACAACTATCTGTGAACTCGCTCAACTTTGTTGTTGATTCGTTGCTACATGCCTTGCAGGTCATTAGGTACCCATGGAGCTTGCACAGGGAGGAACGGTCGTTGTGGAATATGGCGTTGTGTGCCATGCTTTAGACTTTACCTTATTTCATATTTAATACTTGCTATGGGTTTTACAAATTATGCTTCCGCTAAACACTTAACTATGCTTTGGTTTTGAACACCTTTCATATTGGTTTGTTGTGTAACACCTGTGCCTCCATGGCCATCAAACAAATACCAAACCAATGAAATATTGTATTTCATACTTGGGATTTGTAAAAATATGTGTATCATTTACACATATCAACTCTTGTTCGATTTCAAACTCTAAATCGCTTTCTGAAAGGTTATACGCGCACCGATGATTAAATATAACCAGTTTAATGCAACAAACACTCCGGAATAGTGACTTAGGCTTAACATACCTTAAATAACCTTTACATAACTTAGAAATAAGTTTTGAAGGCTTTGGTATGGCAAAAACAAGCTAATTCGCTTACAGGGACTAAACTTGACAAACTGCGAAAGTATGCCAATTTGAATTGTAACAGACATTCCGGAGCATGACCATAAGTTAAACATACCATAAATATCCTTCACATAGCTTAGAAATAGGCTTTGAGGTGTTCGGTATGCTAAAATAAACTTTTGTGTCATTCAGGGACTAAAAGTGTCAAAAAGTGCACAAGTTTGCATTTTTTGCGCATAACTCACGTTCTGAATACATCCGGACATCCAAAAATTTATATAAGCATGACTATATTATTCTTTAGTGTTTGGCTTGCCAAAAATCCATTCGTTGCGTCATTTGGATCGTTTTTCGCGCTTATGCGCATTCCGTCGTAATTAAGCGAACATCGCGTTCGTACGACCAAACGAACCAACATCCGGCATATTTTTGAGCATGTTTCATGTCCACAATGTTTAGGCATCATTTTAGGGCCTTAAAGTTGGCTTTACGGGCCTTAGAAGTGCCGGAAATGGGCTTAAACACGTGCAGGGACTGAAACTGTCATTTCTGAAACTTTGTTCTGATCTGTGACTGCTAGGCGGCCCGCCTCAAGATCTTAACATCCTCACGCGGCCCGCGTCAGTCCTTCTGACCAGGTTAACTGCATTTAACAGCAGATTGCAGCTGTTTAATCCTCCACCACACATTCTAAAATGCTTAGTCAGCTGATAAGGATCAATTTGAGCTACCATAAGGTCCCGACACTTGTACGGGTGGGATTAAGGCACGTTTTCCATGAAACGATCCTAACGGTTCGGGTATTCCTATAAATACCCATTCACCCCAACCTCATTTCTCACAAGAATCTTGATTTGAGAAACTCTAAGTTGAAACCTTTGTTTCATACCTGAGATTTTTGAATCGAGATTAGCATTCGGGGACCCTTCGTAAGCATTCTTTCGTTCTTTTCCTTATTTTATTGCTTTCGAGTCAGAAAGTCAAACTTTGTTTGACTTTCAGCGTTGACCAGCTTATGGTCAATGCGAAGTTCGTTTGAACTTCGCAACGTGATTGTAATCACGATGGTTATAGTCCTTGGGACTATGCCTACTGATTACCACGTTGTCTAGGGTCGTAGGGTAAGCGATCTAATAAATCGCTTATACCTTCGAACCCGACCCAGTTTGGTCGATCATTAGAATCCGACCAAATACATTAGGTGACCATAGTGTATAGGGAATAACCTTCCGAGGTTATACCTTATGGTCACATCGTTTAAGTAGTTGTATGATAGGTAGTTTATATGCCTTAGATAAATTACCAGAATACCCTTTTCATGTATAATTGGTAATTAAGCATATGTAACCTAAACTTTTGTCACATAACTGATTATGTAACATGTTTAGGTATATAACACTTGTCATAGGACTAGTTAGACGGTCCGAACGCGTTTCACGCGCACGACGCGTTAAAGTAGCATAAGCTACCTAAACGGGTCGTAATGGGTCGTAAGCACTTATGTTAAGTTTCAATTAGTATGTAGGCTTTGTTAAACCATATGACACGAGTCTCTATACTCGTTTGGTTTACGAACCCTCATTCTATCAGATCTTCCGATTTAGGTCTGGTTTATTAACATAGTTACCTATATTAGGTGCCGTTTGATATCCGCGATCTCTAGCATTGTTTGGTTGTTACTCAAGGACTACTGAGCAATCTCAAGTGAGTACATAGACCCCTCTTTTACTGTTTTCCAAACGTTTTGGGGTGGAACACATGTGCCTACTTGTTACTTTCATGCTTTCATGTTTTCACATCATATACATGCTATGTTCAATAGTACACTTATAGTACATTGTTTTACATGATCTCATTGTTTTTATGCTATGTATGTCCATTGCGTGCATACTTAGTACATCGTTTTACATTTACATTTTATGCTATGTATGTCCATTGCGTGCATACTTAGTACATCGTTTTCATCACATGCTTACATTTTGTTATGACATTTGGGTTGTTTACAATGGAACAATACATTCATTAACATTAGCTACGCCGTTCGTTAGTAGGTAGTGGTACCATAGGAATTGACAACTCCCGTTCCTGAAATCCCAGGGAAAGGGGATTGGAAGGAATGACCGAATTCGATATACATGAAGCACAGATAATCCTTTAAGTCGTTTAAGGGTTTATCGCCACAGTCTCAAGGCTTGGATGTATGCATTATAACGATACCGCATAAATGTTCATATTCAGTATAGCATGCATATACACAATACATAACATTTTAACATGATTTACATTGATCATGCATTTCCACAGAACATAACTTTGATTTAAACCAAGTTTTACTTCAATACTATGTTCTTGTGCATATGGTTTAGTTGATACATTTCGCTAGCCATACATATCATTTTAGTTACACAATACATAACATTTTAACATGATTTACATTGATCATGCATTTCCACAGAACATAACTTTGATTTAAACCAAGTTTTACTTCAATACTATGTTCTTGTGCATATGGTTTAGTTGATACATTTCGCTAGCCATACATATCATTTTAGTTACACAATACATGATTTACATCTTGACATAAACATTTTGGTATATTTCAATACATTTGACAATTGGTTTAAACATAGACATCTTACATTGTTTGGTTTGGTTTGATTAAGTGATTAAGTAACGATGCGTGTGTAATATGATACAAGCATGGTGGATACGCCGCTGGTACTTCCTATATATAAGTGTTTGTATGGTATTACATATCGTAGCGTTATTTGAATCATTTCAATTATGACATATAACATTTTATACAAATAACATACTTTTTACAATACATTGTTTTACAAACAACTTAACTTATACAAACTCATTTTACATGGTTATTCATTTAATCATGCATTATTCTCTTATTTATACGTATCATCTGAACTTATTGTTTTTCAAATGATTTACAAAAACAAAGCAAATTACAAGGTTCATGACTAAACATTTTCTTAAACAGAAGTCATGAATCTTATTTTCACAAAACCTATGTACTCGCCGGCATTTTTATGCTGACGTACCTATTTTCACATGTGTTTTCAGGATATGAAGCATAAGATTGATCAAGACACACATACGCAGACATGGGCCTTAGTGACAATAAAAGATGCAAGACTAGTTATTTATGTTGTATTTCCTTGTTTGTTAAGACATTGTAACACTTTTAATCAATAAAACGAAACTTCAATTGCCATGGATTTGAAACAATTAATTCTGTTACAACACTCCCCGACATTTCCGCCACGTTTTGTATGTTCTACGTGGTCGGGGTGTGACAGAAAAGTTGGTATCAGAGCCAATGGTTATAGGGAATTAGGTTATTAGTAATGCTTTGACCTAGTCTATAACCTTCTTAGGACCCTAACGCGAGTTTACTTGCGTTTAGTCATAAAACAATACCGTCACCTATCCTTAGGCGACGACCACAACAAGAACATAAATTTCAAAATCGCTTTGAAAACTAATCATCTGTTCTAGGATGATTGATTACTAGGTTTTGAACCCTCTATTGTAAGGTTTTGAACTCTCTATTATATGGTTTTGAACCCCTTTGAGTTTTCAAAATCTCGTCAAGGTTTTGGGTTTTAAATAATGTGAACACGTGCAAACTGGAAGGGTGAATGCCTGTATTCTGGGTTTTCTGTCTAGGCAAGCACTTCGTATACATCTCATCAGACGCGAGACCAGTTGTGCTTACCTGGGAATTCTTGGGATGAGTGTTCACTTATAGGCGAGCATGTCTTCGCGATACATTATTTTTTACCCATTTACCTTGATTTGCCACCGTCTCATTTGTTTGCCTTAGGTAACAAACAAATGATCGCAATTTTCATGCGTTATCATTCTGTTTTGATTGTCCAATAACCTTTCACTCGTTTCTTCCTATGTCTTTCATTTTCTTCTAGAATGTCCATTCCTCTCAGCACTGGTCAAATGCCCGAGCGAACAGCCAAATTTGTCCAGCAAATTGGCGAAGTGATTCAGAAGACTGTGGATTTAGGCATTGCCATGGCTCGTCTCAACAATGAAGCCTCTCGTCTCGACAATGAAGCCACTCAAGAGCCACTGAAGGAAGCAGAAGTCAAGACTGCACCAAAGTCAAGGAAGCGTAAGGCTTCAAGGAAACCCGCAGCGGTTACACCTAATCAATCGGGACCTAGCCATGTGGCAAGGCCACCAGCTAGGAAGCCATACAACGGAATTGAACCCTTGTGCAACCAATGTACCCTTCATCATCACCCTAATGTGAAGTGCCGCAAATGCCAAATTTGTGGACTTAAAGGTCATACGGCGAAGGTTTGCGTAGCAGCAGTACCAAATCAAATAGGACCCAATCGGGTGGCAACACCACCTGTTAGGAAGCAATACAAGGGAACAGCCCCAATATGCGACAAATGTAATGCACACCACTTAGCTCACCTACAGTGTCGTTTGTGTGCATCATGTGGGCGACTCGGTCACCGGGAAAATGTTTGTCGATTTACCCCAAACCAAAGTGCTCCAAACCAACCACAAGCCAACTCTGCTCAAGCTCGTTTCTCACCAGGGTCTTGCTACAACTGTGGCGAGACAAGCCATTTCAGGAACAAATGCCCAAAGCTTGCTAATGCAAATCCAACCCTTGGATGAGCATTCGGCTGAACAAAGGATGTTGCTGTCTTATGCCTTTGTTTCTTTTGTTTTCGTGTATTGTGAAACAATATGTCTTGTTCATAAATAAAATTTGTTGTTCGCAATTCTGATATACAAGTATCATTACATGTGTTTATGGTATTTCCCTATAATACCTGTATTAAGGAACTATGTTCCTTACAAACTACTCTTGTGATTTTCTCTTTCAAATGATCGCTCATGATTCCCTCGAAGATTTTAAGTACTCGTTTCACTCTAAGAAACAAAGTACAGAAAATAAAGTGATATTATGAGTAATCATGCTTCCGCACATCTGTGCCTTTGAATCCTTGGTTAGATAACTAAGGGTATTTTCAAATCTCATACCCATTACGTTTTGATTTTCCAACATACACAGTACAAGTATTTCAACACAATCTTCATGATCTCAAAACATTTCATATAGTTTGAAAACAATTTTTCTTGATGCATTGTCTATGTTATTTCAAAAACATTGGCCATGTTATCAAAACCAACCTTCCTAATTTCAAAATATTTCATATAGTCTGAAGGCAATATTAACACAGTACATTTTCTTATCAAGTGCATGATTTCGAAAAGCATCATTCATGTCTTTCAAAAACCTTATACATACTTTCAAAATTTATCTCGCATGATTTTAAAACATTTTGTAAATATATCTACCTAATACACCTACTTCATGATTTCAAAAGTATTATATATAAGGTTTCAAAAACATTGAACATATTTTTTTTTAGAACCCCATGCATAGTTTTCAAAAATATTTTCCTCATACATTGACTTAACCTTCAAATTCTGCTTCATATGTCGCCTTGACATATCTAGCATCTCAACTTCATAAGCATTCTTACTTCATGTTATGACGTAAGCACATCCAGTGCAAGGTTTCAAAACATCTTCAACTTCTAAAATCCATATGGGATCTTTTTATCCTCACAATTAGATCCTTGTGGATGATTATCATTCAAATCAGAGTCCTTAATTGGATTCCTTATGTACCTTAATTCGAACACTTCGGTTCCTAATAATCGAAATCGAATTTTCTTTTTGAATCTTTCTATCTTTATAGTTGGATTCTTGATAACGTTTAAAGTACCAAATGAAATCCACGGAATGGATTCCTAGTGTGCTTTAAATGCATGTACGCAATTTACAAGACAAATTAACAAACAATTTTGTGGTTATGTGACTATGTGTTTTCTTTTATGCATTTTGGGTTTTCTTCATTACATTTTGTGTTTTTGTATACTCTGGATATTCGTTATCCAAATCCTCGTAGAATCGTTCATATCTTCATATGAGGGATTCGTAGTAGGATATTCAAAAAGGTATTACCTTAAATCCTTAATGGGCTTCTATGTAATAGTTAAGACCCTTGGATTATATAGTACCATTCCATGATTCATAAGAGACCCTTTAGTGGTCTAGTCAGAAAGATTGATTCACAATTTGGTTAAAGAACGACATCTAGTGATGTAGCTGAACAGACTCCTTGATAGTCTATTTAGATCATTTATTGATTTAATTAAAAGGACTCTATGGCGGTCTAGTCACACTCATCACAGGATTGTTCATTTGGTTTTACCTTACACATTATAAAATAGGCTGTGTGAACTATGCAAGGAATTGTCTAATTATGGACGCGTACATAATTATGAAATTTAGTGCACAGAAACCCAGTAAGAATTATTATGTGTAAGAACCGATAGTAACAACAATAACGAAATGAGAACGATGTAATGGAGGTACGGTGGACGCACCAATGACGCTTCATATACTTGTATATGAGTATCCCTCTTACATTGCAATCATAATGTTATTAAAGATTACTAGAAGTTCAGAACCCTAACCAATGATGTTCGATCTTTTCAACTTCATGTTTTCAAGATCTCACAAGTTTCCTCTAAATAAATTTCGGGACGAAATTTCCTAAAGTAGGGGAGACTGTAACACCTGTGCCTCCACGGCCATCAAACAAATACCAAACCAATGAAATATTGTATTTCATACTTGGGATTTGTAAAAATATGTGTATCATTTACACATATCAACTCTTGTTCGATTTCAAACTCTAAATCGCTTTCTGAAAGGTTATACGCGCACCGATGCGTAAATATAACCAGTTTAATGCAACAAACACTCCGGAATAGTGACTTAGGCTTAACATACCTTAAATAACCTTTACATAACTTAGAAATAAGTTTTGAAGGCTTTGGTATGGCAAAAACAAGCTAATTCGCTTACAGGGACTAAACTTGACAAACTGCGAAAGTATGCCAATTTGAATTGTAACAGACATTCCGGAGCATGACCATAAGTTAAACATACCATAAATATCCTTCACATAGCTTAGAAATAGGCTTTGAGGTGTTCGGTATGCTAAAATAAACTTTTGTGTCATTCAGGGACTAAAAGTGTCAAAAAGTGCACAAGTTTGCATTTTTTGCGCATAACTCACGTTCTGAATACATACGGACATCCAAAAATTTATATAAGCATGACTATATTATGCTTTAGTGTTTGGCTTGCCAAAAATCCATTCGTTGCGTCATTTGGATCGTTTTTCGCGCTTATGCGCATTCCGTCGTAATTAAGCGAACATCGCGTTCGTACGACCAAACGAACCAACATCCGGCATATTTTTGAGCATGTTTCATGTCCACAATGTTTAGGAATCATTTTAGGGCCTTAAAGTTGGCTTTACGGGCCTTAGAAGTGCCGGAAATGGGCTTAAACACGTGCAGGGACTGAAACTGTCATTTCTGAAACTTTGTTCTGATCTGTGACTGCTAGGCGGCCCGCCTCAAGATCTTAACATCCTCACGCGGCCTGCGTCAGTCCTTCTGACCAGGTTAACTGCATTTAACAGCAGATTGCAGCTGTTTAATCCTCCACCACACATTCTAAAATGCTTAGTCAGCTGATAAGGATCAATTTGAGCTACCATAAGGTCCCGACACTTGTACGGGTGGGATTAAGGCACGTTTTCCATGAAACGATCCTAACGGTTCGGGTATTCCTATAAATACCCATTCACCCCAACCTCATTTCTCACAAGAATCTTGATTTGAGAAACTCTAAGTTGAAACCTTTGTTTCATACCTGAGATTTTTGAATCGAGATTAGCATTCGGGGAC
The DNA here is from genome assembly GCA_030545235.1 of Helianthus tuberosus. Lineage (NCBI taxonomy): Eukaryota > Viridiplantae > Streptophyta > Magnoliopsida > Asterales > Asteraceae > Helianthus > Helianthus tuberosus. The sequence continues at coordinate 32,193,760 of CM060392.1, forward strand.
CCTTCGTAAGTATTCTTTCGTTCTTTTCCTTATTTTATTGCTTTCGAGTCAGAAAGTCAAACTTTGTTTGACTTTCAGCGTTGACCAGCTTATGGTCAATGCGAAGTTCGTTTGAACTTCGCAACGTGATTGTAATCACGATGGTTATAGTCCTTGGGACTATGCCTACTGATTACCACGTTGTCTAGGGTCGTAGGGTAAGCGATCTAATAAATCGCTTATACCTTCGAACCCGACCCAGTTTGGTCGATCATTAGGATCCGACCAAATACATTAGGTGACCATAGTGTATAGGGAATAACCTTCCGAGGTTATACCTTATGGTCACATCGTTTAAGTAGTTGTATGATAGGTAGTTTATATGCCTTAGATAAATTACCAGAATACCCTTTTCATGTATAATTGGTAATTAAGCATATGTAACCTAAACTTTTGTCACATAACTGATTATGTAACATGTTTAGGCATATAACACTTGTCATAGGACTAGTTAGACGGTCCGAACGCGTTTCACGCGCACGACGCGTTAAAGTAGCATAAGCTACCTAAACGGGTCGTAATGGGTCGTAAGCACTTATGTTAAGTTTCAATTAGTATGTAGGCTTTGTTAAACCATATGACACGAGTCTCTATACTCGTTTGGTTTACGAACCCTCATTCTATCAGATCTTCCGATTTAGGTCTGGTTTATTAACATAGTTACCTATATTAGGTGCCGTTTGATATCCGCGATCTCTAGCATTGTTTGGTTGTTACTCAAGGACTACTGAGCAATCTCAAGTGAGTACATAGACCCCTCTTTTACTGTTTTCCAAACGTTTTGGGGTGGAACACATGTGCCTACTTGTTACTTTCATGCTTTCATGTTTTCACATCATATACATGCTATGTTCAATAGTACACTTATAGTACATTGTTTTACATGATCTCATTGTTTTTATGCTATGTATGTCCATTGCGTGCATACTTAGTACATCGTTTTACATTTACATTTTATGCTATGTATGTCCATTGCGTGCATACTTAGTACATCGTTTTCATCACATGCTTACATTTTGTTATGACATTTGGGTTGTTTACAATGGAACAATACATTCATTAACATTAGCTACACCGTTCGTTAGTAGGTAGTGGTACCATAGGAATTGACAACTCCCGTTCCTGAAATCCCAGGGAAAGGGGATTGGAAGGAATGACCGAATTCGATATACATGAACCACAGATAATCCTTTAAGTCGTTTAAGGGTTTATCGCCACAGTCTCAAGGCTTGGATGTATGCATTATAACGATACCGCATAAATGTTCATATTCAGTATAGCATGCATATACACAATACATAACATTTTAACATGATTTACATTGATCATGCATTTCCACAGAACATAACTTTGATTTAAACCAAGTTTTACTTCAATACTATGTTCTTGTGCATATGGTTTAGTTGATACATTTCGCTAGCCATACATATCATTTTAGTTACACAATACATAACATTTTAACATGATTTACATTGATCATGCATTTCCACAGAACATAACTTTGATTTAAACCAAGTTTTACTTCAATACTATGTTCTTGTGCATATGGTTTAGTTGATACATTTCGCTAGCCATACATATCATTTTAGTTACACAATACATGATTTACATCTTGACATAAACATTTTGGTATATTTCAATACATTTGACAATTGGTTTAAACATAGACATCTTACATTGTTTGGTTTGGTTTGATTAAGTGATTAAGTAACGATGCGTGTGTAATATGATACAAGCATGGTGGATACGCCGCTGGTACTTCCTATATATAAGTGTTTGTATGGTATTACATATCGTAGCGTTATTTGAATCATTTCAATTATGACATATAACATTTTATACAAATAACATACTTTTCACAATACATTGTTTTACAAACAACTTAACTTATACAAACTCATTTTACATGGTTATTCATTTAATCATGCATTATTCTCTTATTTATACGTATCATCTGAACTTATTGTTTTTCAAATGATTTACAAAAACAAAGCAAATTACAAGGTTCATGACTAAACATTTTCTTAAACAGAAGTCATGAATCTTATTTTCACAAAACCTATGTACTCGCCGGCATTTTTATGCTGACGTACCTATTTTCACATGTGTTTTCAGGATATGAAGCATAAGATTGATCAAGACACACATAGGCGGACATGGGCCTTAGTGACAATAAAAGATGCAAGACTAGTTATTTATGTTGTATTTCCTTGTTTGTTAAGACATTGTAACACTTTTAATCAATAAAACGAAACTTCAATTGCCATGGATTTGAAACAATTAATTCTGTTACAACACTCCCCGACATTTCCGCCACGTTTTGTATGTTCTACGTGGTCGGGGTGTGACAGAAAAGTTGGTATCAGAGCCAATGGTTATAGGGAATTAGGTTATTAGTAATGCTTTGACCTAGTCTATAACCTTCTTAGGACCCTAACGCGAGTTTACTTGCGTTTAGTCATAAAACAATACCGTCACCTATCCTTAGGCGACGACCACAACAAGAACATAAATTTCAAAATCGCTTTGAAAACTAATCATCTGTTCTAGGATGATTGATTACTAGGTTTTGAACCCTCTATTGTAAGGTTTTGAACTCTCTATTATATGGTTTTGAACCCCTTTGAGTTTTCAAAATCTCGTCAAGGTTTTGGGTTTTAAATAATGTGAACACGTGCAAACTGGAAGGGTGAATGCCTGTATTCTGGGTTTTCTGTCTAGGCAAGCACTTCGTATACATCTCATCAGACGCGAGACCAGTTGTGCTTACCTGGGAATTCTTGGGATGAGTGTTCACTTATAGGCGAGCATGTCTTCGCGATACATTATTTTTTACCCATTTACCTTGATTTGCCACCGTCTCATTTGTTTGCCTTAGGTAACAAACAAATGATCGCAATTTTCATGCGTTATCATTCTGTTTTGATTGTCCAATAACCTTTCACTCGTTTCTTCCTATGTCTTTCATTTTCTTCTAGAATGTCCATTCCTCTCAGCACTGGTCAAATGCCCGAGCGAACAGCCAAATTTGTCCAGCAAATTGGCGAAGTGATTCAGAAGACTGTGGATTTAGGCATTGCCATGGCTCGTCTCAACAATGAAGCCTCTCGTCTCGACAATGAAGCCACTCAAGAGCCACTGAAGGAAGCAGAAGTCAAGACTGCACCAAAGTCAAGGAAGCGTAAGGCTTCAAGGAAACCCGCAGCGGTTACACCTAATCAATCGGGACCTAGCCATGTGGCAAGGCCACCAGCTAGGAAGCCATACAACGGAATTGAACCCTTGTGCAACCAATGTACCCTTCATCATCACCCTAATGTGAAGTGCCGCAAATGCCAAATTTGTGGACTTAAAGGTCATACGGCGAAGGTTTGCGTAGCAGCAGTACCAAATCAAATAGGACCCAATCGGGTGGCAACACCACCTGTTAGGAAGCAATACAAGGGAACAGCCCCAATATGCGACAAATGTAATGCACACCACTTAGCTCACCTACAGTGTCGTTTGTGTGCATCATGTGGGCGACTCGGTCACCGGGAAAATGTTTGTCGATTTACCCCAAACCAAAGTGCTCCAAACCAACCACAAGCCAACTCTGCTCAAGCTCGTTTCTCACCAGGGTCTTGCTACAACTGTGGCGAGACAAGCCATTTCAGGAACAAATGCCCAAAGCTTGCTAATGCAAATCCAACCCTTGGATGAGCATTCGGCTGAACAAAGGATGTTGCTGTCTTATGCCTTTGTTTCTTTTGTTTTCGTGTATTGTGAAACAATATGTCTTGTTCATAAATAAAATTTGTTGTTCGCAATTCTGATATACAAGTATCATTACATGTGTTTATGGTATTTCCCTATAATACCTGTATTAAGGAACTATGTTCCTTACAAACTACTCTTGTGATTTTCTCTTTCAAATGATCGCTCATGATTCCCTCGAAGATTTTAAGTACTCGTTTCACTCTAAGAAACAAAGTACAGAAAATAAAGTGATATTATGAGTAATCATGCTTCCGCACATCTGTGCCTTTGAATCCTTGGTTAGATAACTAAGGGTATTTTCAAATCTCATACCCATTACGTTTTGATTTTCCAACATACACAGTACAAGTATTTCAACACAATCTTCATGATCTCAAAACATTTCATATAGTTTGAAAACAATTTTTCTTGATGCATTGTCTATGTTATTTCAAAAACATTGGCCATGTTATCAAAACCAACCTTCCTAATTTCAAAATATTTCATATAGTCTGAAGGCAATATTAACACAGTACATTTTCTTATCAAGTGCATGATTTCGAAAAGCATCATTCATGTCTTTCAAAAACCTTATACATACTTTCAAAATTTATCTCGCATGATTTTAAAACATTTTGTAAATATATCTACCTAATACACCTACTTCATGATTTCAAAAGTATTATATATAAGGTTTCAAAAACATTGAACATATTTTTTTTTAGAACCCCATGCATAGTTTTCAAAAATATTTTCCTCATACATTGACTTAACCTTCAAATTCTGCTTCATATGTCGCCTTGACATATCTAGCATCTCAACTTCATAAGCATTCTTACTTCATGTTATGACGTAAGCACATCCAGTGCAAGGTTTCAAAACATCTTCAACTTCTAAAATCCATATGGGATCTTTTTATCCTCACAATTAGATCCTTGTGGATGATTATCATTCAAATCAGAGTCCTTAATTGGATTCCTTATGTACCTTAATTCGAACACTTCGGTTCCTAATAATCGAAATCGAATTTTCTTTTTGAATCTTTCTATCTTTATAGTTGGATTCTTGATAACGTTTAAAGTACCAAATGAAATCCACGGAATGGATTCCTAGTGTGCTTTAAATGCATGTACGCAATTTACAAGACAAATTAACAAACAATTTTGTGGTTATGTGACTATGTGTTTTCTTTTATGCATTTTGGGTTTTCTTCATTACATTTTGTGTTTTTGTATACTCTGGATATTCGTTATCCAAATCCTCGTAGAATCGTTCATATCTTCATATGAGGGATTCGTAGTAGGATATTCAAAAAGGTATTACCTTAAATCCTTAATGGGCTTCTATGTAATAGTTAAGACCCTTGGATTATATAGTACCATTCCATGATTCATAAGAGACCCTTTAGTGGTCTAGTCAGAAAGATTGATTCACAATTTGGTTAAAGAACGACATCTAGTGATGTAGCTGAACAGACTCCTTGATAGTCTATTTAGATCATTTATTGATTTAATTAAAAGGACTCTATGGCGGTCTAGTCACACTCATCACAGGATTGTTCATTTGGTTTTACCTTACACATTATAAAATAGGCTGTGTGAACTATGCAAGGAATTGTCTAATTATGGACGCGTACATAATTATGAAATTTAGTGCACAGAAACCCAGTAAGAATTATTATGTGTAAGAACCGATAGTAACAACAATAACGAAATGAGAACGATGTAATGGAGGTACGGTGGACGCACCAATGACGCTTCATATACTTGTATATGAGTATCCCTCTTACATTGCAATCATGATGTTATTAAAGATTACTAGAAGTTCAGAACCCTAACCAATGATGTTCGATCTTTTCAACTTCATGTTTTCAAGATCTCACAAGTTTCCTCTAAATAAATTTCGGGACGAAATTTCCTAAAGTAGGGGAGACTGTAACACCTGTGCCTCCACGGCCATCAAACAAATACCAAACCAATGAAATATTGTATTTCATACTTGGGATTTGTAAAAATATGTGTATCATTTACACATATCAACTCTTGTTCGATTTCAAACTCTAAATCGCTTTCTGAAAGGTTATACGCGCACCGATGCGTAAATATAACCAGTTTAATGCAACAAACACTCCGGAATAGTGACTTAGGCTTAACATACCTTAAATAACCTTTACATAACTTAGAAATAAGTTTTGAAGGCTTTGGTATGGCAAAAACAAGCTAATTCGCTTACAGGGACTAAACTTGACAAACTGCGAAAGTATGCCAATTTGAATTGTAACAGACATTCCGGAGCATGACCATAAGTTAAACATACCATAAATATCCTTCACATAGCTTAGAAATAGGCTTTGAGGTGTTCGGTATGCTAAAATAAACTTTTGTGTCATTCAGGGACTAAAAGTGTCAAAAAGTGCACAAGTTTGCATTTTTTGCGCATAACTCACGTTCTGAATACATCCGAACATCCAAAAATTTATATAAGCATGACTATATTATGCTTTAGTGTTTGGCTTGCCAAAAATCCATTCGTTGCGTCATTTGGATCGTTTTTCGCGCTTATGCGCATTCCGTCGTAATTAAGCGAACATCGCGTTCGTACGACCAAACGAACCAACATCCGGCATATTTTTGAGCATGTTTCATGTCCACAATGTTTAGGCATCATTTTAGGGCCTTAAAGTTGGCTTTACGGGCCTTAGAAGTGCCGGAAATGGGCTTAAACACGTGCAGGGACTGAAACTGTCATTTCTGAAACTTTGTTCTGATCTGTGACTGCTAGGCGGCCCGCCTCAAGATCTTAACATCCTCACGCGGCCCGCGTCAGTCCTTCTGACCAGGTTAACTGCATTTAACAGCAGATTGCAGCTGTTTAATCCTCCACCACACATTCTAAAATGCTTAGTCAGCTGATAAGGATCAATTTGAGCTACCATAAGGTCCCGACACTTGTACGGGTGGGATTAAGGCACGTTTTCCATGAAACGATCCTAACGGTTCGGGTATTCCTATAAATACCCATTCACCCCAACCTCATTTCTCACAAGAATCTTGATTTGAGAAACTCTAAGTTGAAACCTTTGTTTCATACCTGAGATTTTTGAATCGAGATTAGCATTCGGGGACCCTTCGTAAGTATTCTTTCGTTCTTTTCCTTATTTTATTGCTTTCGAGTCAGAAAGTCAAACTTTGTTTGACTTTCAGCGTTGACCAGCTTATGGTCAATGCGAAGTTCGTTTGAACTTCGCAACGTGATTGTAATCACGATGGTTATAGTCCTTGGGACTATGCCTACTGATTACCACGTTGTCTAGGGTCGTAGGGTAAGCGATCTAATAAATCGCTTATACCTTCGAACCCGACCCAGTTTGGTCGATCATTAGGATCCGACCAAATACATTAGGTGACCATAGTGTATAGGGAATAACCTTCCGAGGTTATACCTTATGGTCACATCGTTTAAGTAGTTGTATGATAGGTAGTTTATATGCCTTAGATAAATTACCAGAATACCCTTTTCATGTATAATTGGTAATTAAGCATATGTAACCTAAACTTTTGTCACATAACTGATTATGTAACATGTTTAGGCATATAACACTTGTCATAGGACTAGTTAGACGGTCCGAACGCGTTTCACGCGCACGACGCGTTAAAGTAGCATAAGCTACCTAAACGGGTCGTAATGGGTCGTAAGCACTTATGTTAAGTTTCAATTAGTATGTAGGCTTTGTTAAACCATATGACACGAGTCTCTATACTCGTTTGGTTTACGAACCCTCATTCTATCAGATCTTCCGATTTAGGTCCGGTTTATTAACATAGTTACCTATATTAGGTGCCGTTTGATATCCGCGATCTCTAGCATTGTTTGGTTGTTACTCAAGGACTACTGAGCAATCTCAAGTGAGTACATAGACCCCTCTTTTACTGTTTTCCAAACGTTTTGGGGTGGAACACATGTGCCTACTTGTTACTTTCATGCTTTCATGTTTTCACATCATATACATGCTATGTTCAATAGTACACTTATAGTACATTATTTTACATGATCTCATTGTTTTTATGCTATGTATGTCCATTGCGTGCATACTTCCACAGAACATAACTTTGATTTAAACCAAGTTTTACTTCAATACTATGTTCTTGTGCATATGGTTTAGTTGATACATTTCGCTAGCCATACATATCATTTTAGTTACACAATACATAACATTTTAACATGATTTACATTGATCATGCATTTCCACAGAACATAACTTTGATTTAAACCAAGTTTTACTTCAATACTATGTTCTTGTGCATATGGTTTAGTTGATACATTTCGCTAGCCATACATATCATTTTAGTTACACAATACATAACATTTTAACATGATTTACATTGATCATGCATTTCCACAGAACATAACTTTGATTTAAACCAAGTTTTACTTCAATACTATGTTCTTGTGCATATGGTTTAGTTGATACATTTCGCTAGCCATACATATCATTTTAGTTACACAATACATGATTTACATCTTGACATAAACATTTTGGTATATTTCAATACATTTGACAATTGGTTTAAACATAGACATCTTACATTGTTTGGTTTGGTTTGATTAAGTGATTAAGTAACGATGCGTGTGTAATATGATACAAGCATGGTGGATACGCCGCTGGTACTTCCTATATATAAGTGTTTGTATGGTATTACATATCGTAGCATTATTTGAATCATTTCAATTATGACATATAACATTTTATACAAATAACATACTTTTCACAATACATTGTTTTACAAACAACTTAACTTATACAAACTCATTTTACATGGTTATTCATTTAATCATGCATTATTCTCTTATTTATACGTATCATCTGAACTTATTGTTTTTCAAATGATTTACAAAGACAAAGCAAATTACAAGGTTCATGACTAAACATTTTCTTAAACAGAAGTCATGAATCTTATTTTCACAAAACCTATGTACTCGCCGGCATTTTTATGCTGACGTACCTATTTTCACATGTGTTTTCAGGATATGAAGCATAAGATTGATCAAGACACACATAGGCGGACATGGGCCTTAGTGATAATAAAAGATGCAAGACTAGTTATTTATGTTGTATTTCCTTGTTTGTTAAGACATTGTAACACTTTTAATCAATAAAACGAAACTTCAATTGCCATGGATTTGAAACAATTAATTCTGTTACAACACTCCCCGACATTTCCGCCACGTTTTGTATGTTCTACGTGGTCGGGGTGTGACATGTTGAATTATGATTACTTATCTATTTGTTCAATATGATTGGTGGCTTGATCCTGGTCAGTCACGCCTTCAAGCGGTGATACTCCGCGTGTGGATTTTGGGGGTGTGACAGATTGGTATCAGAGCCATTGGTTATAGAGAACTCGGTTTTAATAAGGGGAAAACGTTTTTATTAAAACCAGACTATAACCAGAACAGTGCTCAACGATCCACAACGACGCCTCGCTCCACGTGCAAGACTCAACATTCTAGGTAATAAGGTTTATGTTTATTGCCTACTTGCTAGAATTACATAGAACTTTGCTCATGGTATGCTTAGATACACATAACCCCTATTGCTTGAGAATACTTGTGTGCTCACTCTCTTCTGTCATCGCACTATTCGCGAACCTCTCTTACTCATGTTCTCCTTGATATCAAGATCATGAGTGGACGCGTTAACCTAACTCAAGCCCAGTTGGCGGCTTCGATCACTGAACAACTTACTGCAGCACTCGCAGCTGTCCAGGCAGGAGGTGTAACCTGCCATCACCACTTACTCTAGGATCCTTAGATCCTACTTTCGTAAACCAACACTTGTGCTTAATTCTGTTTACTCTTACGCACACGACATGTCAACACGCTCAGCCACCTGTGTGCACGTTCAAAACTTTCATGGACTGTTGTCCTACTACTTTTAGTGGCACGGAAGGAGCAGTTGGACTTCTCCATTGATTTGAAAAGCTCGAGTCTGTCCTCGAGATGTGTGAATGCCCTGAGGCTCGTAGGGTGAAGTACGCCACTGATACTCTCGAAGGCACTGCGCTAACTTAGAGGAACGCGCAAGTTCAGATGCTGGGGCTGGCGGCTGCTAAGGCCACCCCATGGAATGATTTTAAGGAACTGATCAAACGTGAATACTGTAGTCATGATGACATCCACAAGCTGGAAGTGGAGTTCTTTAACTTGAAGATGACGGGGTCAGAGATAGAAGCATACACGAAACGATCCAACGAACTGGCAGTGTTATGTCCAACTAAGGTGGATCCTCCCATCAAGCGCATTGAGCTGTACCTCAACGGCTTAGTACCAGAGATTCAAAGTCATGTGACTGCTGCTAACCTTGCTACTATTCAAGATGTTACTCGTCTTGCTCATCGTCTCACAGACCAGGCAGTGGAACAGAACAAGCTGCCTAGACGTATCGGTACTACTACTTCTGCTACTCCCAGTGATAACAAACTAAAATGGGATGGAACCTCTAGCAAGGGTTCCACTTCAGTTCAGTCCTAGGCACAGCAGCGAAGGATTGATGACTACCAGAGCCCTGGTCAGCAATCTTTTGGTAGTCAGGGGCAGGGTGGATATCGAGGAAACCTCCCAAAGTGCAACAAGTGCAACAGACACCACAATGGTCAGTGCAACAGGGGTCGTGTCAAAGGTGTCTCAAGATGGGTCATGAAGCTAAGGATTGCTGGAGCTCACGACCTGCGAATCAGAACCAACAGCAACAACCACCAGCTCCACAGAACCAGCAGCGACAGCAAGGTAACAGGGGATGCTTTCAGTGTGGTGCTGAAGGCCACTTCAAGCGGGACTGCCCTCAGTTCAACCAGATTCAGAACAACAACAACAATAATCAGGGCAACGGGAATAACAACGGGGGTAATAACGACGGCAATGGTGTCAGGGGTCGAGTGTTTGTGATTGGTCAGGATGATGCTAGGAATGACCCCAACGTTGTGATGGTTTCGACATCGTTATTGGTATGGATTGGCTACCTCAACATCGAGCAGAGATTCTTTGCAAAGAAAAGATCGTCCGCATTCTTCGTGCTGGTTAAGAACCTTTGGTAATTCATGGTGACAAGCTCCTGGAGCAGCACCCATAGCTCGAGCACCTTAGCGCTTAGCTCCAACTGAATTGGAAGAACTGTCCAAGCAATTGCAAGAACTCTTGGAAAAGGGTTTCATACGTCCTAGTTCTTCGCCCTGGGGAGCTCCAGTATTATTTGTGAAGAAGAAGGACGGTACCTTCCGCATGTGCATAGATTACCGCGAACTGAACAAGGTGACCGTGAAGAATCGTTATCCTCTTCCACGCATCGACGACTTATTCGACCAGTTGCAAGGGTCGAGCTATTACTCGAAGATTGACCTGAGGTCAGGATATCACCAACTGAGAGTCCGGGATGAGGACGTCTCCAAAACAGCATTCAGAACTCGCTACGGCCATTACGAGTTTCTGGTCATGCCATTCGGGCTAACGAACGCGCCTGCGGTTTTCATGGACCTTATGAACAGGGTGTGCAAACCTTATCTTGACAAGTTCGTCATTGTATTTATCGACGACATTTTGATTTACTCCAAGAGTCAGGAGGAACACGAGCATCATTTACGATTTATATTGGAACTTCTTCGAACGGAACAACTGTACGCCAAGTTTTCAAAATGCGACTTCTGGCTTCGTGAAGTCCACTTCCTAGGCCACGTGGTAAACAAGGATGGGATTCATGTCGATCCATCCAAGGTAGATTCGATCAAGAACTGGCCTGCACCTCGCACACCAACCGAAATACGCCAATTCTTGTGTTTGGCGGGTTATTATAGAAGGTTCATCAAAGATTTCTCAGAGATTGCAGCCGCTTACACTACTGACACAGAAAGGTGTTGCTTACCGTTGGGGCAATACACAGGAAACAGCGTTTCAGCACTTAAAGGGTAGACTTTGTAGCGCACCTATCCTCTCATTGCCTGAAGGCACGAACGATTTTATAGTCTACTGCGACGCATCTATCCAAGGTCTTGGATGTGTGTTGATGCAACGGGATAAAGTTATTGCTTACGCTTCGCGTCAACTTAAGATTCACGAACGGAATTACACCACACATGATTTAGAGCTGGGAGCTGTTGTCCTTGCGCTCAAGATGTGACGACATTACCTGTATGGCACTAAATGCACCATCTACACCGATCACAGAAGCCTCGAACATATCTTCAAACAGAAGGAACTGAATATGCGACAACGACGATGGGTCGAACTGCTAAATGACTACGAATGCTCGATCAGGTACCACCCAGGCAAAGCCAATGTTGTGGCTGACGCCCTCAGTCGAAAGGACACCGCGCCTAAGCGCGTGCGAGCTTTACAACTCACTATACAGTCTAGTCTTCCTTCTCAGATACGAGATGCTCAGGTAGAAGCATTGAAACCAGAAAACGTCAGGGCTGAAGCCCTACGCGGCTCAAGGCAACGCTTAGAACAGAAGGAAGATGGTGCTTACTACGTCACAGGACGCATTTGGGTCCCACTTTATGGCAGCCTACGAGAGCTTGTGATGGATGAGGCACACAAGTCTCGTTACTCGGTACATCCTGGTTCAGATAAAATGTACCATGATATCAAAACTACATATTGGTGGCCTAGCATGAAAGCTCACATAGCAACTTACGTCAGCAAGTGTTTGACTTGTGCGAGAGTCAAAGCCGAATACCAAAAACCTTCAGGCCCACTCCAACAACCTGAAATACCACAATGGAAATGGGAACAAATTTCCATGGATTTTGTTACTGGCCTGCCTAGATCTCAACGTGGGAATGATACTATTTGGGTGATCGTGGATCGACTCACAAATTCTGCACACTTCCTGGCTATTAAGGAAACAGACAAGTTCTCTACCTTAACAGACATCTACTTAAAAGAAGTGGTTTCAAGGCACGGGGTGCCAACCTCTATTATCTCTGATCGTGACGCACGTTTTACTTCAGAACTGTGGCAAGCAATGCACAAATCTTTTGGCTCTCGTTTAGACATGAGCACAGCTTATCACCCTCAGACGGATGGGCAGTCTGAGCGCACTATTCAAACTTTAGAAGACATGTTTCGCGCATGTGTAATCGATTTCGGCAACGGCTGGGAAAAACATCTCCCGTTAGTGGAGTTCTCGTACAACAACAGCTATCACACCAGCATTAAAGCCGCTCCATTCGAGGCATTGTACAGGCGTAAATGCCGGTCACCTCTTTGTTGGGCAGAGGTGGGTGATAGTCAAATCACAGGTCCAGAACTGGTAGTTGATACTACTGAAAAGATTGCTCAAATACGACAACGCATGGCGGCAGCTCGTGACCGTCAGAAAGCATACGCCGATAAAGACAGGAAACTACTCGAGTTCCAGGTTGGGGATCGAGTGCTACTCAAAGTCTCACCCTGGAAGGGTGTTGTTCGTTTTGGCAAGCGAGGCAAACTTAATCCACGATACGTTGGACCGTTCGAAATTATTGAGAAAATAGGCAAAGTGGCCTACAGACTGAACTTACCAGCTGAACTCAGTGCAGTTCACAACGTCTTTCACGTGTCGAATCTGAAGAAGTGTCTGTCAGATGAGACTCTCATAGTTCCTTTGAAGGAGCTCACTATCGACGAGCAGTTGCGATTCGTCGAGGAACCAGTTGAAATCACGGACCGGGATGTTAAGGTCCTCAAACACACTAGAATACCTCTTGTTCGAGTTCGTTGGAACTCCCGTCGTGGCCCAGAGTTTACCTGGGAACGAGAAGATCAAATGAAACTCAAGTATCCCCAGTTATTCGGAAACAATGCAACCACTACTGAGGCTGAAGCTACTACAGAATTTCGGGACGAAATTCCAAATCAACGGGGGGATGATGTGACACCCCAGGAAAACCAGTAAACTACACAACACAACTAGCTTCCTCAGTAACTACGTGCTAAATTTCGGGACGAAATTTCTTTCAAGTTGGGGATAATGTGACAACTCGGATTTCCAAGATTTCCACCTTTGCATTTATTGCACGTTTATTGTTTAAGTTGTTTGTTACACGACTTGTTTATTTCGCAACTGTGCACGTTTGTAATACGTTATATCGTGTTATGATTGATATATTATATTTGATGTGCATCATAAGTGTATTTACTGATATATGTTTGTATGTTGGTTAATATATGTATTGTATGAGAAATAAAATGGAACATATGCCAAACATTCCATTGAAAACACCCCATGGCCGAAAACACATGAAGTATTTTCGTCCACTCTTAACTGCCGAAAACATGGAATGGGCCTTGGCCCAGTCTTCGTCAAAACCTATTAAGGGCCCAACACCTTATAATTTCCGTATAAACGTGTGTAGATTATGTTAACTGCCATTAGATAAACCCTAGAGTCTCTTCCTAACTTTGTGTGCGACGGCAGACCCCCACATCCGAAGCCAAATCCCTCTTGTTGACCTGTAACACCTGTGCCTCCACGGCCATCAAACAAATACCGAACCAATGAAATATTATATTTCATACTTGGGATTTGTAAAAATATGTGTATCATTTGCACATATAAATTCTTGTTCAATTTCAAACTCTAAATCGCTTTCTGGAAGGTTATACGCGCACAAATGCGTAAATATAACCAGTTTAATGCAACAAACACTCCGGAATAGTGACATAGGCTTAACATACCTTAAATAACCTTTACATAACTTAGAAATAAGTTTTGAGGGGTCCGGTGTGCTAAAATAAACTTCTGGGTCATTCAGGGACTAAAAGTGTCAAAAAGTGCACAAGTTTGCATTTTCGCGCATAACTTACGTTCTGGATACATCCGGACATCCAAAAATTTATGTAAGCATGACTATATTATATTTTAGTGTTCGCCATAAGAAAAATCCATTTCGTGCGTCATTTGGATCGTTTTTCACGCTTATACGCATTCCATCGTAATTAAGCAAACATCGCGTTCGTACGACCAAACGAACCAACATCCGGCATATTTTTGAGCATGTTTTGAGTTCCCTATACTTTAACTTCATTTTAGAGCCTTGAAATGAGGTTAACGGGGTTCAAACGCATCGAAAAAGGCCTTAAACACGTGCAGGGACCATTGCTGCCAACTTTGAAACATTTCTGAATCAGAGGAGGGCTAGCGTAGCGCGAGCCCTATAGGCTTTACCAGTCGCGCTACGCGACTGCCTATGCTGGACAGAAAACATGCAGAAAACTCAGTTTTGCGTTTTCGGGACCAGATTCGATGTATTAGCCGTTGTTTAATTCACAACCACACGTTTGTAATACGTTATATCGTGTTATGATTGATATATTATATTTGATGTGCATCATAAGTGTATTTACTGATATATGTTTGTATGTTGGTTAATATATGTATTGTATGAGAAATAAAATGGAACATATGCCAAACATTCCATTGAAAACACCCCATGGCCGAAAACACATGAAGTATTTTCGTCCACTCTTAACTGCCGAAAACATGGAATGGGCCTTGGCCCAGTCTTCGTCAAAACCAATTAAGGGCCCAACACCTTATAATTTCCGTATAAACGTGTGTAGATTATGTTAACTGCCATTAGATAAACCCTAGAGTCTCTTCCTAAATTTGTGTGCGACGGCAGACCCCCACATCCGAAGCCAAATCCCTCTTGTTGACCATTCTTAGTTTCGGTTAGTGATTTTCTTTCGTTCAGTGGTTTGATTCTTGATTTCGATATGCTGATGTTATGAGATTATATTATGCTTTTCCATGAATGATCTGATGGTGTTATGATGACCTTGATTTGTTAAATGATGGCTGAATAATAAATCATGATAGTATGAATATGGATAACAATTGCTAGATTATGTCGTTGGACTTGGTTTGAATATGAATCTGGAACCGAAGGGTGGTTCTATACGTGTCATGCCATGATGAATATTAGTGATGACTATTCAGAATTAGATTAGGTATTCATGTAACAGATGTTCTGATTGATATGTGAGTTAATATGCATGTGCTATGTCTTGAAAAGGGCAGTCAATAGGATATGGATGTACTCATATTTGCATGTGACTGTCAGAAAGCATGTGAGTGTTTATTTGTTTTCAACTTTGATTCTTGTTTGGCATGATGATGATGATGATCTGACAACTTGTCATGTGCCATTGACTAATTAATGAATGATTTTTATATGTTGATGATACAATGAAAAGTGACTGGTAGATTATGGTTATTATTAAAACATATGTCGAATACTGCTGATGTCGAATGATGATCATGATTGCATGATGTGACTGTTATTGATGTTGTGGTGGTCGACGAAAACACCACCCCCAATGAAAACACTTTGGGTTTTCGTCACCCAAGTGTTTTCATCAATCAGTGATTTCGCCAAAAAGAGTTTTCGGCCACCCAAGTGTTTTCGCCACATGCACGTCTGGTTTTGTTGATTTACGTGACCCATTAACTCCGTTAGGTTATCACTTTGTTAGTTGTTAACTCTGTTAGTGGTTAAATCAGTTACACACGTTAACTCTGTTAAACTTATTAACTGAGTTAAGTAAAGCGTATGACACAGTTAGTTACTAGTTCAGTTCGATGTTAACTTTGTTAACTGTGTACCCTTGTTTGTATGTGTCAATCCAGTTAAGCTTGCTAGCTCTATTAAGTGTGTTATTGGTTTACTATGATAGATCAAACTGCAAAAGACATTTATGAGCAACATGAATTGTATGAAGATGATTAACTGGTTGTAATGCCTGATGTTAACTGTTACACACACTATGTGACGAACCTTGCATGCGAAATCTTACAAACATGTACTGACTGTGAATACATGCATACTCTAGGCTTTGATTGATTTCTTGTGAGCACTTAACTTAGCATACCGAGCAAACCAAGGTGAGTTCACACTAGCCAAGGCATGGGATTCCCAAGGGTTGGGAATGGGTTTGAATAACTACTCGTACAACTATTTCTATTAAACAAATTACTACTGTCCTCGGTTGAAGGGCACGTACATAAAACCTACGTACAGATATACTTACTACTGTCATCGGATTGAAGGGCACGTACGTAAAGCCTACGTACACGATCTTAAGACCATCACCTCTATCAAAGGAAGTCCCTCAATTATCGACTTAATCGCCGAGGCCTAGGGCGAGCGGGTCATTAGTTAATAGCGCTATTAGGTTTAACAAACCTCACACCGTGCCAGTCGGACGGGCGTGTACTAATGGACTATGGGCAAAGGGTCAATGCTGATAGACATTGACTTCGGGCACCTCTTATATTTTCGTAGCAGTCGATACGCGTGGTCTTGTAACACATGGGAAGCCCCCACTAGTCATCGCACGCATGCCTGGACTGGCAGCAAGGATTAACGCGATACATGGTTTACAAAACGAATATATACGATTTATGAAATGAATACTTTAACCAAACAACTATCTGTGAACTCGCTCAACTTTGTTGTTGATTCGTTGCTACATGCCTTGCAGGTCATTAGGTACCCATGGAGCTTGCACAGGGAGGAACGGTCGTTGTGGAATATGGCGTTGTGTGCCATGCTTTAGACTTTACCTTATTTCATATTTAATACTTGCTATGGGTTTTACAAATTATGCTTCCGCTAAACACTTAACTATGCTTTGGTTTTGAACACCTTTCATATTGGTTTGTTGAATTATGATTACTTATCTATTTGTTCAATATGATTGGTGGCTTGATCCTGGTCAGTCACGCCTTCAAGCGGTGATACTCCGCGTGTGGATTTTGGGGGTGTGACATTGGAAGCTTTCACCTACGATCACTCTCGGATCTCTGAAGCATTCGTCCACGATCAGATATCAACACCTTGGATCATCTTGATCTTGGAAGCTTACACTCACGATCAGATTCACATTCCCCCTGACAATCTGAAGTCGAAAACTACCCGAATACTGTTGCAGTGTCACGAATTTTCAAAAATGCCGGAATTTCAATATACGACAGTGAAATTTTTATTCCCCCTCATTTTTGCAAATTCTGACGTCTCTATCACTGAATTCCCCCTCAAACTGAATTCAGTTTCCTATTCTCTTCTCCGAAAAACCTGACCAAACTAGAATATCACAATATTCGCTACAATTGTCAGTTTTTCGTCTTTGCGGATTTTACATTTTGGCCCATAAATAGTCAGATACCCTGAATGGTAAACATTCTGCACCAGTATCATGACTACCCCACTAATTTCCACAATCCGTGATCGCATCACCAAATTTGTTCACTGAAGCCCCCAACGGTGTCCCCGAACAACCCATCTTGGTCGTTAAAAAGCTGAAAAAATTGACAATCACCAAATTTTTTCTGGAGACTCTCCTCGTCGTTGCGATCAAAAAATGCCTTTTTTTAAGGCATTGAATCATCTGGTCGAATGGCATGTGTCGGATGGTCGTCCGATCGGATGATCGTCCGATCGGTTTGCCATTCGATCGAACAACAACATGGACTAACTTGTGTTTGTGGATCGGATAGTCATCCGATCGGATTGCCATCCGATCGGATTGACATTCGTTGAAAAACAACTGATCTTTCAAACACCCCATAGTGACATGGATCGGATGGTCGTCTGATCGGATGGTCATCTGATCGGATTGCCATCCGATTGGATATGTTCTAACAGCTCAAGAACAGTTCAAGAACACTCCAAATCATGTTTTTTCGATCCAGAATCTTTATTACTGTGAATTTGATGATGAAACTTCACAGGATTGTTCGCGGGTCAATTCCGCACAGATTGATGTGTTCAATTCCAAAATCTATCCATGAATCGACCTTTATTTTGATGATTTTCTATGTTTAACGTCAAAATTCCCGTTTAACCCAAAATTGATGAGCTTTGGGTGATTTAACCGACTGTTAGATCAATTAAATCGGTACCGTAGCTCTGATACCAATTGTGATTCCAGGATCCGGCGAGTCTGACGGAGCTTCGGTCCAGATCTGACGTGTTCGGTGCGTTTATTACGACTAAGAAAGGAGTAGAAGATAGATAGAACACCGAGCAGTCAATTTCAATCTGGTCTCTATTGATTACTCAACGTTTACAACACCGCGAGACCAGTTGGACAACATGTCCCCTCTGGGAACCAAAAGCTTGTCCAAATGGAACCCCAAGGTCCCTATTTATAGAAATTTCACACTAAGTCCATCTGTCCGGATGGTCATCCGATCGGATGGACCTTTACATTAACGAACCGTGTCCAACTTTCTCGTATTCTATACAATATTCAACACACGCTCTATCTAACTACTCGCACAGTGGCAGACGTACGAAATATGCACTAACATATATATATATATATATATATATATACATATAGAGAGAGAGAGAGAGGTCAGTTAACGTACAAAATGGCTTAACGTACGAACTGTACGCGATTGTATTTTCAACGTGCGATTTAATTCTTCAACATGCGATGTTGGTATTTTTTTTACACCATGCAAAATTTGTTTTTAATATAACATCCGAATAATAAAAGCAAAAATTGGAACATGCGATTTCAGAAGCATTTTATTGGAACAGAACATGCGATTTCATAAATCATTTTATTGGAACATTGGAACATGGGATTATCATTGGTACATGCGATTTCTTGAATAAATAGCATTTTATTGTAACATGCGAATTTTTTTAACATAACGTGCGAAATTGATATCGCGTACAGTTCGTACGTTAAGGTGTTTTGTACAATACACTTTTTCTATATATATATAATACCGTATTAAGAGAACTGGATTTTCTACACTTTTCGTAAATTTGCCATAGGTACAAATCTTGAAGCGACAAGTACAAATGAAGTAAGCCATTTTAGAGGGGGGAAACTTGGACATTGACTAAAGTTTTAAGACACTTTGAGGGCAATCTAGACATTTCATCCATGGAATCTATGCCCACTTATGTCTTCCATTAATTGAATTAAGTTAAGGAATTAAATAAAAGTTTTATAATAATTAAAGAAATTAATTGATTAAATTAATGATTAGACATGCAACCTTTGGGATTTTCATGATTTAATAGTATGTATAAATATAATAAATAGATTTATATGGACTATAGCTATACTATCTATAATCAATACTACC
Organism: Helianthus tuberosus; assembly: GCA_030545235.1. Taxonomy (NCBI): domain Eukaryota; kingdom Viridiplantae; phylum Streptophyta; class Magnoliopsida; order Asterales; family Asteraceae; genus Helianthus; species Helianthus tuberosus. The sequence goes on from CM060392.1 coordinate 32,213,684, forward strand.
TTATAAGCCAATCAACAGTCATCAGTCATTTATGAGTTAGTCTTAAAGCCACCATAATTTCTCATTATGGTGTTAATAACCCCAACCTGTAATCGATGACTTAAAAAATCATTTGAACCTTCAGATGTATATTTATATATTCCATATACGACCACATAAGTCCCAATATCAAGTTATGTTCGCTCTCTCAAACCTTCACCTATACATGTTAATTAACCCACGCGCTACTGTCGTGGCCCTTATCCGATTCATTCATCACCAGCTCGGTAGAAAATTGAAGTAAGTTTCTTATTCTTAAGAACTCGTGTTACTTCTATCCTAAATAAACACTTAAACAAACCACTTTTTATGCATCAGATTCTCTGGTCGATCACCAGTAAGTAATGGAGATCACGAACGCTGCAATGCATACAAAAGAAAGTTCATCAATTCGGGGTTGGTCACTAAGATGTATAATTATTTGGAAGTACTAACTTTTGTTCCACAACTATTAATTATAAATTTCTTTTATGATGCTATCAACATTCACTAGATATTTTACTAAAGATTTTTGGCTTATTTCTCTACCATCTTTTTTAGGGGCAGAACCGGAAATAAAAGTCGTTCCACCAACAGTGATTTAAATGTTGTTCATGGCACCGGTTTTGGTACCTCCATATGTTCCGTCATTAGATGACAATGAATTGATAGCAAGAAGCAAATGTAACGCCTTAGTTTTTGTATTAATCCAATTATGTTTTTTCTTTGTTTGTTTGAGATAGTACATATAATGTCACACCCCCAAAATCCACATGCGGAGTATCACCGCTTGGAGGCGTGACTGACCAGGATCAAGCCACCAATCATATTGAACAAGCATGTAAGTAAACATAAAACCCAACACAATATAATTGGTGTCCAAATCAAAACATAGTTTAAGTTGCAAGCGGAAGCATAATGTCAAAAACCAAAGCATAAGTTAATAATGTTTAAGTTCATCATGAACACTCAATGTCCATGCTCCACAACGACTCTTCCCCATGCAAGCTCCTGCTAAACCTAGTGACCTGCAAAGCATGTAGTAACGAGTCAACAACAAAGTTGAGCGAGTTCACAGTTGGGTGTTGGTTTAAGTTATTCCAAAAACGTAGTTTCCTTTAACTGGCATCCTTGCCGTGAGGGTTACCCCATAGTTGAAAACGTGTTTTGTTTAATCCCGTTTACTCTGGCAATCCAGCCGTGGGGGCTACCCCATGTTTATACTACTAGACTCGTTACCATATCGACCACTGACTTTAGTCATGTTTATGTGCACTTAGCGTCAATGTCTATCATCATTGACGTGCCCAGATCCATTAGTTCACGCCCGTCCTCTGCGGCACGGTGTGAGGCTTGTCAAACCTAAATAGCGCTATCTAACTAATGACCCGCTCGCCATTAGCCCGACGATTAAGTCGATATAAAAAGGAGGGACTTCGTGATAGAGTTTTGGTCTAGTGAAATTTAAACTGTCCAAGAGGACGAGGAATTACATTCCTTAACCCGTTCTGTCCTACCCAAGGAGGACGAGGAATCCATATTCCTTAACCCATTCCCAACCCACCGGGAATTACCATGCTTTGTAGAAAGTGTGAACTCACCTTAGGTTAGCTCGGCAGATAAGCGAAAGGTCAATCGAGCTAGTTGAGGCTAACCACGTCCTAACATGGTTACCACACAAGTCAGGTCTAGGTTCAAGTAGTACACGTATGTTTACACAGATTTAGCAAATCAAGAACACGTAATGATCATGGCAAACACATAATACATGTTAACATATTAACAGTAGCAGTCAAGTACTCATCATGTCCAAACTTGTGCGACCCGAAAGATAAAGCCCAATAAACAGGCGGCCCAACCTATTGTGCGATCAGCATAACTTGTGCGATCCACAATGGGTTGTGCGATTGGAAACCAACCCGACCCAATAAACAATCCCAACATGTACACGGCCCAAACAGTTAGTAGAAAAGTAACTTGTGCGATCCAATAGTCTTGTGCGACTACTGGTATCTTGTGCGACTGGACTTGGACTTTGAGGCCCAACAATAATGCAGTTCTAGTTGTTTGTGTGTGGCCCAAGCCTTGTGCGATCGGCACTATTTTGTGCGATCCACAAGTCTTGTGCGATCATGCATATCTTAGTTGTACACTGTGCTATATGTGACTGTACCCCGTCTTGTGCGATGCACCTTGTGCGATCAGATCAGGTCTTGTGTGACCGAGAGGAGTCTTGTACGATCAGGATTACTATCCGTAATTCATGGAAATCAGTTACATCATTTATTTGCAAATCAATTCTAACAGTTTCCATATTTGAAACAAATCGACTAACACAATCAATAGTTTCTAATCAACCCATTATTCGATCAAAACAAGGTTTTTATCCATTAGTTCCTATGAACCCTAATCGTGTTTCAAGCATAAACAACATCTTAAAACATTCAAACTATCAGATTTAAAGCTTTCAACATCATCAAGCAAACAATCCGAAGCACAGAAACATAACAGCCGATCATCATACAAGTCCGATTCATATGAACATTATCAAACACACACATGTGAGCAGATTTTATGAACACAAACCTTTAACAAATTTTTCATCATAAACACATAACATCTCTAAACCATCATGTAAAGCATGTAAACCAACACATCATCGATCATGAAATCAAAAGTAATACACTAACCGGTTAAAGAATGGAATGAGAAGTGATCCGAATAGAGAGTCTTTGGTGGAGAAAGGATGTGGCTGCCGTCGAGTTCGTGAGGGAGAGAAAGAGAGAGTAGGGTTTGGTAAACTTTTTGTGATTAGATAAAGTGTGAGATTTATATTATCACCCTATGTGCTATTCGAACTAAGGGGAGTGGGCCGAACCCTTCATGGGCTGCCCTTATGGTTCGAGTACAAGTTGTGCGGCCCAACAGGGCTTGTGCGATCGGGTTGTGTTGTGCGATTGGTCCGTTTATAAACACATATCAAACATAACATATAACATAACATTCCATTAAATCAATACATCACATAATCACGTAGCGTTCAAAACATGTTACACTAAGTATAAAGATAGGTTCGAGATACGAGTTGTCACATTATCCCCAAGTTGAAAGAAATTTCGTCCCGAAATTTGGTACGTACTCACTGAGGAAGCTAGTTAAGTTGCATGGTTTTCCTGGGGTGTCACATCCTTCCCCCGTTGGTTTGGAATTTCGTCCCGAAATTCCGTAGTAGCTTCAGCTTCAGTAGTGGTTGTACTGTTGTCGAACAATTGGGGATACTTTTGTTTCATTTGGTCTTCGCGTTCCCAGGTGAACTCTGGGCCACGACGGGAGTTCCAACGAACTCGAACAAGAGGAATTCTAGTGCGCTTGAGAACCTTAACTTCTCGGTCAGTAATCTCTACTGGTTCCTCGACGAATCGCAGCTGATCGTCAATAGTGAGCTCCTTCAAAGGAACTATGAGGGTCTCATCTGACAGACACTTCTTCAGATTCGACACGTGGAAAACGTTGTGAACTCCACTGAGTTCTGTTGGTAGGTTCAGTTTGTAGGCCACCTTGCCTATTTTCTCTATGATTTCGAATGGTCCAACGTATCGCGGGTTAAGTTTGCCTCGTTTGCCAAAACGAACCACACCTTTCCAAGGTGATACTTTAAGTAGTACTCGATCCCCAACCTGGAACTCGAGTGGTTTCCTGCGCTTATTCGCGTAAGCTTTCTGACGGTCGCGAGCTGCCGCCATGCGTTGTCGTATCTGAGCAATCCTTTCTGTTGTGTCTACCACAAGTTCTAGGCCAGTGGTCTGGCTGTCGCCAACCTCTGCCCAACAAAGAGGTGATCGGCATTTACGCCCGTACAATGCCTCAAACGGAGCGGCTTGAATGCTAGTGTGGTAGCTGTTATTATACGAGAATTCCACAAGTGGCAGATGCTTTTCCCAGCCGTTGCCAAAGTCAATCACACATGCCCTAAGCATGTCTTCAAGTGTTTGGATGGTGCGTTCAGACTGCCCATCCGTCTGTGGATGATAAGCTGTGCTCATTTCTAAACGTGAGCCAAAGGACTTGTGCATAGCTTGCCACAATTAAGAGGTAAAACGTGCTTCACGATCTGATATGATAGAGGTTGGCACCCCGTGCCTCGAAACCACTTCCTTAAGATAGACGTCTGCTAGAGTGGAGAACTTATCCATTTCCTTGATAGCCAAGAAGTGTGCAGACTTTGTGAGTCGATCCACGATCACCCAAATAGTATCATTCCCACGTTGAGATCTAGGCAGGCCAGTAACAAAATCCATGGAAATTTGTTCCCATTTCCATTGTGGTATCTCTGGTTGTTGGAGTAGGCCCGATGGTTTCTGATATTCAGTCTTGACTCTCGCACAAGTCAAACACTTGCTAACGTAAGTTGCTATGTGAGCTTTCATGCTAGGCCACCAATACGTAGTTTTCAAGTCGTGGTACATCTTATACGAACCATGATGTACTGAGTAGCGAGACTTATGTGCTTCATCCATCACAAGTTCGCGTAAGTTTCCATAAAGTGGGACCCAAATGCGCCCTGTTACGTAGTATGCGCCGTCTTCCTTTTGTTCTAATCATTTCCTTGAGCCACGTAGGGCCTCTACCCTGACGTTTTCTGGTTTCAGTGCTTCTACCTGAGCATCTCTTATCTGTGCAGGAAGACTAGACTGAATGGTAAGTTGTAATGCTCGCACGCGTTTAGGCGTAGTATCCTTTCGACTGAGGGCGTCAGCCACAACATTGGCTTTGCCTGGATGGTACTTGATTGCGCATTCGTAATCGTTCAAAAGCTCAACCCATCGACGTTGACGCATGTTTAACTCCTTCTGTTTGAATATATGCTCGAGACTCCTGTGATCGGTGTAAATGGTGCACTTGGTACCGTACAGGTAATGTCTCCATATCTTGAGTGCGAAAACAACAGCTCCCAGCTCCAAATCGTGTGTAGTGTAGTTCCTTTCGTGAATCTTAAGTTGATGTGAAGCATAAGCAATGACCTTGTCACATTGCATCAGCACACATCCAAGTCCCTGAATGGATGCGTCGCAATAAACCACAAAACCGTCTGTGCCTCAGGCAATGAGAGGATAGGTGCGCTACAAAGTCTATCCTTTAAGTGCTGAAACGCCGTTTCCTGTGCATCACCACAACAATAGATAACGTCTTTCTGAGTTAGTGAGGTGAGGGGTTGTGCAATCTTGGAGAAGTACTTGATGAACCTTCTATAGTAGCCCGCCAAACCCAAGAATTGGCGAATTTCTGTTGGTGTACGGGGTGCAGGCCAGTTCTTAATCGAGTCGACCTTGGATGGATCAACGTGAATCCCGTCCTTGTTTACCACGTTGCCTAGGAAATGGACTTCGCGAAGCCAGAAGTCACATTTCAAAAACTTAGCATAAAGCTGTTCTGTTCGAAGGAGTTCCAAAATAAGTCGTAGATGGTGCTCGTGTTCCTCCTGACTCTTCGAATAGATCAGGATGTCGTCGATGAAAACTATAATGAACTTATCCAGGTAAGGCTTGCACACTCTATTCATATGGTCCATGAAAACCGCAGGTGTGTTTGTCAGCCCAAAAGGCATGACCAAAAACTCGTAGTGTCCATAACGAGTTCTAAAGGCTGTTTTGGAGACGTCCTCTTCTCGGACTCTTAGCTGGTGATATCCCGATCTTAGATCAATCTTTGAATAGAAGCTCGACCCTTGCAGCTGGTCGAATAGGTCATCAATACGTGGAAGAGGATAGCGATTCTTCACGGTCACCTTGTTGAGCTCGCGATAGTCAATACACATACGGAAGGTACCGTCCTTCTTCTTCACGAACAAGACTGGAGCTCCCCAGGGCGAAGAGCTAGGACGAATGAAACCCTTGTCCAAGAGTTCTTGTAACTGCGCAGATAGTTCTTCCAATTCCGATGGAGCTAGACGATAGGGTGCTCGAGCTATGGGCGCTGCTCCAGGAGCTAGCTCGATTTGAAACTCGACTTGTCGATGAGGCGGAAGACCAGGTAATTCCTCAGGGAATACCTCAGGAAAGTCACGTACGATCGGAAAATCTTCTATCTTCTTCTCTTTCTTCGAGGTGTCAGTAACGAGAGCCAAAATAGCAGTGTGGCCCTTTCGCAAACACTTCTGGGCCTTAAGGAAAGAGATGATGCTCTCAACAGCACCCCTCTTGTCGCCACGAATCATGAGAGGTTCACCACCTGAATGAGGAATACGGACAATCTTCTCATTGCAAAGAATCTCTGCTCGGTGTTGGGATAACCAATCCATCCCAATGACAACGTCGAAACTACCCAGAACGATAGGAATGAGGTCGATAGAGAAGGTCTGATTAGCAAGAACAAGGTTACAACCCTTGACTACGTGTGTGGCCTCTAAACTCTTACCATTAGCTAGCTCTACAGTGTGCTTGGTGTTCAAAAGTGTTGGGGTACTCTTAAGCATTTGACTAACTCTTAAGGACACGTAGCTAGTATCGGCACCCGAATCAAATAAAACTGTAACATAAAAGTCGTCGAGAAGGAACTTACCCGTCACAACATTGGGATCATTCCTCGCTTCACCCTGGCCAATAACGAATACTCGACCCCTTGCACCATTGCCGTCGTTACCCCCGTTGTTTCCATTCCCCTGGTTATTATTATTGTTGTTGTTCTGATTCTGGTTCAGCTGGGGACAATCTCTCTTGAAGTGGCCTTCAGCTCCACACTGAAAGCACCCTCTGTTGATACCTTGCTGCTGCTGCTGGCGTTGATTTTGTGGGACTTGTTGTTGCTGACGATTCTGATTCGCGGGGCGTAAACTTCTGCAATCCTTTGCAGCGTGGCCTGGCTTGTTGCACCGATGACAGTTACTCCTGGTGCATGGCCCGCTGTGGTGTAGGTTACAGCGATTGCATTTGGGGTGAATTCCCCTGTACCCTCCTTGACTTTGACTACCAGATGATTGCTGACTAGGGCTCTTGTAGTCGTCAGTCCTTCTCTGCTGTGACTGAGATTGAACAGAAGTTGAACCTTTGCTTGAAGCTCCATCCCATTTTCGCTTGTTGTCACTAGGAGCATCTGAAATAGCGGTAGCACTAATACGCTTTGGTAACCTGTTCTGCTCCACCGCCTGATCAGTGAGACGATGAGCCAATTGAACAACTTGCTGGATGGTAGCGAGGTTACCTGAAGTCACATGACTTTGAATCTCTGGCACTAAACCTCTAAGGTACAGTTCAATACGTTTGATGGGAGGATCCACCATAGTAGGATACAAGATAGCCAGCTCGTTCGATCTTTTTGTGTACGCTTCAATTTCTGACCCCGTCATCTTGAGGTTGAAGAACTCTACCTCCAGCTTATGAATGTCATCACGATTGCAATACTCCTCTTTGATCAGTTCCTTGAAGTTGTTCTATGGGGTGGCATTAGCAGCAACCAACCCCAGCATCTGAACCTGAGCGTTCCACCACGTGAGCGCTACACCTTCGAGAGTACCAGTAGCATACTTCACCCTGCGAGCCTCAGGGCATTCACACATCTCGAAGACAGATTCGAGTTTCTCAAACCAGTGGAGGAGACCTACAGCTCCTTCGGTACCACTGAAGGTACTAGGTCGACAGTCCATAAAGGTCTTGAAAGTGCACACAGGAGGCTGTGCAGGTTGACCTGTCATGAGAGTAAGAAAGGACAAAGTTTAACACAAAGGTTGGTTCATGAGAGTAGGATCTAAGGATCCTGGAGTGAGTTGAGATGGCAGGGTATACCTCCTGCCTGAGCGGCTGCAAGTGCCGCAGCAACTTGTTGGTTAATCAGAGCCGTCAACTGGGCTTGAGTCATGTTAACGCGTCCAGCCATGATCTTCATATCAAGGGAAACATGAGTGAGAGGGGTTCGCGAAAGTGCGATGACAGAAGGGAGTAAGCACACACGGGTTTCCAAACAATAGTGGTTACGTTTAACTAAACATACCATAAGCAAAGTTCTATGCAATCTAGCAAGTAGGCAATGTAAACATAAATCATATCACCTAGAATGTCGAGCCTTGCACGTGGAGTGAAGCGTCGTTGTGGCTCGTTGAGCACTGTACAGGTTATAGTCTGGTTTTAACAAAATTTTTTCCCCTTTATTAAAACCAAGTTCACTATAACCAATGGCTCTGATACCAATCTGTCATGTCACACCCCCAAAATCCACCATACGGAGTACCACCGCTTGGAGGCGTGACGTGACCAGGATCGAGCCACCAATCATATTGAACATCGTAATTAAGTAAATAAGACCAACCACAATACGATTGGTGACCAAAGCTTGTTAACCATGTTTAGTTTAAACAGCGGAAGCATAAAAGTAAATCCAAAAGCATAAGTCCATAGTTTATAAGTTAAAGTTCAAAACGCAAGTTTAATAAGTTCATAAGGATTTAAATAATACGCACGGAACATAACAGTCCGTACACCACAACGACTCCTTCCTCGTGCAAGCTCCAAGCGTTTAGCGACCTGTAAGGCATGTAACAACGAGTCAACAACAAAGTTGAGTGAGTTCACGTTTGGTTGTTTAGTTTTAAGTTGTTTCTGAAAAACGTGGTTTGACTTTCGTTGGCTTAATTGCCGTGGGGGTTACCCCGTAGTTGAAAGTATGTTTAACCAGTTCCTTTTTCATTACCCAAACCATAACCATAATCAGTGGGGGCTTTCCCCGTGTGAACTACTAGACTGTATGATATCGACTACTACGCAAATAAGTTGTGCCCTATATCAGCGTCTATCATCACTGATAGTCTGCCATAGTCCATTAGTACATGCCCGTCCGACCGGCACGGTGTGAGGTTTGTTAAACCTAATAGCGCTATTAACTAATGACCCGCTCGCCACTAGCCTCGGTGATTAAGTCGATATAATGAAGAGGGACTTATTGATAGAGTTTTGTCTAGCTAGTTTTTAAGGTTGTTGTCCTAAACCAGGAGGACGAACGTACGTATTCTGCACCAGGAGAATTCGTAGGATTAATAATGGCATCCTACCTATGGAGGATGGCCGTACATATCTTCCCAAGGGGATATGTAGATTTAGTTTTAAATTCTTTAACCCATTCCCAAACCACCGGGAATCCCATGCCTTGTAGAAAGTGTGAACTCACCTCGGTTTGCTCGGTTAGATTCTAAAATATAGCTAACAGTCAAGGTCGGTCAATCACGTCCTAATATGATTACCAGTTAGTCATTTAGTGATTTTCAAATAGAGCACAAAGTTCCTACACGTATCTATCACATAGCATACATTACTTTAACTGTTTATGCCCATATATACTTCCCATCCGTTCCCCACTCATAAACAAACATACGATAATGCACATAGCACTTATAACATGTTAGATCATTCACAGATAGCATACTCGACATTTAGACGCGCAAATTACAACTTATGTCGTTTCAGCTTAAATATTCAAAACCGGGCTGTTTTCGGACATTTTAATAAAATAGTTAACTTATTCCAAAAATTCCCAAATTTTTACAGAATATCTTAAACGTTCCAAATTTTATTGTGTAAAAATATTGGGGTCCAGTTTATTACTAATATTTTATAAAAATTCATTTTCCAGACTGAACTCAGATTTATCTTTTTCTGACCACAGTCCACGGAACAATTTATTAAAAATTCATCTTAAGTCCAATTTACGAAATTCCAGTGGGGTAATTACAAATACTTCGGTTGTCATCTACAGTACAATTTTGATGATCTAACTCTACACAGAACTCACGTTATGACAGAAAACAAAATGCATATTTTCAGCAGAAAAATGCAGCTCTAGCTGCTGTTACGAAATGACACTTTAAAAATAGTAAACGGAGTCCAAAAATTATGATTCCGGTGCCATTAGAACCGTATTTCATAATACATAACCCTAGACTTCTGAAAATACATTTCTCATTAAGTTATGGCCCTGTTACAGCCAACTGAAGTTGGCTGTAGTCATTAATCAGCCTACTGTTTTCAGTCTTTAACACTCTAAAGCGCGTTCGATTGATTCCGTTAGCATGTTTAGTGATCACAACAACGTCAAACATCAATATTACAAGTAGATCAGCAAGTAAATCAGTAACATAATCAAGACAACTTCAGTTTATCATCACTTCATCATGTTTCATCAATATTTCATTACAAGTTAGTTTATATGCAAGACTTTGTTCATGGTTCTTTAGTGTTCATGGATTTTCATCATCAAACATCTATTAACCACTTAAATAACATAAAGAATGAACGGATCTAAGTTCTTACCACTAGCTCAAGGCTAGGGAAGTTCGAGTGAGGAAATGTGGTGGTTAATAGCAACCTAGAGAGGTTCTTGACAATCCGTGAGCTCCACGCTTCGTGATTCACCTTGTAACACCTTGTTGTACACTTGGAAAGCTTGAACAAGAATCAAAAATGGTTGATGTAGTAAGAGGGGTGTTCGGTCGAGCTTCTATGGAGGAAGAGAGAGAGAAGTTTGTAGATGATGATGAAGATATGCACTAGGGACTTGTGGATTTATAAATGGACTTTCCAACATCCTATTACCCACTAGATCTAATGTCTTCTAGATACTAAGCATTGAGATTATTATAATCAAAGAAGGACAAGGGTGTGTCTCACCCTTGTAACCGTCAACATTGAGGGGGGGGGGGGGTATGGGTTGGTTTGTAATGGGATGGTTAGGATCAAGTTAAGTTCTAATGATATTAGTTAGTGTATAATGTGTGTATAATAATATAAAGGGTGTTAGGGTATTCGGGGACCCTAACTAGCTCAGAAAAGTCAAAACAATGACTTTGACAATATTTTTATGTTCCGGGTAAAGTCCGGTTATTCGGTTCGGTGTTGTTCCGTTAAAGTGCTTAACTAATCCGTAAGGGGCCTTATATATATATTTTTGTAATACTTTTAATTTCTAACACTTAGGAAATTATAACGGACTATTTAATGACTTTTCTGTACACTACTAGTATGTTAACAAATACATGTAAGCATAACACAGTAATCAGAGAGCAGTTAAGTAATTCCACACAGTCGTCAAACACTTTAATTATCAATAATAAATTGTACGGAATACATGGGATTTTGAGGGTTGTCACATTCTCCCCCTGTTAAGAGAATTTCGTCCCGAAATTTAGCACCTGGTTACTGAGGAAGCTAGTTAAGTTGCGTTGTTTTCCTGGTTTTCCTGGGGTGTCACATCATCCCCCTGTTGATTTGGAATTTCGTCCCGAAATTCTGCAGTAGCTTCAGTCTCAGTAGTGGTTGCGTTTTTCTTAAACAGCTGGGGATACTTGAGTTTCATTTGGTCTTCTCGTTCCCAGGTGTACTCTGGGCCACGACGGGAATCCCAACGAACTCGAACGAGAGGTATTCTGGTGCGCTTGAGAATTTTAACATCTCGATCCGTAATCTCTACTGGTTCTTCGACGAATCGCAGCTGGTCGTCGATTGTGAGTTCCTTGAGAGGAACTATGAGGGTCTCATCTGACAGACACTTCTTCAGATTTGACACGTGGAATACGTTGTGAACTCCACTGAGTTCTTCAGGTAGATTCAACTTGTAAGCGACCTTGCCAATTTTCTCAATGATTTCGAATGGTCCGACATAACGCGGATTGAGCTTGCCTCGTTTGCCAAAACAAACTACACCTTTCCAAGGCGAGACTTTGAGTAGCACTCGATCCCCAACCTGGAACTCGAGTGGTTTTCTTCCCTTATCAGCATAGCTTTTCTGACGGTCACGAGCTGCCGCCATTCGTTGCCGTATCTGGGCAATCTTCTCGGTGGTATCTACCACAAGTTCTGGGCCAGTGATTTGGCTGTCACCAACTTCTGCCCAACAGAGAGGTGATCGGCATTTGCGTCCGTACAATGCCTCGAACGGAGCGGCTTGGATGCTGGTGTGGTAGCTGTTGTTATATGAAAACTCCACTAACGGGAGATGCTTTTCCCAGCCATTACCAAAGTCGATTACGCATGCCCTAAGCATGTCTTCAAGGGTCTGGATGGTGCGTTCAGATTGCCCATCCGTCTGTGGGTGATAAGCGGTGCTCATATCTAAACGTGAGCCAAAGGACTTGTGCATTGCTTGCCACAGTTCAGAAGTAAAACACGCGTCACGATCAGAAATGATGGAGGTTGGCACTCCGTGCCTCGACACCACTTCTTTTAGGTAGATGTCTGCTAAAGTAGAAAACTTATCCGTTTCCTTGATTGCCAGAAAATGTGCAGACTTGGTCAGTCGATCCACGATCACCCAAATGGTATCGTTTCCGCGTTGAGATCTAGGCAGACCAGTAACGAAATCCATGGAAATTTGCTCCCATTTCCATTTCGGGATCTCCGGTTGTTGAAGTAGGCCTGATGGTTTCTGATATTCAGTCTTGACTCTTGCACAAGTCAAGCACTTACTGACGTAGGTTGCTATGTGGGCTTTCATGCCAGGCCACCAATACGTAGTCTTGAGGTCGTGGTACATTTTATCCGAACCAGGATGTACCGAATAACGAGACTTGTGTGCTTCATCCATCACAAGCTCGCGTAGGTCTCCATAAAGTGGAACCCAGATGCGTCCGTTAACATAGTAGGCGCCGTCTTCCTTTTGTTCTAGTCGCTGCCTTGATCCCCGTAAGGACTCAACCCTGATGTTCTCGGCTTTCAATGCTTCAACCTGAGCATCGCGAATCTGAGCGGGAAGGCTAGAGTGAATGGTAAGCTGTAACGCACGTACACGCTTAGGTATAGTATCCTTTCGGCTGAGGGCATCGGCCACAACATTGGCCTTGCCCGGATGGTACTTGATAGCGCATTCGTAATCATTCAAGAGCTCGACCCATCGGCGTTGACGCATGTTTAACTCCTTTTGCTTGAATATATGCTCGAGACTCCTATGATCGGTGTAAATGGTGCACTTGGTACCGTACAGGTAATGTCTCCATATCTTAAGCGCGAAAACAACTGCTCCCAGTTCCAAGTCATGTGTAGTGTAGTTCCTTTCGTGAACCTTAAGTTGGCGCGATGCGTAGGCAATGACCTTGTCGCGTTGTGTGACAACTCGAGATTTCCAAGATTTCCATCTTCGCATTTAGTGCACGTTAATTTTTTTTTATATGTTATGTTGTTTGTTACTCGACTCGTTGTTTCACGACGCTTACTTTTGTAATACGTTGTATCGTATTTCGACTGATATGTTATACTTGGAAATCCATAATATTTATTATGTGTGATTGTATGTTAATAAGGTGTTATTATTACATGTTAATTAAAAGAGGGAACTTACTGTAAACAAACAAGTATCATGAAAACACCCAAGTGGTGAAAACACTTTAATGTGTTTTCGTCCACTATGACCAACGAAATCACAATGGGCTTGGCCCAGTGGAGTATTTTAGATATTTATCTCATGAAACTTCTCAGAGAAGTTTCACACTTATCAAAACTAAATCTTATCACTTTGTTCTCTCTCTTTACATCTGAAAACCCAACAAAAGAGAAACCATCTTGAAGCATAACCTCTGTTTAAAATCCTTGGACTTGACTGATCAATTGTGAGCACATAACTTAGCATACCGAGCAAACAAGGTGAGTTCACACTTTTACTAAGGCATGGGATTTCCAGGGCTTGGGAATGGGATTTAAGGAAAAAGGTTGAATGGATTCGTACTGACACCATTACTAGACTACCATACCATCGTCCTCGGTTGTGAAGGATACATACGTAAAACCTACGTATACTTATGCTACTCGCTATCCTCGGTTGTGAAGGATACATACGTAAAACCTACGTGAACTTATACTTCCTATCCTCGGTTGTGAAGGATACTTACGTAAAACCTACGTAAACTTATATTCATTACTGCCTCGGGTTGTGTCAGGCACTTACGTAAAACCTACGTAAACCCCCGCGTACCCCTATCCTCGGTCGTGAAGGATAATTACGTAAAACCTACGTAAAACTTGTACGTATTACTGTTCTCGGTTGTGAAGAACACATGTGGTTACAAATAGTCTAGTGGATATACAACATGGGAAGCCCCCACCAATAGAACATACGGTTGGCCAAGTAGAGCCACATGTTACCAATGAACTTACTATTACGCATTTACTTCCGGTGAACTCGCTCAACTAGTTGTTGATCCTCTGTTACATGCCTTGCAGGACCATAGGTACTTTTGGAGCTTGCACGGGAGGCACAGTCGTTGTGGACATGGATCGTGAATGTGTTGTTAAACATTATGACATTTTGTACTTAAACTTATGTTGGGTTTTACCTTATTGCTTCCGCTACACACTTGTTTGTATTTGGTTTTGGAAACACCTATCGTATTGATGAATGACTTTTACTTTATACTTATGTTCAATATGATTGGTGGCTTGATCCTGGTCATGTCACGCCTCCAAGCGGTGGTACTCCGCAGTGTGGATTTTGGGGGTGTGACATGTTGCATCAACACGCAACCAAGTCCTTGGATGGAAGCGTCGCAATAAACCACAAAATCATCTGTGCCTTCAGGCAATGAGAGGATAGGCGCGCTACAAAGTCTATCTTTTAAGTGTTGAAATGCGGACTCCTGTGCATCATCCCAACGATAGATGACACCCTTCTGAGTCAGTGAAGTGAGAGGTTGCGCAATCTTTGAGAAATCCTTGATAAACCTTCTGTAATATCCTGCCAAACCCAAGAATTGGCGGATTTCTGTTGGTGTACGGGGTGCAGGCCAGTTCTTGATCGATTCAACCTTAGATGGATCAACATGAATCCCATCCTTGTTTACTATGTGGCCTAGGAAGTGGACTTCACGAAGCCAGAAGTCACATTTCGAAAGTTTGGCATACAACTGCTCTTTTCGAAGAAGTTCCAGCATAAGTCGTAGATGCTGCTCGTGTTCCTCCTGACTCTTCGAATAGATCAGGATAGCGTCGATAAATACAATGACAAACTTATCCAGGTAAGGCTTGCACACTCGGTTCATGAGATCCATGAAGACCGCTGGTGCATTCGTCAACCCGAAAGGCATGACCAGAAACTCGTAATGGCCGTAGCGAGTTCTGAATGCTGTTTTGGAGACGTCCTCATCTCAGACCCTCAGCTGATGGTATCCCGATCTCAAATCAATCTTGGAGTAATAGCTCGACCCTTGCAACTGGTCAAACAAGTCGTCAATACGTGGAAGAGGATAACGATTCTTCACAGTCACCTTGTTGAGTTCGCGGTAGTCGATACACATTATGAAAGTACCATCTTTCTTTTTCACAAACAAGACTGGAGCTCCCCAGGGCGAAGAGCTAGGACGTATAAAACCCTTTTCCAAGAGTTCTTGTAGTTGTGTGGACAGTTCTTCAAGTTCTGATGGAGCTAGACGATAAGGTGCTCGAGCTATGGGCGCTGCTCCAGGAGCTAGCTCGATTTGAAATTCAACTTGACGATGAGGCGGAAGACCAGGTAATTCCTCAGGAAATACCTCGGGAAAGTCACGTACAATAGGGATGTCTTCAATTCTCTTCTCTTTCGTTGATGTGTCAGTAACGAGTGCTAAAATGGCAGTGTGGCCCTTTCGCAAACACTTCTGGTCCTTAAGGAAAGAGATGATGCCTTCGACAGCACCACTCTTGTCGCCATGAATCACGAGGGGTTCCTCACCAGAACGAGGAATGCAGACGATTTTCTCCTTGCAAACAATCTCCGCTTGATGATGAGATAGCCAATCCATCCCAATAACGACGTCGAAACTACCCAGTGTGATAGGAATAAGATCGATAGGGAAAGTCTGACCAGCTAAGACGAGGTTACAATCCTTAACTACGTGTGTGGCTTCAAGACTTTTACCATTTGCTAGCTCTATCGTGTGCTTGGTGTTTAGAAGTGTTGGAGTGCGCTTAAGCACTTGGCTAACTTTTAAGGACACATAACTAGTATCGGCACCCGAATCGAATAAAACAGTAACAAAGAAGTCGTCCAGAATAAACTTACCCATCACAACGTTGGGATCGTTCCTTGCATCACCTTGACCAATCACGAACACACTACCCCTTGCTCCATTACCATTGTTGTTACCCCCATTGTTTCCTCCATTGTTGCCTCCATTGTTGTTCCCGTTTCCTTGATTGTTGTTGTTCTGATTCTGGTTCAGTTGGGGGCAGTTCCTCTTAAAGTGACCTTCAGCGCCACACTGAAAGCATCCTTTATTGCCCTGCTGTTGCTGCTGCTGGTGATTCTGTGGAGCTTGTTGTTGTTGTTGGCGATTCTGATTTGCAGGACGCGGGCTCCTGCAATCCCTAGCTTCATGGCCCAGCTTGTGACATCTCTGACATCGACCTTTGTTGCACTGCCCGCTGTGATGCTTGTTGCACCGGTTGCACTTGGGGTGGTTTCCTCGGTATCCACCCTGTCCTTGATTACCGGAAGATTGCTGACCAGGACTCTGGTAGTCATCAATCTTACGCTGCTGAGACTGAACCGAAGCAGAACCCTTACTGGAGTTCCCATCCCATTTTCTCTTGTTGTCGGTAGGTGCATCGGAAGTAGCTGTGGCACTGATTCGTTTGGGTAGCCTGTTTTGCTGTCACACCCCGACCACGTGTAACATACAAAACGTGGCGGAAACGTCAGGGAGTGTTGTAACAGAATTAATTGTTTCATAACCATGGCATACAAAGTTGTATTTTATTTATCAACATAAGAGTTACATTGTCTTAAACAGGAAATAAAGAGTTCATAACATAGTTAAACTAAGTCTATCTTCATTTTAAGTCTCTAAGGCACAGGTCCGCCCTAGTGTCACGATCATCATCCTACGCAATAGCTCCTGAAAACACATGTGAAAATAGGTACGTCAGCATAAAAATGCCTGTGAGATACATAGGATTTGTGAAAAGAGGATTCATGACTTATAAGTTTAGAAGAAGTTGTTTAACAAAAGTCAGTCATGAACCTTGTAAATTGTTTTGTTTTGTTTTGTTTTGTAAATCATTCAAAAAGCGATGACATGTATAAATAAGAGAATAATGTAAGGTTAAATGAATAACCAAGTAAAATGAGTTTGTATAAGATGAGTTGTTTTGTAAATCAATGTCTTGTGAAAATAAGTTGTTTATGTAAAACGTAATATGTCAAATATTGAAATGATTTAAGTAACGCTACGACATGTAATATCATACAAACACTTATATATAGGAAGTACCAGCGGCGTATCCACCATGCTTGTATCATATTACACACGCCTCGTTACTCAAATCACTTACTCAAACCAACCACCAATGTAAATTGTTTATGTATAAATGAATTGTCATGTGTTAATGTGTAAACCATATCGAAATGTCTATGTCCAATGTAAACCACTAAATGTGTATATCAATGTCAAAATGTTTATGTTTAATGTAGATCATGTAATGTGTACCCAAAAATATCATGTATGGTAAGTGAAATATATCAACTAAACCATATGTAAAATGTACAAAAACAAGGTATTGAAGTAAAACATGGTTTAAATCAAAGTTATGTTTTGTGGAACAAATGCATGCTATACTGATACAAACATTTATGCGGTATTGTGAAAATGCATACATCCAAGCCTTGAGACTGTGGCGATAAACCCTTAAACAAATTAAAGGTTTATCTAAGTTATGTGTATCGAATTCGGTCATTCCTTTCATCCAAACCTACCCAGGATGTCCGTAACGGGAGTTGTCAATTCCTATGGTACCACTACCTACTAACGAACGGCGTGATCGGTGTTAATGAATGTATATTGATCCATCAAAACAAACCAAATATCATATCAAAATGTAAGCATGTGAATGAATAATAAATGTACTAAGTATGATGAACATACATAGCATGTGATGTGAAACGAATGTACTAAGTATGATGAACATACATAGCATGTAATGTAATGTAATGTAAAACAATGTACTAAGTACGCACACAATGGGCATACATAGCATAAAATGTGAAACGAATGTACTAAGTATGATGAACATACATAGCATGTAATGTAATGTAAAATAATGTACTAAGTACGCACACAATGGGCATACATAGCATAGAATGTAATGTAATGTAAAATAATGTACTAAGTACGCACACAATGGGCATACATAGCATGAACACAATGAAATCATGTACTATAAGTGTACTAATGAACATAGCAAGTATATGATGTGAAAACATGGAAAGCATGAAAGTAACAAGTAGGCACATGTGTTCCACCCCAAAATAGTTTGAAAACAGTAAAACAGGGGTCTATGTACTCACTTGAGATTGCTCAGAAGTCCTAAGATAACCACTAAGCAATGCTAGAGATCACGGAATCAAACGGCACCTAATATAGGTAACTATGTTAATAAACCGGACCTAAATCGGAGGATTTAGATAGAATGAGGGTTCGTAAACCAACGAGTATGGAGACTCGTGTCATATGGTTTAACAAAGCCTACATACTAAATGAAACCTAACCTAAGTGCTTACGACCCATTACGGCCCGCTTAGGTAGCTTATGCTACTTTAACGCGTCGTTCGCGTAAAACGCGTTCGGAACGCTTAACTAGTCCTATGACAAGTAACATATGCCTTATCATGTCTAATATTGTTGTCAAATCAGTTTAGATGTCAAAAGTTATGTTACATATGTTTAAAATGAATTTTGGCATCAAAGGGGTATTTTGGTAATTTACCTAAGGCATATAAACTACCTATCATACAACTACTTAAACGAAGCGACCATAAGGTATAACCTCGGAAGGTTATTCCCTATATACTATGGTCACCTAATGTGTTTGGTCAGATCCTAATGATCGACCAAATGGGTCGGGTTCGAAGGTATAAGCGATTTATTAGATCGCTTACCCTTACGACCCTAGACAACGTGGTAATCAGTAGGCATAGTCACAAGGGACTATAACCATCGTGATTACGCTCACGTTGCGAAGTTCAAACGAACTTCGCATTGACCATAAACTGGTCAATGCAGAAAGTCAAACAAAGTTTGACTTTCGGACTCAAAAAGCAATAAAAGAACGAAGGAACACTTACAAAGGGTCCCCGAATGCTAATCTTGATTCAAGTAGCTCAGGTATGAAACAAAGGTTTCAACTTAGAGCTTCTCAAATCAGATTCTTGTGAGGAATGAGTGAAGTTGAGGTGGGTATTTATAGATTTCGGTTCACCGTTAGGATCGTTTCTTGGAGAAGAGGGAATGATCACATCCCTACACTTGTTGGAATGTTGTGGTAGCTCATTTTGCCCCCACCACAAGAGTTTGACATGTGGCATTGGCCCTTGGAGGGTTTAAGGGCTGTTAACATGTGTTTAAAATGGCTTTTGCTGATCAGAAGGGGCCTCGCGTGACGCCAAGGGGGCTAGGTGTCACGCTAAGGTCCCTCTGTTCAGCAACCAGTTTCTTAAGCTTCCAATTCAGTCCCCGTTGTGTATTAAGGCCATTTTCGACATGTTTAAGGCTCGTGAAGCCATTTTAAAGGCCCTAAAATGATGCCTAAACATTGTGGACATGAAACATGCTAAAAAATATGCCGGATGTCAGTTCGTTTGGTCGTACGATCGCGATGTTCGCTTAATTACGACGGAATGCGCATAAGCGCGAAAAACGATCCAAATTGCGCGACGAATGGATTTTTCTTATGCCAAACACTAAAACAAAATATTTTAGTGCTTACATAAATTTTTGGATGTCCGGAGGTATTCAGAACGTAAGTTATGCGCGAAAATGCAAACTTGTGCACTTTTCGACGCTTTTAGTCCCTGAATGACCCAAAAGTTTATTTTAGCACACCGAACCCCTCAAAGCCTATTTCTAAGCTATGTAAAGGATATTTATGGTATGTTTAACTTATGGTCATGTTTCGGAATGTCTGTTATAGTTCAAATTGGCATACTTTCGCAGTTTGTCAAATTTAGTCCCTGTAGGCGAATTAACTTGTTTTTGCCATACCAAAGCCTTCAAAACTTATTTCTAAGTTATGTAAAGGTTATTTAAGGTATGTTAAGTATATGTTGATGTTCCGGAGTATTTTTCGCATTAAACTGGTTACGTTTACGCACCAGTTTGCGTATAACTCTCCAGAAAGCGATATAGAGTTTGAAATTGAGCAAAAGTCAAAACATGAAAAATGTAAAACACAAATAAACAAACATTGGGATCAAATAACTTTGTTTTATTGATAACCGAAATGTTCACAATGATTACAAGCACAGATGTTACAGTCTCCCCTACTTGTGGAAATTTCGTCCCGAAATTTATTTAGAGGAAACTCGTGGGAAAAGATGCGGATATTTCGCCTTCATTTGATCTTCGCGTTCCCAAGTAAACTCGGGTCCACGTTTAGCTTCCCAGCGAACTTTGACCAAAGGAATGCGCTTGCGTTTAAGCCACTTGACTTCCCGTTCCATGATTTCCACAGGCTTCTCAACAAATTTCAGTGTTTTATCAACACGAATTTCGTCAAGTGGTATGTGGAGGTTCTCATCAGCTAAACACCTCTTGAGATTGGACACGTGAAAGGTTGGATGAACATTTCCAAGTTCAGGAGGTAACTCAAGTCTGTAGGCTACCTTACCGATTCTTTCGATGATCTTGAATGGTCCAACGTATCTAGGTGCAAGTTTTCCTTTCTTTCCAAATCTGATCACACCTTTCCAAGGTGAGACCTTAAGTAATACTCGATCACCGACTTGAAATTCCAAGGGCTTACATTTTGGGTCCGCGTAACTCTTTTGACGGCTTCTAGCTGTCTGAAGGTTATCACGAACTTTCTTAATCTTGTCAGTTGTCTCTAAAATGAGGGCAGGTCCAGTAAGCTGAGCCTCACCGATCTCATTCCAGCAGACTGGTGAATGACATTTTCGACCATAGAGAGCCTCGAAAGGAGCCATGTTGATGCTGGTGTGATAACTGTTGTTGTAGGAGAATTCAATCAACGGAAGATGGGAATCCCAACTACCACCAAAATCGATCACACAAGCTCTAAGCATATCCTCCAGAGTCTGGATTGTTCTTTCAGACTGACCATCTGTTTGCAGATGATAAGCTGTGCTCAGATTAAGTTGGGTCCCCATAGCAGATTGCATGGTTCTCCAAAAATGAGAAGTGAAACGAGCATCTCTGTCAGAAATGATGTTCAAAGGAACACCATGTCGAGCCACAATTTCATCCACATAGATTTTAGCAAGTTTGTCAGCAGAAAAATCCTCACGGATTGGCAAGAAATGCGCTGACTTAGTAAGACGATCAACGACTACCCAGATGGCATCATGACCTTTCTTTGTGCGCGGAAGTTTAGTAATGAGATCCATAGTAATGTTTTCCCATTTCCAAACTGGGATCTCTGGTTGCACCAATAAACCAGAAGGACACTGATGTTCAGCCTTAACCTTAAGACAAGTAAGGCATTTTGATACGTATAAGGCAATGTCCTTCTTCATACCAGGCCACCAATAGTGAATACGAAGATCCTTATACATCTTATCTGAGCCAGGATGAACAGAATAACGAGACTTATGGGTTTCATCCATAAGCAAGGTGCGAAGGTTATCTTGGCTTGGGACCCACAAATGGTCCATGAAGTAATACGATCCATTGTCCTTCAGTTCCAGAGCAGGTGTTATGTGATAGGGAAATTCCTTATCCATTAAACCTTGTGAAACACAAGATTGTTGAGCCTGAGAAATGCGTGCTTGGATATCGGATCGAGCTTGAATAACAGATTGAACACGAACACAATGAAGCTTAGTACGTTCCTTACGACTCAATGCATCGACTACGACATTCGCCTTACCAGGATGGTAGCGAATTTCGCAGTCATAGTCGTTTAGAAGCTCAACCCAACGTCGTTGCCTCATGTTGAGTTCTTTCTGATTGAAGATATGCTGAAGACTTTTGTGGTCCGTGAAAACCACACATTTTGTTCTGTACAAATAGTGTCTCCAGATCTTTAGAGTGAAAACAACTGCACCCAACTCAAGATCATGAGTGGTGTAGTTCTTCTCATGTATCTTCAACTGCCTCGATGCATATGCTATGACTTTGTTCCTTTGCATCAGGACACAGCCAAGACCCAATTTAGATGCATCGCAATAAACGACGAAATCATCATTGCCCTCAGGCAAAGTTAGAACAGGCGCGTCACAAAGTTTCTGCTTCAAGTGTTGAAAAGCTTCCTCTTGCTTGAATCCCCAATCAAAGGGTTTGTTCTTCTGAGTTAGAGCAGTTAGAGGAACTGCAATCTTCGAGAAATTTTCAATGAAGCGGCGGTAATAACCCGCAAGACCAAGAAAAGATCGAACTTCAGTAGGAGTAGTAGGCGTATCCCAATCCTTGATCGCACTGATCTTGGAGGGATCTACATGAATACCTCGTTCGTTGACAATATGTCCTAAGAATTGAACTTCTTTAAGCCAGAATTCACACTTGGAGAATTTGGCGAAAAGTTGCTCTTTCTTTAGGAGTTCCAGAGTAAGACGAAGATGTTGCTCGTGATCAGCTCGCGTCTTAGAGTATATCAAGATGTCGTCAATAAAAACAATGACGAACTGATCCAAATAAGGCTTGCAGACCCTATTCATTAAGTCCATGAAAACAGCAGGAGCATTAGTCAAACCGAATGGCATAACTGTGAACTCATAATGCCCATATCGAGTGCGGAAAGCTGTCTTGGGAATATCTTCTTCATGCACACGAAGTTGATGATACCCGAAACGCAGATCAATCTTCGAAAAATAAGAAGCGCCCTGTAACTGGTCAAAGAGATCGTCTATGCGCGGTAGGGGATATCGATTCTTGATGGTAAGCTTGTTAAGCTCACGATAATCGATACACATCCTAAAGGATCCATCCTTCTTCTTGACAAAAAGAACGGGAGCACCCCAAGGTGAAAAGCTAGGACATATAAAACCTTTGTCAGAGAGCTCCTGAAGCTGCTTAGACAACTCTTGCATCTCAGACGGTGCAAGACGATATGGAGCTCTGGCAATGGGATTTGCACCAGGTACGAGATCAATACGGAACTCGACTTGGCGTGCTGGGGGTAGACCAGGTAAATCTTCAGGGAATACTTCAGAATAATCCCGAACAACAGGAATATCTTGGAGAGACTTACCCTTGCCTTTATCTGCTGTGACATGTGCCAAAAAGGCCACATAATTCTTTCGCAGATACTTCCGAGCTTTAAAACAAGACATGAGTTTGAGACCACCAGCATGTTTCTCACCACGAACCTGTAGGATCTCGCCTGTCGAAAGCGGCACACGAACAATCTTCTCAAAACAAACTACCTCTGCGCGATGCTTGGATAACCAATCCATACCCACTATAACGTCGAAGCTTCCAAGTTGCATAGGCGTGAGGTCAATAGGAAAAAGATGGTCGTTAAGGTTCAACTGGCAGTTGCGAAGAACAGAATCAAGAATAATGGGTTCACCATTAGCAACCTCTACTATCAAAGGTTTACCTAGTTTCGTTCTAGACACGCGAAGCAACGGTTCAAAAGATAATGACACAAAACTCTTATCGGCACCCGAATCAAAAAGAACAGATGCAGGCTGATTATTAATAAAGAACGTACCGTTCACCACTTCATTGTCTGCTTGTGCCTCTTGAGCATTCATGTTGAAGACTCGACCTCGAGCCTGAGCCTGATTCTGGTTCTGATTCTGGTTTGCTAGCCTTGGGCACCGGTTTCTGTAGTGGGTCAGATCCCCATAGTTATAACAAGCACCTGGTGGGTAGTGTGGTCGTGCAGCTTGACCCTGTTGCTGAGCAGGAGGCTGAGCAACTTGTTGAGCTGGGTTCTGAACTGCCTGATTCTGAGCAAACCGACAAACATTGGCAAGATGGCCCGACTTCCCACAGTTATTACAGAAACGGCACTGATGTTGCGGCTGATGGTGACTGTTGCATCTATTGCACAAAGGTGCATTCCCTGAATAGGGCTTCTTCGCTGGAGGCTGTGCGGGTTGGTTGGGAGCTGCCTGGTTAGCTTGGGCAGTGACAGCATAGTTTTGGGAAGCCTTACGCTTCCTTGCCCTTTTTGATGAACCAGAATCCTTTCCATTCTTGTTTTGACCTTTCTTGCTATCTTCCTTGTCAGACGACTGTTTCTTGCCCTTGTCACCCTTCCTGTGTAACTTATTCTTCCGAATCTGCGACTCAGTCAATGTCGCTGCTAATTCGATAGCCTGACGGAGTGTGGCAGGGTTACTACCAGTAATGATGTCTTGCACTGAGTCAGGTAGGCCGTCGATGTACCTTTCGATAGCCTTGTCGAGTGGGGTAACCATTGTTAGGCAAAGCAGAATCAACTCCTCAAATCTATCGGTATACGCCCTGTGCTCACCACTATCTTGTTTCAAGTCATCGAACTCTCTCTCCAAAGCTCGCTGCTCATGACGAGGACAAAACTCCCTCATCATAAGGGCCCTAAGTTCAGCCCATGTCTGTGCTAGAGCAACTTCTGCACCACGGTCTCTCATAACCCCGTTCCACCATGTGAGAGCCCTCTTCTGAAACACACTCGAAGAAAACTCGACCTTGCGATTGTCAGGACACAGCACGTGGCGGAAAGTATTCTCAATGCTCTCGAACCATTGAAGAAGCCCAGTCGCTCCTTCAGAACCGCTAAACTTGAGTGGTTTAGCCGAGTTAAAATCTTTGTATTTGCATGGAGCATTGTTGTTGTTGTTGGCTTGGTTCCATTGAGCAAAGAGGTTTGGGAATTGAGCAGCCATCTGCTGCGCAATGATTTCTGCCAGTTCGGCAGTCGCTATTTGGTTTTCGCGTCGAGGTGGCATTCTAAAAGAGGACACATGAAAGGAAACGAGTGAGATGATTGGATGAAGAGAATGAGATGAACCAAAATTAACAAAAGCAAAGATGGTGGTCATTTGTTCGCATCACAAAGCAAACAAACTGACACAGTGACTAATCAAAGTAAATGGGTCAAAAATAATGTATCGCGAAGACATGCTCGCCTATAAGTGAACACTCACCCCAAGAATTCCCAGGTAAGAGTGACTGGTCCGATTATGTGGATTTGTACGAACACTCTAGCCTTAGACAGAAAACCCAGGGTACAGGCATTCACCCTTCCAGTTTGCACGTGTTCCCATTATTTAAAACCCAAAACCTTGACGAGATTTTGAAAACTCAAAGGGGTTCAAAACCATATAACAGAGGGTTCAAAACCTTATAATAGAGGGTTCAAAACCTTGTAATAAATCATTAAAAAACATAAGATTGTTTTTCAAAAATCGTTTCGGAAAAATTTGTTTTTTTTTTTGTTTTGATAATCACCTAAGGATAGGTGATGTGTATGTTTTAAGATCTAAACACAAGACAACTTGTGTTAGGGTCCTAGAAAGTTATAGTCTAGGTCAAAGCATTACTAATAACCTAATTCCCTATAACCATTGGCTCTGATACCAACTCTTCTGTCACACCCCGACCACGTGTAACATACAAAACGTGGCGGAAACGTCGGGGAGTGTTGTAACAGAATTAATTGTTTCATAACCATGGCATACAAAGTTGTATTTTATTTATCAACATAAGAGTTACATTGTCTTAAACAGGAAATAAAGAGTTCATAACATAGTTAAACTAAGTCTATCTTCATTTTAAGTCTCTAAGGCACAGGTCCGCCCTAGTGTCACGATCATCATCCTACGCAATAGCTCCTGAAAACACATGTGAAAATAGGTACGTCAGCATAAAAATGCCTGTGAGATACATAGGATTTGTGAAAAGAGGATTCATGACTTATAAGTTTAGAAGAAGTTGTTTAACAAAAGTCAGTCATGTACCTTGTAAATTGTTTTGTTTTGTAAATCATTCAAAAAGCGATGATATGTATAAATAAGAGAATAATGTAAGGTTAAATGAATAACCAAGTAAAATGAGTTTGTATAAGATGAGTTGTTTTGTAAATCAATGTCTTGTGAAAATAAGTTGTTTATGTAAAACGTAATATGTCAAATATTGAAATGATTTAAGTAACGCTACGACATGTAATATCATACAAACACTTATATATAGGAAGTACCAGCGGCGTATCCACCATGCTTGTATCATATTACACACGCCTCGTTACTCAAATCACTTACTCAAACCAACCACCAATGTAAATTGTTTATGTATAAATGAATTGTCATGTGTTAATGTGTAAACCATATCGAAATGTCTATGTCCAATGTAAACCACTAAATGTGTATATCAATGTCAAAATGTTTATGTTTAATGTAGATCATGTAATGTGTACCCAAAAATATCATGTATGGTAAGTGAAATATATCAACTAAACCATATGTAAAATGTACAAAAACAAGGTATTGAAGTAAAACATGGTTTAAATCAAAGTTATGTTTTGTGGAACAAATGCATGCTATACTGATACAAACATTTATGCGGTATTGTGAAAATGCATACATCCAAGCCTTGAGACTGTGGCGATAAACCCTTAAATAAATTAAAGGTTTATCTAAGTTATGTGTATCGAATTCGGTCATTCCTTTCATCCAAACCTACCCAGGATGTCCGGAACGGGAGTTGTCAATTCCTATGGTACCACTACCTACTAACGAACGGCGTGATCGGTGTTAATGAATGTATATTGATCCATCAAAACAAACCAAATATCATATCAAAATGTAAGCATGTGAATGAATAATAAATGTACTAAGTATGATGAACATACATAGCATGTGATGTGAAACGAATGTACTAAGTATGATGAACATACATAGCATGTAATGTAATGTAAAACAATGTACTAAGTACGCACACAATGGGCATACATAGCATAAAATGTGAAACGAATGTACTAAGTATGATGAACATACATAGCATGTAATGTAATGTAAAATAATGTACTAAGTACGCACACAATGGGCATACATAGCATAGAATGTAATGTAAAATAATGTACTAAGTACGCACACAATGGGCATACATAGCATGAACACAATGAAATCATGTACTATAAGTGTACTAATGAACATAGCAAGTATATGATGTGAAAACATGGAAAGCATGAAAGTAACAAGTAGGCACATGTGTTCCACCCCAAAACAGTTTGAAAATAGTAAAAGAGGGGTCTATGTACTCACTTGAGATTGCTCAGAAGTCCTAAGATAACCACCAAGCAATGCTAGAGATCACGGAATCAAACGGCACCTAATATAGGTAACTATGTTAATAAACCGGACCTAAATCGGAGGATTTAGATAGAATGAGGGTTCGTAAACCAACGAGTATGGAGACTCGTGTCATATGGTTTAACAAAGCCTACATACTAAATGAAACCTAACCTAAGTGCTTACGACCCATTACGGCCCGCTTAGGTAGCTTATGCTACTTTAACGCGTCGTTCGCGTAAAACGCGTTCGGAACGCTTAACTAGTCCTATGACAAGTAACATATGCCTTATCATGTCTAATATTGTTTTCAAATCAGTTTAGATGTCAAAAGTTATGTTACATATGTTTAAAATGAATTTTGGCATCAAAGGGGTATTTTGGTAATTTACCTAAGGCATATAAACTACCTATCATACAACTACTTAAACGAAGCGACCATAAGGTATAACCTCGGAAGGTTATTCCCTATATACTATGGTCACCTAATGTGTTTGGTCAGATCCTAATGATCGACCAAATGGGTCAGGTTCGAAGGTATAAGCGATTTATTAGATCGCTTACCCTTACGACCCTAGACAACGTGGTAATCAGTAGGCATAGTCACAAGGGACTATAACCATCGTGATTATGCTCACGTTGCGAAGTTCAAACGAACTTCGCATTGACCATAAACTGGTCAATGCAGAAAGTCAAACAAAGTTTGACTTTCGGACTCGAAAAGCAATAAAAGAACGAAGGAACACTTACAAAGGGTCCCCGAATGCTAATCTTGATTCAAGTAGCTCAGGTATGAAACAAAGGTTTCAACTTAGAGCTTCTCAAATTAGATTCTTGTGAGGAATGAGTGAAGTTGAGGTGGGTATTTATAGATTTCGGTTCACCGTTAGGATCGTTTCTTGGAGAAGAGGGAATGATCACATCCCTACACTTGTTGGAATGTTGTGGTAGCTCATTTTGCCCCCACCACAAGAGTTTGACATGTGGCATTGGCCCTTGGAGGGTTTAAGGGCTGTTAACATGTGTTTAAAATGGCTTTTGCTGATCAGAAGGGGCCTCGCGTGACGCCAAGGGGGCTAGGTGTCACGCTAAGGTCCCTCTGTTCAGCAACCAGTTTCTTAAGCTTCCAATTCAGTCCCCGTTGTGTATTAAGGCCATTTCCGACATGTTTAAGGCTCGTGAAGCCATTTTAAAGGCCCTAAAATGATGCCTAAACATTGTGGACATGAAACATGCTCAAAAATATGCCGGATGTCAGTTCGTTTGGTCGTACGATCGCGATGTTCGCTTAATTACGACGGAATGCGAATAAGCGCGAAAAACGATCCAAATTGCGCGACGAATGGATTTTTCTTACGCCAAACACTAAAACAAAATATTTTAGTGCTTACATAAATTTTTGGATGTCCGGAGGTATTCAGAACGTAAGTTATGCGCGAAAATGCAAACTTGTGCACTTTTTGACGCTTTTAGTCCCTGAATGACCCAAAAGTTTATTTTAGCACACCGAACCCCTCAAAGCCTATTTCTAAGCTATGTAAAGGATATTTATGGTATGTTTAACTTATGGTCATGTTCCGGAATGTCTGTTATAGTTCAAATTGGCATACTTTCGCAGTTTGTCAAATTTAGTCCCTGTAGGCGAATTAACTTGTTTTTGCCATACCAAAGCCTTCAAAACTTATTTCTAAGTTATGTAAAGGTTATTTAAGGTATGTTAAGTATATGTTGATGTTCCGGAGTATTTTTCGCATTAAACTGGTTACGTTGACGCACCAGTTTGCGTATAACTCTCCAGAAAGCGATATAGAGTTTGAAATTGAGCAAAAGTCAAAACATGAAAATGTAAAACACAAATAAACAAACATTGGGATCAAATAACTTTGTTTTATTGATAACCGAACTGTTCACAATGATTACAAGCACAAATGTTACATTTGCTCCACCGCCTGGTCAGTGAGTCGATGGGCCAACTTGATGATTTGCTGTATGGTACCCAGGTTGGCTGAAGTGACGTGAATTTGAATCTCTGGTACAAGGCCTTTGAGATACAGCTCAATTCGTTTGATGGGAGGGTCCACCATGGTTGGACACAAGATGGCCAGCTCATTTGACCTTTTCGTATACGCCTCAATCTCAGACCCCGTCATTTTCAGGTTGAAAAACTCCACCTCTAGTTTGTGGATGTCATCACGGCTACAATACTCTTCCTTGATCATTTCCTTGAAATCGTTCCATGGGGTGGCATTAGCAGCAACCAACCCCAGCATCTGAACCTGAGCGTTCCACCACGTGAGCGCTATTCCTTCAAGAGTACCTGTAGCATACTTCACTCTACGAGCCTCGGGGCATTCGCACATCTCAAAGATAGACTCGAGCTTCTCAAACCAGTGGAGGAGGCCTACAGCTCCTTCAGTGCCACTGAAAGTAGTAGGTCGGCAGTCCATGAAGGTTTTGAACGTGCACACAGGAGGTTGAGCATGTTGACCTGTTGCGCGAGAATAAAAGACAAGATTAAGCATGAGGGTTGGTTTGCGAAGGTAGGATCTAAACGTCCTAAGGTGAGTTGGTATGGCAGGTTATACCTCCTGCAGGGTTAGCTGCGAGTGCCTCAGCGACTCGTTCGTTGATCAAAGCCGTCAACTGGGCTTGAGTGAGGTTGATACGTCCTCCGCGTCCGCTCATGATCTTCATAATGAAGCAACGTAAGTGAGAAAGGTGTCGCGAAAGTGCGTAAGTGTGGGACGACAATAGAGAGTAAGCACACAAGGTTCAAATAGCAATTATCACATTATCTAATGCACAGTGAGAACTATCTAACCGACAATATAACATAAATCATACCACTTATGGTGTCGAGTCTTGCACGTGGAGCGAAGCGTCGTTGTGGATCGTTGAACACTGTACAGGTTATAGTCTGGTTTTATCAAAAAGCTTTTCCCTTTTTAAAACCAAGTTCACTATAACCAATGGCTCTGATACCAATCTGTCACAGCCCCAAAATCCACCATGCGGAGTACCACCACTTGGAGGCGTGACGTGACCAGGATCGAGCCACCAATCATATTGAACATCGTAATTAAGTAAATAAGACCAACCATAATACGATTGGTGACCAAAGCTAGTTAACCATGTTTAGTTTAAACAGCGGAAGCATAAAAGTAAATCCAAAAGCATAAGTCCATAGTTTATAAGTTAAAGTTCAAAACGCAAGTTTAATAAGTTCATAGGGATTTAAATAATACGCACGGAACATAACAGTCCGTACACCACAACGACTCCTTCCTCGTGCAAGCTCCAAGCGTTTAGCGACCTGTAAGGCATGTAACAACGAGTCAACAACAAAGTTGAGTGAGTTCACGTTTGGTTGTTTAGTTTTAAGATGTTTCTGAAAAACGTGGTTTGACTTTCGTTGGCTTAATTGCCGTGGGGGTTACCCCGTAGTTGAAAGTATGTTTAACCAGTTCCTTTTTCATTACCCAAACCATAACCATAATCAGTGGGGGCTTTCCCCGTGTGAACTACTAGACGGTATGATATCGACTACTACGCAAATAAGTTGTGCCCTATATCAGCGTCTATCATCACTGATAGTCTGCCATAGTCCATTAGTACATGCCCGTCCGACCGGCATGGTGTGAGGTTTGTTAAACCTAATAGCGCTATTAAATAATGACCCGCTCGCCATTGGCCTCGGCGATTAAGTCGATATAATGAAGAGGGACTTATTGATAGAGTTTTGTCTAGCTAGTTTTTAAGGTTGTTGTCCTAAACCAGGAGGACGAACGTACGTATTCTGCACCAGGAGAATTCTTAGGATTAATAATGGCATCCTACCTATGGAGGATGGCCGTACATATCTTCCCAAGGGGATATGTAGATTTAGTTTTAAATTCTTTAACCCATTCCCAAACCACCGGGAATCCCATGCCTTGTAGAAAGTGTGAACTCACCTCGGTTTGCTCGGTTAGATTCTAAAATATCGCTAACAGTCAAGGTCGGTCAATCACGTCCTAATATGATTACCAGTTAGTCATTTAGTGATTTTCAAATAGAGCACAAAGTTCCTACACGTATCTATCACATAGCATGCATTACTTTAACTGTTTATGCCCATATATACTTCCCATCCATTCCCCACTCATAAACAAACATACGATAATGCACATAGCACTTATAACATGTTAGATCATTCACAGATAGCATACTCGACATTTAGACGCGCAAATTACAACTTATGTCGTTTCAGCTTAAATATTCAAAACCGGGCTGTTTTCGGACATTTTAATAAAATAGTTAACTTATTCCAAAAATTCCCAAATTTTTATAGAATGTCTTAAACGTTCCAAATTTTATTGTGTAAAAATATCGGGGTCCAGTTTATTACTAACATTTTATAAAAATTCATTTTCCGGACTGAACTCAGATTTATCTTTTTCTGACCACAGTCCACGGAACAATTTATTAAAAATTCATCGTAAGTCCGATTTACGAAATTCCAGTGGGGTAATTACAAATACTTCGGTTTTCATATACAGTACAATTTTGATGATCTAACTCTACACAGAACTCATGTTATGGCAGAAAAAAAAACGCATATTTTCAGCAGAAAAATGCAGCTCTAGCTGCTGTTACGAAATGACACTTTAAAAATAGTAAACGGAGTCCAAAAATTATGATTCTGGTGCCATTAGAACCGTATTTCATAATACATAACCCTAGACTTCTGAAAATACATTTCTCGTTAAGTTATGGCCCTGTTACAGCCAACTGAAGTTGGCTGTAGTCATTAATCAGCCTACTGTTTTCAGTCTTTAACACTCTAAAGCGCGTTCGATTGATTCCGTTAGCATGTTTAGTGATCACAACAACGTCAAACATCAATATTACAAGTAGATCAGCAAGTAAATCAGTAACATAATCAAGACAACTTCAGTTTATCATCACTTCATCATGTTTCATCAATATTTCATTACAAGTTAGTTTATATGCAAGACTTTGTTCATGGTTCTTTAGTGTTCATGGATTTTCATCATCAAACATCTATTAACCACTTAAATAATATAAAGAATGAACGGATCTAAGTTCTTACCACTAGCTCAAGGCTAGGGAAGTTCGAGTGAGGAAATGTGGTGGTTAATAGCAACCTAGAGAGGTTCTTGACAATCCGTGAGCTCCACGCTTTGTGATTCAACTTGTAACACCTTGTTGTACACTTGGAAAGCTTGAACAAGAATCAAAAATGGTTGATGTAGTAAGAGGGGTGTTCGGCCGAGCTTCTATGGAGGAAGAGAGAGAGAAGTTTGTAGATGATGATGAAGATATGCACTAGGGACTTGTGGATTTATAAATGGACTTTCCAACATCCTATTACCCACTAGATCTAATGTCTTCTAGATACTAAGCATTGAGATTATTATAATCAAAGAAGGACAAGGGTGTGTCTCACCCTTGTAACCGTCAACATTGGGGGGGGGGGGGGTATGGGTTGGTTTGTAATGGGATGGTTAGGATCTAGTTAAGTTCTAATGATATTAGTTAGTGTATAATGTGTGTATAATAATATAAAGGGTGTTAGGGTATTCGGGGACCCTAACTAGCTCAGAAAAGTCAAAACAATGACTTTGACAATATTTTTATGTTCCGGGTAAAGTCCGGTTGTTCGGTTCGGTGTTGTTCCGTTAAAGTGCTTAACTAATCCGTAAGGGGCCTTATATATATATTTTTGTAATACTTTTAATTTCTAACACTTAGGAAATCATAACGGACTATTTAATGACTTTTCTGTACACTACTAGTATGTTAACAAATACATGTAAGCATAACACAGTAATCAGAGAGCAGTTAAGTAATTCCACACAGTCGTCAAACACTTTAATTATCAATAATAAATTGTACGGAATACATGGGATTTTGAGGGTTGTCACATGCCACACCCCCAAAATCCACATGCGGAGTATCACCGCTTGGAGGCGTGACTGACCAGGATCAAGCCACCAATCATATTGAATAAGCATGTAAGTAAACATAAAACCCAACACAATATAATTGGTGTCCAAATCAAAACATAGTTTAAGTTGCAAGCGGAAGCATAATGTCAAAAACCAAAGCATAAGTTAATAATGTTTAAGTTCATCATGAACACTCAATGTCCATGCTCCACAACGACTCTTCCCCATGCAAGCTCCTGCTAAACCTAGTGACCTGCAAAGCATGTAGTAACGAGTCAACAAAAAAGTTGAGCGAGTTCACAGTTGGGTGTTGGTTTAAGTTATTCCAAAAACGTAGTTTCCTTTAACTGGCATCCTTGCCGTGGGGGTTACCCCATAGTTGAAAACGTGTTTTGTTTAATCCCGTTTACTCTGGCAATCCAGCCGTGGGGGCTACCCCATGTTTATACTACTAGACTCGTTACCATATCGACCACTGACTTTAGTCATGTTTATGTGCCCTTAGCATCAATGTCTATCATCATTGACGTGCCCAGATCCATTAGTTCACGCCCGTCCTCTGCGGCACGGTGTGAGGCTTGTCAGACCTAAATAGCGCTATCTAACTAATGACCCGCTCGCCATTGGCCCGGCGATTAAGTCGATATAAAAAGGAGGGACTTCGTGATAGAGTTTTGGTCTAGTGAAATTTAAACTGTCCAAGAGGACGAGGAATTACATTCCTTAACCCGTTCTGTCCTACCCAAGGAGGACGAGGAATCCATATTCCTTAACCCATTCCCAACCCACCGGGAATTACCATGCTTTGTAGAAAGTGTGAACTCACCTTAGGTTAGCTCGGCAGATAAGCGAAAGGTCAATCGAGCTAGTTGAGGCTAACCACGTCCTAACATGGTTACCACATAAGTCAGGTCTAGGTTCAAGTAGTACACGTATGTTTACACAGATTTAGCAAATCAAGAACACGTAATGATCATGGCAAACACATAATACATGTTAACATATTAACAGTAGCAGTCAAGTACTCATCATGTCCAAACTTGTGCGACCCGAAAGATAAAGCCCAATAAACAGGCGGCCCAACCTATTGTGCGATCAGCATAACTTGTGCGATCCACAATGGGTTGTGCGATTGGAAACCAACCCGGCCCAATAAACAATCCCAACATGTACACGGCCCAAACAGTTAGTAGAAAAGTAACTTGTGCGATCCAATAGTCTTGTGCGACTACTGGTATCTTGTGCGACTGGACTTGGACTTTGAGGCCCAACAATAATGCAGTTCTAGTTGTTTGTGTGTGGCCCAAGTCTTGTGCGATCGACACTATTTTGTGCGATCCACAAGTCTTGTGTGATCATGCATATCTTATTTGTACACTGTGCTATATGTGACTGTACCCCGTCTTGTGCGATGCACCTTGTGCGATTAGATCAGGTCTTGTGTGACCTGATCTTGTGCGACCGAGAGGAGTCTTGTACGATCAGGATTACTATCCGTAATTCATGGAAATCAGTTACATCATTTATTTGCAAATCAATTCTAACAGTTTCCATATTTGAAACAAATCGACTAACACAATCAATAGTTTCTAATCAACCCATTATTCGATCAAAACAAGGTTTTTATCCATTAGTTCCTATGAACCCTAATCGTGTTTCAAGCATAAACAACATCTTAAAACATTCAAACTATCAGATTTAAAGCTTTCAACATCATCAAGCAAACAATCTGAAGCACAGAAACATAACAGCCGATCATCATACAAGTCCGATTCATATGAACATTATCAAACACACACATGTGAGCAGATTTTATGAACACAAACCTTTAACAAATTTTTCATCATAAACACATAACATCTCTAAACCATCATGTAAAGCATGTAAACCAACACATCATCGATCATGAAATCAAAAGTAATACACTAACCGGTTAAAGAATGGAATGAGAAGTGATCCGAATAGAGAGTCTTTGGTGGAGAAAGGATGTGGCTGCCGTCGAGTTCGTGAGGGAGAGAAAGAGAGAGTAGGGTTTGGTAAACTTTTTGTGATTAGATAAAGTGTGAGATTTATATTATCACCCTATGTGCTATTCGAACTAAGGGGAGTGGGCCGAACCCTTCATGGGCTGCCCTTATGGTTCGAGTACAAGTTGTGCGGCCCAACAGGGCTTGTGCGATCGGGTTGTGTTGTGCGATTGGTCCGTTTATAAACACATATCAAACATAACATATAACATAACATTCCATTAAATCAATACATCACATAATCACGTAGCGTTCAAAACATGTTACACTAAGTACAAAGATAGGTTCGAGATACATATAATTTGTGATGACAGACATTAGAGCCTTATCATTTGTTGGTTTAAACAATACAAGTATTATAAAAAAGGTGGGATTAATGTGTTTTTTGGCAAATAAAAATGTATTATTAAATGGTAAGATATATAGTTAGACTATTATTTTTACGATAACAGGTATTATTATTTGGACTATATGAGTACAATTTGTAAATTGTTTCACTTTTTAATTGTGTTTGCATTACATTCTCATCATCTTGAGATTGGATTTGTTTAGTTGGATTTAACATGCCAGTTAATTTGTTTCTCTAATTTTCATTCTAAAAATCAAGACAATAGTTTCATAGAGGGCTTGAAAAAGTGGGCAAGCAGTCACTCACCTCAGACACATGGTTGGTGAGCATTTAGAAACTAAATATGTTTTTGTTGGTACATAATGTCTATCGCCTACGTCAACAGTCTAGGTCGTGTCAATAGTTTGTAATAGGGGTGTAAAGTGTAAATGTTAAGTTTATGTGTGTATGTAACCATTTCGCACGAAATGGACTTGTAATGTCCATTTTGCACGAAATGGAAGTTTACCATTTCGTACGAAATGGATGTGTCATTTCGTGCGGAATGGATCACCTATAAATAGGGGTGTTGGGTTTTTCATTTGGTACGAATTGGAGAAAGCTGTAACGAAGTGCTGTCAAATTTTCTTCGTGTATTAACGTCCAATATCAATGGAAAACCAGTTTAAAGTGTATTTCTCTGCTTCTACTCACATTCTAACACTGATTCTCAGTTACTAGATTGTTTCCGCCTCTCTAGTGACCTAGATTTGACTCAGACCGACTCATTTAGGTCGAATTTCGATCCTACAAGTGGTATCAGAGCACAGGATGAGTCAAATCGGCTGAATCAGTGCTTTGAATGGTTTAGAACTCTCTACTTCTACTCATTCTTGGATTTTTGAACAATTCCACGGACAAAATGGACTGAGTTTTGAATATAATGTGTAAAACACCATTTTAATCAATCCTTCAAAGTTACAGACCTTAATTCGGACTAAAATTGATCAAAAAGTGCCAAAAACATCATTTCGTGTAAAAATGCATCATTTCGTATGAAAATTTGTGTCCATTCCATACGAAATGAACCATTTCGTGTGAAGTTTTATCATTTCGTTTGAAAAACTTGTCCATTTCGTACGATTTGGACCATTTCACTTGAAAATCCAATTTGTCTGATCATTTCGCACGAAAAGGAATCTTTTACTCATTTCGCACGAAATGGCATTCCAATTCGTTTGAAATTGCCATTTCGCTTGAAAGTTCATATCGTTTGAACTCATTCCGCTTGAAAGTCCATTTCGTTTGTGTGTCCATTCCGTGTGGAAGTCATTTCGCTTGAAAAGTGATTTTTTCAAAAACTTAGAAAATTTTTCGAAACTGTTTTCATAGTTTAAAATGGATAACCAAGAATTTTATAACATGTTTTCCGGAGGGGGAATGACAGCATCTCAAACTCCAGCGAGTATTGTGCAGAACGTAAACATGGAAAACGAGCTTGGTACAATGCAAAAGCCACCAAAATTAATGAACATTGACGAATATTCAGGGTGGTCAGAGAGGTTTAAAACTTGGGTACAGGCAAATCATTTTGAGTGTTGGATGAAAATTGAATCGAAGTATGTACCTCCGACAAATGGAGCGGGTATTGAGAAAACACTTAATCAGTTAACTCCGCTTGAACAGGAAAGCTTTAAAGCTGAAAAGAAAATGATGAGTATCTTGCAGCAAGCAATCAAAGAAGATATTTTAGTTCTGCTACACCATCAAGATAACTCACAGTCTGTCTGGAATGCACTAAAAGTGAAGTTTCTTGGAAGTGTTTCGATGATAAAGAGTAAAATGGCATTGTTGAAAAAGGAATTTGATATTTTTACGGGTATCAAGGGTGAGTCAACAAAAGAGTTGATCGAGTGATATTGTCATTTGGTTGTAGAAATGAAGCGTTTGAGTATTGAGAAAACAGATGAAGAATGGGTCGGCAAGTTGGCGGATACTTTACCGTATGATGAATGGGGCACATATTTGTTGGTTTTGAAAAATAACTTGGAATATGTTGGTTTCAACCTAAGCACGTTCATCGAGAAAATTGAATCGCACGAGCTTGAACTTAAAAGGATTAGAAAAATGAAATCTTCTAATGTACAACAAGATGTTCAATTGTACTACAAAGGAAGTTCATCAGCAACATCTACCCCAAGTCCAAAAATTCAGACATCATTTTGTGACAACCTTCACAAAACCAGGTATTCGTACAATTAATTAATATTTAATTAGTGCTTAATTACTGTGCTTGATAACAATTGTGATTAAACTGCTTTCTGTTTTCTGATACATACATACTCATGCATCACATTTTATTGCTGTCACTCCATTCATTACATACAAACAATAGTGACAAACTTGATGCACAAAGCACAGTTAGCACAGTGAACGGATAACCCAGTAAACATGCTGACATTGCCAGCACCTAGACAGACATTATATTGAGGCCAGTATGAGCCGGGAATAAAGTACTACACTGGTAGGGAGTGTAGGGAGGTGAGGACCATTAAACTACGTAACTAGATGATAGTTATAGTGCCCGGAGG
This sequence comes from Helianthus tuberosus, assembly GCA_030545235.1. NCBI lineage: Eukaryota > Viridiplantae > Streptophyta > Magnoliopsida > Asterales > Asteraceae > Helianthus > Helianthus tuberosus. The sequence goes on from CM060392.1 coordinate 32,251,770, forward strand.
TGCCTAAAACATACTTAAAGTGCAGAATTCTGCACTAGTATACCAAAATTCAGCTTTTAACAAAGCTAGTAAAGTGTAAAAACTTGGCAAAATAGTCCTAGAAACTTCCTAAAGTGTTGGTAGTTTAATGTGTCACTAAAAACATAATAAAAGACATTTTAAATACTTCTTTAGCACTTTAACGGATCAATATCCAACCGAACAACCGGACTTTACCCGGAACATAAAAATATTGCCAAAGACATTGTTTCTGCTTTTCTGAGCTAGTTAGGGACCCCGAACACCCTAACACTCTTTATATTATTATACACACATTAATACACCAACTTATCATTAGAAACTAACTAGATCCTAACTAAATCATCACCACCCAACCCTATACCCCCCCCCCCCCCCCCCATTCGAACCGGTTTGTGGAGTGGGGACACACCCCACAATTTTTTGATTATTTTATTCACCATTGTTGGATATCTAGCAAACATATTCCATGGAGGTTAATGAGGAGATTGGATTATAAGTAAACTCATGAGTTAACCAACTTCATTTCACAAACACCCACCAAACAAACTCTCCTCTCTTCCCTCTTGCTTGGTCTCGGCGGAACACCATCACCACCATACACCCACCATTCAAGTCTTGTTCAACCATTTCTCATATACTCAAAGGTGCAAGGGATCATACTACGAAGCTCGGTGCACTCGGAAGCTCAAGAACCGCTCTAGATTTCTTTTATCCACCACATTTACACCTTGTTTCTTCCCTAGCCTTGTGCTAGTAGTAAGTGCTTCTAATCTTCATCTTGTTCTTGTTTATGGTGGTTAATAGTTGATTGAATGGTTAAAAATTAAGAAACACTAAAGAACTTACATTAAAGTCTTGAACATAAGGTGAATAGGGTGGATAAAGAGAAGATATGTGTGTAAATCATGTGAATCTTGTATAATTGTTATTATTTGATGTTGTTGTTAGTAGAAACAAGATGGATCATCATCTAGACATACTAGTCCATGTTTGAGAGCATGAACTAGTAGGATGTAAAAGTTAGAAAGTTGAAGGATGATGGATCCATCCATTCATAAGTCTTGAACTTGAATAAACATAATTTTTCTTGTAAAATGAAGTTGTAAACTTGTGGATCTAAAGTGGTTTTTCAGAAAAACCAAGTGAATGATACTAGTCTTGTTAAAACCCAGATCTTGCATGAACTAAATATATTTTCAGAAGGTAAACAAGTGTATAAGCACTTGTGTAACAAGAAAGTTTAACAAAGAAACATTTTTGTGAATCTTGACTAGAAGTTGTGAAACTTCATATTCTTTAAAAATAAAGTTTTTAAGAAACTAATCTTACTTTTAAAGATAACTAGACCTACTAAATGTGCTAGTGATTTACTACATATTTTTACAAAACTTTCAAGTTCATGAGCTTATGATTTAGTCTTACTATGTCAAGATTAGTGAATAAATATTGGATGTTGTGGATTGGTAAATTGTTTGATTGATTTTACAAAAGAAAATGATACGCTAGTAAGCGTGGACACCTCCATTTACAAAGGAAACTCTGGCGAAATTTTTCTAGAAATATAACACTTAGAAATATTTTTCTAACAAATGTTTACAAATATATTTTTAACTTGGTTTTCCAAATAAACTTCGCCATAATTTTTATTTCAAAATTTCCAAGTATCGGAGGTGGATTTTCGTAAATAAAACTTGATAAATATATATTTAGAATATATATTTTATAATAAAACGCTTGTGTGACTGTTTGTTATCATGTGTACTAGATATATTATTTTTAGGGCAAAAATAATATAACTGGAAAATGTTATGAAATTATGACTCCAAAATAATACCAACGCTCTCACAAATAAATATTTAAGTTACACCGGTATTGTTATTACAACGCAAATTTTAAAATGTAACTTATGTATTTTTCGGAAAATACTCTTATGCGTATATTTTGATAAGTATTATTTTGGAAATTGTATGAGATAAAATATAATATTGTTGGGAAAAATATATATATTTTGGAGTTAGAATATTTTAGACAAGTGATTAAAATATATTTTTCAAGTGCGACTTTAAAAATATATTTTCGGAATTATAAAGCATACATGTATTACAAACCCCCATCCTTGGGAAGGAAATATACAATAAATAAGAAGTGTGAATACGAAATAGTTGTCTAACTATTTCCCCTAAAAACGTTAAACCTTAAGCCAAGGCACGGCCCATCCGTCTAATAGGAATTAGTACATGTAGGTCGTCACGCAGCAGATAGAGTTGGAGATTGACGTTTCTGGATACGCACTTCTGTGAGTTCATGTCCCCCTTTTCTCCTAACTGTTTTCAGTTTTTATACTTCGGGGGTGGAATACATGTTACAATTATTACAGACTTTTACATGCATGGTATGGTTAGCTTAAGGAGGGTTTACTACTTAGATCATGTGAGTGGGTAGGCGGAAACTGAGGCCATTAATCCTCATTGTAGGACCGAGGGTCATGAGCGATAGATCTATTTGGGTGTAGCGAGCCCAGCTCCTGAGTCCACAGTACGGACCATGGGGTGACTTTGAGCCCGACGCATAAATCCGCTAGGTTTGAGTCTTCCTACATCACTTCACACATATCATTGGCTTTGCAACCCAATGGTGATCTCTTTTTCCTTAATTGCTACATACCAGGGATTTTCATACATACTATAAAGGTTTATACATACTCACTTTTACATGAACTCGCTCAACTTTTTGTTGATTTTTCAAACTACATGTATTTCAGGAAACTAAGGGATCTGGCAAGGTATGCACTGTCGTCAAGCTGCGTAGGAATAATGATGTCATCCGAGTTTAGGAAATGTGACCTTTGCCTGGACGGGTCACAAGTCTTAAACTGTGTTTTTACTCATGTCTTTTGGTTGTGTTTTGTGAACAAGTTCTAATTATGTCATGGTTGTAATTCGTTTCATGTGTCGACTTTTAAACAATGTTGTCTTAGTAACTTTTAAAACTTGTTGAATGGATGAACATTATGTGTTTTATTTCATATAGCATGGTTATGATATTTGCTATGGTATTAAGAAGTCACACCAAAATAAACCCACGCTTCCGCAAAGCCAGGGTGTGACAGCTTGGTATCAGAGCCAGGTTCATAGCGAACTAGGATTCTTTCTCGAGTCTAGACTATGATCACTAGAGCTCTCACGAAAACATTTTTACATTGCATACACTAAACGTCCAGATCCAGGGCACCAACCATTTTTACAAAGCGAAAAGGCACAAATACACTTTTCAAAAATATTATTTTAGTCTTAGAGGCTGAGGGAGGATCAGTCTTAGAGACTGAGGGAGGATCAGTCTTAGAGACTGAGGGAGGATCAGTCTTAGAGACCAAGGGAGGATCAGTCTTAGAGGCTGAGGGAGGATTTAGTCTTAGAGACTGGGAACAATTTGGTCTTAGAGATCAGGGAATTTAGTCGGAGAGACTGGGTAGGATAGTCTAGGGAAGACTAGGATGATTGCTTACTTGCATTATTGTGACTTACATGTTTATTTGACTTTATGATTGATATATGTGCACCTATGTGATCGTGTTACAGACGACATGGTTTCATCGTCAGACACAGGAGTATCGGACACACTAGACCCCATGGCGATCGTGTCAAATGACGAGATTTCGTCAGAGCAGGAGGTCTACACATCAGACACCACCAGCACGGACGACGATGACTTTCAGCCGTTCGCACTGCCCGATGTTGGAGTTAAAAGGCATTCCTGCCGGGGATTTACCACTTGCGGTGATCCCTGCTCCTATACCGCTCGCTGCTTTTCTAGTAGTAGATATGCCCCTCGATGACGTTTCTGACGACGACATCGATTTGTTTGAGGCGGATCCCCCTGAGGCTGACTATGAGGGCGGGGCCCCTATTGATGCTGACGTTATTCTTCCCATTGCTGAGGCACCTTTTGAGGAGCTTCCTGTTGGTTCACCTGTCCCGGACTCATTGGAGTCTGTGGCATCTGCATCTCGGCACGACCATGGTGTGCAGTCCCACTCTTCTGACCCTGATATGGCGATGTCAGCTGCACACGGTCCATCGCACGAGTTCGAGTTTGATCACGAGGTTGATGATGCTTTTGAGCCGATCTTTCCCCTGGTTTCGATCCTGACCACGATATTGAGTTTATCCACATGGATCAGCCCCTAGAGGCGCCCGTAGATCATATTGAGCTTGACATCCCAGCTGATTTTGATATGGATTTTGTTGATCCGGAGCCTGCTGTGGCCCTAGAGCCAGTAGTTGCTCCTGACCTTGCATTAGAGCATGACCTTGTACATGATGATGCACCAGCCGCTGCACCTCTTGTTGTTGATATGCCCGCTGCTGATCTTCTCGCTGTTGCTCCACCCTTGATAGATGATCCTGTTATTGCTGCACCATTTCCCGATCCCGTGCCGGTACTGTTTGACCGTGCACCGTTTGCTACTCATATAGATCCACGTTACGCCGACACCCGTAACGGGTGGATCGATGACGATGACGATTACCCACCATTTGTGTTACCTGTTACACCTCCAGTTGTACCTGTTTCTGTGCCCACTGATGTTCCACTATCTCACCCACACACGACCGATGTCCATCGTACTGATCTTCCGATTACCTTTCTCCAGGACATTCCTCCGCCACGTCCTGGGGAGGGTTCATCGCGACATCCTTTTGGCCATACACCTTTCACGCCAGGAGGCAGCCAGTTTATACCACAGATTTCTCATCCCACTTTTGTTCCACCTGTGCTGCCATCATCCTTACCGTTCACATCACAGTTTCCTCATGTTACACCACCTACTGCACCATCTTTCATTCCATCTAGCGAGCCATTTTTATGGACTACGCCCCCTATCATGCCACTGTCTGACCCGTACCACCCGTACCATGTTGGGTACTCTACATAGGACATTCTCACTTCCTTGATGATACAGCAGGATGCATTGACGCGTCGTATTCAGGACTTGGAGAGAGCTTCACGTCCATCTTGTCATTGTCAGACCCCATTTGCAGCACCACACGCTCCTCGTTCACTTTCCCCCGATTCAGACGCTCGCTTTTGGACTTCTAAGCAGCAGATAACATATTTGCTGCGCGCCTTTCGTGTCTTAGAGGAGGACTGGTTACACATGCGTCGTTTACTTTTCTCTCATTTTCCTCCTCCTCCTCCGCCATCAGCATAGGGATATTTTTGGTTTTATGCAGGTCGATCTTTTGGTGAGAAGGTCGCTATTGAGCCAGCTTACGAAGCCTTTTGAGAGATTACACTTTTTGTATATGATAGTTGTAGTTTGACTTGTATTTTTGGGGGTGATGTAGCCCCACGACCTTACTTTGACATGTGATGTACTATTAAACTTGTAAAACACTGTTGTGGTCGTGATTAATGAAGGCTCAATGGCAACATTCTCACTACATGCTTTGTTGGGTTATTTACTTTAAGTTATAACATGAGATGTTATGTGATTGATGGATGTTACTGTATATGTATATTTATTACACTTACTATGACCTGACCAACGTGACCATCTTTTAGAAGATGCCTCCAAGACGCGATGTACGCATGCCTACTAACGAGGCGGAACTCCAGGGGATAATCGCCGCAGCTATTGTACAGTATGCGGCCTCTCAAACAGAAACAAGCAGGAACACTTCGAATAACAACAACAACAACGGCAATAACAATCCACCTCATGGTAATGTCAAGTTGTTTGAGACATATTACCATACAATCGGATATTTATAGCACGTCCGCTAATACCATTTGTAAATTCCAACGTATGTGCAGGGTGCACCTACAAACAGTTTCTCGACTGCAAGCCCGTGAATTTCGACGGCACAGGAGGTGCTGTTGCGTTTGTTAGGTGGGCTGAAAAGACAGACTCTGTCCTAAGAATGAGCAAATGCGCTCCCGAGCAACAAGTGACCTACATTTCGGGGCTATTTCTGAATGGAGCCCTATCGTGGTGGAATTTGCAAGTGCAAACTTTAGGAGAAGTTGCTGCTTATGCGTTAACATGGGCCGAGTTAAAAGAGTTGATGAGAAAGAAGTATTGCTCATGTGCTGAAATACAGAGGTTAGAGACTGAGTTCTGGCATCTGAGAATGGATGGTCCCAAGATTGCAGAATATGTTCAAAGATTTCATGATTTGTCTAACATAGTACCGTACATGGTCACACCAGAGTTTAAGCGTATTGAGAGATTTATCTGGGGATTGGCACCCCAGATAATGAGTATGGTTACCACGTCTAAGCCCGCGACAATCATGGAAGCCATCAACCTAAGTGTGGCGCTTACTGAAGAGGCCATTAGGTTGAACAAGTTCTCAATTTCCGACCAAAGAAAATGGAAACACATGTTGAACCCTCTGGGGAAAACAAGCGAAAATTTTCCAATTTCAAGCAAGGAACCAGCCATGTAAGCAAGAAGGGCGAGTCAAGCACACCGGCTAGAGCTGCAACCGGTGTTGAGAACAAAGGAAAGGGTTATATGGGCACTCTGCCCAAGTGTAACACATGCCAGCGCCATCATTCTGGTCGATGCGGACTGAGAACATATGAAGCTTGTGGGAAAGTTGGTCACTCGAAGGATACTTGCTGGGTTAGTGCTGGCCGGGGTGGCCAAGGAGGTTTTGGTAATAGGAACAATAATCGAGGGGGAAACGGAAACGGAAACCGTGCGAATTTTGCAAATCAAGCTGGGAGTGGAAATCGCAACCAAAACAACGCTCAAGGTGGAAATGGGAATGGAAATGGCCGAGGGCCAGGTTGTTTCAATTGTGGAGATGTTGGGCACTTTAAGAGGGAATGCCCAAAACTGAACCAAGCCCGGGGAAGAGTCTTTAACATCGGCGCAAGGGAAGCGTGCCAGGATCCAAACGTAGTCACTGGTACGTTCCCTGTAAACCAACATTTTGCATCTGTTCTGTTTGATACTGGTGCGGATTATAGTTTCGTGTCATTAGAATTTAAGAATATACTTGGGTTGACGCCTAGTAAGTTAGACGTTCCGTACTCGATCGAATTGGCGAATGGGAAACTAGTTGAAATGGGTGAAGTCATCAGAGGATGCGTGATTGAGCTAGGGGAACACGAGTTCACTTTGGATCTACTACCAGTTGAATTGGGAAGTTTCGACGTGGTGGTCGGGATGGATTGGCTATCGAGTAACAAAGCCGAGATTGTTTGCCACGAGAAGACCATCCGCATCCCTATGGCAGATGGAGAGACGATCGTAGTTCATGGAGAGAAGCGTGATACGCCACTGAGGATTATTAGCTGCCTGAAAGCTAGAAAGTGTTTACAGAAGGGATGTGTTGCATTCTTAGCACACATCGTGGATAAAGAAGCCGTCGAACCAAAGATCGAAGACATTCCAGTTGTAAGAGAATATCCTGAAGTCTTTCCAGAAGACTTGCCAGGATTACCGCCTCAAAGGCAAGTCGAGTTTCACATTGACTTGGTTCCAGGCGTCGCGCCTGTTGCCAAGGCACCCTATAGACTTGCACCATCAGAGATGCAGGAGTTATCAACACAACTCCAGGAGCTATTGGACAAAGGATTCATCAGGCCAAGCTTCTCACCTTGGGGAGCTCCGGTTCTGTTTGTTAAAAAGAAGGACGGTAGTTTTCGGATGTGTATAGACTACCGATAGCTTAACAAGTTGACCCTCAAGAATAGATATCCCCTGCCGAGAATCGATGACCTATTTGATCAACTGCAAGGTTCGAGCTTTTATTCAAAAATCGATCTTCAATCAGGATATCATCAACTAAGGATACAAGAGGAAAGTATCCCGAAAACGGCCTTTAGGACTCGTTACGGACATTACGAGTTCCTGGTCATGCCGTTTGGGTTGACAAACGCACCGGCAGTTTTTATGGATTTAATTAATAGAGTTTGCAAGCCGTACCTCGACAAGTTCGTGATTGTGTTTATTGATGACATCCTAATCTACTCGAAGACGAAGGACGAGCACGAACAGCACTTAAGAGCTATTCTAGAGCTACTCAAAAAGGAGAAATTGTATGCCAAGTTCTTGAAGTGCGAGTTCTGGCTGTGTGAAGTCCAATTTCTTGGACATGTGGTTAATGGAGATGGAATCCATGTTGATCCCACAAAGATCGAGGCGATAAAGAACTGGGAGACTCTAAAGACGCCGACCGAGATTCGACAGTTCTTAGGTTTGGCTGGTTACTATCGAAGATTCATTGAGGATTTCTCTAAAATCGCTCAACCTCTAACCGTGCTCACACAGAAGGACAAAAAGTTTGATTGGAGTGACAAGCAAGAAGAAGCGTTTCAGTTGTTAAAGAACAAACTTTGTGACGCACCGATACTATCGCTACCCGAAGGAACAGATGACTTCGTGGTATATTGTGACGCCTCGCGTCAAGGCTTGGGTTGCGTGCTGATGCAGCGCCAGAAAGTTATAGCTTATGCGTCACGCCAGTTGAAGATTCACGAGAGAAACTATACCATGCACGACTTGGAGTTAGGCGCGGTGGTATTTGCGTTGAAGATTTGGCGACACTATTTGTATGGTATGCGATGTACAATTTATACTGATCACAAAAGCTTACAACACATATTCGATCAGAAGGAACTCAACATGAGGCAATGACGCTGGGTAGAACTATTGAATGATTATGATTGCGAGATCAAATACCACCCAGGAAAAGCAAATGTGGTCGCTGATGCCCTGAGTCGAAAAGAGAGGATCAAGCCCATAAGGGTTAGGGCTTTGGAGATGATTGTCCAGACAGAGCTCTCTCTGCGCATTCGTGCCGCACAGAGAGAAGCTTTGAAAGAAAGGAATATTGAGAACGAGTATCTCCGTGGGATGGAGAAGCAGTTAATACCAAACGAGGAAGGAACTTTATGCTTCATGAAACGGATTTGGGTTCCTCTGTTTGGTGGTTTGAGAAAGGTTATTTTTGATGAAGCCCACAAGTCGCGGTACTCAATTCACCCCGGTGCGGATAAGATGTACCAAGACCTCAGGGATTTCTACTGGTGGCCTAGGATGAAAGGCGATATTGCAATATACGTGGGTAAATGTTTAACCTGCGCCAAGGTTAAGGCCGAGTATCAGAAACCTTCAGGTCTCCTGCAGCAACCTGAAATACCCAAATGGAAATGGGAACAGATTTCCATGGACTTCATAACAAAGTTGCCAAAGACGCCCAGAGGCCACGATACAATCTGGGTAATAGTAGACCGTCTAACCAAGTCTGCGCACTTCCTGCCAATCAAAGAGAAAGACAACACGAGCAAACTTGCGGAAATATACATGAGGGAGATTGTCGCACGACATGGAGTGCCTCTCTCGATTATCTCTGATAGAGATGGGAGATTTGTATCAAGGATTTGGCAGTCCTTCCAAGAAGCTTTTAGCTCACAGTTGAATCTAAGTACTGCATTTCACCCACAAACTGATGGCCAAAGTGAACGAACTATTCAGACGTTCGAAGATATGCTGAGAGCATGTGTAATAGACCTAGGTGGTAGCTGGGATAATCATTTACCTTTGGTCGAATTCTCGTACAACAACAGCTACCACACAAGCATTGGAGTCGCGCCATTCGAAGCCCTTTACGGATGCAAATGTCGATCACCCTTATGCTGGGTTGATGTGGGTGATAGACAGCTTGTTGGTCCCGAAATAATGCAAGAAACGACAGACAAGATTGCACAAATTCGAAAGCGCATCGAGGCGGCTCGCGACAGACAGAAAGCCTATGCAAACCGAAGGAAGAAACCTTTGGAATTTCAAGTTGGGGATATGGTTTTGTTGAAAGTTTCACCCTGGAAGGGTGTGGCACGCTTTGGAAAGCGTGGGAAGTTGAATCCGCGTTACATTGGCCCTTTCAGAATCCTGCAAAGGATTGGGCTTGTAGCCTACAAGTTGGACCTACCTGCTGAACTTAATGGCGTTCACGATACATTTCACGTATCTAATTTGAAAAAGAGTCCAACACAAGAGACAGTAATCATTCCTGCTGACGAAGTTCATATCGACGACACGCTCCACTTTACCGAAGAACCCGACGAGGTTACGGATTGGAAAGTTAACAAATCTCGCAGGAGCAGTGTCAAGCTCGTCAAAGTTCGATGGAATGCTAGACATGGGCCTGAATTCACGTGGGAACGTGAGGATCGTATGAAAGAGAAATACCCCCATTTGTTTCCCAAGACCCCTGCGACTAGAAGCAGAGCCTAAAATTTTGGGACGAAATTTCTCTAACGGGGGGAGAATGTGACAACCCTCACAAAACCAGGTATCCGTACAATTAATTAATATTTAATTAGTGCTTAATTACTGTGCTTGATAACAATTGTGATTAAACTGCTTTCTGTTTTCTGATACATACATACTCATGCATCACATTTTATTGATGTCACTCCATTCATTACATACAAACAATAGTGACAAACTTGATGCACAAAGCACAGTTAGCATAGTGAACGGATAACCCAGTAAACATGCTGGCATTGCCAGCACCTAGACAGACATTATATTGAGGCCAGTATGAGCCGGGAATAAAGTACTACACTGGTAGGGAGTGTAGGGAGGTGAGGACCATTAAACTGCGTCACTAGGTGATAGTTATAGTGCCCGGAGGTGCCTAAAACATACTTAAAGTGCAGAATTCTGCATTAGTATACCAAAATTCAGCTTTTAACAAAGCTAGTAAAGTGTAAAAACTTGGCAAAATAGTCCTAGACACTTCCCAAAGTGTTGGTAGTTTAATGTGTCACTAAAAACATAATAAAAGACACTTTAAATACTTATTTAGCACTTTAACGGATCAATATCCAACCGAACAACCGGACTTTACCCGGAACATAAAAATATTGCCAAAGACATTGTTTCTGCTTTTCTGAGCTAGTTAGGGACCCCGAACACCCTAACACTCTTTATATTATTATACACACATTAATACACTAACTTATCATTAGAAACTAACTAGATCCTAACTAAATCATCACCACCCAACCCTATACCCCCCCCCCTATTCGAACCGGTTTGTGGAGTGGGGACACACCCCACAATTTTTTGATTATTTTATTCACCATTGTTGGATATCTAGCAAACATATTACATGGAGGTTAATGAGGAGATTGGATTATAAGTAAACTCATGAGTTAACCAACTTCATTTCACAAACACCCACCAAACAAACTCTCCTCTCTTCCCTCTTGCTTGGTCTCGGCCGAACACCATCACCACCATACACCCACCATTCAAGTCTTGTTCAACCATTTCTCATATACTCAACGGTGCAAGGGATCATACTACGAAGCTCGGTGCACTCGGAAGCTCAAGAACCGCTCTAGATTTCTTTTATCCACCACATTTACACCTTGTTTCTTCCCTAGCCTTGTGCTAGTTGTAAGTGCTTCTAATCATCATCTTGTTCTTATTTATGGTGGTTAATAGTTGATTGAATGGTTAAAAATTAAGAAACACTAAAGAACTTACATTAAAGTCTTGAACATAATGTGAATAGGGTGGATAAAGAGAAGATATGTGTGTAAATCATGTGAATCTTGTATAATTGTTATTATTTGATGTTGTTGTTAGTAGAAACAAGATGGATCATCATCTAGACATACTAGTCCATGTTTGAGAGCATGAACTAGTAGGATGTAAAAGTTACAAAGTTGAAGGATGATGGATCCATCCATTCATAAGTCTTGAACTTGAATAAACATAATTTTTCTTGTAAAATGAAGTTGTAAACTTGTGGATCTAAAGATCTACAAGTGGTTTTTCGGAAAAACCAAGTGAATGATACTAGTCTTGTTAAAACCCGGATCTTGCATGAACTAAATATATTTTCAGAAGGTAAACAAGTGTATAAACACTTGTGTAACAAGAAAGTTTAACAAAGAAACATTTTTGTGAATCTTGACTAGAAGTTGTGAAACTTCATATTCTTTAAAAATAAAGTTTTTAAGAAACTAATCTTACTTTTAAAGATAACTAGACCTACTAAATGTGCTAGTGATTTACTACATATTTTTACAAAACTTTCAAGTTCATGAGCTTATGATTTAGTCTTACTATGTCAAGATTAGTGAGTAAATATTGGATGTTGTGGATTGGTAAATTGTTTGATTGATTTTACAAAAGAAAATGATACGCTAGTAAGCGTGGACACCTCCATTTACAAAGGAAACTCTGGCGAAATTTTTCTAGATATATAACACTTAGAAATATTTTTCTAACAAATGTTTACAAATATATTTTTAACTTGGTTTTCCAAATAAACTTCGCCATAATTTTTATTACAAAATTTCCAAGTATCGGAGGTGGATTTTCATAAATAAAACTTGATAAATATATATTTAGAATATATATTTTATAATAAAACGCTTGTGTGACTGTTTGTTATCTTGTGTACTAGATATATTATTTTTAGGGCAAAAATAATATAACTGGAAAATGTTATGAAATTACGACTCCAAAATAATACCAACGCTCTCACAAATAAATATTTAAGTTACACCGGTATTGTTATTACAATGCAAATTTTAAAATGTAACTTATGTATTTTTCGGAAAATACTCTTATGCGTATATTTTGATAAGTATTATTTTGGAAATTGTATGAGATAAAATATAATATTGTTGGGAAAAATATATATATTTTGGAGTTAGAATATTTTTAGACAAGTGATTAAAATATATTTTTCAAGTGAGACTTTAAAAATATATTTTCGGAATTATAAAGCATACATGTATTACAAACCCCCATCCTTGGGAAGGAAATATACAATAAATAAGAAGTGTGAATACGAAATAGTTGTCTAACTATTTCCCCTAAAAACGTTAAACCTTAAGCCAAGGCACGGCCCATCCGTCTAATAGGAATTAGTACATGTAGGTCGTCACGCAGCAGATAGAGTTGGAGATTGACGTTTCTGGATACGCACTTCTGTGAGTTCATGTCCCCCTTTTCTCCTAACTGTTTTCAGTTTTTATACTTCGGGGGTGGAATACATGTTACAATTATTACAGACTTTTACATGCATGGTATGGTTAGCTTAAGGAGGGTTTACTACTTAGATCATGTGAGTGGGTAGGCGGAAACTGAGGCCATTAATCCTCATTGTAGGACCGAGGGTCATGAGCGATAGATCTATTTGGGTGTAGCGAGCTCAGCTCCTGAGTCCACAGTTGTAACAACCTTGATTTTCAAACATGTACTTGTTTGATACACATATCATGTTTTGAGATGCAATTTGTTTGATACATGTTTAGTCTTATTGTTGCTACATGTTTTGCCGACCCAAACACGTGAATAATTTCAAATTGTTCTAGTTTCATACTTGTAAACAAGGCCACACTAATTACAAGGGCCAAACGTGTCATTTGGTGAAAGTATAAGTTAAGGGACCAAATTGTCATTCCTTGAAACTTGCTTGAAAACGCTGATTTTAAATCCATAGATAAAACCGTCACTATTTTACAAAATATAAAGCTCGGGGACTAAGTTGTAATTTTTGAAACTTGAAAGTTCGGGTTAAAAACGTAGAATTTGTAAAACATTAAGTTTAGGGTCCTTTATGACATTTTTGAAACTTGTTTTATAAATAAAAAGATAAGTTTTTAAAACTTTTAAAAGTATAGGGTTTAAAATGTAATTTTGGAAACTTATATTTTATATAAAATAAATAAATATATATTTTTGAAATATAAGTCAAGGGACCATTTGGTCATTAGTTTAAAGATGTACTTCAGGGACCATTTTAGACAATTATAAAACTGATTTTAACCAAAACTGTCTAACCGGGTTAAATTATTACAAAGGAAACATGTTTAAACAACTAACCTAGTTAGTCTACCTAGTTAAATATTTCAGGGACTATAATGGCCATTTTTGAAACTGTTTTAACGGGAAAAGACTAACCCAGTTAACTTTTTTTTTTAAAAGAAATACTCTTTAAACAACTAACTCAGTTAGTTAATTTAACTAACTATTCAGGGACCTGTTCTGTATTATACGTAAACACCAGGGACTAATCTTATAACTTCAAATTCAAACCGGTTTTACACCGTGTGTATCGCCGGAATCGTTCCAATACGCAAACAGACAAAGCTCTTTGATCTACGAACATTTCTGTTTGTTCTCCTCGACATCTTGAACCGTCCAAAGTCCTTAATTCCACCGAACCATGCAATTGTGTTTTCGATATCGGAAACGTTTAAAAAAATTTTAAGTGGAATTAAATTTGTCGGATTTCGGTTGTTTCTGAAGCAATTGAACATCATTATAAGACTCCTGCAACCTTCACGAATCTCTCAGACCCTTCAATTCACATAAAAACTTCGTAAAACACTCCTGGTTCACCTCTGTTTCTTCGCCGGAAATCCAGCTCGCCAGAGTTAGTCGGAACGACATTTCAGACGATACCGGACATAGTTTCTGATCACCGATCGGTATTTTATCGTACACTCAACATCCCTGTTAAATTAATTTAAGTATTATACACGTTTGGTCGGTTAATTCGTTCGTTTGACTTCTGTTGACTTGATTTGGGGAAGACGATGATGATTTGATATATTTTTATTTTATTTTTTTTATTATTTATTTACAGTTTCAATCATTAATTCTTATAAAATCATGTTTATGTTATAAATTCCGAAATATTTATCACATATCCCTTACATATTGTTGTACTTAATAAAAATATAAAACCTTAAAAATTTTTATATTTCTATTTTATTTTAATTAGAAACTGTTCTGAATTAAAATAATTATATTAATTCGAATTATAAGAATTACTTCATGAAATTTTTAGGGTAATTATTTTGAACAGTAAACCTTGTATAAATAAATTTTTATAAATTTTTGACACTGTTATGATATTATTATAATTAAAACAGTTAAAATGTATATTTATTAAAGTTAAACTTTATTCTGTTAAATTAAATATTTATACAATTGATGTCCAAAATTATTTTTATGATATTACCTGTATTATTCTGAGCATGCATAAAATATATCACTGTTTGATAATTTATAGAATTATATACATAAATTAAATCAGATAAATCACTTAATTAGACTTAATTGTTTTAATTAGATAATTAAATGATTTTGGCCTGAAATTTATTTCTATATTTTGTGCATGTTATACTGATATTATTAAAAATCAGAAACCATGTTTAATCTTTTTGCATGTAATTTTTAGATAATAAACTTTATAAAAACAATTTTTTACAATTATCCTTTTTATTTCCAGAATATTTTATAAAATTAATTCAAGGTCATAATATTTACTTTAAATCTGTATTATTGCATGGCATTATTTAAAAAATATTATTTCAAATTTTGCTATTTTAAATAATTATTTAAGTAATTATTTACACAATTATTCAGTGAATTCATTTTTACAATTAATTAAACTGTTTATTTGAAACATATTTATTTTTCTGCCATAATAATTATTTTCATTCCGATTTATACTTGTTACATAATTAAAAATATTATTTTTAATTATTTTGTCCTAAATTAATTATTAGATAATTAATTTGTATAATTACCACATTATTCTGAAAATACAAATGTTTTGATAATACTGAATATAATTCTGTAATTAAACTTGGACTTTCGAATTATATTTTAAAACACTTAAATTATACAAACTGTTTGCATAATTTATATATATATATATATTTATATAATTAAAACTTAAAGTATAATTATTTATTTATATATACTATTTGTTTAAAAATACAAATAATAATATTTTACTTATTATTTGTATAATCTAGTATGTATATAAACACTTCTCAAATTTATCAAATTTCCAAGTGTTCCCCAAACAGATTGTCAAAACATACAACACAAAACCTTGTCACTGTTTATACAAATCACAACGTTGCCTTTGTTAATGCTATATTCCATATGTGTTGTTTCATGCATGTCTATAGAGTAGCGTGGAAAGACTTGTTCCTGCAAACTCTTATCTATATACTTGTTTGGAATTTGATTCACAAGCAAGGTGAGTTCATAGTCCCCATTTTCTGTTTTACAACATTTTCGGGGTGAAACATATGTAATAATGTGATATAAGCTCATTTTCATTGTTGTGGTTACCTTGATTGTTTTCTTGCAATTGTTGATTACTTGATGCTTAACTTACATTCATTAACTCCGTACAAGCCGAGCGGTAGTATTATAGCGCTATAGGGGGAACGCCTCACCCGACTTCACGGTCAATTGTTGTTGTTGTTGTTGTTGATAATCATGTTAGTCATTATGCGAGGTCTGGGTGATCAATGCCGTGTCATGCAACACAGGTTTGAATGTTAACCAAGCGGGACTTGTTTCAATCAATTGTTTAAAACATATCAAATGCCACATTGTTAAACATTTTAATTAATTATCACATTATTTGTTTATTACCAAACTAACCAAAACCTATGAACTCACTCAACCGTTTGTTGACCCGTTTATTTTAACATATGTTTCAGGTGTTGATTGTTTGAAGTTAGCTTTGCTTATGGATCACATAGGATTGCTCAAGACAAGTGCCTTAGCTAAATAAAAACAAGACTTTTGTGAACAATGTGTTATAGTTGTTATGTACTAGTTTGGATGAGAATGCAATCCTACCAATCAACTTAATTATATTTCAACTTTAATTTAACCACCATGTGCTCATATGCATTCTATCAAGTTTCGTGATGCCCTTGACGTTTCCGCCTCCGGTCAGGGTGTCACAGGTTGGTATCAGAGCCATGGTTATAGGGAATTAGGTTATTAGAAATTTCTTTTGACCTAGACTATAACTTACCTAGGACCCCTATCCACTAGATATTCTGTCCGCTTCTTTGTCTCTATCTCTATTCTTACTCTTGAAACCCTAGCCTCGTCACGGTGGATTTCTCTCGTTTAACTTTTAGGCTATACAAATTACTTATCATCTGTCCTCAGGTGATTTAAAATTTTTCAAAACCTCTTCTGATTTTTAAACTCTCGTCAAAGTCTTGGGCTCCAATAACGAACTCGTGCAATCTGGAAGGGTGGGTGCCTGTATTCTGAGTTTTCTGTCTAGGCAAGCACTTCGTATATATCTCATCAGACGCGAGACCAGTTGTGCTTACCTGGGAATTCTCGGGATGAGTGTCCACTTATAGGCTAAAGCACGACTTCATTAAGTTATAAGAACCCAACTACTTTGATTAGTCACTGATATTGTTTATTTGCCAAATAAACGATGTCCATCTTGTTGTGTTTTCTCTCTCGTCTTCATTGATTTTATGAAACTATTCCATTTCATTTTGACTCCCATGACCTTATGTTTTCCCCTACTGCTTCTAGACATGTAGATGGTCCAGTGACTCTTTTACCCATGATTTTCCTAGCCATTAAAACACAAATCACACTACATCTTTTTACTAAAGATATTCACTATCAAGCAGAAACCTAACCAACTTTTATCACATGACTACGATGTTTTATAAATAATATAAATCGTTTTACCAAAACCCCTTTCAAATTTAAATTATTTCCAGATCATACCAGTTTAAAATCAAAATTTCAAACTGGCTATGATAAACTATTTTAAAACATATAAACAATGAAGTTAGAAACATTTTTGCACACTGCCACCCGAATAACCATCTGTCATCACTAAAGGTTTTCTTTATAGGGACAACCTATCCTTTTTATAGTTTTCATTTCGTTAAAAAAAAAAAAAAAAAAAAAAAAAAAAAAAAATTCTTTTAAAATTTTTGCCGCCTAAACCTGGCAGCAATCACCGTCTCCTTTTTCAAAACTTAACATCACCAATTTTCTTTCAGGCTTCTGATCTTTCTTTTGGAAGATGCCTCTACGACGAGGCATACGTTTGCCTACCTGGGAACTACCGATGAGAGTACAGTATGCCTATAGGCTCAAGGCATGTTACCCTAATTCGAAAGGATTGTTTTCTTTTTCTCTGTTTCAGAACAATCCAAGTTCTAATCAACCTACGTTGTACTATTATCAAATTATTACGATACGATTCCCTCTTTTTCAAAGTTCAAAATTTTCTCGAGACCATACCTGTCAGATTCAAATTTTCAAACTAGCTGTAGGACGTAGCAGGAAGCTCTAACCGATCCTATGGTGTAATCCGGAATTTCCTTATCTATTTAAGGGAATCACCACCCAAGCTAATCTACACAAGAACTACAATTTCTGATATAATCCAATACCCCATACCCAAACTTTTCTTAGCTCAACAAAACCCCATGGCAAATCTCCCAGCAGCATATGCTGAATCTTCAAATGCAGCAAACATTCATCCCTTCCTTCAGTTTACTAAATTACACTATCAAGAGAGGTATCAAAAACTCAAGCAACATGAAATTCTTAATATTAGTGGTATTGATTGGCAACATATGGGAATGATTGATCCCAGTGGTTTACTGGCGAGATCACTACTACCTAATACGCCCTGGCGTCGTTTCTTCGACATCCTAGAACCATCATACGATGAACTGGTGTATGAGTTCTCGTCCACTTTCTATTATAAATATAATAGAAACCTTACCGATGAATCCATTCATTTTCAACTTTGTGGACAACATCATACTATGTCATTGACAGAATTCGCAGTTCGTCTAGGCATATATACAAATGAAGAAGCTAAACAACCCATTTTTACGGAGGCATCAACCTCTTATTCCTCTGCTGATATGGTAAGTTATTGGCAATGCCATTCATCAAAAGCATGGTGTGGCCACAATAGTGCTACGAGCTTCACAAACCCTTGTTATCAATATATGCACCGTGTGTTAGCCAACACTATCACGGGGCGCAAGCATAATCCACAAAGGGTTAAAAAAATCGAACTTTTCTATCTGCGTAGTATGTTTGAGCAAGTTCCTTGTAATATTGCCCACGGACTTGCTGGATATTTTTCTAGTCAAAAATCACAACCTCTGAAAAGTCTCATGGGAGGGTCTTACGTCACAAAGCTAGCACAATCATTAGGTGTCTTAAGTGATCAGATTATCCAGGGATTATCTCCACCAAAGGCACCTGGGATTGTAAATCCTTACACCATGAGGCTAATCCCTGTTCATATTGACACACTAACTCAACCATCCCAATCGGAGGGAACTTCAGTTACCTTAGAGAATACCTTCCCACAAAATTTACAACAATCATTTTACCAATTTCCACCATCATCTTCTTATCAATTTGATATGCAGCCACCGCTGCCATACATACAAGAGCATATTACCACTAACGTATCACAACCATTAGCACCTAACGTTTCACAAGGCCACTCACCCATAATTTTTGAGGAGGATCCAATAATGCAAGAAATTGTGAAGACTTGATGCTTCAAGAACAGTTAGCATCGGAGTCTTTTCTGCCACATTCTCTCCAGTCACGGTTGGACGAAGTAGAACAACTGCCAACAACTAATATAGCAGGCCCAAGTACGGTGCCTCAAATGGATCTACGTCCAGATCAAATGGTAGTTAAAATAGCTAGGTTAAGCAATCAGGTCCAAGATTTGTCACGGCAAGTACAATGGCTGACAGAAAGGAATCAATGGTTGGAAAGCATGCTAGCTGCTCGTATGCAACTGGATCCACTACCTCCACTACCTGATAGTTTTGAGCCTGAAATTGATCCATTTCACGACATGTTCTAAATGTAATTTGCATGATAGACCGTCAAACAAACAATGCTATCTATGTTTTAATTCAATTGATGTTGTGTTATAGTGATGCTTATTTGACTTAAACTTATACTATGTTTACGCTCTTATTCATGCTTAGAGTTTTACACACGTACCATTTCAATTGTTGAAATAAAGCATCTTTCTTTGACCATGTCCATAATTTATCACTTGGCAAGATAAGCTATGCAGACTGTGCAACGAGTCAAGTAATTATGGGTGCACACATAATTATGAGATTCGATGCATGGAAACCATAGTGAGTCCCGTTAAGTGTGATGGCATAAAATCTAGAGTGATTAGATAACGAGGCGATTGTAATATCATGAGAACATGGTGGATACGCCGCTGGTACTTCCTATATATAAGTGTTCTGATTGTATTATTTGTCGTAGCGTTATCCAAGTCACTTGAGGATTTTATGTTATCCCAGACCCATTTATGTTAACTTAAAGCCATCTATATTCATTTCCGTCTCTGATGAAGTATCCGTTGGAAAAATGAACTAGCTACTCATTTTTCGCTTCTGAAAGAGATATCCGTTGGGAAATGAATGACCGTTTGTTTAAATCATTCATTTCCGTTTCTGATGAAGTATCCACTGGAAAATGAATTACCCATTCATTTTCGCTTCTAAAGAAATATCCACTGGGAAATGAATAATCTGTTCATAATAATTCATTTCCGTTTCTGATGAAGTATCCACTGGAAAATGAATTACCCATTCATTTTCGCTTCTGAAGAAATATCCACTGGGAAATGAATTATCCATTACTTGCTTGTTTGTACATACATTTGTTTACATTGCAATTACATTTTTACGGTCTCTTTCGAATAAATTTCGGGACGAAATTTTCTAAAGTAGAGGAGACTGTAACAACCTTGATTTTCAAACATGTACTTGTTTGATACACATATCATGTTTTGAGATGCAATTTGTTTGATACATGTTTAGTCTTATTGTTGCTACATGTTTTGCCGACCCAAACACGTGAATAATTTCAAATTGTTCTAGTTTCATACTTGTAAACAAGGCCACACTAATTACAAGGGCCAAACGTGTCATTTGGTGAAAGTATAAGTTAAGGGACCAAATTGTCATTCCTTGAAACTTGCTTGAAAACGCTGATTTTAAATCCATAGATAAAACCGTCACTATTTTACAAAATATAAAGCTCGGGGACTAAGTTGTAATTTTTGAAACTTGAAAGTTCGGGTTAAAAACGTAGAATTTGTAAAACATTAAGTTTAGGGTCCTTTATGACATTTTTGAAACTTGTTTTATAAATAAAAAGATAAGTTTTTAAAACTTTTAAAAGTATAGGGTTTAAAATGTAATTTTGGAAACTTATATTTTATATAAAATAAATAAATATATATTTTTGAAATATAAGTCAAGGGACCATTTGGTCATTAGTTTAAAGATGTACTTCAGGGACCATTTTAGACAATTATAAAACTGATTTTAACCAAAACTGTCTAACCGGGTTAAATTATTACAAAGGAAACATGTTTAAACAACTAACCTAGTTAGTCTACCTAGTTAAATATTTCAGGGACTATAATGGCCATTTTTGAAACTGTTTTAACGGGAAAAGACTAACCCAGTTAACTTTTTTTTTAAAAGAAATACTCTTTAAACAACTAACTCAGTTAGTTAATTTAACTAACTATTCAGGGACCTGTTCTGTATTATACGTAAACACCAGGGACTAATCTTATAACTTCAAATTCAAACCGGTTTTACACCGTGTGTATCGCCGGAATCGTTCCAATACGCAAACAGACAAAGCTCTTTGATCTACGAACATTTCTGTTTGTTCTCCTCGACATCTTGAACCGTCCAAAGTCCTTAATTCCACCGAACCATGCAATTGTGTTTTCGATATCGGAAACGTTTAAAATTTTTTTAAGTGGAATTAAATTTGTCGGATTTCGGTTGTTTCTGAAGCAATTGAACATCATTATAAGACTCCTGCAACCTTCACGAATCTCTCAGACCCTTCAATTCACATAAAAACTTCGTAAAACACTCCTGGTTCACCTCTGTTTCTTCGCCGGAAATCCAGCTCGCCAGAGTTAGTCGGAACGACATTTCAGACGATACCGGACATAGTTTCTGATCACCGATCGGTATTTTATCGTACACTCAACATCCCTGTTAAATTAATTTAAGTATTATACACGTTTGGTCGGTTAATTCGTTCGTTTGACTTCTGTTGACTTGATTTGGGGAAGACGATGATGATTTGATATATTTTTATTTTATTTTTTTATTATTTATTTACAGTTTCAATCATTAATTCTTATAAAATCATGTTTATGTTATAAATTCCGAAATATTTATCACATATCCCTTACATATTGTTGTACTTAATAAAAATATAAAACCTTAAAAATTTTTATATTTCTATTTTATTTTAATTAGAAACTGTTCTGAATTAAAATAATTATATTAATTCGAATTATAATAATTACTTCATGAAATTTTTAGGGTAATTATTTTGAACAGTAAACCTTGTATAAATAAATTTTTATAAATTTTTGACACTGTTATGATATTATTATAATTAAAACAGTTAAAATGTATATTTATTAAAGTTAAACTTTATTCTGTTAAATTAAATATTTATACAATTGATGTCCAAAATTATTTTTATGATATTACCTGTATTATTCTGAGCATGCATAAAATATATCACTGTTTGATAATTTATAGAATTATATACATAAATTAAATCAGATAAATCACTTAATTAGACTTAATTGTTTTAATTAGATAATTAAATGATTTTGGCCTGAAATTTATTTCTATATTTTGTGCATGTTATACTGATATTATTAAAAATCAGAAACCATGTTTAATCTTTTTGCATGTAATTTTTAGATAATAAACTTTATAAAAACAATTTTGTACAATTATCCTTTTTATTTCCAGAATATTTTATAAAATTAATTCAAGGTCATAATATTTACTTTAAATCTGTATTATTGCATGGCATTATTTAAAAAATATTATTTCAAATTTTGCTATTTTAAATAATTATTTAAGTAATTATTTACACAATTATTCAGTGAATTCATTTTTACAATTAATTAAACTGTTTATTTGAAACATATTTATTTTTCTGCCATAATAATTATTTTCATTCCGATTTATACTTGTTACATAATTAAAAATATTATTTTTAATTATTTTGTCCTAAATTAATTATTAGATAATTAATTTGTATAATTACCACATTATTCTGAAAATACAAATGTTTTGATAATACTGAATATAATTCTGTAATTAAACTTGGACTTTCGAATTATATTTTAAAACACTTAAATTATACAAACTGTTTGCATAATTTATATATATATATATTTATATAATTAAAACTTAAAGTATAATTATTTATTTATATATACTATTTGTTTAAAAATACAAATAATAATATTTTACTTATTATTTGTATAATCTAGTATGTATATAAACACTTCTCAAATTTATCAAATTTCCAAGTGTTCCCCAAACAGATTGTCAAAACATACAACACAAAACCTTGTCACTGTTTATACAAATCACAACGTTGCCTTTGTTAATGCTATATTCCATATGTGTTGTTTCATGCATGTCTATAGAGTAGCGTGGAAAGACTTGTTCCTGCAAACTCTTATCTATATACTTGTTTGGAATTTGATTCACAAGCAAGGTGAGTTCATAGTCCCCATTTTCTGTTTTACAACATTTTCGGGGTGAAACATATGTAATAATGTGATATAAGCTCATTTTCATTGTTGTGGTTACCTTGATTGTTTTCTTGCAATTGTTGATTACTTGATGCTTAACTTACATTCATTAACTCCGTACAAGCCGAGCGGTAGTATTATAGCGCTATAGGGGGAACGCCTCACCCGACTTCACGGTCAATTGTTGTTGTTGTTGTTGTTGATAATCATGTTAGTCATTATGCGAGGTCTGGGTGATCAATGCCGTGTCATGCAACACAGGTTTGAATGTTAACCAAGCGGGACTTGTTTCAATCAATTGTTTAAAACATATCAAATGCCACATTGTTAAACATTTTAATTAATTATCACATTATTTGTTTATTACCAAACTAACCAAAACCTATGAACTCACTCAACCGTTTGTTGACCCGTTTATTTTAACATATGTTTCAGGTGTTGATTGTTTGAAGTTAGCTTTGCTTATGGATCACATAGGATTGCTCAAGACAAGTGCCTTAGCTAAATAAAAACAAGACTTTTGTGAACAATGTGTTATAGTTGTTATGTACTAGTTTGGATGAGAATGCAATCCTACCAATCAACTTAATTATATTTCAACTTTAATTTAACCACCATGTGCTCATATGCATTCTATCAAGTTTCGTGATGCCCTTGACGTTTCCGCCTCCGGTCAGGGTGTCACAACAGTACGGACCATGGGGTGACTTTGAGCCCGACGCATAAATCCGCTAGGTTTGAGTCTTCCTGCATCACTTCACACATATCATTGGCTTTGCAACCCAATGGTGATCTATTTTTCCTTAATTGCTACATACCAGGGATTTTCATACATACTACAAAGGTTTATACATACTCACTTTTACATGAACTCGCTCAACTTTTTGTTGATTTTTCAAACTACATGTATTTCAGGAAACTAAGGGATCTGGCAAGGTATGCACTGTCGTCAAGCTGCGTAGGAATACTGATGTCATCCGAGTTTAGGAAATGTGACCTTTTCCTGGACGAGTCACAAGTCTTAAACTGTGTTTTTATTCATGTCTTTTGGTTGTGTTTTGTGAACAAGTTCTAATTATGTCATGGTTGTAATTCGTTTCATGTGTCGACTTTTAAACAATGTTGTCTTAGTAACTTTTAAAACTTGTTGAATGGATGAACATCATGTGTTTTATTTCATATAGCATGGTTATGATATTTGCTATGGTATTAAGAAGTCACACCAAAATAAACCCACGCTTCCGCAAAGCCAGGGTGTGACACATTTAGTGCTGAGCCTACATCTAGAGTTTCTCAAAGCACACCGAACAACAACTATTCACCATTCACAAGTTATGAACCAAATCCTAAGGTTCAAGAACAAGTTTCTCCTCAAGGTTCATCAAGCTCAAATAATCAGAGTTACGTTTCTGGGATACAATGCAACATTGCTGTAAACATAAAAAATGGTCAAGATTTTACAGAAGCAGCTACAAAGCAACATATCGCACTATTAGCTTCCGTTCTTGAATCATATGAGAGTCTAGTTACTGGAAGGATCGGTAATCCAGACATGACAAAGGAGGATTACGATCAAATTGATCCTGAAGAATTAGAGCTTATTGATATCAAATGGGGAATGGCGAGCTTAGTGAGGAGAGCACAAAGGTTTATGGAAATAGCCGGACGAAACAGTCTCTCAGGACCTGATTGTAAGCTTGGATTTGATAAAGCGAAAGTAACTTGCTTCAAATGCAAAGAAAAAGGGCATTTCAAACGTGAGTGTCCAAACAGGGAAGTAAACAATCATCAGAATCCGTTCACAAATGACTACTACCGACAAGCAATCTATCACAAAACTAGTCAGCAACCATTCAATCCAAGACCTTAATGTTCACTACAGGATACAGGAAGATTTAATCCACATCAAGGATAAAACCGGTCTTGACTATCTGACCTTAAAAGAGTCACTTGGTTTGTGAGTATGTGTTGTTAAAAAAAAAAAAAAAAAATTGTGTGAGATTTGATAGGATAATTTGCTAGACCGGATTGAAACACTTCACCCAGTAAATGTCCACATTTTCCTACCTTTAAACCCTAGCCAAGTTACAACCCACAATAAAAGTCCTCTTGATTTATATGATTTTTATATGTTAATTGGTAGAGATAAGATTTCATTACAAGCTTATGACAATGATGCTATATGGCCCGGCTTTTGAGTGATCACAGAAAAATTACTAGTGCACCATTCACTAGTTTACACCAGTGAGCCGAGGGAGGTAAATAAAAGATGCAAGTAAGTGAGTAATTGAAGATAAAACTCTATTTTTGAAAAATCACATTTAGTTTTCTCATCTCTATCATTATTAGCTAATTTTAAATCATTTATGTACATTAATGTGTGTTTAATCTTTCATTGTAAAATAATCGTTTTAAATTTCAGTATGTACAGTTGTTTGGAGTTTTGCTTAGGGACAAGCAAAAGGTTAAGTGTGGGGATATTTGATGTGTCTTAAATCATACACATTTTATACATCAAATTTCTTACATTTTAATCTGTTTGAATATGATTTTCTCGCGATATTGGAACTTATTTGATTATATGTTATATTTACAGGAAACTGTGAATAACATGTGGATTTAACGAGGAAAACGAAGGGAATAATTACAGCGAAGAAAGCACGGAAAAGACGTGTCGGAAAACAAGAAAAAAAATAATAAATTTGCTGAACAAAAGGCCTTATGGTCCTGGTGTAAAGGGGGCAAAAAACGGCGAATAAAACGGAGTCCGAATGAAGAAGAACTGAAGAAAAGAACATAAATACGCGCCAGAAACAGTCAGAACTGCATCTGGACATATCCGGAGCTAGGAAATGAGTTACGGGAGCCATAATATATGCTTTTGGGGTAGCTCGACGAGAGGAATCCAAAAATAAAGTTTGTTTTTGAAGACCCCTTGCGCACCGTAAGGTTAAACCCTTACGGTGCGTAAGGACCTGTCGGCAAAGACTTTCTGGTGCGCAATGGAGCAGTTGAAGAAAGTTAGTTCAAAAGTGCTTGCGCACCGCAACAACCAGAGTGTTACGGTGCGCAAGGGGTCTCCAGGAGCTCAAAATTTCAACTATAAAAGGCACTCACCCCCATTGTCGAAAACACACCTCTACCACACAAAACCTTCGGGTTTGGATCAATGTAGTCGATCTTGGAGCACCTTTGGAGGTCTTTGGAGGTCTCGGAAGCTCTCGGTTCGAGTTAAAAGCGCCCCGGTTCCGACAAATGTCCGACAAACGTTAAGTTTTCGTATCTTCTATTTTTTACTATGTTACCTTGTGTTTGTAATTGTGTTTACTTTCTGTATTTGTATAATATGTGTGCTTAAACTTTTAAACTACCTGGGTTATGATGAACTGATGATTGTAATATTTATTTGACGTAATTTCAGTTATTTTATGTGATTTACATAACTTTGTCTTGGAATTAATCTTGTTATTGCATGTTGGCATATTTTGATTAATTATTTGTCGATAAATTCACAAGGTTTAAACATGAAGAAATTCCATTTAAACTTAGAATTTAATTTGATTCGTTTATCTTTTGATTCTCGGGTTAAATATTGTGTTAAGTACTTGACCAAGTCTAATAATAATTCAAATCAAAATACTAAAACTTGCATCCTCACCTTATGACTTGAAAGATATTAGGGTGAGCTAGGTTATTAGCTAATCATTGGTGGGGTAAATTGGGTAATCGATAACTCGAACTTGTTTATTACATCATGATTAAAGATTTCCTAGGATTTTAATTTTCAAAGATTTATTCGCTTTGCGGGTTTTTAAAGATCTTCTCACAACTTAGTTTATGAGGTTCCAAAGGTCGGATTCTCGTAGGATTTGGTATCGATAGCTCGAGACCAGTTCGTTCTAGCACCTCACATTTCGTCTTAATCTTTTGTTTAATACATCTCTAACGGGGGGGGGGGGGGGTTAATCAAGGGAAAAAGATACTTAACTGTTATTATTGTCAAATTAGCATTACATGATTCTAGGGATTCAAAACCCAGGTAGTCCGTTTATCATTATATATTTGTAAAACTTTGTTTATGTAATTGTTATAATTTGTTTGTTTATTTGTTTCACTGTGTTTGTTTATTTGTTTTACTTTTCTTGTTTTGCTTTCTTCATTCTCGTAAGTTATTATTTAAAAATCAAAAATCAATTTAAATCAAACTTTCAAATTTAACTTTAAAGTCGATAGAGGTTTATTATCTAAAGTTTGTATATAGTGTCCACGGATTGATATCCGGTCTTGCCATCTACACTACACCGCGACCGGTGCACTTGCCGATTGTGTGTGGTTTAGTAGCAATTCCATTTAAAACTTGTTTTGAAAATAAAACGAAATATCATATGCTCGGACATGTAGTAACTGGAAGGGTTAAGTACCGTTAAATTGGGAACTCCTGTCTAGGCTGGCATTCATACAAATCCAATTATAAGGACCCGTTGCCTACCTGGGGACAATCCCAATGAGAGTACCGACACCTATTAGGCCAAAGCATGTCCAACTTTTAAGCATCTGAATAAACAACCTCACATCAAGCTTTTTACATACCAAGGCTTTTGAATAACACGATTCATACAACATCAAAGTCTTCGAACATAAAAACAGGCTGTGAGCCGCACATTAAGTTTTTGGCGCCGTTGCCGGGGACACTGGCAAACTTTAGAGAACTACCCGAGTCGTCTATTAAGTTATTTTTTTACTTGTTTTCATAGATTAAAGTTTGTTTGTTTGTTTTATGTATTTTTAAAATGTGTTTGATTTATGGAGGGCCTCATTATACCAAATATTGTCCAAATTCATCAGAGTATTCAACAGATTACTCTTCTAACTTATATTCACAACCACAATCATATCAAAACTATTATTCTTCACCATATCAAGCATGCAACGAAAGCAAGTACCCACCTTATTTTCCGACATTTGTGGAATCATGTCAAGTCGTCGCTCAGGCAACATCTTTACTGAAGCAAGACTGCGAAGTACTAGAACAAATGTTCGAAAAGATGAAAAACAACGATCAAATCATAAATCCATTTTGTGGGAACTGCGCTGGACCGCACAAGTCTGAAAATTGTCCGAACTCTTTTCGAAGGGCAATGCCTTCGGTTACAAAGGGGATATATTGGGCCGACAAGGATGATTGGACTTTAAATCAAGACAAGAATGACGAGTCGGTAGATGCCACAGTGCTTACCAATATGGAGACAACATTGAAGGATGCTGAGGGTATTGGTGAAGATAAAAAGGTACAGCAGGAAGAGAAAAATGTTAAACTAATAATTGATTTTTCCTGTGATGAAGCGGAAATAGATGCGAAGCTAGCTGAATATAGGAGACTAATAAAAGAAGAGATTGAAGAAGAGCTACCCGGTCATCCGGAGTTATCAGATAGAGAACCAGAGACAATAATGGACACTGGAATCCCACCTCCGGTTCAGCAAGTCGTTAATTCCAACCATTGGTGTCCTACACCATGGAATATCGATGATGACTTTTGGAGTGATGACGATGAGGGGGTAGTATAAGAGATTGAATTAGAGGTGCCTCGATACTCAGTTTCTCTAATTGGAGAAGTTGAAGAAAAGCCACTTGACAAGATGGAGGATGAAAAAGACCATGAACCATCTTGGGAAGAAGAGTTTGGTGATGAGTTGGTAGGTTTGCCAACTATTGAAAATGCAGAATTTGACCCAATCGGTGATCTTGCCTATTTAGAGAAATTACTTGAAGATGAACCGATTATGGAAATCAAACAAATACCAAACGAAGAAGAAGAGAAAGTGGCTGAGGAGTTTGAAAGTTGGCCCGTAGAAAAGCTAGAAGCTAGATCACCACCACAATTAAAAACACGGGAGAAGACACGAAGAAACTTGGATCAACATATCTTGAGGATGCAAATATGGTGCAAACAGAAGCTCAAGTGCAGAGACAACCATCATCCTCCTTATATGACACGAATCAGGTTTGGTCCAGGTAAATTTAAGTATTGGTGGCGTGACCCATTTGAAAACGTTAAAAGATTTAAAATTTCCAAATTTAAAATTTCAAATAACAAGAAGCGGGTGAAATTGAATAAGCTAGACTGGGGTTGGATAAAGCAGAAGCCTCCTGATTGAGGTTTTGGGATGACACATAGTTATGTAGTTGGTGTGATTTTTCGTAGTGTTTATTTTATTTTTATCTTTTGTGTGGTTTGAGTTAGTTTTTGTCTTTGAGTCAGTTTTATGCCTAGGTTTGTTTGTTGTGTCATGTGCAGGTTTGTTTAAATCCGCCCGTACTCAATCTCCATTCGGGTGGAAATTTCGGAACTGCAATCTTGTGAAAAAGCAAACAAGGTGTAAAAGGCGACCGCGAAAGAAATGCTATACGGTCATATTCAAGTTTGGATAAGGAACATACATAGCTGGCACAGATTATCATCATAACCAGCTAAGTCCTTTCCAAATTTGTCTTTAGTATTTTATTTCTTAATTATCTTAGTGTTTTTGAGTCGGTTTCCTTCCTACATTGAGGGCAATGTAGAATTTAAGTGTGGGGATGGGAAACTATCGTTTAAGCCATAAAATTTTTGAGTCGGTTTCCTTCCGACAACAAGAAGTGAGATTTCGAGTTCTTCGAGGGCAATGAAAGTAGTGAACATTACTTTCAACTCTAATGGATCGTTCAGCATCAAGCCTAATAGCACCCATCCTGATTAGAAGCGTGTATTCATATTGGGATTCAGTTTGACTTTTTCGACATCTTCCTGTGTGAGACCAGTTTCCACATCCTATGCATTTGTCATATCGTTTTGCTCTTCTTTTCATAGCACTTTTGGATGTCCCACAAAATGGTGGCGTTTGTTCTTGTTGTCGCCACTTTTTTTTCTAACTTCTTCACTTAGATGAAATATTTTCTCTCTAAGCTCCGTGGGTAAACTTGGTTTTGCGAATTGTAAATAATAAAGCAAATTTAAATCGAATGAATGCATATCTAGTTCTTTACGGTCTGCCGGTAAAAGACCAAACTAACTTCCTATGAAAGGAAAATTATACTAAACCGGAATTCACACATGGGTTGAAAAGGTAGAATAAAAAGGTTTAATTGGTTTAATATGGTGGGTTTATAACAAACGAAAAAGGAAAAAGGCTCAACTTGGTTTTCTATTGGATAATATTTTTGGTTTTTAAGTTTTAACAAATGGGTAAACACATGGGTGTATCCTAATGCCTCTGTCATTTTTATACAATTTTATAGTTAATGAATTCAACAAGTATATTCAAGACAAGTTCTGAAATGTAAACTATTATGCGGCACACTCAATCAAATGAAGTCTTAAGCGTATGATGAATGCTTTTAGAAAGGCTCAAAAACTTACTGAAATTGGGTGTGTATTTAAGATGCAAATTTATGAATAATTAGAAAACAAAATTTCTATTTGTGAAAAACAATTAAAATTTTCTCATATGTATAATTATTAGATAAAAATAAGTCAAATATGCACAAAAGCAAAATAATAATTATACAATTTTTTTTTATAAATTTTATGGCTTAAACGATAGTTTCCCATCCCCACACTTAAATTCCACATTGCCCTCAATGTAGGAAGGAAACCGACTCAAAAACACTAAGATAATTAAGAAATAAAATACTAAAGACAAATTTGGAAAGGACTTAGCTGGTTATGATGATAATCTGTGCCAGCTATGTATGTTCCTTATCCAAACTTGAATATGACCGTATAGCATTTCTTTCGCGGTCGCCTTTTACACCTTGTTTGCTTTTTCACAAGATTGCAGTTCTGAAATTTCCACCCGAATGGAGATTGAGTACGGGCGGATTTAAACAAACCTGCACATGACACAACAAACAAACCTAGGCATAAAACTGACTCAAAGACAAAAACTAACTCAAACCACACAAAAGATAAAGATAAAATAAACACTACGAAAAATCACACCAACTACATAACTATGTGTCATCCCAAAACCTCAATCAGGAGGCTTCTCCTTTATCCAACCCCAGTCTAGCTTATTCAATTTCACCCGCTTCTTGTTATTTGAAATTTTAAATTTGGAAATTTTAAATCTTTTAACGTTTTCAAATGGGTCACGCCACCAATACTTAAATTTACCTGGACCAAACCTGATTCGTGTCATATAAGGAGGATGATGGTTGTCTCTGCACTTGAGCTTCTGTTTGCACCATCTTTGCATCCTCAAGATATGTTGATCCAAGTTTCTTCGTGTCTTCTCCCGTGTTTTTAATTGTGGTGGTGATCCAGCTTCTAGCTTTTCTACGGGCCAACTTTCAAACTCCTCAGCCACTTTCTCTTCTTCTTCGTTTGGTATTTGTTTGATTTCCATAATCGGTTCATCTTCAAGTAATTTCTCTAAATAGGCAAGATCACCGATTGGGTCAAATTCTGCATTTTCAATAGTTGGCAAACCTACCAACTCATCACCAAACTCTTCTTCCCAAGATGGTTCATGGTCTTTTTCATCCTCCATCTTGTCAAGTGGCTTTTCTTCAACTTCTCCAATTAGAGAAACTGAGTATCGAGGCACCTCTAATTCAATCTCTTCTACTACCCCCTCATCGTCATCACTCCAAAAGTCATCATCGATATTCCATGGTGTAGGACACCAATGGTTGGAATTAACGACTTGCTGAACCGGAGGTGGGATTCCAGTGTCCATTATTATCTCCGGTTCTCTATCTGATAACTCCGGATGACCGGGTAGCTCTTCTTCAATCTCTTCTTTTATTAGTCTCCTATATTCAGCCAGCTTCGCATCTATTTCCGCTTCATCACAGGAAAAATCAATTATTAGTTTAACATTTTTCTCTTCCTGCTGTACCTTATTATCTTCACCAATACCCTCAGCATCCTTCAATGTTGTCTCCATATTGGTAAGCACTGTGGCATCTACCGACTCGTCATTCTTGTCTTGATTTAAAGTCCAATCATCCTTGTCGGCCCAATATATCCCCTTTGTAACCGAAGGCATTGCCCTTCGAAAAGAGTTCGGCCAATTTTCAGACTTGTGCGGTCCAGCGCAGTTC
This sequence comes from Helianthus tuberosus, assembly GCA_030545235.1. Taxonomy (NCBI): domain Eukaryota; kingdom Viridiplantae; phylum Streptophyta; class Magnoliopsida; order Asterales; family Asteraceae; genus Helianthus; species Helianthus tuberosus. Next base: position 32,284,337 of record CM060392.1, read on the forward strand.
CCACAAAATGGATTTATGATTTGATCGTTGTTTTTCATCTTTTCTAACATTTGTTCTAGTACTTCGCAGTCTTGCTTCAGTAAAGATGTTGCCTGAGCGACGACTTGACATGATTCCACAAATGTCGGAAAATAAGGTGGGTACTTGCTTTCGTTGCATGGTTGATATGGTGAAGAATAATAGTTTTGATATGATTGTGGTTGTGAATATAAGTTAGAAGAGTAATCTGTTGAATACTCTGATGAATTTGGACAATATTTGGTATAATGAGGCCCTCCACAAATCAAACACATTTTAAAAATACATAAAACAAACAAACTTTAATCTATGAAAACAAGTAAAAAAAAAAACTTAATAGACGACTCGGGTAGTTCTCTAAAGTTTGCCAGTGTCCCCGGCAACGGCGCCAAAAACTTGATGTGCGGCTCACAGCCTGTTTTTATGTTCGAAGACTTTGATGTTGTATGAATCGTGTTATTCAAAAGCCTTGGTATGTAAAAAGCTTGATGTGAGGTTGTTTATTCAGATGCTTAAAAGTTGGACATGCTTTGGCCTAATAGGTGTCGGTACTCTCATTGGGATTGTCCCCAGGTAGGCAACGGGTCCTTATAATTGGATTTGTATGAATGCCAGCCTAGACAGGAGTTCCCAATTTAACGGTACTTAACCCTTCCAGTTACTACATGTCCGAGCATATGATATTTCGTTTTATTTTCAAAACAAGTTTTAAATGGAATTGCTACTAAACCACACACAATCAGCAAGTACACCGGTCGCGGTGTAGTGTAGATGGCAAGACCGGATATCAATCCGTGGACACTATATACAAACTTTAGATAATAAACCTCTATCGACTTTAAAGTTAAATTTGAAAGTTTGATTTAAATTGATTTTTGATTATTAAATAATAACTTACGAGAATGAAGAAAGCAAAACAAGAAAAGTAAAACAAATAAACAAACACAGTGAAACAAATAAACAAACAAATTATAACAATTACATAAACAAAGTTTTACAAATATATAATGATAAACGGACTACCTGGGTTTTGAATCCCTAGAATCATGTAATGCTAATTTGACAATAATAACAGTTAAGTATCTTTTTCCCTTGATTAACCCCCCCCCCCCCCCCGTTAGAGATGTATTAAACAAAAGATTAAGACGAAATGTGAAGTGCTAGAACGAACTGGTCTCGAGCTATCGATACCAAATCCTACGAGAATTCGACCTTTGGAACCTCATAAACTAAGTTGTGAGAAGATCTTTAAAAACCCGCAAAGCGAACAAATCTTTGAAAATTAAAATCCTAGGAAATCTTTAATCATGATGTAATAAACAAGTTCGAGTTATCGATTACCCAATTTACCCCACCAATGATTAGCTAATAACCTAGCTCACCCTAATATCTTTCAAGTCATAAGGTGAGGATGCAAGTTTTAGTATTTTGATTTGAATTATTATTAGACTTGGTCAAGTACTTAACACAATATTTAACCCGAGAATCAAAAGATAAACGAATCAAATTAAATTCTAAGTTTAAATGGAATTTCTTCATGTTTAAACCTTGTGAATTTATCGACAAATAATTAATCAAAATATGCCAACATGCAATAACAAGATTAATTCCAAGACAAAGTTATGTAAATCACATAAAATAACTGAAATTACGTCAAATAAATATTACAATCATCAGTTCATCATAACCCAGGTAGTTTAAAAGTTTAAGCACACATATTATACAAATACAGAAAGTAAACACAATTACAAACACAAGGTAACATAGTAAAAAAATAGAAGATACGAAAACTTAACGTTTGTCGGACATTTGTCGGAACCGGGGCGCTTTTAACTCGAACCGAGAGCTTCCGAGACCTCCAAAGACCTCCAAAGGTGCTCCAAGATCGACTACATTGATCCAAACCCGAAGGTTTTGTGTGGTAGAGGTGTGTTTTCGACAATGGGGGTGAGTGCCTTTTATAGTTGAAATTTTGAGCTCCTGGAGACCCCTTGCGCACCGTAACACTCTGGTTGTTGCGGTGCGCAAGCACTTTTGAACTAACTTTCTTCAACTGCTCCATTGCGCACCAGAAAGTCTTTGCCGACAGGTCCTTGCGCACCGTAAGGGTTTAACCTTATGGTGCGCAAGGGGTCTTCAAAAACAAACTTTATTTTTGGATTCCTCTCGTCGAGCTACCCCAAAAGCATATATTATGGCTCCCGTAACTCATTTCCTAGCTCCGGATATGTCCAGATGCAGTTGTGACTGTTTCTGGCGCGTATTTATGTTCTTTTCTTCAGTTCTTCTTCATTCGGACTCCGTTTTATTCGCCGTTTTTGCCCCCTTTACACCAGGACCATAAGGCCTTTTGTTCAGCAAATTTATTATTTTTTCTTGTTTTCCGACACGTCTTTTCCGTGCTTTCTTCGCTGTAATTATTCCCTTCGTTTTCCTCGTTAAATCCACATGTTATTCACAGTTTCCTGTAAATATAACATATAATCAAATAAGTACCAATATCGCGATAAAATCATATTCAAACAGATTAAAATGTAAGGAATTTGATGTATAAAATGTGTATGATTTAAGACACATCAGACCTCAAATTGAAAACAAACCAAAAAAGGCTCTTTTGGTTAATCAGGATGATGAGAAGATGCCGAAAGGTTTTAGTTGGGATAAATATGTTCCTGGTGAGGGTCTTGCTATGATCGAGGAGATTGTTGAAGAGCCAGAATGTGTTGTTGAAACTGAGGAGGTCGGTGAAGTAATGAGTGAAGAGAGTCTGGCAGAGCTTGAAGAGGCAGCAGCAGGAGTTTATTATTATCAATCAGAACAGGAGATTATTGCTAATTCTTTTAAATCCATAATGCCTCCTAACATGTTTGATTCTTTTGCAGGATTTTTCAGCGAGCCAACTACAGGTTTCTGTCCACAATATGACGTTGAAAAAACTCCGATTGAAGAAATCATGGATGTTTCTAAAGAGATGAATGAAGAAACTCTGAAGGAGATAGCTGACAAGGCGCTGACGGTCAAGCTGAAAGAGGTAGATAAAACTCAAGAGTCAGTGTCTGTCGAAATGGAGTCTGTCAAAACGGAGTATGTCGAAACGGAGTCTGTCGAAATAGAGTCAGTCGAAAAGGAGTCAGTCGAAAAGGATTCCGAGTTCAAATCAAAAAATCTGGTTATCAAATCAGAAGAAAAATCAGAGTCTGAGTCTGACGGGTTTGGTAAACCAGAAATTAAAACTGATAAAGAAGAAAAGGTTTTTGAAAAGATTGATTCAATTCCTGAAACACCATGCGAAAACTGTTTAAAACCCTGCATGAATTGTCTTGAAAAAGACAAACAGTTTCAAGAATTGAAGGAATATACTAACAACGTAAAATTTGATCTTAATGATGTAAAAGAAGCTTATGACACTTTATCACGTTCAATCAAAATGATTCAAAAGTAAAGTATAGAAAATGATAAAGCTACTAATTTGTTCAAAGAAACTGTCATGGAAAAGCAGATGGAGATTAACATTCATCTGGACACAATCGCATCTTTGAAAAAAGAACTTGAATTGATGCGTATTGAAAAGGAAAGAGTTGATAAGAAATTGATCAGTTATATTGCTTCATCTTATGTGATTGATCAAATTGTTCCTACACTACCTGATGCTAAACCTGCTTTCAACAATGTTCCACCCCCAATGTGGAATCATTATACACAGAAATATCCAGATGGGGTGGAAGCAGCTTTGAATCTCAAGTTGAGAACTGTAGAGAATGAGTTACCAGATAACATTGATGTTACATTCTCTCCATCTGACACTGACAACGAGTCACAAGTGATTAAAACTGTTGTTGATCAAGTGTTGGATGAAGAAAGTGATAACTCAGATTTCGGTACGGTTAAAACTCATTTGGAGAATTCCAATTCTGATTCTGAAGATGACGGAAACTTTCTGGATAAGTTCATACCAAAATCAGATAAAGTTGTGAATGACGATTCGATCATTGTGGTTTACACGATGACCGGAACTGACAAACTATATACTGATTTTGAATTTCCGATTCAGAATGCAAAACTGGAAAATGTTGAAAAGGTTTACAAGCTTGTGGAAATTGACATTTCAGAGGTTAACAACAATGCGTTTCTATCAAAACCGAAAAAATCTTTTGTGAAACAACAACCAAACAACCCGGGAAAGAAAGAATGGGTGGGTAACAATGGTCAGAACAAAAGACATGGTAACAATTTCAAAAGGAAAGGTGTCGGTTTTGAGAAGAAAATGGCTAAGAAAGAGGTTAAGCCAAAAGAAAATTTGAATGATGTATTTGTTGCGGGAAAGAACACAGTAGCTGAAAAAGATTATATCTTTAGTCAGAAAGCAGTTGACGATTTCAATGCAGCTCAAAAGTTGAAAGAAGAGACCAACAGATCTACCTTTGTCGAATATGAAAAAAGAATCTGTTATCGCTGCAATGAAATTGGTCACATGGCCAAACAGTGTGTTAAAAGGATTGAAAAACCAGTTTTTCAGAAATCCAAACCTAAAACTTCAAATGATGTTAAGGGTAAAACACCAATGATTTCCCCCGTACGTATTCTGAAACGTGGTGAATCTTTGAAGTCCAAAGACAAGCCAAAATCAACCTTTGAGATTGGTTGTGACACCTCGAAATTTCATGTCCAATATTATATCGACACGTGTCATGGGCTTAAAACGTGTAAAGGATTTATTTGAAGGACTAAAGTTGACAAACAAGAAAAGTATGTGAATATAAGGGTTCAAAATGTCAACAATAGGTGAATATACCTTACAATAACCCTACATGGTGTTCATACCCTAAAACGAATAAATCATGGATCATACGAAACTAATTGTGAAAGAAAGTGAGAGGTTACAAACTACAGGGGTTAAATGTGTCAACATGTTTAAAGTATACCTCTGAGTGGCCTTTTAGCAAACCCGAAGCCTTGTAACGATTAAATATGCTCACTAGAATGCATGGTAAAAATTTCACCAAGTTTCGTTATCGTATGAGAAAGTTATGATAAAATTCGTATACGAAGGGTTAAAAGCGTCGACATGTTAATTAATACCTCTGAACGACCTCATTATGAATCCCAAGACCCTAATGTATATTACAAACATCTGATATACTCAAATCCGGTAAATACTAACAATAATGGATTCATAATTGCAAGGGTGGGATCCTACGAAGAAATGCACGACAAACCTTCGTTTACGGTTTTCCTTTAAAGTTCAAGAAAACATTCCAAAATGGTAGGGTACATAACTATTCAAGACCCAAACAAGAGGCCCCATACTAATAATTCAAGCCCCAAAATCGTATCCCCTAAGTTGCCCTTTCAAAGCTCGAAAGATCAAAAATTTTTGCCCCTGATAAAGGCCTTACGGACCGTAAAGGACCCTCTTACGGTCCGTAAGCCTTTGCCAGCGACAGTAAATTTGGCTGTTGGCTGATTTGAGCTTGTAACCGACTTAAAAACGATTTTCCACTTCTTTGGACGACCCCTACATGCTTTTTAGACCCTAGGACACTTGTTGATGATCAGGGAACCATGGTAGACTTGGTTGTCAATGATCTAAGTGAGATTTAATCACTATATAAAGCCACAATGTTGCAACATTGTGATCACTCATTCCTTTTACATTTCTGGAGCTTTGGGGAGTTCAAGAACAGACCCTAAGCATCCCTAATCGTGCATAGGACTTCTGTAAGTATGCTTAACCTTTCTTAGTTGAGTTTTTACTTAGTTTTAGCTTAAAAGTCAAACCGTCGTAATTACCGTTTGACTTAGCGATTAATCATTAATGGTTCAGTGTTTAGTCGAATCAAAGGTAGTTATAAGTTGGTAATTATGTGGGCATTAAACCCTTAAAAGGGCACCCTCTGATTCCCACTCTAACTAGACCATTTGTCGGGTCAAAGTTGATTATAAAAAGTCAACAGAATGCTAATCTTCGAATTAACGCCTAATTAGCAATGTAGAAGGCATGTAACCTATTTTATCACTCATATAACTTGGTAATAAGTATAAGAACTGGTCTAAGCTTGTTTGATCCGACAATTTTCTGTTTAGACCCGGTTCGGAACCGAAAGTCGCAAAACTTTGACTTTTGCTTTGACTTCAGTTCTGACCCGATTTAGTATGATTTGATAATGCCTTAGAGCTTCCTTAGGACCAGGCTACATGTTGGTATAACCCTCTGTGGTTGGTTCATTGATTATCCGATTCGTTTACATGTTTCCGTTAATTGCTTAATGTTGACCATAATGCCCTTTTGACCATAAAATGAGAATTTTGGACATATGAAAGGACAACAATCTTTGTTACTGATTTATAAACATGTCCCTAAATTTTCACATCAGTTGGAGGTCTAGATTAGGAGTTATGCTCGTTAGCGTAATTAGAACGCCTTTTAGTAATTAAAAGGCGTCATTAGCATAAAGCCTATCTAAACCCAATTTTTGACACCAAACCTTTTACCCACTGATGTAATATAATATTTTGGGATTTTTGAAGATTTTTAATTATTTTTAACCTGCCCATAACCTAAGGTTATGGCGTTGATTCGGTAAATACCGATTATACCCTTTTTGGTTATAAAATGAGTTCTACAAAGTATTTTGACGCCAATCCAGTTGCTACTGATTTTATTTAATAAATGTAGTATTTTGAACTTTATAACCTGTCCAGATGGTAAGACCTGTTTAAGACCTGGCCAAGATGGTAAGACCTGTTTAAAAGATTCGGATCCCTGTTAACATCTGAAAACATGTTAGCGCTCCTGGCAGACGTGATTCGTTAAAAATCACACACGTCATTCTTATATAAGGAATCTTTAAAAGATTCCTAACCTAACTTAATGATCTATGAATCATGGGTTTAAATCATCAATTAAGATGATCGTATGTTGACCATACATTGGTAATATAGTGCCTACGGGCCATACTTATTGTCATATAAGACAAAAGACAGTAGTAGTCTACGACTCCCTGTCAGAAAAAGGTAAAGAACTATGTTCAAACCTTCATGCTTTGATTCTCTGAAATCATGGCTTATAATTTAAAAATGTCCTCGTGACTAGGCCTTTTGTGCTACTAATAAAATTGTTATTGTTTTATAATTAGGATAAAATATAATAAAAATCCTAAATAAATATGATTAACAAATTAACCAAATATGGCCTGTGCTACCATGGTTAATGAATTGCCATAAAAGACAATTCCATAATAAACTCTCAAATAAATTAATGTCAATATCTTATGTAACAGTTCAAGATACATGGCTGACTCAGACGAGATTAACAGTATGCCAAAGGAGAATCCTGACGCCACCAGGTTCAATGTGACTGGCGCGGAACTCCGAGCATTAATCGATAATGCTGTCACAAAAACCTTGGATAGGTAGTATAGTGAAGCAAGCGGTACTAGGAGTAGGACCCTATCTGCACCGCATTCGAAACCTAAGACTCATTCTGAGGCTCACAGCAAGCCACCCTCCAAAAAGGAAGAGCCAAAGAAAGATAATGATCGACACTCCTCAAACCAAAACAGTGTCCCGTCTCAAAAGATTGTATTGAATCAAGGACCCCGTGATAAGGGTTGCTCCTACAAGTATTTTGTTTCATGTAAACCCAGGGATTTCACTGGGGAGAAAGGAGCTATAAACTGCATGACGTGGTTGGATGAGATGGACACCGTGGTTGATATCAGCGGGTGCGCTGAGAAGGATGTGGTAAAGTTTGTGTCTCAATCGTTCAAAGGTGAGACCCTAGCCTGGTGGAGATCGTTGATTCAAGCTACAGGGAAGATTCCACTGTACAATATGACATGGGAACAATTCGTTGCCCTCATCAGGGAGAACTACTGCCCTCAGCATGAGGTTGAAAAGATCGAGTCGGATTTTCTGTCATTAGTGATGAAAAACCTGGATTGTCAAGCTTACCTTACGAGCTTTAATACAATGTCAAGATTGGTTCCGTATCTGGTGACCCCGGAACCCAAAAGAATAGCTCGTTTCATTGGGGGTTTAGCCCCAGAAATTAAGGCAAGCGTGAAAGCCTCTCGGCCAGCTACTTTCAGATTTGTAGCTGATATATCTTTGTCCCTCACACTGGACGCGGTCAGACAGAGATCGCTGAGGAACACGGATGCTGAGAAGAGGAAGCGTGAAGATGACAATTCGCGACGGTCAGACAAGAGGCACAGGGAAAACAATGACCTCAACAAAAGGGTCTGGATCTAAGAAGGATGGGCATCAATCTGGAGATAAGCCCAAGTGTAAGATCTGCAAGAAACAACACTTCGGCAAGTGCAGATATGAATCGAACTCGCAGACTCAGTCAAGAACTTTTGCATGTGGTATATGCAAGTCCAAGGAACACAAGAACTTGGATTGCAAAAAGTTGAAGGACGCAACGTGCTACAGTTGCAACGAAAAAGGGCATATCAAGTCCAACTGCCCAAAACTCGCAAAGAAAGCTGATGAAGGAAAGAAGACCAATGCTAGAGTCTTTAGGATGGATGCCAAGGAAGCTGTGCAGGACGATAACGTGATCACATGTACCTTTCTCATAAATGATGTCTATGCAAGAGTACTTTTTGATTCAGGCGCTGATAAGTCTTTCGTAGATAATAAGTTTTGTGAATTGTTGAAATTTCCTGTTAAAACCTTAAGTGTGAAGTATGAGGTGGAATTAGCTGATGGAACCATAGAAACCATCTCAACTGTGTTAGATGGATGTGTTATATCCATTAAGAACCACTCTTTTCCTTTGTCCCTACTTCCCTTTAAGTTAGCCGGTTTTGACATCGTTTTGGGTATGGACTGGTTATCTCATAACCAGGCCCAGATTGTCTGCAATAAGAAGCAAGTGGTGATCAAGACTCCGTCTGGTGAATCACTTACCATTCAGGGAGATACCCGGTATGGACTGCCTGAGCAAGTGACTATGCTCAAGGCCTCTAAGTGTTTGAAGAAGGGTTGTGTCATCTACATGGCGCAAGTGACTATTGATGAGCTGAAACCCAAGATTGAGGATATTCCCGTCATTTCTGAATACCCTGAAGTGTTTCCTGAAGATCTACCTGGCTTACCACCAGATAGGCAAGTAGAATTCAGAATTGACATCATCCCTGGAGCAGCACCAGTTGCTAGAGCACCTTATAGGTTGGCACCAACAGAGATGAAGGAATTGAGAACGCAACTAGATGAATTGCTAGCCAAAGGTTTCATCAGACCTAGTTCGTCTCCTTGGGGAGCACCAATCTTATTTGTCAAGAAGAAGGATGGATCGATGCGTCTGTGCATCGATTACCGTGAACTTAATAAGGTCACTATCAAGAATAGATATCCATTGCCCAGGATCGACGATCTGTTCGATCAATTGCAAGGGGCAAGCTACTTCTCTAAGATCGATCTGAGGTCAGGCTATCATCAATTGAAGGTTAAAGATGAAGATGTGCACAAGACTGCATTTAGGACTCGTTATGGTCATTACGAGTTCCTAGTGATGCCTTTTGGGCTCACAAATGCACCAGCGTCATTCATGGATCTCATGAACTGTGTCTGCAAACCATACTTGGACAAATTTGTTATCGTCTTCATTGAAGACATTCTGATTTATTCAAAGAATCAGGTCAACCATGAGAAACATCTTCGATGTATTCTTTCATTACTTCAGCAGGAGAAACTCTATGCCAAGTTTTCGAAGTGTGAATTCTGGCTTCGTGAAGTCCAATTCCTTGGACATGTTGTCAGTGAGAGTGGTATCCAAGTAGATCCCGCTAAGGTTGAAGCTGTCATGAACTGGCAAGAACCGAAGACGCCCACAGAAATTCGCAGTTTCTTGGGATTGGCAGGATATTATAGGCGTTTCATTGAAAAATTTTCAAGGATTGCTGCACCCCTAACTTCATTGACTCGTAAGAAAGTAAAGTTCGATTGGGGTCCTAAGCAGCAAGAATCCTTCGATATTCTCAAGCAAAAGTTGAGCAACGCTCCTGTATTGACATTGCCTGATGGAATAGAAGAATTCGTGGTTTACTGCGATGCATCACACACGGGCATGGGATGTGTGCTTATGCAGAAAGGCAAGGTTATTGCCTACGCTTCACGTCAGTTAAAGGTGCATGAAAAGAATTACACCACCCATGACTTGGAGTTGGGTGCCGTTGTATTTGCACTAAAACTGTGGAGACACTATTTATATGGTATCAAGTGTGTGATCTATTCTGATCACAAGAGCCTCCAGCACCTATTTAACCAGAAGGATTTGAACATGAGACAACGACGTTGGATGGAAACTTTGAATGATTATGATTGTGAGATAAGATACCATCCTGGCAAGGCGAATGTAGTCGCAGATGCCTTGAGTCGAAAGGAGAGGGTGAAACCCATCAGAATCAACGCCAAGAGCATTGAGATAAAGAACAGTTTGAATGAGAGGTTGTTAGCTGCACCGAAGGAAGCTGTGTTGGAAGCTAACTATCCTAATGAAAAGCTAGGAGTAACTGAAGAGCAGTTATCCTATGGCAAGGACGGAATCCTAAGGTTGAATGGACGAATATGGGTTCCAGTTTATGGAGGACTTCGGGATGTTATCCTCCAGGAAGCCCATAGTTCTAAATATTCCGTTCATCCTGGAGCTGATAAGATGTACCAGGATCTAAAGGCAAACTATTGGTGGATAGGCTTGAAGAAGTCTGTAGCTGCCTATGTAGCTAAATGCTTGACGTGTGCGCAAGTCAAAGCAGAATATCAAAAGCCGTCAGGTTTGCTACAACAGCCTGAACTTCCCACGTGGAAGTGGGAAATGGTGACAATGGATTTTATCACCAAGTTGCCAAAGACAAGGAAAGGAAATGATACTATATGGGTGATCGTGGACAGACTGACTAAGTCAGCACATTTCCTACCCATCAAGGAGACCTATAGCTCCGACATGTTAGCCCAATTGTATGTAGATAAGATTGTATCTCTACATGGCGTGCATGTGTCTATTATCTCTGACAGAGATACTAGATACACGTCACATTTTTGGAAAAGTTTCCAACAATCTTTGGGCACGCGATTGAATTTCAGTACGGCTTACCATCCTCAGACGGACGGACAGAGTGAGCGTACAATCCAAACATTGGAAGACATGCTTCGTGCATGTGTGATCGACTTAGGTGGTAGTTGGGATAACCACCTGCCATTAATCGAGTTCTCATATAACAATAGCTACCATACCAGCATCAAGGCTGCGCCTTTCGAGGCCTTATACGGTAGAAAGTGCAGAACGCCCGTTTGTTGGGCGAAAGTTGGAGATGTCCAATTGTCAGGACCGGAAATAGTCTTTGAAACGACGGACAAGATTGTCCAGATTTGTGACCGCCTGAAAGCTGCCAGGGATAGGCAGAAAAGCTACGCAGATTTAAAGCGTAAACCTTTTAACTTCGAGGTAGGTGACAAAGTGTTGCTTAAAGTATCACCCTGGAAGGGAGTGATGCGATTTGGTAAGAAAGGCAAGTTAAGCCCGAGGTACATAGGACCATTCGAGGTCATCGAACGTGTCGGATCAGTTGCCTATAAGTTAAACTTACCTGAAGAGCTCAGTGGTATTCACAATGTATTCCACATCTGCAATCTGAAGAAGTGTTTCGCTGATGAATCACTAGTCATACCACATACAGATGTGCGCATAGAAGAGAGCTTGAAGTTTGTCGAAAAACCTTTGTCGATCGAGGATCGACAGGTTAAGAAGCTTCGAAGGAAGCATGTACCTATTGTAAAGGTAAAATGGGATGCCCGTAGAGGTCCCGAGTACACGTGGGAGGTAGAGTCCACAATGAAAGAAAAGTACCCTCATTTTTTTCAGTAAATCTCGAGGTCGAGATTTCTTTTAAGGGGGTGAGGATGTGACACCTCGAAATTTCATGTCCAATATTATATCGACATGTGTCATGGGCTTAAAACGTGTAAAGGATTTATTTGAAGGACTAAAGTTGACAAACAAGAAAAGTATGTGAATATAAGGGTTCAAAATGTCAACAATAGGTGAATATACCTTACAATAACCCTACATGGTGTTCATACCCTAAAACGAATAAATCATGGATCATACGAAACTAATTGTGAAAGAAAGTGAGAGGTTACAAACTACAGGGGTTAAATGTGTCAACATGTTTAAAGTATACCTCTGAGTGGCCTTTTAGCAAACCCGAAGCCTTGTAACGATTAAATATGCTCACTAGAATCCATGGTAAAAATTTCACCAAGTTTCGTTATCGTATGAGAAAGTTATGATAAAATTCGTATACGAAGGGTTAAAAGCGTCGACATGTTAATTAATACCTCTGAACGACCTCATTATGAATCCCAAGACCCTAATGTATATTACAAACATCTGATATACTCAAATCCGGTAAATACTAACAATAATGGATTCATAATTGCAAGGGTGGGATCCTACGAAGAAATGCACGACAAACCTTCGTTTACGGTTTTCCTTTAAAGTTCAAGAAAACATTCCAAAATGGTAGGGTACATAACTATTCAAGACCCAAACAAGAGGCCCCATACTGATAATTCAAGCCCCAAAATCGTATCCCCTAAGTTGTCCTTTCAAAGCTCGAAAGATCAAAAAATTTTGCCCCTGATAAAGGCCTTACGGACCGTAAAGGACCCTCTTACGGTCCGTAAGCCTTTGCCAGCGACAGTAAATTTGGCTGTTGGCTGATTTGAGCTTGTAACCGACTTAAAAACGATTTTCCACTTCTTTGGACGACCCCTACATGCTTTTTAGACCCTAGGACACTTGTTGATGATCAGGGAACCATGGTAGACTTGGTTGTCAATGATCTAAGTGAGATTTAATCACTATATAAAGCCACAATGTTGCAACATTGTGATCACTCATTCCTTCTACATTTCTGGAGCTTTTGGGAGTTCAAGAGCAGACCCTAAGCATCCCTAATCGTGCATAGGACTTCTGTAAGTATGCTTAACCTTTCTTAGTTGAGTTTTTACTTAGTTTTAGCTTAAAAGTCAAACCGTCGTAATTACCGTTTGACTTAGCGATTAATCATTAATGGTTCAGTGTTTAGTCGAATCAAAGGTAGTTATAAGTTGGTAATTATGTGGGCATTAAACCCTTAAAAGGGCACCCTCTGATTCCCACTCTAACTAGACCATTTGTCGGGTCAAAGTTGATTAGAAAAAGTCAACAGAATGCTAATCTTCGAATTAACGCCTAATTAGCAATGTAGAAGGCATGTAACCTATTTTATCACTCATATAACTTGGTAATAAGTATAAGAACTGGTCTAAGCTTGTTTGATCCGACAATTTTCTGTTTAGACCCGGTTCGGAACCGAAAGTCGCAAAACTTTGACTTTTGCTTTGACTTCAGTTCTGACCCGATTTAGTATGCTTTGATAATGCCTTAGAGCTTCCTTAGGACCAGGCTACATGTTGGTATAACCCTCTGTGGTTGGTTCATTGATTATCCGATTCGTTTACATGTTTCCGTTAATTGCTTAATGTTGACCATAATGCCCTTTTGACCATAAAATGAGAATTTTGGACATATGAAAGGACAACAATCTTTGTTACTGATTTATAAACATGTCCCTAAATTTTCACATCAGTTGGAGGTCTAGATTAGGAGTTATGCTCGTTAGCGTAATTAGAACGCCTTTTAGTAATTAAAAGGCGTCATTAGGATAAAGCCTATCTAAACCCAATTTTTGACACCAAACCTTTTACCCACTGATGTAATATAATATTTTGGGATTTTTGAAGATTTTTAATTATTTTTAACCTGCCCATAACCTAAGGTTATGGCGTTGATTCGGTAAATACCGATTATACCCTTTTTGGTTATAAAATGAGTTCTACAAAGTATTTTGACGCCAATCCAGTTGCTACTGATTTTATTTAATAAATGTAGTATTTTGAACTTAATAACCTCTCCAGAAAACTCAGATTTCTGGTATAACCTGGAAATCGCTTAAAATGTTTTTTAAGCGTATTAAACACATAGTTTATGTTTTAAACCATTTTTGTTATATAAGACTTATCACAACTGATATAACCTGTTAAAATAAGTTATTTTACTGATGTATTCAGACCCGAATCTCAGAAATATAAATAATCTCTTTTATAATCTTTAAAATGACCAAAATACCCCTACGGGGCTTAAATTGAGATTAAACTCGTTTTGGGCATAAGGGAAGATATCCTACTGATGTCACAAGATATTTAAGGCATATTAACTTAGGAAACCTGTAAATGACTCTTTTGGTTGCCCGTTACGCTTCTTGCGTGTTCAGTTCGGTTTATGTAACTAGTTTGCATAAATTAGCCGAAACGGGTCAAACCTTATCTTTTTGTCTCAAAATCCAGAATGTGTTTAGATCACCCATATTATACAAGTCTTCAAACTTGTCGGGTCTAAAGCACATTCTATTCCAGTCTTCGCTTAACCACGTGTTCGAACCGTATCTTTCTTTAAAACTAACCGGTCTAAGTTTAGGCTTAATTAAAGACCCGTTAGGATTCTAATAGGTTATTATAAACCTTCGTTCTAGAATAGGAGACCCGGTAAAAGCTACACGCACTTGCTTATTGTGATTATTACTTGCAAAGGTAAATACTTTTAACTTATTTTCCCTTATACAGGCTTGGGGTACGGTATATAAAATACCGCTTGGTCGGGCATTCGACCTTAATCGTTTGGTGGTTAAGTATTATCGAGATGACCCGTTTAAAAAATTTGTTTTGTTTGCTTAACGCCTTTGGGGGGTTAATGACCATGTCCCGGATATCCTTGGCATCATTTTACGAAATGGCCACGACCTAAGCGCGGAGTGTAGGCGTACACTCGTCAGTGCATAAATAAATTATGTGGTGTGTCTATTGATCTTTAACCCGGCACGAACCGGGCTACTGAACGCATAAGGAACATGTAATTCTTTTACAAGTTTATATATTCAAATAATTATCCCAAGTTATAAAATGTTTGTGCCACGTGCATCCAAATCAATTTTTAAATCATTTTTAAAATGAGTCAGTTGATTGTATTTACCAGTGTAAACTGACGTATTTTCCCAAAAAGATTAAGTGCAGGTACTACGCGAACTAGGCTGGCTTTCTCCTAGCGTCCACAATAAGTCTCGCAAGCTTGGATGTCAAAACTATTGAACAATGTTTCCTATTTATTTTTGATCCACCTGTGGATTATTTTCAACTGTTTGTGATACTTGATATTACAATATTATTTGGTTGAAATATATCTATCTTTTGCTTCCGCTGTGCATTTAAATATTGTGTTGTTTGACTGTAATGTTACCAACCACGTCACGATACTCCCCACCGGGCCCACCGGTAATACGTGGAAATATCGGGGTGTGACATTGGTGAATCTTCAAAATCTCCAAAGACTTCAAAGGTTTATCCGAAAATGAAGATTTTTCAAAATCAATCATGGGTGGAAAAACCGAAACAATTATTTGAAGAAAAGAAAATGGAAAAGGTCTTAAAATCTGAATCAAAAGTTTATGCAACCGATGTTGAAGAACTTGGATTTGAATTGGACAAATTAATTGAGGAATTTCCACCAATCAAGGAGGGGGATCTAAAATCAAAGTCAAAACCTGTTGTTCCAAACGTTGTCTTCAACCTTCCAAAAGTTGACATAGCTTATGATCTTGTATTTGGTAGTGTTCCAAATGTGAAGAAATCTTGGGTATCGTTGTTTGAGTAAATGTCTTTGTTGTATGCAGGGGATTCCGAGGTCGATCATTTCCAAGTGGATCATGGATAGTGGCGCCTCGAGGCATATGACTGGGATGTTAGCACTACTCTATGATGTCAAATCAATTAATGGAGGATATGTTGGCTTTGCGGGAACTCGGGGAGGAAGAATCGTTGGTGAAGGAATTCTTACCAATGGAGTTGTAATGTTTGATAAAGTGAACTACATCGTTGAACTTGAAAACAATCTGTTGAGCATATCGCAGATTTGTGACAAGTTGTTCACTGTTCATTTTACAAAAAATGAGTGTTTGATCATTAAACCAGGTTTTAAAATTCCAGAAGATATGGTGTTGATGCGCGCTCCTCGTGAAAACGATTTGTATGTCCTAGACATGAGCGTCACAACAACATCAGACAAGAAACCAAAATGTTTTGTAACTAAAACAAAAGCAACTGAAAAAGAATCAAGAATGTGGCATCGTAAGATGGGCCACATTCATGTGAGAAAAATGAATTTCTTAGTTCACAATGATCTTGTTGAAGGGGTTAATTTGAAAAATTTTTCATCTGAATGATGTTTGTGTAGAATGCAAAAAGGGTAAGCAAACAAAGAAGTCACACCCAAAGAAGCTCTTGAACTCAATCAGACTACCGCTAGAAAGACTCCACATGGATCTTTTCGGACCGGTAAATGTGAAGAGTGTAAGTGGAGATCTGTATTGTCTGGTGGTGACTGACGAATTTTCAAGATTCTCCTGGGTGATGTGTCTCGAAAGAAAAGATCAAACATTTGATTCGTTGATGATTTTATTCAAAAAGATGGAGACGCTGTACAAACTGCCGATCAGAAGAATTCGAAGCGACAACGGAACAGAGTTAAAAAACAACCGTATGCTTGAATTCTGCAATGACAAAGGCGTTCTTCATGAATTCAGCGCACCGTATACTCCACAACAAAATGGTGTCGCAGAACGAAAGAATCGCACACTGATCGAAACAGCCCGAACCATGCTAGCCGATTCCAAATTGCCGATATTTTTTTGGAGTGAAACGGTTGCTACTGCATGTTATACGCTAAATCGTGTTCTTACAGTAAAGAAGTACAAGAAAACCTGCTTTGAATTACTTCATCGCTATAAACCAAATCTGAAATTCTTAGAACCTTTTGGATCACCATGCACTTTTATTGATCCAGATGGTAAATTTGGTGCAAAGGTTAACGAAGGTTTTTTTGTAGGTTATGCGAGCCCACTAAAGAGAGTATTTGTTCCATGCTTAGGGAAGATTATACAAGTTCAGCATGTCGACTGTCAGCAACATACAGCTCCAACTCAGCTTCCTGGAAACAGATTGCTTTTTTACTACGACAAACTCTGGGAGTCATTTCAATTGCCGACTGAGCCAAGTGAGGAGGAACTAGCATTATTATACCAACATCAGCAATCTATGTCACAAGAACAAGTGCCAAGACCGCTGGTAGTTTCTCAGCCCACTGTGGGTGCAAATGATCACGAGGCCGGTCCAAGTGGAACTGCTCACGAAACCCAGAAGAACAATGTCACACCCCCAAAATCCACATGCGGAGTACCACCGCTTGGAGGCGTGACTGACCAGGATCCAGCCACCAATTATACTGAGCATTGGTTAGTAGTAAAAATGTTCGCCAACCACAATGGTTAGTAGACATCATAGTTTAAAGTTCAAAAGTTTAAGTTTAAGTAACAGTCTAAGTAAGTAGCGGAAGCATAGGCAAAGCAATTTGAAACAAGGTTTATAGTTCAAGTTTATTTAGAACCCAACGCATGGGTTAGACGACCACTACACATCCCCAAGTAGCAAGCTCCTGAGTCACTGGGTACCTGCAAAGCATGCAGTAGGGTATCAACAAAAATGTTGGCGAGTTCACGAGTTGTCCAGTTTTAATTACCAAAAACTTGTTTCACTAGTTAATTTATCCGTTTATACATGCGATGGGGAGCTACCCCATAGGTAAGCGACTAAACTGTTTTTACAATACCGAATACTTACTTAACCGTACGTTTCCGCAGTGCCCCGTTTGTCAATGTTCTATCATCATTGACGGTTTGCCAGAGTACATTAGTTCACTCCCGTTCCCAGTAACAAGGGTCGGTGTGAGGCTGGTTACACCTAAATAGCGCTATCAACTAATAACCCGTTCGCCAGGCCCCGGCGATTAATCGGTATTAAGTAGTGAGGACTTGAGTGATAGAGTTTCGTTTAGTGGTGCTTGTTGCATTACCGTATAAACAATAATTAACTAAGAGTCCCATTTAAGGGGAAGAAAGTAGGTTTGTATCCCTTACGAGGGGATAGCGTTTGTTTAAGTTTCCGTTTCCCAAAACCACCGGGAACACATGCTTTAAAAGTTGTGAACTCACCTTGGGTTGCTCGGTAGATTAGTTACTTGGTCAAACACGTTGGTCACCACGTCCTAACATGGTTACCAGTATAGGTCAGGTTCGGATACAATTAATTCACGTAGATTCTACACATATCTAACATGTAGCATGCACGTCATACAAGTATGTACAGTACCAGGCCTATTCTAACAGTTAATCAGTTAAACAACACACAACCCAGTCAAACAGTAGCAGGAATATACAGCCCAAAACAATTCATTTAACAGTGCGCCTAAATAACAATGGCCCAGAAACTAAGTCAAGTAGCTCCAGTCGAGACTAGGTGGTCTCGACTCGAGATCATGAGGTCTCGAGTCGCAACCAAGGGTTCTCGAATTGTGAATATTTGTGTTGCAGCCTTGGGAGTCTCGAGTCTGGTCTCGAATCGAGATCAGGAAATCTCGAGTCGAGATCTGGCGGGTCTCGAGTCCATGAAGTCTGCTGCTTGGTCTCGGGTTGTCTCTATGATGGTCTCGAGTCGCCACCAGGAGAGAAACACTCGCTGAGTCGAGACCACTGAGGAATCTTTCTAGAACATTGCCAACTTTTGGTACTATCCAATCATATTGCACCAGCAGGTACTAACCAACCATATTTCACTAACATGTTTCCATTATCATACACCCCAAAAATCAGATCAAAACATAGAAATTTCACATATTCATATCATATTCAAATAGATCATCACTAGGGTTTTTCATCATCTTATCAAAACAATTCTAACATGCATCCCTGTTTCATTCATTTACATCAGTATGAACATGCCAAAAATCATTTTATCCTAGAATCATTTGGACACCATTCCTATAAACGACTTCAGTATGAACATGCCTAAACTCATAGTACAACATCATCATCTACATTGTTTCATTGAACTACCATATCATATTTTCATTAACACTTTCAAAACATGAATCATTATTACTTATAATCTTTTATTGCGCAAATCATTTACCAAGTTAGCATCTTTATCACACATTGTCATCATTAACATTATCAAACAAATCACCAACAAATAGGCACCCTTATCTCATAATATCCTAACACAAAAGAATGTAAACTAACCGGTTGAAGAGTGTGAAGGTGCGCAGATTTGATGAAAGGGAATCCGAGAGATGAACACGGGTTGATCCGAGATCCCTACTTGCTGCCGGTTAGATTTAAGAGAAGTAGAGGAGAATTTATGGTGTTAGGGTTTTCTTAGAGAGAGAGGGTTAGAAGGAGAGAAGAATGTTTTGGGGATTGGTGAGGTGAATGATTGTCCTACAATCATTCTTAATGTCGGCTGGTCATAAGGGTTTTATACCCGTTCCAAGTTGATGCACCCTAACGGGTTCTCGAATGGGCTGAAGGGCTGATGGGCCAGATTATGTGAGTGGGTGCAGCCCACTGTTTCGGGTTACTCGAGACCTTATGGTCTCGGGTCGAGACCTTATTGTCTCGATATACATACGACACAATTTCTCACATATATACATTTACATATATATATATATTAATACACATAATGCAATAAGGAGGTCACACAATGCATATTCAATAATAACAGTTTCTCACATAATAAAATACGTACACATAATGTTGATACAAGAGGGTCGCTCGGGAAAACCTAGAGTGTCACATTATCCCCAAGTTTTAAGAACTTTCGTCCCGAAAGTTAAGGCAGCCACTGTCAAGCTGGTTATGAGTGAGAGCGTTTCAACGGGGTGTCACATCATCCCCCCGTTAGTTTGGAATTTCGTCCCGAAATTCGGTTGTAGCTTCAGTGCTGGGAGTTCCATTTGGGAATAACTGGGGATACTTGCGCTTCATCTGGTCTTCCCGCTCCCAGGTAATTCTGGGCCACGGCGCGAGTTCCAACGAACTCGTGCGATAGGTATCTAGCTACGTTTGAGGGTCTTGATCTCTCGATCCGTGATCTCAATCGGTTCCTCAGTAAAGTGTAGCTGTTCATTAATAGTGAGTTCCTTGAAAGGAATGATGAGTGTTTCATCCGACAGACACTTCTTCAGTTCAGACACATGAAAGACGTTGTGCACCGCACTCAGTTCTTCAGGCAGATTCAATCTGTAAGCAACCTTACCGATATTTTCGGTAATTTCGAAGGGTCCGACGTATCGCGGATTAAGCTTGCCCCGTTTTCCAAAACGAACCACACCCTTCCAGGGTGAGACCTTAAGTAGAACCCGGTCACTGACCTGGAGTTCTTGCGGTTTCCTACGCTTATCAGCGTAACTTTTCTGATGGTCACGAGCTGCCGCCATGCGTTGTCTGATCTGGGCGATCCTTTCCGTAGTCTCGACTACAAGTTCCAGGCCGGTAATTTGGCTTTCGCCAACTTCCGCCCAATCATAAGGGTGACCGGCATTTACGACCGTACAATACCTCAAAGGGTGCCGCCCGAACGCTGGTGTGGTAACTATTGTTGTAGGAGAACTCCACTAAGGGTAAGTGTCGTTCCCGTTCTGAGATCTTGGGAAGCCTGAGACGAAAAAAAATCCATAGGGATGCGCTCCTCTTTCTATTTTTGGCAGTTCTGGTTGTTGTAACAAGCCTGACGGTAGGTGGCCATGTTGGCTTTCATAACAAGCCACCAATACGTAGTTTTTAAGATCGTGGTACATCTTATTCGAACCAGGATGTACCAAGTAACGAGATTTGTGTGCTTCGTCCATCAGAAGTTCACGCAGATTTCCATAAAGTGGGACCCATATACGCCCTGACACGTAGTAAGCGTCGTCTTCCTTTTTGTTCTAAACGTTTCTTTGACCCTCGTAGGGTCTCAGCCCTGATGTTTTCTTCCTTCAATGCTTCAACCTGAGCATTTCTATTCCGATTAGGGAGGTTCGAGTGGTTAGTGAGCTGTAACGCACGAACACGCTTAGGTTTGGTTTCCTTCCTGTTGAGGGCATCAGCCACCACATTGGCCTTGCCGGGATGATACTTAATTGTGCATTCGTAGTCGTTAAGGAGTCCTACCCATCTGCGTTGCCTCATGTTCAACTCCTTCAGATCCAAGGTATGCTAGAGACTCTTGTGATCGGTGTAAGTCATGCACTTGGTATCGTAAGGTTTCCATATATTGAGTGCAAAGACGATTGCCCCGGGTTCCAAGTTGTGCGTCGTGTAGTTCCTTTCGTGAATCTTAAGTTGTCGAGAAGCATAGGCGATAACTTTCTCGCGTTGCTTCAACACGCAACCGGGCCCATGAATAGACGCATCACAATAAGCCACAAAGTCATCCGTACCTTTAGGTAAGGATAGGAGCATTCTAAAGGTTTTCCTTTAGCTTCTAAAAGGCAGACTCTTGAGCATCATTCCACTTGTAAGCAATGCCCTTCTGAGTGAGAGTCGTGAGGGGTTGAGCGATCTTCGAAAATCCCTTGATGAGTCTACGATAGTATCCTGCCAATCCCAAGAATTTGGCGAACTCCGGTCGGTGTCTTAGGGGTAGGCCAATTCTTTTATAGGGTCGATCTTAGCTGGTTCGACGTGAATTCCGTCCTTATTGGCCATGTGCCCAAGGAAACGGACTTCTCTAAGCCAGAAATCACATTTCGAGAACCTGGCGTACATTTGTTCATTGCGAATGAGCTCGAGAGTAAGACGCAAATGTTGTTCATGCTCCTCTTTGACTTTTCGAGTAGATTAAGATGTCGTCGATAAACACGCTCACGAATTTGTCGAGGTAGGGTTTGCACACTCGGTTCATGAGATTCATAAAAAAAAAACGTAGGCGCGTTGGTCTTTCCAAAAGTCATGACGAGAAATTTATAGTGACCGTAACGAGTTCTGAACGCAGCTTTGGAGATGTCCTCATCACAGGCTCTCAGCTGATGATAACCTGATCGCAGGTCAATCTTAGAGCAGTAGCTTGATCCTTGCAACTGATCGAATGGGTCGTCGATACGTGGGAGTGGGTAACGGTTCTTGATGGTAACCTTGTTCAGCTTACGATAGTCGATGCACATACGGAATGCGCCCTCCTTCTCCTTAACAAAGGACGCTGGTTCTCCCCAGGGCGACGAACTAGGACGGATAAATCCTTTGTCCAACCGCTCTTGTAGTTGCGTAGAAAGTTCCTTCAGTTCTGTGGGAGCCAGTTGATAAGGTGCGCGAGCTATAGGTGCTGCTCCGGGAGCTAGTTCGATTTGGAATTCGTCCTGACGGTGAGGAGGGGGTCCAGGTATTACCTCGGGTAGTTGTGTACTATAGAAAAATTCTCGATCCTCTTTTCCCTTTCCGGGGTGTCGGTGACAAGTGCTAAGATAGCAGTGTGCCCCTTTCATAAACACTTCTGGGCTTTTAAGTACAAAATGATGCAGGTGACTTTTACGCCTTTGTCCCCTTGAACGATGGGGGTTTGCCCGAAGGACGTGGAATACAAACGATTTCCTAGGGACGATAGGAAAGAGGTCGATGGAAAAGGTCTGACTAGACAACTCTAGTTTGCAGTTATGAATAACGTGCGAGGCTTCAACGTTCCTACCGTTAGCTAACTCGACGATATGCTTAGAACTTAATAACGTAGACGTACTCTTAAGCTTTTTACTAATACGTAGGGATAAATAGCTAGCATCTGCTCCAGAATCAAATAAGATGGACACATAACAATCATCGAGTAGAAACTTACTCGCTACGACGTTAGGGTCATTCCTCGCTTCTCCAGCTCCAAACACAAAAACTCTTCCTCTTGCACCATTTCCAGCGTTGTTGGTGTTGTTGTTGTTATTCCCCGCACCCGGGTTGTTGTTCTGGTTTAACTGGGGACAATTCTTCTTAATGTGCCCCTCGGCTCCGCACTGGAAACAACCCTTGATGTTCCCATGATGCTGCTGCTGCTGCGGTTGATTCTGCCTTGCTGGATGGGGGCTCCTACAATCCTTGGCCTCATGCCCCATCTTGTTGCATCGCTGACACTTGTTCTTCGCACAGGGCCCGTTGTGATGTCGGCCACACTTGTTACACTTGGGTAGTTTTCTTTGGTAACCATTCGTTCGCGGGCCAGGGCCCTCGCTCCCAACGACCCTCCTTTGTTGAGCTTGAGGTGGCATAGTGCTGGGACTCCCACTTTGGTAGTCATTCCACTTGCGTTTGCTAAAATCGAAGGCATTAGCTGTAGCAGTTAAACGCCTGGGCAACCGGCCCTCTTCCACCGCTTGGTTTGTGAAATGGTGTGCTAGACGGATGGCTCGTTGGATTGTAGGGGGTTTGGTTGCGATTACTGAACCCTGGACTTCTGGGACTAAGCCCCTAAGGTAGAGTGCGATTCGTTTGTAGGGAGGCTGCGATAAGTTAGGACACAAGGCAGCCAAGTCATTGGACCTTTTCGTGTACGCTTCGATTTCCGAGCCAACCATTTTTAACCCATTGTATTCCATTTCCAGCTTCTGCATGTCATCCTTGTGACAGAATTCTTCCCTGATTAGATCCTTGAAATCATCCCAGGGAGTGGCATTTGCATCTGCCAATCCGAGCATCTGGACTTGCGCGTTCCACCATGAAAACGCTTTTCCTAGAAATGTGCTAGTGGCATACTCTACTCGTTTTCTACATGGGCTTTCACCTTCTTTGAATGCAGACTTGATCCTCCTGAACCAATGTAAAATGCCCACTGCTCCTTCTGTGCCATCGAAGGGGAGTGGTTTGCATTCCAAGAACGCCCTGAGGGTGCCAACTCGGGGTTGGGTGTATGTGGATAGTCCTTCTGGGTTGGTTGCCAAGGCTTCAGCGACCCGAGCATCTACCAAGGCCGCCAGCTGGTCCCTTGTCAGGGTTATGCTATCTCCATCGAGTCCGATCATTATCTTGATGTTCAGAAGACACAGAGTGAGAAAAGACGTCGTAGTGAAACAAGAATGTGGGGGTAGCTAGGCACACTAATATGTATATTAGCACATAAGCACTTAAACAAACAGCAAGTAAACATAAGTGAGAGCTATGAGGTCTAATGCGTTGAGTATTGCACTTGGAGTGTGGTGTCGTCACGAGTCACGAGTTATAGTCTGGTTTTTCTCAAAAAGACTTCCTTTTTAAAACCAAGTTCACTATAACCAATGGCTCTGATACCAATCTGTCACACCCCCAAAATCCACATGCGGAGTACCACCGCTTGGAGGCGTGACTGACTAGGATCCAGCCACCAATTATACTGAGCATTGGTTAGTAGTAAAAATGTTCGCCAACCACAATGGTTAGTAGACATCATAGTTTAAAGTTCAAAAGTTTAAGTTTAAGTAACAGTCTAAGTAAGTAGCGGAAGCATAGGCAAAGCAATTTGAAACAAGGTTTATAGTTCAAGTTTATTTAGAACCCAACGCATGGGTTAGACGACCACTACACATCCCTAAGTAGCAAGCTCCTGAGTCACTGGGTACCTGCAAAGCATGCAGTAGGGTATCAACAAAAATGTTGGCGAGTTCACGAGTTGTCCAGTTTTAATTACCAAAAACTTGTTTCACTAGTTAATTTATCCGTTTATACATGCGATGGGGAGCTACCCCATAGGTAAGCGACTAAACTGTTTTTACAATACCGAATACTTACTTAACCGTACGTTTCCGCAGTGCCCCGTTTGTCAATGTTCTATCATCATTGACGGTTTGCCAGAGTACATTAGTTCACTCCCGTTCCCAGTAACAAGGGTCGGTGTGAGGCTGGTTACACCTAAATAGCGCTATCAACTAATAACCCGTTCGCCAGGCCCCGGCGATTAATCGGTATTAAGTAGTGAGGACTTGAGTGATAGAGTTTCGTTTAGTGGTGCTTGTTGCATTACCGTATAAACAATAATTAACTAAGAGTCCCATTTAAGGGGAAGAAAGTAGGTTTGTATCCCTTACGAGGGGATAGCATTTGTTTAAGTTTCCGTTTCCCAAAACCACCGGGAACGCATGCTTTAAAAGTTGTGAACTCACCTTGGGTTGCTCGGTAGATTAGTTACTTGGTCAAACACGTTGGTCACCACGTCCTAACATGGTTACCAGTATAGGTCAGGTTCGGATACAATTAAGTCACGTAGATTCTACACATATCTAACATGTAGCATGCACGTCATACAAGTATGTACAGTACCGGGCCTATTCTAACAGTTAATCAGTTAAACAACACACAACCCAGTCAAACAGTAGCAGGAATATACAGCCCAAAACAATTCATTTAACAGTGCGCCTAAATAACAATGGCCCAGAAACTAAGTCAAGTAGCTCCAGTCAAGACTAGGTGGTCTCGACTCGAGATCATGAGGTCTCGAGTCGCAACCAAGGGTTCTCGAATTGTGAATATTTGTGTTGCAGCCTTGGGAGTCTCGAGTCTGGTCTCGAATCGAGATCAGGAAATCTCGAGTCGAGATCTGGCGGGTCTCGAGTCCATGAAGTCTGCTGCTTGGTCTCGGGTTGTCTCTATGATGGTCTCGAGTCGCCACCAGGAGAGAAACACTTGCTGAGTCGAGACCACCGAGGAATCTTTCTAGAACATTGCCAACTTTCGGTACTATCCAATCATATTGCACCAGCAGGTACTAACCAACCATATTTCACTAACATGTTTCCATTATCATACACCCCAAAAATCAGATCAAAACATAGAAATTTCAAATATTCATATCATATTCAAATAGTTCATCACTAGGGTTTTTCATCATCTTATCAAAACAATTCTAACATGCATCCCTGTTTCATTCATTTACATCAGTATGAACATGCCAAAAATCATTTTATCCTAGAATCATTTGGACACCATTCCTATAAACGACTTCAGTATGAACATGCCTAAACTCATAGTACAACATCATCATCTACATTGTTTCATTGAACTACCATATCATATTTTCATTAACACTTTCAAAACATGAATCATTATTACTTATAATCTTTTATTGCGCAAATCATTTACCAAGTTAGCATCTTTATCACACATTGTCATCATTAACATTATCAAACAAATCACCAACAAATAGGCACCCTTATCTCATAATATCCTAACACAAAAGAATGTAAACTAACCGGTTGAAGAGTGTGAAGGTGCGCAGATTTGATGAAAGGGAATCCGAGAGATGAACACGGGTTGATCCGAGATCCCTACTTGCTGCCGGTTAGATTTAAGAGAAGTAGAGGAGAATTTATGGTGTTAGGGTTTTCTTAGAGAGAGAGGGTTAGAAGGAGAGAAGAATGTTTTGGGGATTGGTGAGGTGAATGATTGTCCTACAATCATTCTTAATGTCGGCTGGTCATAAGGGTTTTATACCCGTTCCAAGTTGATGCACCCTAACGGGTTCTCGAATGGGCTGAAGGGCTGATGGGCCAGATTATGTGAGTGGGTGCAGCCCACTGTTTCGGGTTACTCGAGACCTAATGGTCTCGGGTCGAGACCTTACTGTCTCGATATACATACGACACAATTTCTCGCATATATACATTTACATATATATATATATATATTAATACACATAATGCAATAAGGAGGTCACACAATGCATATTCAATAATAACAGTTTCTCACATAATAAAATACGTACACATAATGTTGATACAAGAGGGTCGCTCGGGAAAACCTAGAGTGTCACAAACAAGCTCCAATATTTGACCATTCTGACGACTCAGAATCGGAACCCGATCTGATTTTTGACGAGGAACCAAATATTGCATCTTTAGAAGCTGTTGATCACACGGGTGATCAGGATATCACAAATTTGCAATCGGAAGTGAGCGTGCCAGACACAATCATGCCGAGAACTTTGTCTTATCATCCATTGAAACAAATTATTGGTGACCTTCACAGTGGCGTGAAAACGCGTGATCAAATCAACAAAGCCCTTACATGTTTTTATTCTTCTGTAGCTCCTTTACAGGAAGAATTTTCATTGAAATGTTTCATCTCGCAGGTAGAGCCAAAGACATATAAAGAAGCATTAACCGAGGAAAGCTGGGTAAATGCAATGCAGGAGGAGCTACTGCAGTTTGAGAAACTTGGAGTATGGAGGTTGGTGGATCTCCCGGAAGATCAAAAGCTGATCAAGACCAAGTGAGTCTTCAAGTGTAAGCGGGATGATAGAGGGGTGATCGTAAGAAACAAAGCACGTTTGGTAGTACAAGGTTTTAGTCAGCAAGAAGGCATCGACTTTACAGAAGTGTATGCGCCCGTTGCTCGACTCGAGGCAATTAGAATCTTCCTGGCATTCGCGTCTTGGAAAGGATTCAAGGTCTACCAATTAGATGTTAAATCTGCATTCCTTTACGGAAAAATCAAAGAAGAAGTGTACGTCGGACAACCACCGGGGTTTACCGATCCAGTGCACAAAAACAAGGTCTATCTACTCGACAAAGCGCTTTACGGACTACACCAGGCCCCGAGAGCCTAGTACGAGACGCTTTCCCAACATCTGCTGGCCAACGGGTTCACCAGAGGGACGGTCAATAGTACTTTGTTTACAAAAGAGGTTGTAGGACATCTACTCATCGTGCAGATTTACGTTGACGACATAATCTTCGGATCAACGAACAACGAATTGTGCAAAGAGTTTGAGAAGGTTATGAAGAAAAAGTTTGAAATGAGTTCAATAGGGGAGATGAAGTTCTTCCTAGGGCTACATGTTGAGCAAATGCCCGAAGGAATCTTCATACACCAGACGAAATACGTGAATGATGTGCTGGAAAAATTCAACATGTCCAAATCAACTCCAACATCAACTCCCCTGGCTCAAAATCATGGGATATGTCCGGATGAAAGCGGTGAAAAGGTGGATGAGACGCACTATCGATCGATCATTGGATCCTTAATGTATCTGACTGCGTCAAGACCGGACATCATGTATCCAACTTGCCTATGCGCCCGATATCAGTCTAGCCCAAGAGAGTCACATCTGATGATTGTGAAGAGAATTTTACGGTATCTTAAAGGTTGCCCAAGCACCGGCTTGTGGTATCCTAAATCTGGTGACTTTTCTCTTACTGGTTATGCTGATTCTGACTTCGGGAGCTGTAAGCTTAATGCAAAGTCCACCACTGCTGGGTGCCAGTTCTTCGGAACTCGGCTAGTCACCTGGCAGTGCAAGAAACAAACCACAGTCGCTCTCTCGACCTGTGAGGCTGAATACGTTTCGGCTTCCAGTTGTTGCTCTCAGATCCTCTAGATCCAGCAGCAGATGAGGGACTATGGTTTGCAGTTCTTGGATACTCCAATCTTTGTGGACAATGAGGCAGCAATTAATATTACTAAAAATCCGGTGCATCACTCTAAAACGAAACATATTGAAATTCGACATCATTTTATTCGCGATTGTTACGAGAAAAAATTGATTCGAATTGATCATATACACACCAATGATCAGAGAGCTGATTTTTACACAAAACCCTTTGACAGAACAAGATTTAACTATCTTTTAAAATTGAACGGGTTGAAAAATTTGTTTTCTGGGAGGGTAATAGAGTGTGAAGCCGAGGAGGACGGCGATCAGAAGTGATCTGCGTCTTGTTGTCAAGTTTCTGTACAGTTTTCTTTACTGCTTTTGATAAAACCAAAAACACAAAAATATGTTTTTGATTTTAGGGGGAGAAAGTTTTTAGAAAATACAAAAACATGATAAATTTTCAAAATAAAAAAAACATTCAAAAAGTAAAAAAAAGAGTTTGTGTAAAAAGAGGAAATGATAGTACATCAGTGGACTATCAGTGCACGCTAGAGAAATGTGAAGTTTTATAAAGTTTTAAACAGTCTCACTAGGGATGTGTCGATAGGCTCAGCTAAGACTAGTAGTTTTGCGAAAACGATACAAACATAATGCAAAATGCCTAAGTCTGGTGGGAAACACGGTCGAACGCATAGTACTTAGTTTTGTCCTTCTTGACTGTGTGCCTGCTCGGTAATTGCTGATTGTCTTAGAACATAAAACTGGTAAGTTTGTGAGCTTTCACAACTTTGCTGAAAAGTCACTGTGATTTTGTGTTTTTTTCTTTTTGCAAAAATTTAAACTTGTTTGATTTCTTTATTTTTATTAAGCTTTGGACATCCTCTACGTATACGGGAGTATCGACCTGGATGTTAATGCCTAATCGTTCTGCTTTAGTTTCTTTGGTGTTTCGTTTAAGCTTTGGATCACCTATGCGTATACGGGAGTATCGAACTGGTGGTTAAAGCCTAAACACTTTCAACTTGGTTTATTTTTTCTTACTTTACTTAAACATTGGACGATCTCTGCGTATACGGGAGTATCGACCTGATCGTTAATGTCTAAGTGTTCTGATTTATTTTTGCACAAATCACAGTTGATGAAAGTTTAAAAGCGTTATTCGGTTCAGTGCATTACATGATGAGGGGATATGCTTAGATTGTGGGGCCCATAGGATTTTAGTGCTATCTAATATACCTTAAACGTATCGGTAAGCATTAGGAACATCCTAGAGGAGTTTAAGTGGACCACAATATCGATGATCTAGGGTGAATTGTTTAAAGGCTTTAAATGGTAAAGTTTAGATCAACGGTGCAGCTGATTTGTCTCATTAAACTGATATGATCCTCTAACGCATACTCAAAAAAAGTTGTTTGTATATATGTTTGTACAAATTACAGTTTCATGTTTCTGTTTGTTTAGCTATATGTTGAAAAAAATCCAAAAAGATTTGTCTTTTCATCTTATTTTCGACGACAGACGTTGGGGATCTGATGATCAAAGTCTCATAGTGCTAAATATGTTGGATCATGGGGTTGGATAAAAGAAAGTTTGAAAAAAGGTGTTGGTAATTGCTCGAAATGTTTAAAAGTTCATTAATTTGAACTTAAATCTGTTTCAAAAAGTCAGCAAGTTTATAAATTGGTCAGCCAAGGTCATTAACTTGGACTTGGCAGGCTAAACAGTTTACCAGGGTCATTAACTTGGACTTGGTTAACTGGGTGTGATGGTAAAAAGTCAAAAATAATCAAAAATATAAAAATTTGAAAATTTTGAAAAAATTGAAATTTCAAACGAAATGACCATTTCGCACGAAATGGCCATATCGTTTCAAATGTTCTTTTCGCATGAAAATGTCACACTGCCTCAATGTCCATTTCGTACGAAATGGACATGTCTATATAAATAGTTCCATATCGCTTGAAAACCTCAGTTTCTCCATTTCGCACCAAACACACTCTCAAAAGGCGATTTCAAGAGAAATCATTGTTTTCATTGATTTCAAGCCGATTTCTTGATTGTTTGTCATTTGAAATCTGTTTATAAGTTGGTTGGCTCAACTTATAACATGGGAAAGGTGAGTATGATGATTGATTTGAACCAGATCTGTCGATTTCGTATGAACGACGATGAACAGATTTTTGAATCTTAGATCTAGGATTTAAAAATGATCAAAAATGATTAAGAAACACTTTAGTGTGTTAGGGATGTGTTGTAGATCAGATTTAGGATTTCAATTTGAACCAGAAAGTCTTGAATCGTGTGAACCCTGATGTTCAGATCTTCGAACTTAAATCTAGGATGATTGTGTGGTCGAAAATGAAAATAAAACACACCCATGTATTCGGAATCTGTTAATGTGACACCTGTGCCTCTGCGACCATCAAAAAAATACCAAAACAATGAAGTATTGTATTTCATACTTGGGATTTGTATAAATATGTGTATCTTTTGCACATATCAATTCTTGTTCGATTTCAAGCTTTAAATCGCTTTCTAGAAGGTTATACGCGCACTGATACGCAAATATAACTAGTTTAATGCAACGAACACTCCGGAATAGTGAAATAGGCTTAACATACCTTAAATAACCTTTACATAACTTAGAAATAAGTTTTGGAGGGTTTGGTGTGGCGAAATCAAGTTTATTCGCTTACAAGGACTAATTTCGACAAACTGCGAAAGTATGCCGATTTGTACTGTAACGAACATTCCGGAACATGACCATAAGTTAAACATACCCTAAATATCCTTTACATATCTTAGAAATAGGCTTTGAGGGGTTCGGTGTGCTAAACTAAACTTTTTGGTCATTCAGGGACTAAAAACGTCAAAAAGTGCATAAGTTTGCATTTTCGCGCATATCTTACGTTCTGAATACATCCGGACATCCAAAACTTTAGGTAATCATTAAAATATTTTATTTTAGTGATTGGCATGATAAAATTCCATTCGTCGCGTAATTTGGATCATTTTTCGCATTCGTTCGTGTTTCGTCGTAATTAACCGAACAACGCAACCGTACGACCAAACGAACCGACATACGAGATATTTTTGAGCATGTTTCATGTTCCCTATACTTTAACTTCATTTTAGAGCCTTGAATGGGATTAACGGGGCTTAAACGTGTCAAAAATGCATCAAAAACCATGTTTTGCACATTCAGGGACCAAAATTGACATTCTGCCATAGTTATCTTAGGAAGGGACCAAAATGAAAAATCTAAATTCCAGCTTGTTCTAGCTGTTCCCCTCATTTTCACATGGTTTTAATGAAACTAGAGGCTCCCATGGTTTCACAAAACCATGGGCACATGTGTACGGATGAGATCGAAACTCGTTTTACGATTAACGATCTTAACGGTTGTGCAAAAACTATATAAACCCCACCCCCTTTGCTCTCAAACTCACATTTGATCTGATTTTCATTCTCTAAGTTGAAGTCTTGCACTTCATACCTGAGAATAAATTGGATCAAACCTCCTTGGACCTTTTGTAAGTCCTCTTTCGTTCTTTTATGCATTTTTAGCGTGAAAGTCAAACTTTGTTTGACTTTCTGCATTGACCAGTTTATGGTCAATACGAAGTTCGTTTGAACTTCATAACATGAGCGTAATCACGATGGTTTTAGTCTCTTATGACTATACCAACTGATTACCACGTTATCTAGGCATAGTGGCGAGTCGTAGTTTCGGCCAAAATGCGTATTCTTGCGTATTTTGTAGCCAAACTACTTTTAGGTATCAAAACCGTTTGTTTTGATACCAAACCTGTTTTCTAACTTCGTTAAACATGTTTTAACATGTTTAGCTCTTCACTTTAGGTTTAGTGCTTATGTAGAGTCGTAAGTCAAGCGGTCTAAACAACCGCTTAGACTTTCGAACCCGACCCGTTTGGTCGATCATTAGGATCCGACCAAACACATTAGGTGACCATAGTTGTATAGGGAATAACCTTCCGAGGTTATACCTTATGGTCACTACGTTTAGTTAGTTGTATGATAGGTAGTTTATATGCCTTAGGAAAATTACCAAAATGCCCTTTTTACGCATAAATTCATTTTAAGCATATGTAACCTAAATTTTCACATCTAAACTAATTAGGTAACATTATTAGACATGTTAAGGCATATAATACTTGTCATAGGACTAGTTAGGCGTTCCGAACGCTTTTTACGCGAACGACGCGTTAAAGTAGTGTAAGCTACCTAAACGAGTCGTAATGGGTCGTAAGCACTTAGGATAGGTTTCCTTTTAGAATGTAGGCTTTGTTAAACCATATTACATGAGTTCCTTTACTCATTTGGTTTACGAACCTCATTCTATCCAATCTCCCGATATTAGGTCCGGTTATTTACATAGTTACCTATATTAGGTGTCGTTTGATTCCGTGATCCCTCTAGCTTTGCTTGGTTGTTGTTCAAGACTTCTAAGCACCCTCAACTGAGTACATAGTCCCCTCTTTTACTGTTTTTCAAACTGTTTTGGGGTGAAACACATGTGCCTACTTGTTACTTTCGTGTTTTCCATGTTTTCATATCATATACTTGCTATGTTCATTAGTACACTATTAGTACATGATTTCATTATGTTTTGCTATGTATGTTCACTTAACATGCTAGCGCAATTGTTTTACGTTTTGAACCATTTGTAATCGTTGGATGTATGTGAACCATTTGTAATCGTTGGATGTATGTGAACCATTTGTAATCGTTGGATGTATGTGAACCATTTGTAATCGTTGGATGTATGTGAACCATTTGTAACCATTTGATGTATGTGAACCATTTGTAATCATTTGATGTTTGTGAACCATTTGTATATGTTTGAACCATTGGGTTAGGGAAGTGATTAGGTAACGGGGCGGGTGTAATGTGTTAAAAGCATGGTGGATACGCCGCTGGTACTTCCTATAAATAAGTGCTTTTAACACATTATATATCGTTGCGTTATCTAGATCACTTGGGTAAACGATTTTGAAACGATATCACACAATGATGCTTTCTGAATAATATAAACCATACGAGTTTTATTAACGAGTTTTTACGAGATGTTTTACAATTTAATTTAATAAAACAAATGTTTTGGAGTTAAGAATCATGGCTACGAGATTTTATAAATTATAACCAACTTGATTTGAGTTGGTTAATTATGTCGCAATACTATACTTTTCAAAATAAGGTAAGGTTTTTAAATAAGTATTGCAACATGTAAAACGAGCCATGAATCTGACACTCATATAAAACCTATGTACTCGCCGGCATTTTTATGCTGGCGTATTTTCACATGTGTTTCAGGTACAATAGTTGATGATGTTTGATGATGATACTTGTGTACGCTCACATAGGAATGGACGTGGCCTTAGTGACTTAATAACAATGAAAGTTTATTGTTCTTGTTTTGTTTCTAATTCCAATGTAATGTAATACATTTAATTCAATAAAACGAAACTGTTTAATCCATGGTTGTGAAACAATGATTCTGTTACAACACTCCCCGACGTTTCCGCCACATTTTGTTGTTTTACGTGGTCGGGGTGTGACAGAAAAGTTGGTATCAGAGCCAATGGTTATAGGGCATTAGGTTATTAGTAATGCTTTGACCTAGTCTATAACCTTCCTAGGACCCTAACATAAGATTCTTGTGTTAAGATCTTAAAACAATACCGTCACTTATCCTTAGGTGACAACCACAACAAGAACATAAATTTTGAATCTGCTTTGAAAACTAATCATCTGTTCTAGGATGATTTATTATAAGGTTTTGAACCTTCAAAGTTTTCAAGATCTCGTCAAAGTTTGGTCTAAATAATGTGAACACGTGCAAACTGGAAGGGTGGGTGCCTGTACCCTGGGTCTTCTGTCTAAGGCTAGAGTGTTCGTACAAATCTGCAGTATCGGACCAGTCACTCTTACCTGGGAACTCTTGGGGTGAGTGTCCACTTATAGGCGAGCATGTCTTCGCGATACATTATATTGACCCATTTACTTTGATTAGTCACTGTCTCATTTGTTTACCTTTGGTAACAAACAAATGGTCACAATCTTCATGCGTTTTCATTCTCTTTTGACTATCTTTCGCTTGTTTCCTCCTATGCCTTCCATTATCTTCAAGATGCCTCTTCATCGCAATAACACTCAAATGTCTGAACCAGGTGCTGCAATTACCCAGCGAATAGGCGTCATACTCCAGAGGACCATTGATTTAGCTATCACCATGACTCGCCTCAGGGATGAAGCCGTATAAGGGAACTGCTCCTTGGTGCAATCAATGCCACTGTCATCATCCGAATCAAATACCCTGTTTCAAATGTACCCACAGTGGACGATGGGGACATTTGGTTAACATGTGCCGCTTTGCAATCCAAAGCAAAGCTGTTGCAAATCCTGCTGCTGCTCAACCTCCAAATTCTGTTTCATATGTCGCCTTGACATATCTAGCACCTCAACCTCATGAACTTCCTACCTTGTGTATCGACTTAAGCACGCCTAGTGCAAGGTGTCGAAACACCTCTCGTTACACAAATTCCAAAATCCGTGTAGGATCTCTCTATCCTCATAATTATGATCCTTGTGGATGGATATCGTTCATCGGAACCCTTAATTGAATCTTTGTATGATTCAATACGTACATTACGATTCAATAAGGACAAAGCCGAATTCCAATTAAGATATTCCTATCTTCATAGATAGATTCTTGAAAATGATTAAAGTGCCAAATGAAATCCACGAATTGGATTCCTGGTGTGCTTTAAATATCCGTGTCCAAAGATAACAAATTAAAGGTCAAGTTAAACAATTATGTGATTATGTGCTTAAGTGTTCCCTTTTTATGTTTTTGTGTGATCCAAATTTTTGTTATCCAAATCCTCGTAGAATCTTCCATATCTTCGTATAAGGGATTCATAGGGATATCCAAGGGTACTATCTTAAATCCTTAATGGACTTCTACATTGTAGTTAAGTCCCTTGGGTTATGAAGTACTATTCTATAATTGGACCCCTTGAGTGGTCTAGTTAAACAGATTGATCCAAAAAATCTGGTTAGGAATATCATGTTATGATATAGCTGAAAAGACTCCTTGGTGGTCTAACTAAAGAGATCACTTGTCGATCTAATTAAAAGGACCCTATGGTAGTCTAGTCACACTCATCACAGGTTTGATTTTCTTCCCCTACACATTATGAAATGCACTGTGCGGACTGTGCAAGGAATTACGTAATTATGGAATTTAGTGCACAGAAACCACAGCAAGTTTTGTCATGTGTCTAGAGTTAACCCTATTCATTTCCATTTCTGAAGAATACCCATTGAGGAAAATGACTCATTCCGTGCATTTTCGTTTCTGAAGAATACCCATCGAGGGAAATGAATATCCTTTTGTTTAATCCTTCATTTCCGTTTCTGAAGAATACCCATTGAGGAAAATGACTCATTCCGTGCATTTTCGTTTCTGAAGAATACCCATCGAGGGAAATGAATATCCTTTTGTTTAATCCTTCATTTCTGTTTCTGAAGAATACCCATTGAGGAAAATGACTCATTCCGTTCATTTTCGTTTCTGAAGAATACCCATCGAGGGAAATGAATATCCTTTTGTTTATTCCTTCATTTCCGTTTATGAAGAATACCCATTGAGGAAAATGACTCATTCCGTGCATTTTCGTTTCTGAAGAATACCCATCGAGGGAAATGAATATCCTTTTGTTTATTCCTTCATTTCCGTTTCTGAAGAATACCCATTGAGGAAAATGACTCATTCCGTGCATTTTCGTTTCTGAAGAATACCCATCGAGGGAAATGAATATCCTTTTGTTTAATCCTTCATTTCCGTTTCTGAAGAATACCCATTGAGGAAAATGACTCATTCCATGCATTTTCGTTTCTAAAGAATACCCATTGAGGAAAATGACTCATTCCGTTCATTTTCGTTTCTGAAGAATATCCATCGAGGGAAATGAATATCCTTGATTTTTCTTCCTTCATTTCCATTTCTGAAGAATACCCATTGAGGAAAATGACTCATTCCGTTCATTTTCGTTTCTGAAGAATGTCCGTTGAGAGAAATAACAGGATTATGCCTTGCATATCTTTGATGGGTTATTCTACGCAAATAGATAAACACCCTAGATTCCATGCAAGACAAATATTTAACACAGCGTCACAGACAGACTCCTACGAATAAATTTCGGGACGAAATTTCCTAAAGTAGGGGAGACTGTGACACCTGTGCCTCTGCGACCATCAAACAAATACCAAACCAATGAAGTATTGTATTTCATACTTGGGATTTATATAAATATGTGTATCTTTTGCACATATCAATTCTTGTTCGATTTCAAGCTTTAAATCGCTTTCTGGAAGGTTATGCGCGCACTGATGCGCAAATATAACCATTTTAATGCAACGAACACTCCAGAATACTGAAATAGGCTTAACATACCTTAAATAACCTTTACATAACTTAGAAATAAGTTTTGGAGGGTTTGGTGTGGCGAAATCAAGTTTATTCGCTTACAGGGACTAATTTCGACAAACTGTGAAAGTATGCCGATTTGTACTGTAACGAACATTCCGGAACATGACCATAAGTTAAAAATACCCTAAATATCCTTTACATAGCTTAGAAATAGGCTTTGAGGGGTTCGGTGTGCTAAAATAAACTTTTTGGTCATTCAGCGACTAAAAACGTCAAAAAGTGCATAAGTTTGCATTTTCGCGCATATCTTACGTTCTGAATACATCCGGAGATCCAAAACTTTATGTAATCATTAAAATATTTTATTTTAGTGATTGGAATGATAAAATTCCATTCGTCGCGTAATTTGGATCATTTTTCGCATTCGTTCGTGTTTCGTCGTAATTAACCGAACAACGCAATCGTACGACCAAACGAACCGACATCCGAGATATTTTTGATCATGTTTCATGTTTCCTATACTTTAACTTCATTTTAGAGCCTTGAAATGGGATTAACGGGGCTTAAACGTGTCAAAAATGCATCAAAACCATGTTTTGCACATTCAGGGACCAAAATTAACATTCTGCCATAGTTATCTTAGGAAGGGACCAAAATGAAAAATCTAAATTCCAGCTTGTTCCAGCTGTTCCCCTCATTTTCACATGGTTTTAATGAAACTAGGGGCTCCCATGGTTTCACAAAACCATGGGCACATGTGTACGGATGAGATCGAAGCTCGTTTTACGATGAACGGTCTTAACGGTTGTGCAAAAACTATATAAACCCCACCCCCTTTGCTCTCAAACTCACATTTGATCTGATTTTCATTCTCTAAGTTGAAGTCTTGCACTTCATACCTGAGAATAAATTGGATCAAACCTCCTTGGACCTTTTGTAAGTCCTCTTTCGTTCTTTTATGCATTTTTAGCGTGAAAGTCAAACTTTGTTTGACTTTCTGCATTGACCAGTTTATGGTCAATACGAAGTTCGTTTGAACTTCATAACATGAGCGTAATCACAATGGTTTTAGTCTCTTATGACTATACCTACTGATTACCACGTTATCTAGGCATAGTGGCGAGTCGTAGTTTCGGCCAAAATGTGTATTCTTGCGTATTTTGTAGCCAAACTACTTTTAGGTATCAAAACCGTTTGTTTTGATACCAAACTTGTTTTCTAACTTCGTTAAACATGTTTTAACATGTTTAGCTCGTCACTTTAGGTTTAGTGCTTATGTAGAGTCGTAAGTCAAGCGGTCTAAACAACCTCTTAGACTTTCGAACCCGACCCGTTTGGTCGATCATTAGGATCCGACCAAACACATTAGGTGACCATAGTTGTATAGGGAATAACCTTCCGAGGTTATACCTTATGGTCACTACGTTTAGTTAGTTGTATGATAGGTAGTTTATATGCCTTAGGAAAATTACCAAAATGCCATTTTTGCGCATAAATTCATTTTAAGCATATGTAACCTAAATTTTCACATCTAAACTAATTAGGTAACATTATTAGACATGTTAAGGCATATAATACTTGTCATAGGACTAGTTAGGCGTTCCGAACGCGTTTTACGCGAACGACGCGTTAAAGTAGTGTAAGCTACCTAAACGAGTCGTAAGCACTTAGGATAGGTTTCCTTTTAGAATGTAGGCTTTGTTAAACCATATTACATGAGTTCCTTTACTCATTTGGTTTACGAACCTCATTCTATCCAATCTCCCGATATTAGGTCCGGTTATTTACATAGTTACCTATATTAGGTGCCGTTTGATTCTGTGATCCCTCTAGCTTTGCTTGGTTGTTCACTTAACATGCTAGCGCAATTGTTTTACGTTTTGAACCATTTGTAATCGTTGGATGTATGTGAACCATTTGTAATCGTTGGATGTATGTGAACCATTTGTAATCGTTGGATGTATGTGAACCATTTGTAATTGTTGGATGTATGTGAACCATTTGTAACCATTTGATGTATGTGAACCATTTGTAATCGTTTGATGTATGTGAACCATTTGTATCTGTTTGAACCATTGGGTTAGGGAAGTGATTAGGTAACGGGGTGGGTGTAATGTGTTAAAAGCATGGTGGATACGCCGCTGGTACTTCCTATATATAAGTGCTTTTAACACATTATATATCGTTGCGTTATCTAGATCACTTGGGTAAACGATTTTGAAATGATATCACACAATGATGTTTTCTGAATAATATAAACCATACGAGTTTTATTAACGAGTTTTTACGAGATGTTTTACAATTTAATTTAATAAAACAAATGTTTTGGAGTTAAGAATCATGGCTACGAGATTTTATAAATTATAACCAACTTGATTTGAGTTGGTTAATTATGTCGCAATACTATACTTTTCAAAATAAGGTAAGGTTTTTAAATAAGTATTGCAACATGTAAAACGAGCCATGAATCTGACACTCATATAAAACCTATGTACTCGCCGACATTTTTATGCTGACGTATTTTCACATGTGTTTCAGGTACAATAGTTGATGATGTTTGATGATGATACTTGTGTACGCTCACATAGGAATGGACGTGGCCTTAGTGACTTAATAACAATGAAAGTTTATTTGTTCCTGTTTTGTTTCTAATTCCAATGTAATGTAATACATTTAATTCAATAAAATGAAACTGTTTAATCCATGGTTGTGAAACAATGATTCTGTTACAGCACTCCCCGACGTTTCCGCCATGTTTTGTTGTTTTACGTGGTCGGGGTGTGACAGTTAAAGAACAAATCTTGGGTTTCAATTTCATCATCAGAACATGTTTTAATCATCTGTAAATCCACTATTCATAAACCAGATTTCAAACGAAATGACAAGTCATTTCGTACGAAATGGCACACATTTTTGAATGTTTACAAGTCATGCGAAATGACCATTTCGTTTGAACTAGCCATTTCGTTTGAGAGTCATTCCGTTTGAAAACTGGCCATTCCGTTTGAACACCATTTTGCTTGTAATACCATTTCATTTGAAACTCATATCGCTTGAAAGCCATTTCGTGTGAATGATGTTTTATGTTGAAAATTGTTCAAAGTGTATAATTTGTGTTTTGGTTGTATGTTTCAGGCTTCGAATGTGCAGTTTGATCCGTTACACAACACTTGTTGTGTATACGATGAAAAGTTACCAAAGATGGCTGCATTCAAAGACATTTTGGAATTCATGAAACGTCTTCCTATCCAAAAGGCATTGACGAATCAACATAATGTGTTCAGATCTCATATTGAACGTTTCTGGAAGAACGCTAAGTATGATGAAGAAAGCAAAGTGATAACTTCGATTATTAGCTTGAACGGTGAAGATAAAGAGATCGTCATCACAGAACAACTCGTCCGTGAAGTGTTAGATTTTCCGGATGATGAAAATTCACCGACGAAGTTTCCAGAGAGAATGGTTAAGGGATGTATGTTGAGGATGGGATATAGTGGTCCGTTGAACAGTGCAAACTATTCGAAATCGTGTTTCTCAAAACCTTACAAATTTTTCATCCATTCAGTAATTCACGCTCTCAGTCATAGAAAGGGTGGTTATGAAGTGATGAGAGATTACCAGATGAATATGGTGACTGCATTAGTGTTGAACAAAAAGTACAATTTTTCAAAAATCATTTTCCATTACATGAAGGAAAACATTACATCAGGCAGTAAAACATGGATATATCCGAGATTTGTACAAATGATGATTGATCATGCTTATTCGGATCTAGTGAAAGATGAAGAAAATGATTTATTGGCGTTGTATCACATGGATAACGAGACATTGATCATATTATCCAGGTATCACAAAAATCATCCAGAATAAAAAACAAAGGCAGAATTCTTTGGATTCATCAAGAGTGCTAATTACAAAGATCCAGATCCTGTTAATCATCTGAAGTGGAGAAATGATGAAGAGATGAAAGAGAAAAGTGCAACTGATGAACTAACTAAGTTAGAAGAATTCAAGGAAACACGAAATGAGTGGTTTTTGAAAGAAGAAAAGAAGAAAAGGAGTAGAAAGACAACTCCTAAAGTTCAAATTGAAGAAGGTTCGTCTTCACAACCGAAAAAGAAACGTCAAAAGAAAGTTGTCAAGACAATGCTGGTCGATGAACCAGAGGAAGATGAAACAGAAGTTGATGTTAACATAGATCAAGAACGTTTATCATTTGAAACAGAGCAGTTGTTAAAAACTCTTAATGATACGTTAGAAACTGAAAAAGCAGCTGATGAGGAAGTTGGTGATGATGTAGAAGAAAGTTCATCTGATTCAGAGGTTGATGAAACTGAACGTTGGAGAAAAGTAATTTCTGATCCAAAAGATAAAGAGAATCAGAAGAAAAGAAAAAGAAGTTCAGATGATGCGGACGAAACGTATATTCCATCACCAGAAAATGTTCAAGATGTTCAAACACCACCATCATCTGGAGGTAGGAAGAAATCTAATGCAAGGAAACGTGTTGTAACTCCTACAGCAAGAAGGTTGAAAATCAAGCTCAAAACAAAACCTACATCTGAACCTCAAGACAAACCATCATCACCACCACCACAACAATCACCACCAAAACAACCATCACCACCACATCAACCATCACAACTTCATATTTCTACACCTACACATGAACAACCTGTAATAACTTCACCACATGTTTTACAAACACCACCAGCCACACAATCACAAGTTCAAACTATACATGGATCATCTGGGTTTGCAAACTTTCCATCGATTCCAGAGAATATAGGTCTTGAATCACTTCAAGATTTTAGTTTTGTGAATGATGAACTTGTAAAGAAGTTACAGAAGAAGGTTGATGAGGGGTCAAAAGAGAAAAAGAAGATAGAGAAACGTGTAAAGACAGTTGAAGCTGAAAATTCATCTTTGTTGAAGAAAGTTGAAGCTGATCAAGTTGATATTGATATTCTGAAAGCTAAAGTAGCTGAATTGGAAGAAGAAAAGTCTAGAAGAGATGAACAAAACAAGTACTTTGAATTGAAAAACAAAGAATTGGAGGCCAATAATGCGAGAAGAGAACATGAAGATTATATGTTGAAAAAAGTGATTGAAGATTTGATTGGCAAGCCAATTGAACAAAGATTCGAGGAGATTGAGCTTGAAGAAGTTAGAGCGAAACGAAAAGCTGATATGGAAGCTCAAATGAAAGATAAAGGCAAAGGGGTTGAAGGTGAAAATGTTGTTAAAGTTATTGAAAAGGCAATTGTTGTGTCAGAATCAATAGAAGCTCCAGTATCGTCTGTTCTACCAATATCTTCAGTATCTGGTGATAATGATGAAGATGTTGAAGATGAAGAAGATGACGAAGAGGATGTTTTGAAAGATGATGCTGATGATGTTTATTCTGTTAACAGTAGTGATGACAGTGATGGAAATGATGATGATCAAGGTACTACAGGCATCAAAGTCACTGAAGCGTCTAATGAAGAAAAGATTGATGAATATCTTAATGATGATGCAAATGAAGAGCCTGAGAATGCAAGTGGTGAGGGGGAGCATGATGCTAAGAATGTTGATGAAAGTGATGATCACATTACAAGATTAATTCTTCGGCTCGAACACAATGTAGAAGAAGGAGAAATCTTGCATACTTATACTTTAGCTGAGTACTTAAAGATGACGCATGTTGATGAAAATAATTTCAACTTTGATTTTGAAGAGGAGCTGAATCAGTTTGATATTAATCAGCAGCCTGAGTATCAGTATAAATATGTTGAAGATGCTGATAACTATGACAGAGTTGAAGTGGAAGACTGCAGTGATGAAGAACAGTCTGAGAATGTTAATGTGGATACTTCTAGCTTTCCGACGCTTGCAGAGTTCTTCAGTCAAGCAAATGAAGATGAGTTAAGAAGGAAAGTTGAAGAATGTGTTAAGAATAAAAGTTTTGATGAAATGTCAAAGGAAGAAAGATGCGAAGAACGGAAGAAATGGTTCAGAAAAGATTTCGAAAGAAAGTTCAAAAGACCGTTGAAGTACTACAAACGAGACAGAGAAGTTTCTTTGGGAGACATAATCAGTTGGGGGTATTTGCCA
This sequence comes from Helianthus tuberosus, assembly GCA_030545235.1. NCBI lineage: Eukaryota > Viridiplantae > Streptophyta > Magnoliopsida > Asterales > Asteraceae > Helianthus > Helianthus tuberosus. The sequence continues at coordinate 32,327,202 of CM060392.1, forward strand.
CAGGTGAATGCGTATGCAATCAGAAGGGAGTTTGGCGTACAGTATTTTGCATATATTCAAGACATCATGTCTCTGCCTTGGTGGGACGTAGAAGAACTACCCAAAGTCATAACATTGTCTTATCCTGTCAGAACTCATGATATGCCTACTTGGGGTCTAATGAAGTTCGAAGCGTTTAAAGATTTCAAACACTGGAAGCCGCACTATCCGAAGAAAGTGAAGAGGATAGATCCAGTAACAGGTGTTGAAGAGACGATCTTGCAAATCAAGAAACCCAGAGTCATAAAGAATATTCCATTGCCGAATATGGAATAAGGTTTTTACAAAGGGTTCTTATGTTGGGTTTACAGCTGCATGTCAACTGAAGCAGTGATTACATACAAAGTGGAGAATGAAGTCAGATACATCCACTTGTATGATCCGATGTGGATAGTGAACTGCTCGGCAAAAGATATAGAGTGTTTGTTTGTGAACAAGATTGGTTACAAGAAAGAAGATAAAGATCAAGCCTTACAGTTCCAGAAAGTTGCTACTATATGTTTTCAGAAAGGAATTAATTCTAAAAATGCATGGTCGTCTAAGTGGAGGAAGATTGAGAAAGAAGAGGCTCTGAAAGCTGAAAAAGAAAGAAAGGAATGTGAAGAGCTTAGAGGTAAATGGATGAAGATGCAAGCTGAAGAGAAACTGAAAGCTGCTAAAGAGAATGAAAGGCTGAAAAGTTTGTTGAAGAGAAAGCCAAAGCAGAGAGAGGAAAAGTTTAAGTCTCTGTGAAGAAGTTTTGAAGACAGCCTGACTGAAGACTCCGGCAATATCCAAGGGGGAGTTTGTTGGTACATAATGTCTATCGCCTACGTCAACAGTCTAGGTCGTGTCAATAGCTTGTAATAGGGGTGTAAAGTGTAAATGTTAAGTTTATGTGTGTATGTAACCATTTCACACGAAATGGACTTGTAATGTCCATTTCGCACGAAATGGAAGTTTGCCATTTCGTACGAAATGGATGTGTCATTTCGTGCGGAATGGATCACCTATAAATAGGGGTGTTGGGTTTTTCATTTGGTACGAATTGGAGAAAGCTGTAACGAAGTGCTGTCAAATTTTCTTCGTGTATTAACGTCTAATATCAATGGAAAACCAGTTTAAAGTGTATTTCTCTGCTTCTACTCACATTCTAACATTGATTCTCAGTTACTAGATTGTTTCCGCCTCTCTAGTGACCTAGATTTGACTCAGGCCGACTCATTTAGGTCGAATTTCGAGCCTACAGTTTTGATTTATCATCAAACAGTTAATTAATAGAAATCTGAAACTATATATGCTAGCTAAACTTTTCATTCATTAATTTTTACAAGTTAGCGAATTTTTAATAAACCCCAAAACCTAAAATAAACTAGACTTTAAAAATGAACTTTTAGAGATTATAATAATTTGTTGTCATTATTTGTAAATAACAAGTTGTTCTGTTAAATGTATTTAAGAGCTTTTTGCTTTGTATTTCACTTGAGGTTAATTTTCCTTCTTTTTTTATTACTATTATTTTTCGTTTCAGTTAAGGTAGAAACTTGCTTTTTCTAGTATAAGTTGAAAAGAACCGGGTCAAGTTGACCCACAATATCATTTGACTTATATAATGTTTATTTCTATCGATTAGGACTTATTATACTCGTATATTTTAAGGCATATTCAAAAATGGCTGGTTTGATTTGATTTTTGGTAATTCTCCAACTTTATCTTCTCTCTTTCAACGATCCATATAAACTAGTGGAATTATCCCCGCGCTTCACAGCGAGAATTTAGTTAGTATCGAATTGGTTTGTTATGGTATCGGCATTCGCTATAATGATCGAAAGGAAAAACCCAAAATGCCCAAAATGATATCTGACATTTATGTTTATGTGGCAATGGTATGTTGGGGACTCAAACATGGGAATCATGGAAGCAAAGCCTACGCCAAACAACTGCGTTGCAGCATCTTTTTCTATTACTCTCTCTAACTGTCTTTATTTAATACAAAAATGCGAATGGAAAGTAAATATTGTTCATGACTCAAACCTAGAGCGATAATTCCTAACGCGACTGACTTGCAAAATAGGTCTGGTTCGAATTGACCTCTTTTGTAAACGATTTGGGTTTTTATGTATAAGAAAATGGTTGACCATGTTACTCGTTTAAGTTTGAATGTATTAAAAACAATCAATTATCTATAAACAAATTGAATGCATCAGATTTATTTCCATTTGATATAAATAAAATATAATATATGTTATTAATTATTAATAAGCTCTATATATGCCTTCTATCTTATATCTATAATATAATAATAATAATAATAATAATAGTTAAAACTTGAAAAGTTGTTGGTAAATTTAGGTTAGAATTAAAACATATATTGTCGCCATTATATATCTCTCATCTCTCATGTTATATATAAACTGGATAATTATATTAGAGTGTACTTCAACCTCCGATTTGATATTTGTTCTGCAAATCACAACGGCCACAACCATGGCCATTTTTAACACCCTATCAGCAACACCAGCTCCATTCACACTCTCACCATGCTGCACAACCCTACCCCTTCCCTCAATCTCAAAACCCTAGCTCTGATCCAAATCAAATCCACCAAGCACCGTTCAATGGAGTATGGAGTGTTGGTGTTTTTGACATTTATTTTGTTTTTGTGAGAAACCCTATTTTTTAATAGGCATGTCAAGTTTCATGCTATGTAGGTTGTTAGTTCTTTTAAAGAGGGGTTTCAATCCAAATGAGAGAGTTGGGTTGGATACTTGGATCTGTTGATGAGTGTTGATATTGAGAAAGAAAAAACAAAAACCTCAAAAAACCGTGGAAAAAGCAAAAAGACAAACTTGACTTTAGGTAGCAACATGGTTTTTTTATATAATATAATAATAATATAGGCTAGTGGCATTAGTGTAAATAACACTTTAAATTTGGTCAATTTATACACTGTTCCTAAGACATTTCATGTTTTGTTATTATATAGAATATAGAATTATGAAATTTAACATTATGAAAAATAAATATTACAACTATCATTAATATGGAAGTAAATTTTAGAAACCCGTTCTTCAAGTTTTGTAAATTTTTGCCACCATCAGACCTAGAGTTCAACCAAAATCAAGTATTTTTTTTGGTAACGTACGCGATAGCGATTGACGTTACGGTTGCGGTATTGTGTGCACGAACCCAGCTACTTATGAGAGAACATCGTTGCCAGTATTTTGTGCTAATGGAAACGGTATCAGTGTTCACTTTTATGATTTTCGGCAGGTCAAACCAGATAACGACCAAACTCTTGCCACGTTGCGTGTGAAAGAAAACGATAACACTCCTGCCACGAAGCGCGAGGAGAAACTAATACCATTAATATATAAAATTACATTTAGTCACTGAATTCATTTAGTCGAGATTTAGAATATTACATGAAAACGGATGTGTAAATTTTAAGTTCTTTTATCTTCTTTGGAAACCATTATTGAGGCACACAATTGAAAATATGTGAAACTTACATAAATTCATGTATGGTGGTTCGTAATAGACGTTATAATTGAATATGATATTAGTCCGGACACCCGCCGCAACGCGCGGGCATTCCCACTATATATATGGGGGAAGGTTCATTGGGTAACACTAAAAAAGTGAGGAACAGCGGGGAACCGACTCAAACGAACTCCGATTGGACTCGTTCCAGCGGCGTTGGAACCAACTCGTCGAACCTTAACTAGGATCTCTTAACCCTAAACCCTAAATATATTAGGGTTTGGCTTTTAGGGTTTAGCTTTAGGGTTTATCTTTAGGGTCTAGTGGTTTAAAACAGTGGGGTCGCTCCCCATGGCATGTTTTTATACAACAAAGGAACTGAATATCTTGTGGTTTTTAGGACAACACTAAAACGGAACAACTGTGAACTCGCCAACTTTTTGTTGACACCGTATTGGCATGCTTTGCAGGTCGTTAGGTACATGGCTGGAGCTTGCACGAGGAGTGGACGTTGTGGTTAGGAATCAACTGTTGGATTCCTGCTATTAAACTTTATGATTTTTATTTTGCTTAATGGGTTTTAAACTTTATGCTTCCGCTAACACTTAAACTTGGTTTGGGTTTTGGTTTTTTCGTAAACACTAAACGTTTGGGATTGTGATGGTTTTACTTTATTTTACTTATCGTTCGGTATGATTAGTGGTATGATCCTGGTCAATCACACGCCTTGCGGTGATACTCCGCTTGTGGATTTTGAGGGTGTGACAATTTCTATATTTTTCTCTTCGATTATCCTTAACAGCAATAACGTGTTCTTTATCAACCCAAGATCCCTTACGATATTTACCCATCCGTCAGTGATAATGGATTCTCCACTTACACTTCTCAACGATACTGGCCAACTTCTTTCACTTTGATGATGGATCATTATTTTTGTCCTTTGCCAATAATCTCCATATACATTCTTAACAAACTCAAGTGGCAGCACCTGCAGTTATATTTACGTGTTACATGTTCTCTAATACAAGATATATATACTTTTTGTAAACATTATAGCATACCGGTTTTAATGATGCTGGCTCTTCTAACACAGACACGCATGACGGAATCATTTTTGTATACCTGTAATATACCAAGATTTGTTATTAACATTTACTATTTAACTGGAATGCATACATATATATTCGTAGCGATAAAAATATTATGTGTTAAGGACCATTAGACAAACATTTTTTTTTTATAAATATGCTTTTATCATTCTTATATTTTGAAAATGTATATTGATATAATGTCAATATTATTTCCATTATTCGTAATCCTAATTCAAAATCTACATCAAATATCTTCTATACAGACTTTCAATAATACAATATATATATATATATACACAATACTAAAGGAACTGTTATCACATCATCCTATTTGAATACAACTAAAGAAAGATTCATTGTAATCAATAAATTTATAATATATGTTTTTCTTCCTTTTATGATTCATTACAATATCCGCATATATCATATTCATTAAACATTTAATCCACAATGTAAATCACACGAAATAGGTACAATAGCTGTCAAACATACCAAATTTATCAAAGCTTGAAGATGATTAAACCCTAAAATCGGATTTCATGTCTAACACCGATTTACTCGCCTATAAACCACCGTATGTTCTGTATCTACTAAGTAAAAATATGTACTTGTTGAATTTCACAAAAAATCGAACGTTAACTGATCGGATTTAGGAGGGAAGTTTACCTTTTTGGAAGAAATCTAACCGGTGAAGAAGAGAAGGATGATTTCGTGCAACGGAGATGATAAAGATTTGATAGTTGATGGATGTGTTGATAACTGGATATTGTAATGATGTTCAATATCTATAACCTATAAACCTATAAAGTTAACATATATATATATTTATTTTATAATTTTATAATACATACGTTTGCAGGATTTTTTTATTGTTTTTTAATTATAGTATTTATTTACATTTACTTATTAATCATAATTCCATGATAGATTTGTATCTTTATATTTTTTATTCTTATTCTTATATCTTATATGTTTATGTATATAAAGTTGGCAATATTGGTTTATATATGGAAAAAAAAACCAATTTTTTACGTAGTATTTGTAAAATATTTCTCAACTTTCTCAACATTTGATGTATAATTCTTTTTATAAGTATGATTTTACAATCTTCTTTTATAAATACATATTTTGTACTTTTTCCTCTCATTGTACGAAACTCTTGCTAGAAGAAGTATTACAGTAATAGGCTTTCAATTTATATGTCAATCCAGAAAAAAGTATTTCTTTCATTACAACTTTCATTATTGACATAATACCATACGAACTTCGCCTAACTAACCCGAATAACAACTTTCATTTTGTTTATCTTTTCGATTTTGTTACATATAGAGTTCGATGCTTCGTTTTATTTTAATATTCATCCTCATATTTTCATAATAAGTTAACGCGTATAGTTTTTTTATGATCAGTAACGTAATTTCTTTTGTAAAACTAAGAAACATATCATTTTTCAACACCGCGAAATTCGCGGGTATTAGTACTAGTGTGTGTATATATATATATATAGGCTTCTCTTTTAAATATTACCAATGTGTATTTCCTAAAATTTTGGACTCCACAACTCAAATACCTCCATGAAAGTAGATCATGTTGAAGTTGATACACATTTTATGGAGCCAAAAATGGAACATCAAATTAAATGACCAACAACCCATCGTCTATATCGCATCATGTCTTTTAACCTTCATACCTCTTTTCTTTCCGATTCTTCTTCTTCTTCCATTCCATGCATGAATACCAAATCTGAATCTCTTAAAAAATAATGTCATCTGATCATCAATCACCTCGAAAAAGCATTCTAATCACTGGTGCAGCAGGTTTCATTGCTTCTCATGTCACCAATCGTCTTGTTTCCAATTACCCTAATTACAAGATTGTTGCTCTTGACAAGCTTAGCTATTGTTCATGCCTCAAGAATCTACAACCGTCTTTCCCATTTTCCAATTTCAAGTTTGTCAAAGCGGATATTACAAGCCCAGATCTTATCAATTACCTTCTGGATGCCGAAGAAATCGACACGATCATGCACTTTGCAGCCGAAACTCACGTTGATAACTCGTTCGGGAATTCATTCGAGTTCACTACCAACAATATTTATGGAACACATGTCTTGTTAGAAGCATGCAAGGTCACTAGGCGCATAAATCGGTTTATTCATGTGAGTACGGACGAGGTCTACGGTGAATCGGATTTCGAGACGGATATTGGGAGCTCCGAGGCGTCCCAATTGCTTCCCACCAACCCGTATTCGGCTACAAAAGCAGGTGCGGAGATGTTGGTCATGGCGTACCATAGATCATATGGGATGCCAATAATAACCACAAGAGGGAATAATGTGTATGGTCCGAACCAGTTTCCCGAAAAGATCATACCCAAATTTATTTTGCTAGCAATGAGGGGTGACCCGTTGCCCATTCATGGCGATGGATCGAATGTTCGGAGTTATTTGTATAGTGGGGATGTCGCGGAGGCGTTTGATGTGGTGCTTCATAAAGGCGCGATTGGGCATGTTTATAACATCCGCACGAGGAATGAGAGGAGTGTGTTGGATGTGGCTGCGGATATATGTAAACTTTTCGGATTTGATGTCACGAAAACCATACGTTATGTAAACGATAGACCGTTTAACGATAAACGCTACTTTTTAGATGATCAAAAGCTAAAAGATCTCGGGTGGGAGGAGAGGACTCCATGGGAAGCCGGGTTACGGATGACCATTGCATGGTATCGTGAAAACCCGGATTGGTGGGGGAACGTGACGTCCGCACTGCACCCCCACCCTCGGATCTCACCCATGGTACCATCACACAATGAAGAAGAGTTTTTGATCATGCAACATAAAGTTGCATGCTCGACTAATGATGTTAAGTTCTTGATCTACGGTCGGACAGGGTGGATAGGGGGATTGTTGGGAAAATTATGCACAGATAAAGGGATCCCGTATGCTTACGGTCGAGGTAAGCTTCAAGATAGGAAAACATTGCTAAGCGATATACGGGCAATGCAGCCTACACATGTGTTTAACGCGGCTGGTGTAACCGGCAGGCCGAATGTGGATTGGTGTGAAACGCATAAGGCCGAAACCATAAGAACAAACGTCGTTGGAACGTTAAATCTGGCTGATGTATGCAAGCAAGAAGGTGTTTATATGATAAATTTTGCAACCGGGTGCATATATCAATACGATACGGATCATCCTCAGGGTTCGGGCATCGGATTCAAGGAAGAAGATAAGCCCAACTTCACAGGATCGTTCTACTCCAAGACAAAGGCTATGGTAAAGAATTAATCACAACTTATACAAACAAAATTGGTTATAATCTATGAATATTATGTTGTTTTTGATTGAGTTGTTGAGTAAAACAATACCTTCTTTTAATGTTTAGGTGGAAGGAATGTTGAGGGACTACGACAACGTTTGCACATTAAGATTAAGGATGCCAATTTCATCGGATTTAAGCAACTCAAGAAACTTTATAACAAAGATCACACGTTACAACAAAGTGGTTAACATACCGAACAGTATGAGCGTGCTAGACGAGCTCCTACCGATATCGATAGAGATGGCAAAGAGGAAATGTAAAGGGGTGTGGAACTTCACAAATCCAGGTGTTGTGAGCCACAATGAGATCTTGGAGTTGTATAGAGAATACATAGACCCTAACTTCAAATGGGTCAATTTTGATTTGGAAGAACAAGCCAAAGTGATATTAGCTCCAAGAAGCAACAATGAGTTGGATGTATCTAAGCTCAAGAAAGAGTTCCCAGAGTTGTTGTCAGTTAAAAGTTCTATAATCAAGTATGTCTTTAAACCCAACCAGAGAGTTGAATGATTGTTTGAACTAAATCGGTCGGCCTACGTACCATCTTGGAGCCACATGACCTAGAAATGAAAAGATGTCCGTGCTAGTATAAGGCTTCTAAGGACACCGAATTTCGCGGTGTAAGGATACAACGAAGGACAAATGTTGTAGCAGCTAGTAAGGTCATTTCTTTGTGTGAAGGAGTTTATAGCATCTAAGAAGCACGGTCCTACCCCTTTTGGGCTTCTCATATGTAGTAATGTGTTGGACATTTAGAAGTATATTGAGTTTAAGTCTTAATTTAAATGAGGATATCTTGTTCTATATGAAAATACGCATGTCGTCGATCCTTTTTAATTAACAATCATCCTTTTAAGTTTTATTTAGTTATGCATAAAAACTAGAATTTAACCCGTGTCGTACGTTGCGGCAGCGTCACGTTTGTGACTTCGTTACATGTGATACGATGATGATATTAACGTGTGGTGCCCACGTGTAACGTGACCTGACGTGTTTTTAGCTTTGTCACACACGTTACGTTAGTGACATTAACTTTAACTTGATTAGACATAGAAAAAAAGAGTAGACATTGCGACGTAAAGTCGTAAAAGTAATTTAGGCATTAACGTCGTTAAGCATAGATAAAAAAAAGTTTAGAGGGTCAAATTTGTAAATTACCAAAAGTTAGAAGTGAATGTGTAACATACTTAGTGTTTAATGTCAAAAGTTTGAGGGTGTAAAATGCGGTGACGGTAACGTGGATGTGGTAAAGTATCTAAAGAGAAATGTCAAGAGTTTGAGGGTGTAAAACGCGGTGACGGTGAGAATGAGGTGAATGTGGTAAAGTATCTAAAGAGAAGCATATAAAGTAAGTTCAGATGTATTGTTATTGTGTCTTATTTTTATATTTTGTCTTTATCATGTAATATTGTTATTACAGGATACTAGGATTACGAATGATAAGCAGTGTACAAAGGCTCCTAAAAATAAAGCTACTACAAAAAAAAAACTAAACACCCACCACCACCCAAAAACCTAACCCCCCCCCCCCCCTCACCCACCCAAATTTTTTTTTGGCCCCGAGGGGGGGGGGGGGTTAAGTTTTGGGTGGTGGTGTAATGAGTTTAGCTTTTAGGTTCTTGGACACTTGTCACTCTCTAAAGTCTTCTTACAATTAAAAGCCTTTGTAGAATAACTTAACCTCGCCCATGGCTTTATAGCCTAGTGGCTTCTTGGGGGTGGGATAAGGCTTTGTGACCAATAGGTCCTGGGTTCGATTCCCACAAGGGGGGTTTTCCCATATTTATTGGGTTTCCTCCTGAATTGGTGTATAGGCATTATGCCTAGTGGAGATGGATATGATCGGGTGGTTCCGTTGGTGGCACGATGATACTCCAGTGGTCCGTCAGTGATCCAAATTTGTTGTTCAAAAAAAAAGAATAACTTAACCTCATGATACTAATATCTAACATCCTAAATTTTATATTTATGATATTTATAATTATAATTTCCTAAAATTGTCCTTAATTTTTATAAGTTTTTAGTTTAGGATTCAAGGCTAACCCTTTACGTATGAATGATTTTTAAACGTTACATTTAAACATCTATTATATATAATAAATGAAAGTGATTTAGGCCACGTGTCAGTAGATGAGGGCATCGTTTTTCCCCTTTTCCCGCCCAACAGTACCACTGCCCTCTTTTGTTTATATCCTCTCTCATTTATTCATTTAGGGCTTCCCACTTTCTCTCTCCCTGTGCTCTGCTCTATTCCGATCGATGTTCAGATCAATGCTCCGAATCAAGGTTAGATTATCAATAACTTCCGTTCTATAAGTGTCAATCTTTGTTTTCATTGTTCACTCATTCGATCTTCATTTCGTCTTTACTTATTGTTGTGCTTTGGCTAGGGTTCCGCTGGTAACTTGATGACGGATATGATCGGAAGTTGTCGGCTCTGCGTCCTGCAGTTCTCTTGGTTATGCTGTAATGGATTTGAGGTTTAGGGTTAGTTATAAATAGATTTTTTCATTTTTCCATCTTGAGTTTTAGGTTAGTGTTTGTTTTATTTTTGGGCTTTTATATGATTTTCAGGTCGATTATTTGGTGACTTGCTATTGTTGTTTGCTGTTGTTTGTTAATTAGGCTACTGACATCACCGACCGACTCCAACGACTTCGAAAGATTGTAGGACTATGAGGACCAACTAAAAGATTTGGCCGACAAATATCAGGTGTTTGGTTTCATTTTATTTTTTTATGTTTTACTTATTTAAATATTATGAAATTTGTGAAATAAGGTAAAAATGGCTATTCTAATAGTTCATGATTTCATCCCTGTTGAAATAAGGTAAAAATGGGCATTCTAATACGGCAAGTATCTTATGGTTGCAGTTGAACATATCTTTTGAGTGAAATGAATGTTGATTTATCAGAAGATGCAGTTGAAGGTATCTTAAATAAGGTAATAATTCATTACATTCCTGTTGAAAAACAGAGTCGATAAATTTAGGGAAAATGAGGTTGAAAGATGATAAGCCAACAGTGGACGATATCATTCTACAGGTTCGATAAATTCAGGTGTATTCTCAAATAATGCTTCCTAGATGCTTCCAAACAAGCAGCACTTTGGACATTTGTCGGCCTTCAAACATCTATTATCTATTATCTAATATCTATTATCTATTATCTATTATATATAATAAATGAAAGTTGATTGATCCACTTTGGGCCATGTGGAGCAATCAACTTTCATTTATTATATAGAGTTAAATGCCATTTTAGTCCCTGTGGTTTGGGCTATTTTGTCAGTTTAGTCCAAAGGTTTCATTTTTAACATGTGGGTCCAAAAAGGTTTCACCGTTGCCATTTTAGTCCACTGGGTTAACTCCACCCATTTTTTCTGTTAACGAGAAGACTAATTCGGTCATTTTATATGGCTGAATTGCCCTTTTAGTTAACAAAATTACCGAATTGGCCTTCTCATTAACAGAAAAAATGGATGAAGTTAACCCAGTGGACTAAAATGGCAACTGTGAAACCTTTTTGGACCCACAGGTTAAAAATGAAACATTTGGACTAAACTGGCAAAATGACCCAAACCACAGGGACTAAAATGGCATTTAACTCTATTATATATAATAGATAATAGATAATACATAATAGATAGTAGAAAATAGATAATAGATGTTTGAAGACTGACAAATGTCCAAAGTGCTGCTTCTTTTGAAGCATCTAGGAAGTATTATTTGAGAATACCCCTGAATTTATCGAAGCTATAGAATGAGATCGTCCACTGTTGGCTTATCATCTTTCAACCTCATTTTCCCTAAATTTATCGACTCTGTTTTTCAACAGGGATGTACTGCAATCATTCCTCTCAGTTAAATAGACCGACACTTGCTTCCTCTCAAAGTGTTATGGAGTGGTTATAACAGCTGATCATGCTAAGGACTGTTATAACTAACCACTACTCCTTATAAAGACTGATGGACTTAAAGACTGATGAGGCCTATCCACTGTTGAAGACAAAGCCCTGTTAAAGACAAGCACTTATGTACCTAGAGCTTGATTAACCAAAGGAAAACTACTGTTCAGTAGCAGCAGTGGTTCAGCATCTACACCGGATTCAACTTTAGTATTCATGTATCAGTGTTTATTATGTAACAGTGTTTAGTAATAGTATAGCAGTGGTTCGCTAGAATTTATCTCTCGAGACAAACCCTTTAAAACCCAATGACGAACCACTGCCCAACAACAACAGTGGTTCAGCATCAACAGCAGATATTCTACCTTTGTTTATGTTAACAGTGTTTATATGTAACAATATTTATCTCATCAGTGTTTTATACTCTGTTAGATTGTTAGATGTCATATCACTGAGGTGTTTATATGTAACAGTATTTATCACATCACCTCATTGGTTTGATCTGTATTATAAATACAACAGTGGTTTGATCTTTATACTACTAAATAAAAATGAAGTACACTTGGATGATTATTAAGCTCCTCATTTTGATTGTTTCGATATTGTATTCTTGAAATTGGTCTTTTTTTGCAAACAGATGTTTATGGGCATACTTCTTTTTAAGGTCAAACATTTGTTTAAGCGCAAACATCTGTTTATGTCCAAACATCTGTTTAAGGTCAAATATCTGTTTAACTCCAAACAACTGATATAGAAGGTCAAATATCTGTTTAAGGTCAAACATCTTTAAAATAGTTAAAAATGATAGTTTTCATTAATCCTTAAAAGTCTGTTACAACCACTATTTTGGTTCAAACATCTGTTTGTTAAATGTTATCCACTGCTGAAAGACAACCTCTGTTTCTTCATTCTTTATGTTGACCACTGACTGACCAAACATCAGTGTTTCAATCACTGTTGGCTATCCACTGATAGTTAAAAAGGTAGTCACTGCTCACATTTTTATTGTTGACATCCACTGATATTGACCATTATTGGTTTTCCTACAAAACATCCACTGCTCAAATTTTTATTGTTGATGTCGTTACATTCCAATGAGATAAGAGTTCCTCCAATATTGTTTTGGTGATAAAAATTAAAGTTAAAATAAAAAATAAAAATAACTGTTGATTACATTTTGTTGCATATCAAATCAGTAATTAATGTTAATTTCTCGAGCTTTGGACATTGAAAATATTCAAAATGGGAATTTCAAATTGACGGATATTTTCTCTTAATTAAAGCTAAAATAAAAATTAGAAATGTCATGATGACAATTGCTTTCAAATCAAATCAGTAATTACTGACAATATCCATAACTTTTGAAATTCAAAATATGGAAAACTTTAGTATTATACATATAAAAATTTGAGTTAAAATAAAGTTAAAATATGCAAAAAAAATTCTCTTAATTAAAGTTAAAATAAAAATTAGAAATGTCATGATGACAATTGCTTTCAAATCAAATCAGTAATTACTGACAATATCCATAACTTTTGAAATTCAAAATATGCAAAACTTTAGTATTATACATATAAAAATTAGAGTTAAAATATGCAAAAAATTTCTCTTAATTAAAGTTAAAATAAAAATTAGAAAAGTCATGATGACAATTGCTTTCAAATCAAATCAGTAATTACTGACAATATCCATAACTTTTGAAATTCAAAATATGCAAAATGGTAATTTAAAATTGACATTCTCTCTCTTTTTTTTCTTACAAACGCAACATAGATTCATAAGATTAAAATTTATTCATTTATTCATGACCTTAAAAGTCCAATTATTACATAAATAACAAATTGAACAACTAAACTTTTAAATCTAACAATAACCGTAAGAATTAAGAAATGTCAGCTTCAACTCCATCGATTGCTGAACCTCTCGATGTATGTCCTTCAGCATCGCCATGAACTCCACGTCTCTATCACCGCATTCAATATTGCTGACAACACAAAGCTCACGAACTGAAGTTGAAGGCATTCGCATAAGATTTCTGGAAACCTGCTCTCTCGTGAATAGGCCAACTTGCAATCCATCAAAACATCTCTTCAGCTCTTGAAGAGTAGTCCTATCTTCATACACCTGTTCCTCTATATGCTTGACAAAACGCTGCTTTAAATCATCTGATTTTACAGTAGTGAATGACGTCATATCAATAAACTATATTACTCGACTTTCCTGAAAGTATGATATCTTCATAGGAAATCGTGTTGAAAAACAGGTGAAGTGGTCATGAGTTTATATACTTAATCAATCAAAACGTGTAGATTTAATATAAACATATTAATGTATATTTCAAAGCAGCAGTCTTTTAATGCAAAAACGTTTTCAAACCCCAACTTTTATGGGAAAACTTTAAAATTAAACACCAAGAAACCCAAGGGACAGAGTTTCGAAGTTCAAAGAACAAAAGCAGATTATCATAATTACAATTAACCTCTTCATTTACCATGTAGACGCGTTTTTAAAGTCTATAAAAGATTGATAATTACTTTTGATTCAAAATATCAACAAACTGTCCTACAAATTCTTGTCTGTGAAAGATTGTTCCACATCAGAAAATTCAACAAAAATCTACATGGCAAACTTCAGCTTCTACCACTGGTCAGACACCAGCGATGTTAAAACCCAATTCTCGATGTGGTCACTTAAAGAAAAAAGAACAAACGAAGAACTAAACAGGAAAGTCGACATAATCAATGACACTAATTACAAGAAAACCTGGAACAGCATAGCATTGCTTAATGAAGTCCTCCACTCTCCTCCATCAGATTTCCAGAAAAATGCAGAAGAGTTTCTCACACAACTTCTAAAACAGGATCAAAAAATCTGCAACATGCTAACTGATCTGAAAAACAAAAGAAAGCATGAAATCACATGGAGAAAGGCCAGAGTTTACGAAATCCTAACAAGTGTTAACTCTAGCGTGTAATAGTTTAGAAATATTTCATTAAATTTCTATTTTTCTATGTAATAGTTTATTTCAATAATCTCAATATCCATCTTAACATATTTTAAAATGTCAGTGTCAACAAAAACTCTCAACATCATCAACAGTTAATCAAAATAAGAAACAAGCCTAAAATGCAAAGGTCTCCTCTCAACTGTTGTATCACATTTAACTTTTCATGATTTTCATTCAAAGTTTTATGATACTTCAGTGTTTATTCATTCATACTGTTTAATCTAACATGGGTTTCCATCCAACTGTTGACCAAAAGTCAAACAGAAGTTCATCAAAAGTCAAACCGAGCTTCACCAGTAGTCAAACACATCTTGACCTTAAACAGATGTTTGGTTTAAGACCAAACATCTGTTTATGGGCAATCATCTGTTTAAGGTCAAACATTTGTTTAAGGCTAAACATCTATTTATGGCCAAACATCTGTTTATTGCAAACATCTGTTTAAGGTTAAACATCTATTTAACTCCAAATATCAGTCTTTCAATCACTGTTGGCTATCCACTGATAGTTAAAAAACAGCCACTGCTCACATTTTTGTAGTTGACATCCACTGATATTGACCATCAGTGGTTTCCCTAAACAACGGTCATCCATTTTCATTAGAGGTTGTTACGTGGACAGTTCTTAGCTGTCCACGCTTTGTAACCGCTGTTACCTCAGCATCCACTTTTCACTTTTATAAAACCCTGATCAAAACCCCAAACAGGGTTTTAACTGCCATTTTGAATTCCAAACAGGTATTCTACCTTTGTTTATGTTAACAGGGTTTATATGTAACAGTATTTATCACATCAGTGTTTTATACTATGTTAGATTGTTAGATGTCATATCACTCAGATATTTATATGTAACAGTATTTATCACATCACCCCAGCATGCTAACTGATCTGTACTATAAATTGAACAGTGGTTTGATGTTTATACTACTAAATAAAAATGAAGTACACTTGGATGATTATTAAGCTCCTCGTTTTGATTGTTTGGGTATAGTATTCTTGAAATTTGTCTTTTCTTGCAAAAAGTTGTTTATGGGCAAACTTCTTTTTAAGATCAAACATTTGTTTAAGCGCAAACATCTGTTTATGTCCAAACAGATGTTTAAGGACAAATATCTGTTTACATTCGAATGAGATAAGAGTTCCTCGAATATTGTTTTGGTGTTAAAAATTAAAGTTAAAATAAAAAATAAAAAAAAACTGTTTTTCAAAATCAGTGTTTTAATCCACTGATGGCTATCCACTGCTAGCTTAAAGTCAGTCACTGTTCTCATTTGTATATCCTCCCTGTCAAACCACTGATATTGTTCCATCAGTGGTTTTCTACCAACTGTCCTCCATTATCATCAGAGGTTGGCACATGGACAGTACATAGAGGTAAGATCTTTTAGTAACCGCTACCACGTCATCATTCACTTTTTCCCCTATAGAACCCTGATCAAAACCCCCCAAACAGTGTTTTTACTGTCGAATCGAATTCAAAATTCCTTTCTCAAAGCAGTTATCATCCATTTCTATCAAAATCACTCATCCTCTTCATCGTCTTCTTCCTCTCGCATTCATACTCAAATCACGATGTCTCTCCCATTCAAATCAACGCATAACTACTTGGGTCTACTTGAAAAACCCAGTCACACCGAAACCTTCAATTCCATCATTGATGCTCTGTCGTCTTCAAAGTACAAAACTTTGTTGACTTGTGATGCTCCCATCTACATGGATACCCAGCAAGAATTCTGTAAAAATGCTAAGTTGGAAACTAAGGATAAAAAGCCCTTAGCCATCAATTCTTCTATAAAGGATGTTCCAGTCACAATAACACCTCAAACCATTTCGGAGGTTTTTGAACTCGATGATCTTCAAGGTAAAACATCTTTCCCTAAAACAGAGTATCAAACGTTTTTCGTTCAAAGGGGTTATGAAGAGGAAATGAAAAAAGACACTTTAGAAAAAGGCAGTTTTCCTCCTGCCACAAGGTTTTTGTTTCATACCCTATTGATGTGTGTCTCAAACAAGACCACTACTTTCAATGAAATCCCATTGAAGATTCAATATCTGGGTTATGCTATCTTACATGGTGAAAATTTTAACTATTCCCAGGAAATCTTCAATTATCTTGTTACAAATGTTAATAAAAAGGCATTTTTGCTCTTTCCAAGGTTTTTAAGTTACTATTTTAAAAAGAAATTTTCAAAAGATAATGCCTATGTGCTTATCCAGGGCAATCCTTTTTCAATAAAGAGCCTCACTTCTGAAACCTTTACAAGGCTGTCAAAAATTTCCAAAACACAAGTAGGGGTTCCTGAGCAGACTTCAGCAGCTACCACTACTCCTCAAGCACCTGCTGTTGAGCCCACTGCTCAAGGTGATGACAGCAGAAAAACAACTGCTGTGAAACCCCCACCTAAAACCACTAAAAGACCAAAACAGAAAAAATCACAAAAGCCCCCCAAACCCAAAACAAAGGTAACTCTGGAAGATGAGATCCCAGAGCAACTACCAGTGACAACACAAAAGTCACCAATAACCACTGCTGCTACTTCCTCACAGCAGTTGGAAGAAAGATCTCAACCTGAGCCTCAAACTCCTCCTGCTTCTTCTAAAAAAGAACAGGTTGTAAGAACAGGGACACCAAATTATGATGCTCTGGAATCACTTGATTCCAT
Source organism: Helianthus tuberosus (assembly GCA_030545235.1). Lineage (NCBI taxonomy): Eukaryota > Viridiplantae > Streptophyta > Magnoliopsida > Asterales > Asteraceae > Helianthus > Helianthus tuberosus. Next base: position 32,344,692 of record CM060392.1, read on the forward strand.
CATCCACAGCCCGCTGCCCGGGGCAAATTCGCTTTCTACACCTATCCTCACTTCTCAAATTCCCCCACAAACAAAACTTTTGTTGGATGCAGTTGATTTAGCCCAGACACAAACCAGTTGTTCTCAAACACCTGTTAATGAGAATATACCTCAACAAGTGACTGGGTCTGGTGTCTCAATCATTGCTAACCCACCAACAACTGAGGAGGTTACACTACAGGAAGTACAAGTACTTCCTATCAGTAGTTTAAGTGGAGCAGCAACTACAGGTGTTGGATCCACTGATCTACACCTGGCAGTTGTTTCATCAATAAGACTTCCTTGAAGGCAATTTCCTCTCCAGCAACTATGATATCCACTGGTGTCTTTGTTTCAACCACTGGTTCTATTAAAAGGATGTCAATTGCTGAGGAAAGAAGTTCCCAGTACCAAGAAAAAGGGGCATCTGTGGATGACTTTTGTGAAACTTTCCCTAAGTCAACTGCTGATACAACCACTGCCAGTGGGAAATCAGATGATCCCATTAACTTGGGTGATGGTTTAATGTACAAGGAATTGACGGAGAGGGTTGACAAATTGGACACATCTGTTGCAGATATTAAGTCAATGTTGCAACAGTTGTTACAAGCACAAAAGGCAACACCCACTGCTGCACCAGATACAACATCTGCTCCATCATCTGCTCCTACTCCCACTGAGCTTTGGAGTTTATTTCAACATCTGCTTCACCAACAAAGGGCATATGCTGATCAGCAACATGAAATACAGGTTCAAAAGATCAGAAATATCATGGAAGCTAGGTTCAAAGACACCCAGGCAGATATAAAAGCCATCAAGGCTCACTTGCTGAACACCACTGGCACTGTTCCTCCCTTTATCATCTTTGTGGACAACCCACCACCAACTGATGCCAAAAAGGGGGAGAAAATGAAGCAGTTGAAGAAAAAGGGATATGAAGATGGTCTGTACATTGCACCAGATAATTCAAGTATGCTTGCAGACTTCCCTAAGCCAGATGGTACTAAAAAGGTTGATGTAACCACAAATGCCATTGCTGATGCAAAAGCAAGGGTAAAAAGGGATATGGACGCAAAGGATAAAGCAAGGTGGGAATAGGAGAAAAGAGTTTTTATGGAGAATGATGAGCAGGGTGTTTCTGAGCCCACTAGAAAAGTGAGCCCACCCAAATCCATACCATCCAGACCTACAAAACACACTCCCCAAACTTCCAAAAGCTCTACTCATCAACCTTCCAAACCAACAGATGTTAAAACACCTGTTGTATCAACAGTTGTTGGTACTTCAGTGGTTTCAACATCTGTTACCCAAACAACTGCCACCACTACCACTTCAACACACACTACATCCACTGCCTTACCACCACCACAAAAAATCACATCACCACCAAAAACATCCTCATTACCACCAACACCACCTGCCAAAAAGCAGAAGGCTTCAGGTGACACATCATCTGTTGTAATGGCAACAGTGGTTGAAACACCAGTTGTTTCAACAACTGTTAGTCAACTATCTACCACTCAAATCACCACCACTCAACCCACCAAAACACCACCAACCTCTCCAAAACCTAAAAGGAGAAGGATAATTCTGAATGATGACCCTTCACCACCAGAAACATCCACACAACCACTGTCCCTTGTTACCATTCCCAATCCTGTCCCACTCTCTTCAGCACAAGTCTCAAATTCAAACACTGCCATTTTTCCTGCAGGAGTCCAGTATCCATTAGATCTTGCAGCAGTTAGAGAGGAGATCATATCCTTCTACTCTGAAGATGACCCTGCTAAAAGGAACTTGCCATCTGTTCAAGGATATCCAAGGCCTAATAACATTGAAGAATACTTGAAGTTAAAGGCTCAACAAGTAGAGGATATCTCCAAAAGAAATACAGAAGGAAAATCTGACAGAGAGATTCAAACATACTACCAATATCTGCTAACCCAAGTCAAATCTTTGGAGCAGTTTTCAAAAGATCTCTGTCAAAATTTATCAGAAAGAGCTGATGAAACCTTGAGAAAAGATTATTTTGATAATATCATGGCTTACAAAACATACAAGGGAGATAGGTGCCAGTACAAAGAATGGACCATCAGTGAGCTAGAAAGTGAAACAGCCAGAATTCAAGATATGATCAAAAACAAGGTGAAGCAGACTCCTCCTATCTGGGCAAAGTTTAAGAAAAATGTACCAGAAAGGACTCTGCAGCTGAAGAGAATGAAAGAAGAGTTAATAACAGCTAATGTTGGGTCAAGGAACCAAGTGTCAAGGTGGAAAGAGGATAAAGTGTTCGCCTCTTACAAAAAGCTGGAAGAATTAAGAAAGAAAAATCCTAATGTTCCACAAAAGCCTGTCTACCCTGAAGCAGTGGTTCCAGCTAAGCCACAAAAGCTAAAAATCAGGAGATCCACTCCTCCACCTGCTGCCATCCTTTACCAAACAAGGAAACAAAAGCAGATGGATGCAGAAATAGCAGCAGATAAAGCAGCAGGGGATTACATTGTAAAAATAGGCCTTAAGCAGATGATAGGAGAAAACTTGAATTGACACAAACTACAAATACTGCTCAGCCAGTCATTACCAGGCCACCATCTCCAAACTCATTGTGACAACTGGCACAAACCGGTAATTTCCGTACACTTTAATTAGTGCTTAATGACTGCAATTACGTGCTTAATTGTCAGCCATGTCTAATTACATACTAAACAAGTGAATTCATGCACGTTGTATACTACAAAATATTGCTTTATGCATAAACGAGAGCGTTGCGTCAAAAATACTAGTAAACTCACCGGTAAGACACTATGTGTCAACGGAACTGCAGAAAGCAGCCAGACAATAAAAATTGGAGCCTAGGTGTAGGTCCGACAGCAAGAATGCATTAAAACCCAAGAGTACATACAAGGGTTTAATATATATGCAATACGGAAGCAAAAACAAGCACTAAAAAGCACCCGAAACGCACTTTAAGTACAGAATTTATAAAATTCAGCAATAATTCAGCATTTAGACATATAAATATTATGCAGAAATGTCGTTTTATTATCCAGAATATTTCCCTAAGTGTTGGGAATCGATAGTGTTACAAAAAGATACTTATTAAACACTAAAAGTGTGATTTAGCACTTTAACGAATCGGTATGTAGCCGAACAACCGGACTATACCCGGAACATGAAAATATTGTTAATAACATCATTTATCCTTTTCTGAACCAGTTAGGGTCCCTGAATACCCTAACACCCACTGTAGTGCACAACACACTAGTAACCGGGTTAAACACTTAACTAACTTGGTTTAACCTAACTATTACCTAATTAACTAGTTGAAATCGGACTAGACCCCCCCCCCCTTTTCCTAACCGTCCCCAACTATGGGGGACACACCTTGTACTAATATGATTATTAAAATCCCTAATGTTTAGTATCTAGTAGGCATAATTTCCATGGGGTAATACACTTGATAATTATCTATAAGTTCAAGGCATTAACATAAGGTCACCCACACATCACAACTCCAACTCAAAACTCTCTCTTTCTCTCTCAAAGCTTACGGCCAAACACCCCTATTCCATCCATCATATTTTCGATCTTGATCTTCATATTTCAAGCATCTACAAGTGTTAAGGGTCTCGTATTAGGAAGCTTGGAGCAAACGGAGTTCGAAGGACCTCTTTATCTAGCTTTTATCCACCTCTTTTGCGCATAGATTCTTCCCTAGCCTCGAGCTAGAGGTATAATGCTTAAAACTCATATTTGAACTAATCTAAAGTGGTTAAAAGGATTTTTATCGGATAAAACTCGTTAACATGCAAGATGATGCTTTAAAGTCTACTTAAAACACTAAAAATGGTGGTTAAAAGCTCATATGTTGTGTAAATCTTGTAGTATTTGATGTGTGTGGTTATTTAGGCCCGACCTATGTTGTGGTAGCTCGGATCATCACTTAACCCGGTTTAGTCATGATCTTGGATTATGACATAGAGCTTGTTTAAGTATAACAAGGGTTAGAAGATGAAACTCTACCACACACGAGTCATGAACTTGTGTAAAAGCAATTTAACTTGTGAAATAGTGTTTAAAACTAGTAGATCTACGTATCTACAAGCGGTATCTTCAAAGGACCAAGTGTCCAAGAAATCATATTTTCTAAAGCCGGATCTTACATGAAAAAGAATGATTTTAGCAAACACACGAGTATGTAAACACTTGTGTAACACAAAGTTTCGACAAAATAACTATTTTTGTAAATGTTTACCGGAAGTTGTAAAGATGTAACTTCTTTAAAAGCGAGACTTTCAAGAAACAAAGTTGGTCTATACAAAGATCCACTAAAAATAATGGAAAGATACTACCTATTTTGGGGAAAAACCACAAGTTCATGTATTTCTGCGATTATATCTATTTTAACTAGTTGCATATTGTTTATTGTTGAATGAGGAAATTGTTGACGATTTAAAAGAAAATAAACACATGTTTTGAAAACATGGGAAACCTCCATTTTTAGGGGAAACTCTGTCAAAATTTCTATAAATTTTGACACTTAGAAAAATATAAGTTTTGAGAAACTTATTCCCTAAAAATGTGTTTAAAAGCATTACCAAGGTTTCCCTAATTTTTGGTGATAAGAAATGAGGATTTCTTCAAGAATAAAAATGGATATAAGTATGTATATTTTTGAGAGAAAAATATATATTATTTGATCACCAACTTATGTGCTAAGTGTATATAGTATGTGTTATACGTACTAGTGTATTAAGACTTAAAAATACACTAAATACTCGTGAGGAGTATAAACATAAAAATACACATACAAAATACAAGATACATAATTCGGGTGCGAAGTGCAAAACACAAAAGACTTATATTTATTTTAAAGGAAATAATATAAGTAAGATACGTAGTTAAAAATATGAAATATTTTTAACACAACAATACAAATACAAAAGAGAGTGACTGTACTTGTGCGACACAAGTCTAGTGACTAACGTTAAGAAAACGCGTATAGGTTACGACGTTAAGTAAGCAAATCCGGTGAAGTTTACGACGCACAGGAACGCAAAGTTGTGAGTTCATGCTCCCCCTTTTCTTTTAACTGTTTTCAGTTTTATAACTTCGGGGGTGAAATACATGTTACAAATATTACAATGTTTACAAATGGTATGATGGATACAAGAATGATACGAGAAATCGTGTCACGAATAGGGTACCATAAGCACCATTAATCGTGTACATACTTAGACCGCAGAACAAAAGGTTAGATCTAATGGGTTCCGGGCAGCCCCACTGTTGGCCACTCTTTTACCAAGCAGTGTTTTTGTGTCTCAGTCGTAAATCGACTACAGAAAAATGCCTATGGTTTGGTGACTTCCTATGTCGTGTCACATGTTAATGGCTTTGCAACCCATTAACACATGATACATACAGAAATATTTGACTTATACATGAGTACGTGGTGTACACAAAAGACTTGATTTATACAAATACAAATTATGTTTTCATACAAAGTATACAAACGTGAAATACAAAAATTGCATGAATTCACACCAACTTTATGTTGACGTTTTTTCCAAAACTCACATGTATTTCAGGAAACTAGGATGGATGTGCGCGTGGTCTTACTCATGCTCGTGGATGTCGCTTTGTTTATCTTTAAATAAAGTTGTGACTTTTAAGACAATATGTTATCTCGTGATGTAAACACTTGACATATGTTTTCAGTAATGTAATATTTAAAGGTATTTTTGAGCATGTAGTATTTTTACTCTTCGTATGCAATGAGAACCTTTCATGATCACACCTCGTGCTTCCGCCGCAGAAAGGGGTGTGACACTCATCATCAATAAAACCTCTCCCAAGAAACCCACTGGATTCAAAAATACTAAAGTGGATATCTGACAAACAGACCCACGTATTGACTCTGATCAAATCCAGTGGTCAGGTGAAGAAAATATCAAGGGAACAAGCACTGGGCCTGGGTGTTGAAGATATACAAGATCTCCTTGATCTTACGCTGTGCATGGATGAGGATGACACAGATTCCTTGGACTTTGAATTACAATTCAAAGGGCAAGTCAGGGAATTATTGATGAGGCAATAAAGATTCACAATATAGACATCATTGATGGAAACGAGCCTGACTACTTTGGTGAAGGTTGAATAGGGATGTCTGTATTGGAAAGTTATTGTATAAGAATGTCTCTTTTTTGTAATTTTCGTTGAATTTGTGTGAATTCTTTAATACTACAAGGGAAATGTGATATTTGGGTTTGTGTTTTACAGTTTATAGCAGAGTTAAGATTATTAGGTGTGTTAACGTTTGCGGTTATATAAGAATTTTTTTATGTATTTGTGAATTTGGTAAGTAACTGATTTGACGTTGAAAGTCAAATGTGAAAGAAACATGGTTGACTTAACTGTTGGCATTTTTTGTTAATCCTGATTTGCAGTAAAATACACTTTGAGTTTTTTTTAGCCATTTAATATGTTATCCTTTAAGTGAATTTTCTTTTCGAGTTGTCCCATCTAAGATAAAACACACGATTAAATCATATGGTCAAATTGTTAAGGGTCTTGATGATTTAAGATGCTAATTTTGTGCCGTCTATTAGCTAATTATTTGTAATTTATGTTAACAGTGTTTATATGTTAACAGATGTTGACCAAAAGTCAAACAGATGTTGGCGAATAGTGAAACAGATGTTGACCTTAAGCAGATGTTTGGTTTCAGGCCAAATATCTCTTTATGGGCAAACATTTGTTTAACTTCAAACATTTGTTTAAGGCTAAACATATCTTTATTGCCAAACATCTGTTTATGGGCAAACATCTGTTTAAGTTCAAACAACTGATATAGAACGCCAAACATTTGTTTAAGCCCCAACATTTGTTTAAGTCTAAACAGATGTTTAAACATCTGTTCAAAACACTGTTCAATCTAACATGGGTTTCCATCCAACTGTTGACTAAAAGTCAAACAGATATTCAAACCACTGATTGACTTATTCAAATTTCTATTGAATACTACATGAGATGTTGACCAAAACTCAAACAGCTGTTGACCAAAAGTCAAACAGATGTTGACGAAAAACTAAATGAGATGATCCGACCCGGTTACATGGGATATTTTTAAACTTCTAACTTTTTAAAGATCCTCACAAAATATCGGTTCGTTTCTCTCTCCACGTTTCTTTCTACACTTTCTCCAAGAAACTCTGTCATCTTCTTCAATTTCTTCCGATCTTCATCAATATCATCTTGTATAATAATAAAGGTATTGTTAAATAATCTGATTTGTTTTGTATTTTTTCATGTTTATTCTTTTAGTTTTGAATTCCATAGCCGATTATGGTTCTTGCTATTTTAATGAAGAAGTTGTAATCGACGGTGGTGTATTCATGTATCTCCCTGTTTTTTTTTTTTCAATCCATTATTGGTTATGATTGCGTTTATTGTTGCGGCTTATACTGGAACAATTTCTGATAGTCTTAATTTTTTTGTATATCTGATTACTATGTAGTTATTATGCATGTTATGATAGACATATATGATTCTAAAAAAAGTGATTTGCAATTCGTGTATCTACCATTTGTCTTATCCATTGTTGATTTTATTGGATTTCACTTTGCTCATGTATTTATCTTATTCTTATTTATGATATAAAATTTTGATCTTTGCTGTAGTATTCTCATTTGTATTTTTAAAGTTATTTATAAAGTTGTTGATGTGATTCTGATGTATGATATAAAATTTCAATCTTTACTAATGTATTGTCGCGTTTATTTGTAAAGTTGTTTATAAAGTTGTTCATGTAACTATGTTATTCTGAAGTATAATATAAATTTATGATTTTAACTGATGTATTCTCATGTGTGTTTGAAAAGTTGAACTTAATTTGATTAGTAGTTGGTATACTGTTTTTAAGTTTTTGTTTGGAATAGACACAAGTCACTATCCTGTTTTTTTATACAATTTATTCAGCTGATGATCCTCCATTTCTATTTGTGATACCTAATCGGAAAAGTAGGTTTTAAGTTTTAACTATATGATTTGCTGTAGAAAATATATATATTTCGATATGATAAGAAATTACATGTATTCTCACCTTTTCGATGATGTCTATTGTTATTTTGATATATATTAGTTGTATCATATTTTATTTAGATGTATTGCATACCTTAATGGATTGTATTCATTTGTTTATTAATGTTATTGATTTTGATTCTATATGATTGATACTGTTACAGTTTTACGTGAGAATGATTTATGGATTTCCGTGTTACCTTGAAGATAGGAAAAGGAAATGTTTGGTTAGTAATTTTATCCGATCTTAGTTTAACACTTAATTTTAATTTTTTGGTATGATATTTAGCAATAAAAGTGTTTCTTTTATTTATGCTTAGATTTTGCCAAAACAGTATCAAAATTGGATTCAACAGTTTAATTATCCAATTGGAAATACAAAGATCCAGACCACAACTGGAAATGTTTTTAAAGTCAAGATCTATCCTCTAAGCAATGGCAGATATTATTTCTATAATGGTTGGTGTCAGTTGGTAGACAGTTTGAAAATACCTTTAGATTCATGGTTGATATTTCATTATGAAGAAGCATTAGAAAGTTTCAGAATATTGTATTTTTATCAAGACATTGCTCTTGCTCCTTGTGAAGAGTTTTACTACAAACCATCTGGTAACGAAGATTATGTGGTATGTAACTTCGAATATTATTCATCATGTAATTTTTTTGGAGATACAGTTGTTTAATTGTTGTTTTTTATTTGTTTACTTAATTTTCTGATATATTTTTACTAATGTACTATATAATGTGTTTTATTCTGATTGTAGAGTATTAATCGTTCTTTTGTTCATCACAAGATGTTAAACACTATTCCTTCATATCCGGTTCTTATTAAAGGATCTGAAAACCAGAACTGGCCTATAGGGGTGGAAGATATCAACAATGAACTTTACATAATTACCGGATGGAAGGAGATAAAGGATGAGTTGTCATTAACTGCTGATCATCTCATTGTCTTTAAGATGATAGATCTTCAGACTTTTCATATCACGGTTTTCAATTGTGCTACCTGTGATTTAGTGCTTCCACCGGAGGTTTGTGCTGTTGTTAAAGAAAAGGTGATAGAAGAGATTGTCTTGAGTTCAGATACTGAAGCTGTACAGGACATCGATAATGTCAATGAAGGTGGTGTGGTTGTTGTGAATGAAGATAATCAGATCGTACCTATTTCTTTCCGTGTGGACGGTCATTTTGTAAGTTTGTGATGATGAGTTTACTAATATATAATACTTTAGTCATATTTTAAACATGTGTTAATTCTTTGTTTATTGAATTGTTCGTTGTTTGTTACAACGCCTTTTTTAAAAACAGGCTGAAGATCTTGGACTGAATCGTAAGATGGGTTTGAAGATTGTGGACGTTGCATGTGATGTTTGGAATATTCAATCTGCTATAGGTTCATCTCGAGGTTAACCAAGATATTATCTGCAAGGAATGAGAAAGTTTGTGAGAGATAAAGGCATGGCTCCAGGTGAAGCATTTAGACTTAACTTTGTGAAAGGTAAAAAGCTTTTTATGTTCGGATGAATGTTCGTGGGTTGAAGAAGGCAAATGCAGAAGGATACATTGAACCAAGTTTTTGGATTGTAGTTGTTTGCTTTTCGAAACTGATACTAGACTTGTTTGTTTAGTTTTGAAGTTGTGATTCTAAAACTATATATGTACATGTAAATTATTAGGTCCATGTCGAACGGAAACAATGTGGAGATGTGAACTAAAGACAGTATACTCCGTTTGACTTTTGGTCAACATCTGATTGACTTTTGGTCAACATCTCATTTAGTATTCAACAGACGTTTGAATAACTGAAACAGTGGTTTAAACATCTGTTTGACTTTAGGTCAACAGTTCATGGAAACCCATGTTAGGTTGAACAGTGTTTTGAAGAGGAAAACAGTCCTAAAATATAAGAAGACAGTGGATCTGGTTGAACATCTGTTTCACTTTTGGTCAACAATTGTTTGACTTTTGGTCAACATCTGTTTGCTGGATCACATTTGGTGTTAAAGTATAGTTCTTTAAGTCATTGTTTTGTTTTCTTGAATTCTATATAATTTTGTTAAGAAGTACAAGAACAAACATTTTTACAAAATCTCAAATCACCCGATCATGTAAGTGCATTGACGTAAAATTGGAAATGATGTTATTCATGTGGTCCTGTTGTGCTTTTGTTTGACCTATAATATGGGTTTATGATCTAATCCGGTGATGTGAAGATATTGTTGTTGAATCCAATGTGATGCTTGATGTAATGAGGTTGTATTAATAACAAGTAATAATTGATATAACTAAGTTTCCCGAGCCCGGGAAGCAATCCCGGGTAAAACCTAGTCAATATATAAACGTATAGGAAATACCCCATGAAATAAATTGGGCCTTTGAGCAAATGGAGCTAATATTGTAGTTTATCATGAATGTACAAAGGCTAAAAATAGTTGAATATATATTTTGCAAACACGAAACGAAATAAAGAAGGAATACATGCTAATCGTTTATTTGAAAATATCTGTTGAAACACGGAATCACCGCCGGGATGATTGGACCGCTTTCTCAATGAGGGTGAAGAATCACACCTTGTTCTTCCTCTTGAACCTAGATCTGCAATGGAGAAGACAAGAAAGTGGAGCTTGTAGAGACGACCGGTAGGGGAAAGAATCCCCTGTTTCCAGTAACAAAAGTGTGGCGGCTCCATATCTTGTGCCCTAATAATGAGGTGAACACCTCTTTATATAGGAGATATGGGCCTCCCCTAACCTCAATGGGCCAGGCCCAGTTAGGGGTTATCTCTACAAGTCCCCAGCCCAAAGTAGTGTAAACTACATCGCGTTGGGCCTCGCGGTTGGGTTAGTAAGCAACAGTAATAAATAATTAATAAAAGGCGATAAGTAACGGATATGTCCTGTCGTTCGGGTTGGGTCTAATACCATACCCCATCATGTCCCCCAGTCTAGTGCTGCTCCCGCGTGCAAGCGCGGGAGGAGTACTAGACTTGTTAGGAGTGCACGAAGGTAAAGATTGAGTTTTAGGCTTACCTGTCGCCCGGGTGCGGGAAAATTGCTGGCCATGCTTGTTGCGTCTGTCTTCAGCTGTGAGTAGAGATAATGGAACTGTGAATATCCCACGATTGTTCATTGTGGAAATTGGTTGGGCAAACCTGGCGCATGCTGATTGGTTGCAGTCAGTTGCCATTTGTACTGGCGCATTACCACGAGTTTGTTAAGGTTGCGCGTGCGTGGTTAGGTCTTGTGCACGAGTCTTGGAACTGGCTGAGTTTTGACGGTTGAGTGTGGTTAGGGCCCAACGTGCGTATGACTGATGCAGCATTTGGGACCATATCCCTTCAATATCGAATTAATTTTAATATATTATTAGTTTGATTTGATGTTTTATATATTTTTAAAGACATACACTGAAAATGAAAAAAGAATATTATCTTATAATTTTCTACTTTAAAACTTGTAAATTTCATTTGCCTTTTATATAGTAAAAATATGATAATTATTAATGTTTTTAAAACCATTTGAGCTGAATGGTTTTATAAAACCATTAAAGAACCTAGTATATATAATAATTACTAGTATACCCGCGCGATGTAGCGGCGACGACAATTTAAACACGGTACTCGTAGTCTATTAGTTTAATAATTTTCTCCTCACATATTGGGTTTGTTCGGTCATAGGCGAATGTTATTCGTATAGTATTTTACAAGTATTTAACTTTTTTGGTTATGTTGTTTTATTCTTATGTATATGTCGGTTCGGTTTTCATCTATAACCGTAACCCAAACCAACACTTTAAGTTAATAGATTTAAATAAACATATCAATTTTGGTTAATTCAGCTTTAAGCATTGAGTCTGTTCGAATTTGGTTTTCAGTTTTGGTTAATAATCGAAAACTTAACTTGCGCTATAATATTCAACATGGGACGAACAAATTTAGTGGTCTTCCAGCTAATAACTAAAATATCATAGATGTAAACTTAAAATTTCTAAGGGCACTCTTCTTATAAAGCAAATGCCAAAGAGTTTTGATAGTTTAGCCATCGACTTGGAATGTTGATTAACTAATGCGCTTGTTTCTTTTACCACTTCCTTTTATACTTAGACTTCTAGCAGAATCAAACGTTTGTTTCCTTTCTTCTCCTTTAAAGTATAGTAGCTACATGATAAAACATATTTAGGAATAGTTTTAAGCAGTGTTGCAAAAATCGGCCTAGGCGGCCGATTAATCGGCGCCTAGGCGCTAGGCGGCTACTTACTGACTAATTTTGAGCTAGTCGGTCAATTAATCGGAGTCGGTCAAAGTCGGTCAAAATCGGTCCTAGGCGGTCAAAAATCGGATTAATCGGACTATATTAATCGGTCAAAATCGGTCAAAATCGGTCCTAGGCGGTCAAAATTGGTCAGAATCAGTCAAAATCGGTCAAAATCGAACCATACTATCTGAAACTTGAAGTATTTATGTGAATTTTGAAGTATTATTTTTATATTATTGGGTATATATATATAATTTTGAAAAAATACATATAACAATCCCATTCCGATTAATCCCGATTAATCCCTAGGCGGTACCTCACCGCCCGACAAGGGCGTAGCTTTGTGGGGGCGGGAGGGGGCGGCCGACCCCCCGAACTTTTCGCTCGTTAGTGGAGAGTATGTAGTTTTATTATAGAATTTTTTTGATATATACGTTTTTGACCCCCCGGTTTTTATAGTAATTTTTTGTATATACGTTTTCGACCCCCCGGGCGGAAATCTCAAGCTTCGTCACTGCCGCCCGACTAGCGCCTAACGCCTTCTACAACATTGGTTTTAAGAGATTAAGAATGCCAATTTTATTGTGACTTGTTTAGAAGGCATCCCAAAGTTCACTGCAAAATATTCTAGGCACTTTGTGCATTCAAATATCTTTTACTGCTTGACTCACCTTTAACTAGAATTAAAGATCATTTATTTATATATTGTTTTTTTAAATCTTCCGTAAGAATGAAATCAAAATTGAATATTATGACCATAAACCATGATGCTTAAAAAATAATATAATGTAATATTTAACTTTGACGATCATCAAGAATGTACATGAAAAGAATGACGTAAAAATGAAGGATACAAAAAAAGAACAATCTTGAAAAGCAACAATTTGCAGAATATAAGTATAACTCTTTGCCTAAAAAATTATAATATTACACGTGCATGATTCAAATTGCTGCACCCAATTGAATAATTACCAAGCTTTTGAATAATTAACTATGCAACCTAGTTATATGCACTTTTTTTGGCCAATTCCGACCCATTAATGAAAAAAATACAGCTAAAATCAAGCCATTGGTTAGTAACGAGTGGAAATCGGAAGCTCAAAATTTACCAGATTTTGTACCTGGAAACATTCTCCATGACATGTGACAAATTTGGGTACTACAAATGGTTATTCACTTTAAATTGATAAAATGGATCCATGTAATTTTAAAATATGTAGCGTAAAAGTTTGCTTACAAAGTTTAGGCACACATCTGTTAATTACCAGGATCCAATTTCAAAAAAAAAAAAAAAATCAAAGTCCACCCCCAATTAACTGGCCAATCTATAATTGCTAGTTAGCAAACGAAAATCTGAATTCGTAAAAACCTTCAAAACCGCAGCCGGCAACACCCTCGTCGTTAGGGAAAGCAGCCTCCAAAAACGAGGCTCATCAAAATCACCCAAATCTTTTTTTTAATTACACAATTATTGAATTAGTACAACTTTACCATTTTTTAACTGGAAGATGCCTATATTTTCATGTTCAGTAACACAGTAACGAACGAATGAAAAAAAAAAAGTGGCAAGGCATCATGAAAGTCTAAAATCTGACCGCTTTGACCAGATTAAAAGTGTGTGACTTAGAACGTGGGGTAAGGTGGGGCTTGGGTTGGGGCATTTGCTGACACGTGGCTTGGGGGTGCAGACATGGGGCGACCCACATTTAAACAGGGTATGGTGGGGCGGGGGTTTGGGGCGTGGGTTTGGTGGGCTTCGCTGGGCTGACCCGGTGGGCTGTTTGTTAAACAACAAATTTAATTTTTTTTAATATTTTTAATTAAAGAAAATTACATAAAAAAAAATTTCTAATGTTTATATTTGTTTTTTATCTCTTCTCTCATCTCCAAGACTATTTGTAACTCGTCACCCTGTAGGTGATCAATCGGCTGGGATAGAATTTTCAAATCATCACGTCTTTGTCTCAGGGCATCTCTAGCGGCATCTCTAGCTTCTTTGCTCTTTCGTTGTTCGGCCCTTTATTGTTGGAAGACGTTGAATGTATCTAACTTGGATGAAATGTCATCCAACTGGTCGCTGTATATTCCCCTACGCAAGCCCGAACTCCCAGCTGAAGGCGATGCCGTACCAGATCTTGATTTTTGAGCACGCCTTTTTGCGGCATCTCTTCCATACTCAGGCCGGTTTGGGCTTGGCGAATCATCCAAAAGGTCCTCAAACTCTTGATCTCGTGCATCAGATTGGGCTTGGGACGAGGCCCTTGACCTTTTGGAATACGTGTTACTTTCGCTACCACTGGGGATATTCGACCACTTTGGATGGAACTTACAAATCTCCCAACAATGCATGAAACGGAAGTCGGTCCCCACATTTGACTTGAATTGAACCAATGCATTCATCACAATGTCGGCTTCGGTTTCACCACTTTTTGGGTTTTGTTTTGCTTTATTTAAAAAACCACTATATTTTGTAAGTTGGCCGCTTATCTCGGTCCACTTCGAGGATAAGCTATCGTTTTCACGATAAACCTCTTTTCCCAATTCTTTATGGAATACTCTACTAACCCCTTGCCACAAATGGGTTCGATGTTGAGAATTTCCTATTTAAAAAAAAACAAAATTTAATATATTACAAAGTTATATAAAAAAAACCATTAATATAAACAAAGTTTAAGAATACCTAAAGTTGCATGTTGAGATTGTTGAAACCAACCCCTCGCCAATGCAAGTTCTTCAGGAACGGTCCATTTTAGTTGTTTTCGCTTAGCGGTTTCAAGTGCTTTATCCGCCTCGGTTTTTTTCTTATGGCTTCTCTTTTTGATGGGTTTCAATGCGGAAGGACCATCGTTGGGTGGTTGAGTTTCGGGGACGGTTTCGTTTTGTGAAAGGTCGATGGAGGTTGGTGAAAGGTTGATGGGCGTTTGTGTAAACGGGGTAGGTATCGCATCATCGGTGTGTGGGAAGTTAGTAAACAAACAATTCCCAAGATACGATGCATAACTCGCTTCTTGGGGCATAGAAGAGTGTATCAAAAATGGACGAGGCATTGGACGAATGGGTGGTGGGCTAGGATTATTTTCTTGGAATGCATACGGGTTGTTCGGGTCAAAAGGACGGTTATGAGGATGCATTTTTTCGTTTTGTAGAAGGAGAATTGAAGATGATTATAGAAGATGTGGTTGAATGTGGTAAAAAAATGGAAGAAAAATGTGAGTTTTATAGTGGAAAAATAATTTTTTTTTTTTTTTAAGATAGCCGTTGGCCAACGGCTAGCCCAACGGTTACTTTGGTTTGTCCAGTGAGAGCCCGCCATGTCAGCTTGGCCAGACCGCCCCACGCCCGGATTGAAACCCAAGCCCCAAGGGCCACGCCCAAAATACAAGCCCACCCGGGGTGGTGGCTTGAGCGTTTTCCCCCAACCCACGCCCAAACCCCCGCCCCATACCCCATGGTCTTAATGGGTTAACCTAACCTGCTTTGACCTGTTGACCCAACTCAGCATTCTAACACGGTTGGCTAATGTATAACCAAAAGTTTAGGTACCACAACATACGTCAAAAAGCAGAGTATTAGGTCCCCAACAAACCCAATCTCTAGCAAGTAAATACAAAGGGGGTGTTGTTTTTTCAGAAAAATCTCTTCTGACCTCTTATGTCTGCGCCGTACAGACCACGTGCAGACGTTTAGCTCTGCAGACTATTTGTTTTTTAGAAGACATTTCATTAAAAAATGTATTCAAACCTTTGCGCGTCCTCTTCCCCACGCAGACATGGTCCAATGTCTTCCCACCTCTTCCAACCTCTTCCAACCCTCACTCCATCTCTCTCCTCCTAATCTCAAAACACAAACATCCGGTCCAAGACAATTCCGCCTAAGAAAATGGATTAGTTCGGTTTGGTTAGTTTCGGTTAACCGAGGATACAAAAAAAACGATAACCAATTTTCAGTTAATTCGATTTCGGTTAATTTTGGTTCAATTTTGTCGGTTTTTATTCGATTTCGATTAACAATTCGGTTATTGCTCACAATGCCAGCTATAATTTCTTAAATGTATGTAGGTATATTAAATGATAAGGATATTTATGTCCTTTCACACATATTACTATATATATTAAAAGGCTATGTCGGTGACATAGCCTTTTCCTTTTTAAATTCGTATGACCATTGACTTTTGTAATGCCATATAGTGTAATCTGGCTTCCAATGTATGTATATTGAGTTATTAATAATGAATTGTTTTTATATTATAATATTTTACTATTACAATTAGTTTTCAACATATTTTATTTATGCTTATAATTTTTAGGATTGAATGTTTTATGAACTTTTGAGTACGGTATCGTGATGTGTTTAATATTTTTACATAGAAATATAAAATTTACTCAAAACCAAGTTGTTAATACTATTGTACAAGTGATTGAAGCACAAACGTACAAGGCGAATCGAACTGATACCAGCTGAACAACTTGGATTCCAGAATTCATTTTATGATTTTCAATCGATATAAAACATATCTCTTTCCATTGCTATATTAAGTGCCGTATCGTATCGAGCTAAACCAATACCAATACCGATCGAGGACCCGTGTTCCAAATCCCGCTGCGGAGCGCAGGTACTCCAACTAGTTTAACATAAAAAATTAACAAACATCTAAGTGACTAAACTTGTTACGTTTTCTAAAAGTGTGGACTATCAGACTATCAGTATACTTTTTCATCGGTAGAGACGAAAATCAACTTTTTACATAACACAAAGACCATTCATGTAGTTTAATCGATCATTTTACAATTTTAAACATATAATATTAACTTATTAATATTTTCTTTCTAATTTGTAATTATAGTACTTTTAGGGCTCTTACTAAACCAGTAAAAGGTCTGAACTATTAAAAGTCAGTATAACACTTAACCGATCTGACCAATTCAAATTAGAGATTTTAACCATTCAGAGGCAAATGTCTAACCTAACAGACAACAACAACAACCATACCCAGTATAATCCCACATATAGCGAAGCTATTGATAGGGTCTGGGGAGGGTAGGATGTAGGCACGCCTTACCTCTATCCCAGAGGATAGAGAGGCTGCTTCCAGTGAGACCCCCGGCTCCAAAAACCATAACCAAGACATAAGCTTCTAAAAAAACATATATAAGCACGCCACTACTACAAAAGATAGAAATAAAAATAATAATAAACGGATAAATAAGTAAGTGCTTGTTAGTAAAACTACGACACCGAGAATAGGTGAAAACATATATATATATATATATATAACTATATCACACCTCATAGAAACTGAAAAAATAAACTCATAAGATAGGAACCTAAGCTAAAAAACCAGGCCAAACTCCTAAAAATCTTTAACCTTAATCCTACGTCTCCACGAAGATCTGTCCTCGACCATGTCCTCAAAGAGGTGCAAATCTAGCAAATCTTGTCTAATCCGCTCATCCCACGTCATTTTCGGTCTGCCTCTACTCCTCCTTCCATCTACCGCGAATGTTTCAACTATTCTAACCGGGTCTGTCGTCTGCCTCCTCCTGACATGCCCAAACCATCTCAGTCTCCCCTCCCTTATCTTGTCTGAAATACTAGCAACTCCTAATCTTTCTCTAAAAACCTCATTTCTTATCTCGTCCAACCTAGTGTGCCCACACATCCATCTTAGCATCCTCATCTCTGCTACCTCTAGCTTTCGTGCATGAATTTTCTTGATGGCCCAACAATCTGTTCCGTATAACATAGAGGGTCTAATTGCAACCCTATAAAATTTCCCTTTTAATTTAACAGGGAACCTCTTGTCGCACAACACCCCTGTGGCTGCTCTCCACCTACACCATCCAGCCTGGATACGGTGAGCTACGTCACTGTATATCTCTCCATTGCTCTGAACAAACGATCCTAGATACTTGAACTTAGTTGCCTGTGGAACCACCTGGCCCTCAATGGTGATCTGGGTGTCGTGCTCATCGCCTGCTCCACTAAAATCACAGTAAAGGTATTCAGTCTTAGAGCGACTTATCCTCAAACCTTTGGATTCTAAGGCTACCCGCCAATCTTCTAACCTCGCATTCAAGCTCTGTTTACTTTCTTCAATCAACACAATATCGTCTGCAAAAAGCAAGCACCACGGAACTGACTCCTGAATCGACTTTGACAACTCATCTAGGACAATCGCAAATAGAAAAGGGCTCAACGCTGACCCTTGGTGGAGTCCTGCTTCCACAGGAAAGAAATCAGTATCCCCTACTGGTGCACGAACACTAGTGTTAGTCTTAACATACATATCCTTAATTAAGTCTATATACTTACTAGGTACCCCTCTATTATAAAACCTCGAAAATTCATGTCCAATAAAGTATTGACACGTGTCATAAACTTAAAACGTGTAAAGGATTACCTTAGAAGGACTAGAGTTGACAAACAAGGAAAGTATGTGAATATAAGGGTTCAGAATGTCAACAATGGATAAATATGCTTTACAATAACCATACATGATGTTTATACCCTTAAACGAATGAATCATGGATCATACGAAGCTAATCGTGAAAGAAAGTGAGAGATTACAAACTACAGGGGTTAAATGTGTCAACATGTTTAAAGTATACCTCTGAGTGACCTTTTAGCAAACCCGAAGCTTTGTAACGATTAATTATGCTCACTAGAATGCATGATAAAAATTTCACCAAGTTTCGTTATCGTATGGGAAAGTTATGATAAAATTCGTATACGAGGGGTTAAAAGCGTCAACGTTGAAATTTAAGACTTTTCGGTGGTCGTATGAATAACCGGGGACTTAACAAAGTTGGTTTATGAATTGGGATCCTTAAAAGTCAAGTTCGGGGGTTACCAGTGCAAGAAACCATGTTAAAAATCAAGTTTGGAAGTTCAGGGGCCAAACTGTCAACTTTTGAAAGATGTATCATGCTGACCAGGTCCTTACGGACCGTAACACTCTGGACCTTACGGTCCGTAAGCAGGTCCCAGATGCAGCAACTCGTCTGTTGTCTGTTCAGCCCATGTAAACGACTTATATGGCCCTTAATTACAACCAAGAGCTGCCTAAACTAATTCTTAGGCCTTAGGGACACTTGTTAATCATCAGGGATCATGTATAGCCTTGTTTGTCATGATCTTGATGGATCAAGAACACTATATAAAGCCTCAATGTTTGCAACATTCTTGCATTCATTCCATCTGCATTTCTGGAGCTTTTGGGAGTTCAAGAGCAGACCCTAAGCATCCCTAATCGTGCATAGGACTTTTGTAAGTATGCTTAGCCCTTCCTAATTGAGTTTTACTTAGTTATTAGCTTAAAAGTCAAACCGTCGTAATTAACGTTTGACTTAGCGATTGATCATTAGTGGTCCAGTGATTAGTCGAATTGAAGGTAGTTATAAGTTGGTAATTATGTGGGCATTAAACCCTTAAAAGGGCACCCTCTGATTCCCGTCCTAACTTAGTCATTTGTCGGGTCAAAGTTGTTTATAAAAAGTCAACAAAACCATAATTTTCGAATTAACATGTAATTAGCAATGTAGAAGGCATGTAAACTATTTTACCACTCATATAACTTAGTAATAAATGTAAGAACATGTCTAAGCATGTTCGACCCGACAATTTCCTGTTTAAACCCGGTTCGGAACCGAAAGTCGCAAAACTTTGACTTTTGCTTTGACTTCAGTTCTGACCCGATTTAGATAGGTTAGGAAATGCCTTAGAGCTTCCTTAGGACCAGGTTACATGTTGGTGTAACCCACTGTGGTTGGATCGTTGATTGTCCGATTCGTTTACTCGTTTCCGTTAATTGCTTAATGTTGACCATAATGCCCTTTTGACCATTGTCACACCCCGATATTTCCACGTTTGACCGGTGGGCCCGGTAGGGGAGTATCGTGACGTAGTTGATATCATCATAGTCAAACAACACAATATATAAATGCACAGCGGAAGCAAAAGATAAATATATTACAATCCGAATATAAAGTAATATCCAGTATCACAACGGAAAGTAAAGGATCCACAGGCGGATCGAAAATAAAATGAAACATTGTTCAACAGACTTTGGACGCCTAGAACTTGCAAGATTCCTTATTAACGCCCTGAGCAGCTTCCAGCCTATTACGTACTTGTACCTGTCACTTAGACTTTGGAAAATACGTCAGTTTTCACTGGTAAATACACTCAACCGACTCATTTGAAAAGAGTTTGTAAATTGGTTTGAATGCACTTCGGCACAAAATATGTTGACACATTGATTAAAATGCACAAGGCAAAATTAATCTTTTATACTTGGGACAAACTATATCTCATGTTATCAGTTTTACATAACTTGCTCTACATACGGGGTCCGGTTCTATGTCGGTTCAAGATTAACCAACACACCACTATTCCCTTATTGGGAATCCCTTATTGGGTACAATTTATTATTAAACATATGGAATCTGTCAGGTGTATGCCTACACCCCGTGCTTAGGTCGTGGCCATTGTATTTAATGAGTCAAGGATATCCAGGACACGGTCGCATTAATCCCCAATGTTTCAGTCAAGCAATACGAATTAAAACAGGTTATTTGGATTTCCCGACTTATTGGTCTTTGAATCCCATACCTGACCATGCGGTATTTATATTACCGTATCCCAAGCCCGTAATAGGGAAAATAAGTTAAGAGTATTTACCTGAGCTAGCTCCTGTCTTAAATAGCAAGAATTTAATAACTCAACCGTATTCACTTAAGTAAGCGTAGGTACAATTTACTGGAAGGCTCTAGTCTGGAATGATGGTATAAATAACCAATTAGAATGCTAACAGGTCTTTTAATTAAGCCTAAGCTTAGACCTGTTAGTTTTAAAGAAAGATACGGTTCAAACGCACGATAAGGCGAAGACCGGTTTAGAATGTGGTTTCGAATCGGCAAGATTGTATGCTTGTTTAATATGGGTAACTTAAACACATTCTGGATTTTGAGACAAAAAGGATATGGTTTGACCCGTTTCGGCTAATATATGCAAACTAGTTACATAAGCCGATCCGAACGCGAAAAGTGCGTAACGAGTAACCAACTGAATCATATACAGGTTTCCTAAGTTAATATGCCTTAATTATGTTGTGATATCAGTAGGATACCTTCCATTATGCCCAAAACGAGTTAAATCCCAAAATAAGCCCCGCAGGGGTATTTTGGTCATTTTAAAGATTATAAAATAGATTTAATGAACTTCTGAGGTTCATGTCTGAATACATCAGTAAAATGACTTATTTTAACAGGGTATATCAATTGGTAATAAGTCTTATGTGACAAAAATGGTTTTAACCCTAAACTATGCGTTTAATACGCTTTAAAAGCCATTTTAAGCGATTTCCGGGTTATACAGGAAATCTGAGTTTTCTGATCAGGTTATAAAGTTCAAAAATACTTTATTTATTATATAAAATCAGTAGCAATTGGATTGGTATTGAAAGGGCTTGTAAAACTCATTTTATGGCCTAAAAGGGCATAATCGGTATTTACCGAATTAAGGCGATAACCCTAGGTTTTGATCAGTTTAAAAATAATTAAAAATCTTTAAAAATCCCAAAATATTATATTACATCAGTGGGTAAAAAGTTTTGGTGTCAAAAATTGGGTTTAGATAGGCTTTATGCTAATTGCGCCTTTTAATTACTAAAAGGCGTTATAATTACGCTAATGAGCATAACTCCTAATCTAGACTTCCAACTGATGTGAAATTTTTAGGGACATGTTTATAAATCAGTAGCAAAGATTATTGTCCTTTCACATTTCTAATATCCTCGTTTTATGGTCAAAAGGGCATATTGGTCAACATTAGGCATTTAACGAAAACTTGCAAACGAATCGGACAATCAATCGATCCAACCACAGAGGGTCATACTATCATGTAACATGGTCCTAAGGAAGCTCTAAGACATTTCCAAACCATAATAAATCGGGTCAGAACTGAAGTCAAAGCAAAAGTCAAAGTTTTGCGACTTTCGGTTCCGAACCGGGTCTAAACAGAAAATTGTCGGGTCGAACATGCTTAGACATGTTCTTACATTAATTACTAAGTTACAAGAGTAATAAAACAGGTTGCAAAGCTTCTACATTGTTAATTATGTTTTAAATCGCAAATTAGGATCCAGTTGACTTTTTATAAACAACTTTGACCCGACATTTGATCTAGTTAGAGTGGGAATCAGAGGGAGCCCTTTTAAGGGTTTAATGCCCACATAATTACCAACTTATAACTACTTTCAATTCGACTAATCACTGGACCATTAGTGATTAATCGTGAAGTCAACCGTTAATTACGACGGTTTGACTTTTAAGCTAAAACTAAGCAAAAACTCAACTAAGAAAGGTTAAGCATACTTACCAAAGCCTAATGCACTATTAGGGATGGCTTGGATCTGCTCTTATGCTCCAGGAAGCTCCAAGAAAGCAGATGAAGTGAGTGATCAAATGGTTGCAACCAAGAAGGCCTTTTATAGTGATTTTGACCCCTTAAGATCATGACAAATCATGCTATACATGATCATGGATCAGTAACAAGTGTCCCTAAGGTCTAAAATTCAGTTTAGGCGGCCTTTGGAAGTGTTAAAGGGCTATAGGTGTCGTTTACATGGGCTGAATAGAAAAAAAAACGAGTTTCTGCATCTGGGAACTGGCTTACGGACCGTAAGGTCCCCAGTGTTGAGGTCCGTAAGGACATGGTCAGCCAAACAAAGTTTCATTTGTTGACAGTTTTAGTCCCTGCACTTCCAAATGCCATTTCCGACTCATCTGAGGCCCGTTAAACCATTTTTAAGGCTCTACAATGATGCCTAAGTATGGGGAACATGAAACATGCTCAAAAATATGCCGGATGTCGGTTCATTTGGTCGTACGGTCATGTTGTTCGGTTAATTACGACGAAACACGGACGGACGCGAAAAACGAACCAAATGACGCGACGAATGGGATTTTATCAAGCCAAACACTAAAATAACATATTTTAGTGCTTACATAAATTTTTGGGTGTCCGGGGATATTCAGAATGTGAGATATGCGCGTAGACGCAAACTTGTGCGCTTTTTGACACTTTTAGTCCCTGCATGACTTAAAAGTTTATTTTTGCGCACCAAACACCTCTAAGCCTATATCTAAGCTATATAAAGGGTAAATAGGGTATGTTTAACTCAGTCGTATTCCGGAAGGTCCGATAACATACGAATCGGTATACTTTAGCAGTTTGACGCTTTAGGTCCCTCTAATGCGCAAACTTGCGTAACTCATCATTTAATATCATTGAAGCCTCATATAATCCATATTAGGCATTCTTGAAAGTATTATTAAACATCATAATGCTTCGGGCTCGATAAAAGGTCATTCAGAGGTATAATTAAACATATTGACACTTTTAGTCCCTTATACTTGCAAAGTTGCGCGTAACTTCACTTTTGGGCATAAAAGCCTTGGATGGCCAATGATTAGCATTCCCGAGAGTATAATCAAATATCATGAGGCTCTCGGTTTGTTAAAAGATCACTCAGAGGTAAGAATTAACATGTTGACGCTTTTAACCCTTTTCTGCGCAAACTTTCAATTATTTACATAAACGGATACACTTGATTAACAAGTGGCTCATTTGTGAATATAAAACCGTAAAAGGTTATTTAGAAACTTATTTTAGGTATGTTAATACTTCCAGTTCTTTCATAATTACTGTTTTTCGATTTTTCGAAAAATTGGTCCCTTATATTCAAGGTTTGACTTTACTAGGGTTTATTACACGTGTCAATACTTCATTGAACGTGATTTTACGAGGTGTTACATCCTCACCCCCTTAAAAGAAATCTCGACCTCGAGATTTGCTAGAATAATGGAAGTATTTTCTGAAGTAGCATGGACTTAACTTCCATAGTATATTTGGGCCTATAAGGGTATCCCAGTTGACCTATACAATAGGTACATACTCTCCTTCGGAGCTTCTTAACCTGTCGATTCTTAGTCTATACAGGTTTATTGTCCAATCATAAAGTTTCATTAATCTGCCTATCATTACGTGATAATGTGTTTCGACTTATTGGCGAAACCTATCCTTAAATCATCAGTGTGGGTCGCATTGCGAACTCCACTAAGCTCCTTATATAGGTTTTAGCTTATAGGCTATTGACCTTTGTCGCATTCGATTTCCCGAATGTTCCTATATATCCAGGGCTTAGCTTACCCGGAGAAATTGGAATTTAGCACACCCTTCTTAGAGCGATACTTTCGATTGAACCTTACTCCTTATTAAGGACTTAAGAAGGTTGCGACTTTTATAAATTCTTAATTTTTCTGCCGATTACTGGCAACTTTAAGATGATTATAATTTCGAATGATCTTATTTGTTGTTTCCAATGCAACTTTTAGATCCTGATAATTGGACTTACCATTCTATTGTTCTAACAATAGATGTTTATCATTCCATCTATACAAGGTCTCCAAAGGAGTAGCCTTGATGCTTACATAATAATTGCTATAAAAACTTATTTTATGGTGAGATGGTTATTCCAACTACTGCTTAACTAATCTCAAAGAATAGCTAATCCTTACAGCTAGTCGAACCAATCGACGATCCTGGGCAGGTAATAGCGATTCTTAATTGTTGCCTAAATAGGGTTGCGGTAATCAATGCATAAGCAAGATGATCCGTCTTTCTTATTTATATAAATCGGAGTTCTTAGAACTTCGAATCTTGGCTTTATGAAATCTTCTCTAAAAACTTATCGATTTGGCTCTTAGTTCTTCCTATTCCGTTGGTACTAACGGATATAAGGCTTTTACAATAATTGGAGCCCTAAGCGGGATGTTTGTCCTAACATCCACTTGCCTCTCAGAAGGTAAACATGGTAATTCTTATAAGGAAGATAATTATGACACACAGAGATGGTAGAGATGTCTGTATTTTCAGGCTTTGGTTTATCTATCAATGTCGGTGTCAGATAAATGACACATTCTCTTTACAAATGCAAGGATGCCCTAAGTAGAGATACTTATAAGGACATTTTATATTGGATATCTTCTTTGAATACTACTAGTCGACTTTAGCACAATATGACCATTGGGATATCTCAGGGGTTCCATGCATTAAACCCCCATACTGATCAGGCATGGAAGTAATCTATGGGACACACTAGGATACGCCAATCCTCATATGGCACTCTTATCAAACATAGTTTGGCATTCGCAGGCGATATAAAATAATGAGAAAATAATAAATAATATATATATTGTCGTACTCTTCCTGGGGAAAAGTACTCCTGGTTCTTATGAGAGGATTAACTTCGAGGATGGGAGAGATGGTCATTATCGATTCCATTGGTAAGTTATATCTTACATTTAATATCTGAAGTTCTTATGAATGTAATCAAGAGTTTACTAGGCTTATGGTTTACTAAAGGTTTATTATCCCTTGCATTAACGTAAGATACTTAGCAGAAACTATCAATGCTAAATGGTACGGGACGTACCTGATGCTATTATTGATATGTACTGTCTCTGTCATTCAATCGGTAGTTCAGGCGTTTCCTTTCTTATCCTTCCCAGACTTAGCTGCTCCTTCCTTGGTGGCCTCAGGGCAATTAGTTCTGATGTGGCCCTTTTCGCCACAGTTGAAACAGTTTGCATTATTTATGTCCCTACATTCGTGGGACTGGTGGCCAGTTCTTTTGCAGATGCCACATTGCTTTATCTTTTGGTTTGATCGACACTGTCCCCAGTGTCTTCTTTTGCAGGTTTTGCATGTAGGCTTCTTGTTGGAATCCTGTTGGTTATTGTTGAACTCGGATTTGCTCTTCTTAGGATTCTGGGAGTTATCCTCCTCCCTTTTACGCTTCCCATCTTCAGAGGCCTTGGCAGCCTTGTTTCTAACCACATCGAGTGTGAGAGATAGCGACAGATCTGCCGCTGACCTGAATGTAGTAGGTCTCGATGCTTTCACACTTGCCTTTATTTCTGGGGCTAGACCCCCAATAAAGCGAGCTATTCGCTTTGGTTCTGGTGTGATCAAATAAGAAACCAATCGAGACTTGGTATTGAAACTTGTAAGGTATGCTTGACAATCTAAGTTCTCCATGACTAATGTCAAGAATTCAGTCTCGATCTTCTCAACTTCATGTTGAGGACAGTAATTTTCTTTGATAAGAGCAACGAACTGATCCCAAGTCATGTTGTACAAAGGGATCTTCCCGGTGGCTTGAATCAACGATCTCCACCAGGCTAAGGCCTCACCCTTAAATGATTGCGACACAAACTTGACCACATCCCTCTCAGCGCATCCGCTGATATCCACAACTGTATCCATCTCATCTAACCACGTCATACAATCTACAGCTCCTTCCTCCCCAGTGAAATCCCGGGGTTTACATGAAACAAAGTACTTGTAGGAGCAACCCTTATCACGGGGTCCTTGATTCAGTATGATTTGTTGAGACAGATCACTGTGATGATTAGAAGAGTGACGCTCATCATCTTCCTTCTTGGGTTCATCCTTCTTGGAAGGAGGCTTCGAATGCGGTGTAGATAGGGTCCTACTCCGAGTCCCACTATACTCTTCGTACTGCCGCTCTAAGGCCTTTGTAACTGCGTCGTCTACTAACGCTTTTAGTTCAGCACCCGTTAAATTAATTCGGGCGTTATCATTGTTCTCCACTAGGTGGCTATTAATTTCATCTGAGCTAGCCATTTAATTGAACTGTTACATAAAACAAGGACAATAGTTTACTTGGGAGTTTATTGTGGAATTGTCTTTTATGGCAATTCATTAACCATGGTAACGGAGACCATATTTGGTTAGTTTATTAATCACATTTATTTAGGATTTCTATTATAATTTATCCTAATTATTAAAAACAATAACAGTTTTACTAGTGGCACGAAAGGCCTAGTCACATGGACATTTATAAATTATAAGCTATGATTTCAGAGAATCAAAGCATTGAGGTTTGAATCATAGTTCATTACCTTTTTTTGACATGGAGTTGTAGGCTACCACTGTCTTTAGTCTCAGAGGACGTTAACTATAGCCCGTAGGCACTTCCCTTCTAAGGGAGGTTTATAATATGATCATCTCATAGGATGATATAAGCCATGATTTCAGAGAATCGAGGCATTAAGGTTTGAATCAAAGTTCATTAGCTTTTCTTGACAGGGAGTTATAGGCTACCACAGTCTTTAGTCTCAGAGGACGTTAGTTATAGCCTGTAGGCACTTCATCCTTAAGGGATGATTATTTCAAATAAGGGAACTTGGATTAACCCCCTTTTTTAAAAGATGGCCTGTGTGACTTTAACGATTCACAGTTTACCAAAAATGTTAACATACTTACAGATGTTAACAGGGACTGGAATCTTTTGGATAGGTTTTACCGTCTTGGCCATGTCTGCAATGACATTTAGGCTAGGTTTTACCATCTTGGCCATGTCTGTATTGACATTTAGGCTAGGTTTTACCATCTTGGCCATGTCTGCATTGACATTTAGGCTAGGTTTTACCTTTAAGATTCCTTTAATATTTAACGCAGAACAAACCTAAATTGAGGTGTTAACAAGGATCTGAATCTAATTGTGGAACTACCGTCTTGGCCCTGTCTTAAAATGACACATGAGCTAGGTCTTGTCCTTTTTAGATATTGCCATTTTATTATAATGGTAGATCTTATAATATAGGGATGATATCTTAAATATAATCGTTCCATTAAATTTAAACAAGTATATGGTTGCCCTAAACGGGGCTTCTACAGAAAATGACTTGCCCATGCAAGAGCTAATCAGAAAATAACAAAGGAACCAAATAAGGACAAATAAAACGAATTAGAATTTGTCCTATGTTCTTGTCTAGACTCAAGAATGTGCAACTGTGTAACTGAGATTAAACACAAAAAGGCTAGTGTTTAATTCACTCAGTGTTGGCTCTGATACCAACCTGTCACACCCCGATATTTCCACGTTTGACCGGTGGGCCCGGTAGGGGAGTATCGTGACGTAGTTGATATCATCATAGTCAAACAACACAATATATAAATGCACAGCGGAAGCAAAAGATAAATATATTACAATCCGAATATAAAGTAATATCCAGTATCACAACGGAAAGTAAAGGATCCACAGGCGGATCGAAAATAAAATGAAACATTGTTCAACAGACTTTGGACGCCTAGAACTTGCAAGATTCCTTATTAACGCCCTGAGCAGCTTCCAGCCTATTACGTACTTGTACCTGTCACTTAGACTTTGGAAAATACGTCAGTTTTCACTGGTAAATACACTCAACCGACTCATTTGAAAAGAGTTTGTAAATTGGTTTGAATGCACTTCGGCACAAAATATGTTGACACATTGATTAAAATGCACAAGACAAAATTAATCTTTTATACTTGGGACAAACTATATCTCATGTTATCAGTTTTACATAACTTGCTCTACATACGGGGTCCGGTTCTATGCCGGTTCAAGATTAACCAACACACCACTATTCCCTTATTGGGAATCCCTTATTGGGTACAATTTATTATTAAACATATGGCATCTGTCAGGTGTATGCCTACACCCCGTGCTTAGGTCGTGGCCATTGCATTTAATGAGTCAAGGATATCCAGGACACGGTCGCATTAATCCCCAATGTTTCAGTCAAGCAATACGAATTAAAACAGGTTATTTGGATTTCCAGACTTATTGGTCTTTGAATCTCATACCTGACCATGCGGTATTTATATTACCGTATCCCAAGCCCGTAATAGGGAAAATAAGTTAAGAGTATTTACCTGAGCTAGCTCCTGTCTTAAATAGCAAGAATTTAATAACTCAGCCGTATTCACTTAAGTAAGCATAGGCACAATTTACTGGAAGGCTCTAGTCTGGAATGATGGTATAAATAACCAATTAGAATGCTAACGGGTCTTTTAATTAAGCCTAAGCTTAGACCGGTTAGTTTTAAAGAAAGATACGGTTCAAACGCACGATAAGGCGCAGACCGGTTTAGAATGTGGTTTCGACTCGGAAAGCTTGTATGCTTGTTTAATATGGGTAACTTAAACACATTCTGGATTTTGAGACAAAAAGGATAGGGTTTGACCCGTTTCGGCTAATATATGCAAACTAGTTACATAAGCCGATCCGAACGCGAAAAGTGCGTAACGAGTAACCAACTGAATCATATACAGCTTTCCTAAGTTAATATGCCTTAATTATGTTGTGATATCAGTAGGATACCTTCCATTATGCCCAAAACGAGTTAAATCCCAAAATAAGCCCCGCAGGGGTATTTTGGTCATTTTAAAGATTATAAAATAGATTTAATGAACTTCTGAGGTTTAGGTCTGAATACATCAGTAAAATGACTTATTTTAACAGGGTATATCAATTGGTAATAAGTCTTATGTGACAAAAATGGTTTTAACCCTAAACTATGCGTTTAATACGCTTTAAAAGCCATTTTAAGCGATTTCCGGGTTATACAGGAAATCTGAGTTTTCTGATCAGGTTATAAAGTTCAAAAATACTTTATTTATTATATAAAATCAGTAGCAATTGGATTGGTATCAAAAGGGCTTGTAAAACTCATTTTATGGCCTAAAAGGGCATAATCGGTATTTACCGAATTAAGGCGATAACCCTAGGTTTTGATCAGTTTAAAAATAATTAAAAATCTTTAAAAATCCCAAAATATTATATTACATCAGTGGATAAAAAGGTTTGGTGTCAAAAATTGGGTTTAGATAGGCTTTATGCTAATTGCGCCTTTTAATTACTAAAAGGCGTTATAATTACGCTAATGAGCATAACTCCTAATCTAGACCTCCAACTGTTGTGAAATTTTTAGGGACATGTTTATAAATCAGTAGCAAAGATTATTGTCCTTTCACATTTCTAATATCCTCGTTTTATGGTCAAAAGGGCATATTGGTCAACATTAGGCATTTAACGGAAACTTGCAAACGAATCGGACAATCAATCGATCCAACCACAGAGGGTCATACTATCATGTAACCTGGTCCTAAGGAAGCTCTAAGACATTTCCAAACTATACTAAATCGGGTCAGAACTGAAGTCAAAGCAAAAGTCAAAGTTTTGCGACTTTCGGTTCCGAACCGGGTCTAAACAGAAAATTGTCGGGTCGAACATGCTTAGACATGTTCTTACATTAATTACTAAGTTACAAGAGTAATAAAACAGGTTGCAAAGCTTCTACATTGTTAATTATGTTTTAAATCGCAAATTAGGATCCAGTTGACTTTTTATAAACAACTTTGACCCGACATTTGATCTAGTTAGAGTGGGAATCAGAGGGAGCCATTTTAAGGGTTTAATGCCCACATAATTACCAACTTATAACTACTTTCAATTCGACTAATCACTGGACCATTAGTGATTAATCGTGAAGTCAACCGTTAATTAGGACGGTTTGACTTTTAAGCTAAAACTAAGCAAAAACTCAACTAAGAAAGGTTAAGCATACTTACCAAAGCCTAATGCACTATTAGGGATGGCTTGGATCTGCTCTTATGCTCCAGGAAGCTCCAAGAAAGCAGATGAAGTGAGTGATCAAATGGTTGCAACCAAGAAGGCCTTTTATAGTGATTTTGACCCCTTAAGATCATGACAAATCATGCTATACATGATCATGGATCAGTAACAAGTGTCCCTAAGGTCTAAAATTCAGTTTAGGCGGCCTTTGGAAGTGTTAAAGGGCTATAGGTGTCGTTTACATGGGCTGAATAGACAAAAAAACGAGTTTCTGCATCTGGGAACTGGCTTACGGACCCTAAGGTCCCCAGTGTTGAGGTCCGTAAGGACCTGGTCAGCCAAACAAAGTTTCATTTGTTGACAGTTTTAGTCCCTGCACTTCCAAATGCCATTTCCGACTCATCTAAGGCCCGTTAAACCATTTTTAAGGCTCTACAATGATGCCTAAGTATGGGGAACATGAAACATGCTAAAAAATATGCCGGATGTCGGTTCGTTTGGTCGTACGGTCACGTTGTTCGGTTAATTACGACGAAACACGGACGGACGCGAAAAACGAACCAAATGAAGCGACGAATGGGATTTTATCAAGCCAAACACTAAAATAACATATTTTAGTGCTTACATAAATTTTTGGGTGTCCGGGGATATTCAGAATGTGAGATATGCGCGTAGACGCAAACTTGTGCGCTTTTTGACACTTTTAGTCCCTGCATGACTTAAAAGTTTATTTTTGCGCACCAAACACCTCTAAGCCTATATCTAAGCTATATAAAGGGTAAATAGGGTATGTTTAACTCAGTCGTATTCCGGAAGGTCCGATAACATACGAATCGGTATACTTTAGCAGTTTGACGCTTTAGGTCCCTCTAATGCGCAAACTTGCGTAACTCATCATTTAATATCATTGAAGCCTCATATAATCCATATTAGGCATTCTTGAAAGTATTATTAAACATCATAATGCTTCGGGCTCGATAAAAGGTCATTCAGAGGTATAATTAAACATATTGACACTTTTAGTCCCTTATACTTGCAAAGTTGCGCGTAACTTCACTTTTGGGCATAAAAGCCTTGGATGGCCAATGATTGGCATTCCCGAGAGTATAATCAAATATCATGAGGCTCTCGGTTTGTTAAAAGATCACTCATAGGTAATAATTAACATGTTGACGCTTTTAACCCTTTTCTGCGCAAACTTTCAATTAATTACATAAACGGCTACACTTGATTAACAAGTGGCTCATTTGTGAATATAAAACCGTAAAAGGTTATTTAGAAACTTATTTTAGGTATGTTAATACTTCCAGTTCTTTCATAATTACTGTTTTTTGATTTTTCGAAAAATTAGTCCCTTATATTCAAGGTTTGACTTTACTAGGGTTTATTACACGTGTCAATACTTCATTGAACGTGATTTTACGAGGTGTTACATCCTCACCCCCTTAAAAGAAATCTCGACCTCGAGATTTGCTAGAATAATGGAAGTATTTTCTGAAGTAGCATGGACTTAACTTCCATAGTATATTTGGGCCTATAAGGGTATCCCAGTTGACCTATACAATAGGTACATACTCTCCTTCGGAGCTTCTTAACCTGTCGATTCTTAGTCTATACAGGTTTATTGTCCAATCATAAAGTTTCATTAATCTGCCTATCATTACGTGATAATGTGTTTCGACTTATTGGCGAAACCTATCCTTAAATCATCAGTGTGGGTCGCATTGCGAACTCCACTAAGCTCCTTATATAGGTTTTAGCTTATAGGCTATTGACCTTTGTCGCATTCGATTTCCCGAATGTTCCTATATATCCAGGGCTTAGCTTACCCGGAGAAATTGGAATTTAGCACACCCTTCTTAGAGCGATACTTTCGATTGAACCTTACTCCTTATTAAGGACTTAAGAAGGTTGCGACTTTTATAAATTCTTAATTTTTCTGCCGATTACTGGCAACTTTAAGATGATTATAATTTCGAATGATCTTATTTGTTGTTTCCAATGCAACTTTTAGATCCTGATAATTGGACTTACCATTCTATTGTTCTAACAATAGATGTTTATCATTCCATCTATACAAGGTCTCCAAAGGAGTAGCCTTGATGCTTACATAATAATTGCTATAAAAACTTATTTTATGGTGAGATGGTTATTCCAACTACTGCTTAACTAATCTCAAAGAATAGCTAATCCTTACAGCTAGTCGAACCAATCGACGATCCTGGGCAGGTAATAGCGATTCTTAATTGTTGCCTAAATAGGGTTGCGGTAATCAATGCATAAGCAAGATGATCCGTCTTTCTTATTTATATAAATCGGAGTTCTTAGAACTTCGAATCTTGGCTTTATGAAATCTTCTCTAAAAACTTATCGATTTGGCTCTTAGTTCTTCCTATTCCGTTGGTACTAACGGATATAAGGCTTTTACAATAATTGGAGCCCTAAGCGGGATGTTTGTCCTAACATCCACTTGCCTCTCAGAAGGTAAACATGGTAATTCTTATAAGGAAGATAATTATGACACACAGAGATGGTAGAGATGTCTGTATTTTCAGGCTTTGGTTTATCTATCAATGTCGGTGTCAGATAAATGACACATTCTCTTTACAAATGCAAGGATGCCCTAAGTAGAGATACTTATAAGGACATTTTATATTGGATATCTTCTTTGAATACTACTAGTCGACTTTAGCACAATATGACCATTGGGATATCTCAGGGGTTCCATGCATTAAACCCCCATACTGATCAGGCATGGAAGTAATCTATGGGACACACTAGGATACGCCAATCCTCATATGGCACTCTTATCAAACATAGTTTGGCATTCGCAGGCGATATAAAATAATGAGAAAATAATAAATAATATATATATTGTCGTACTCTTCCTGGGGAAAAGTACTCCTGGTTCTTATGAGAGGATTAACTTCGAGGATGGGAGAGATGGTCATTATCGATTCCATTGGTAAGTTATATCTTACATTTAATATCTGAAGTTCTTATGAATGTAATCAAGAGTTTACTAGGCTTATGGTTTACTAAAGGTTTATTATCCCTTGCATTAACGTAAGATACTTAGCAGAAACTATCAATGCTAAATGGTACGGGACGTACCTGATGCTATTATTGATATGTACTGTCTCTGTCATTCAATCGGTAGTTCAGGCGTTTCCTTTCTTATCCTTCCCAGACTTAGCTGCTCCTTCCTTGGTGGCCTCAGGGCAATTAGTTCTGATGTGGCCATTTTCGCCACAGTTGAAACAGTTTGCATTATTTATGTCCCTACATTCGTGGGACTGGTGGCCAGTTCTTTTGCAGATGCCACATTGCTTTATCTTTTGGTTTGATCGACACTGTCCCCAGTGTCTTCTTTTGCAGGTTTTGCATGTAGGCTTCTTGTTGGAATCCTGTTGGTTATTGTTGAACTCGGATTTGCTCTTCTTAGGATTCTGGGAGTTATCCTCCTCCCTTTTACGCTTCCCATCTTCAGAGGCCTTGGCAGCCTTGTTTCTAACCACATCGAGTGTGAGAGATAGCGACAGATCTGCCGCTGACCTGAATGTAGTAGGTCTCGATGCTTTCACACTTGCCTTTATTTCTGGGGCTAGACCCCCAATAAAGCGAGCTATTCGCTTTGGTTCTGGTGTGATCAAATAAGGAACCAATCGAGACTTGGTATTGAAACTTGTAAGGTATGCTTGACAATCTAAGTTCTCCATGACTAATGTCAAGAATTCAGTCTCGATCTTCTCAACTTCATGTTGAGGACAGTAATTTTCTTTGATAAGAGCAACGAACTGATCCCAAGTCATGTTGTACAAAGGGATCTTCCCGGTGGCTTGAATCAACGATCTCCACCAGGCTAAGGCCTCACCCTTAAATGATTGCGACACAAACTTGACCACATCCCTCTCAGCGCATCCGCTGATATCCACAACTGTATCCATCTCATCTAACCACGTCATACAATCTACAGCTCCTTCCTCCCCAGTGAAATCCCGGGGTTTACATGAAACAAAGTACTTGTAGGAGCAACCCTTATCACGGGGTCCTTGATTCAGTATGATTTGTTGAGACAGATCACTGTGATGATTAGAAGAGTGACGCTCATCATCTTCCTTCTTGGGTTCATCCTTCTTGGAAGGAGGCTTCGAATGCGGTGTAGATAGGGTCCTACTCCGAGTCCCACTATACTCTTCGTACTGCCGCTCTAAGGCCTTTGTAACTGCGTCGTCTACTAACGCTTTTAGTTCAGCACCCGTTAAATTAATTCGGGCGTTATCATTGTTCTCCACTAGGTGGCTATTAATTTCATCTGAGCTAGCCATTTAATTGAACTGTTACATAAAACAAGGACAATAGTTTACTTGGGAGTTTATTGTGGAATTGTCTTTTATGGCAATTCATTAACCATGGTAACGGAGACCATATTTGGTTAGTTTATTAATCACATTTATTTAGGATTTCTATTATAATTTATCCTAATTATTAAAAACAATAACAGTTTTACTAGTGGCACGAAAGGCCTAGTCACATGGACATTTATAAATTATAAGCTATGATTTCAGAGAATCAAAGCATTGAGGTTTGAATCATAGTTCATTACCTTTTTTTGACATGGAGTTGTAGGCTACCACTGTCTTTAGTCTCAGAGGACGTTAACTATAGCCCGTAGGCACTTCCCTTCTAAGGGAGGTTTATAATATGATCATCTCATAGGATGATATAAGCCATGATTTCAGAGAATCGAGGCATTAAGGTTTGAATCAAAGTTCATTAGCTTTTCTTGACAGGGAGTTATAGGCTACCACAGTCTTTAGTCTCAGAGGACGTTAGTTATAGCCTGTAGGCACTTCATCCTTAAGGGATGATTATTTCAAATAAGGGAACTTAGATTAACCCCCTTTTTTAAAAGATGGTCTGTGTGACTTTAACGATTCACAGTTTACCAAAAATGTTAACATACTTACAGATGTTAACAGGGACTGGAATCTTTTGGATAGGTTTTACCGTCTTGGCCATGTCTGCAATGACATTTAGGCTAGGTTTTACCATCTTGGCCATGTCTGTATTGACATTTAGGCTAGGTTTTACCATCTTGGCCATGTCTGCATTGACATTTAGGCTAGGTTTTACCTTTAAGATTCCTTTAATATTTAACGCAGAATAAACCTAAATTGAGGTGTTAACAAGGATCTGAATCTAATTGTGGAACTACCGTCTTGGCCCTGTCTTAAAATGACACATGAGCTAGGTCTTGTCCTTTTTAGATATTGCCATTTTATTATAATGGTAGATCTTATAATATAGGGATGATATCTTAAATATAATCGTTCCATTAAATTTAAACAAGTATATGGTTGCCCTAAACGGGGCTTCTACAGAAAATGACTTGCCCATGCAAGAGCTAATCAGAAAATAACAAAGGAACCAAATAAGGACAAATAAAACGAATTAGAATTTGTCCTATGTTCTTGTCTAGACTCAAGAATGTGCAACTGTGTAACTGAGATTAAACACAAAAAGGCTAGTGTTTAATTCACTCAGTGTTGGCTCTGATACCAACCTGTCACACCCCGATATTTCCACGTTTGACCGGTGGGCCCGGTAGGGGAGTATCGTGACGTAGTTGATATCATCATAGTCAAAAAACACAATATATAAATGCACAGCGGAAGCAAAAGATAAATATATTACAATCCGAATATAAAGTAATATCCAGTATCACAACGGAAAGTAAAGGATCCACAGGCGGATCGAAAATAAAATGAAACATTGTTCAACAGACTTTGGACGCCTAGAACTTGCAAGATTCCTTATTAACGCCCTGAGCAGCTTCCAGCCTATTACGTACTTGTACCTGTCACTTAGACTTTGGAAAATACGTCAGTTTTCACTGGTAAATACACTCAACCGACTCATTTGAAAAGAGTTTGTAAATTGGTTTGAATGCACTTCGGCACAAAATATGTTGACACATTGATTAAAATGCACAAGGCAAAATTAATCTTTTATACTTGGGACAAACTATATCTCATGTTATCAGTTTTACATAACTTGCTCTACATACGGGGTCCGGTTCTATGCCGGTTCAAGATTAACCAACACACCACTATTCCCTTATTGGGAATCCCTTATTGGGTACAATTTATTATTAAACATATGGCATCTGTCAGGTGTATGCCTACACCTCGTGCTTAGGTCGTGGCCATTGCATTTAATGAGTCAAGGATATCCAGGACACGGTCGCATTAATCCCCAATGTTTCAGTCAAGCAATACGAATTAAAACAGGTTATTTGGATTTCCCGACTTATTGGTCTTTGAATCCCATACCTGACTATGCGGTATTTATATTACCGTATCCCAAGCCCGTAATAGGGAAAATAAGTTAAGAGTATTTACCTGAGCTAGCTCCTGTCTTAAATAGCAAGAATTTAATAACTCAGCCGTATTCACTTAAGTAAGCGTAGGTACAATTTACTGGAAGGCTCTAGTCTGGAATGATGGTATAAATAACCAATTAGAATGCTAACAGGTCTTTTAATTAAGCCTAAGCTTAGACCGGTTAGTTTTAAAGAAAGATACGGTTCAAACGCACGATAAGGCGAAGACCGGTTTAGAATGTGGTTTTGACTCGGCAAGCTTGTATGCTTGTTTAATATGGGTAACTTAAACACATTCTGGATTTTGAGACAAAAAGGATATGGTTTGACCCGTTTCGGCTAATATATGCAAACTAGTTACATAAGCCGATCCGAACGCGAAAAGTGCGTAACGAGTAAACAACTGAATCATATACAGGTTTCCTAAGTTAATATGCCTTAATTATGTTGTGATATCAGTAGGATACCTTCCATTATGCCCAAAACGAGTTAAATCCCAAAATAAGCCCCGCAGGGGTATTTTGGTCATTTTAAAGATTATAAAATAGATTTAATGAACTTCTGAGGTTCAGGTCTGAATACATCAGTAAAATGACTTATTTTAACAGGGTATATCAATTGGTAATAAGTCTTATGTGACAAAAATGGTTTTAACCCTAAACTATGCGTTTAATACGCTTTAAAAGCCATTTTAAGCGATTTCCGGGTTATACAGGAAATCTGAGTTTTCTGATCAGGTTATAAAGTTCAAAAATACTTTATTTATTATATAAAATCAGTAGCAATTGGATTGGTATCAAAAGGGCTTGTAAAACTCATTTTATGGCCTAAAAGGGTATAATCGGTATTTACCGAATTAAGGCGATAACCCTAGGTTTTGATCAGTTTAAAAATAATTAAAAATCTTTAAAAATCCCAAAATATTATATTACATCAGTGGGTAAAAATTTTTGGTGTCAAAAATTGGGTTTAGATAGGCTTTATGCTAATTGCGCCTTTTAATTACTAAAAGGCGTTATAATTACGCTAATGAGCATAACTCCTAATCTAGACCTCCAACTGATGTGAAATTTTTAGGGACATGTTTATAAATCAGTAGCAAAGATTATTGTCCTTCCACATTTCTAATATCCTCGTTTTATGGTCAAAAGGGCATATTGGTCAACATTAGGCATTTAACGGAAACTTGCAAACGAATCGGACAATCAATCGATCCAACCACAGAGGGTCATACTATCATGTAACCTGGTCCTAAGGAAGCTCTAAGACATTTCCAAACCATACTAAATCGGGTCAGAACTGAAGTCAAAGCAAAAGTCAAAGTTTTGCGACTTTCGGTTCCGAACCGGGTCTAAACAGAAAATTGTCGGGTCGAACATGCTTAGACATGTTCTTACATTAATTACTAAGTTACAAGAGTAATAAAACAGGTTGCAAAGCTTCTACATTGTTAATTATGTTTTAAATCGCAAATTAGGATCCAGTTGACTTTTTATAAACAACTTTGACCCGACATTTGATCTAGTTAGAGTGGGAATCAGAGGGAGCCATTTTAAGGGTTTAATGCCCACATAATTACCAACTTATAACTACTTTCAATTCGACTAATCACTGGACCATTAGTGATTAATCGTGAAGTCAACCGTTAATTAGGACGGTTTGACTTTTAAGCTAAAACTAAGCAAAAACTCAACTAAGAAAGGTTAAGCATACTTACCAAAGCCTAATGCACTATTAGGGATGGCTTGGATCTGCTCTTATGCTCCAGGAAGCTCCAAGAAAGCAGATGAAGTGAGTGATCAAATGGTTGCAACCAAGAAGGCC
Source organism: Helianthus tuberosus (assembly GCA_030545235.1). NCBI lineage: Eukaryota > Viridiplantae > Streptophyta > Magnoliopsida > Asterales > Asteraceae > Helianthus > Helianthus tuberosus. The sequence continues at coordinate 32,383,738 of CM060392.1, forward strand.
TTTTATAGTGATTTTGACCCCTTAAGATCATGACAAATCATGCTATACATGATCATGGATCAGTAACAAGTGTCCCTAAGGTCTAAAATTCAGTTTAGGCGGCCTTTGGAAGTGTTAAAGGGCTATAGGTGTCGTTTACATGGGCTGAATAGACAAAAAAACGAGTTTCTGCATCTGGGAACTGGCTTACGGACCCTAAGGTCCCCAGTGTTGAGGTCCGTAAGGACCTGGTCAGCCAAACAAAGTTTCATTTGTTGACAGTTTTAGTCCCTGCACTTCCAAATGCCATTTCCGACTCATCTAAGGCCCGTTAAACCATTTTTAAGGCTCTACAATGATGCCTAAGTATGGGGAACATGAAACATGCTAAAAAATATGCCGGATGTCGGTTCGTTTGGTCGTACGGTCACGTTGTTCGGTTAATTACGACGAAACACGGACGGACGCGAAAAACGAACCAAATGAAGCGACGAATGGGATTTTATCAAGCCAAACACTAAAATAACATATTTTAGTGCTTACATAAATTTTTGGGTGTCCGGGGATATTCAGAATGTGAGATATGCGCGTAGACGCAAACTTGTGCGCTTTTTGACACTTTTAGTCCCTGCATGACTTAAAAGTTTATTTTTGCGCACCAAACACCTCTAAGCCTATATCTAAGCTATATAAAGGGTAAATAGGGTATGTTTAACTCAGTCGTATTCCGGAAGGTCCGATAACATACGAATCGGTATACTTTAGCAGTTTGACGCTTTAGGTCCCTCTAATGCGCAAACTTGCGTAACTCATCATTTAATATCATTGAAGCCTCATATAATCCATATTAGGCATTCTTGAAAGTATTATTAAACATCATAATGCTTCGGGCTCGATAAAAGGTCATTCAGAGGTATAATTAAACATATTGACACTTTTAGTCCCTTATACTTGCAAAGTTGCGCGTAACTTCACTTTTGGGCATAAAAGCCTTGGATGGCCAATGATTGGCATTCCCGAGAGTATAATCAAATATCATGAGGCTCTCGGTTTGTTAAAAGATCACTCCGAGGTAAGAATTAACATGTTGACGCTTTTAACCCTTTTCTGCGCAAACTTTCAATTAATTACATAAACGGCTACACTTGATTAACAAGTGGCTCATTTGTGAATATAAAACCGTAAAAGGTTATTTAGAAACTTATTTTAGGTATGTTAATACTTCCAGTTCTTTCATAATTACTGTTTTTCGATTTTTCGAAAAATTAGTCCCTTATATTCAAGGTTTGACTTTACTAGGGTTTATTACACGTGTCAATACTTCATTGAACGTGATTTTACGAGGTGTTACAACCATAAAACAAGAATTTTGGAAATATGAAAGGACAATAATCTTTAATACTGATTTATAAACATGTCCCTAAAATTTCATATCGGTTGGAGGTCTAGATTAGGAGTTATGCTCAATAGCGTAATTAGAAAGCTTTTTGTTAATTAAAAAGCATAATTAGCGTAAAGCATATCTAAACCTAATTTTTGACACCAAACCTTTTACCCACTGATGTAATATAATATTTTGGGATTTTTGAATATTTTTAATTATTTTTAAACTGATCATAACATGGGGTTATCGCCTTGATTCGGTTAATACCGATTATACCCTTTTTGTGTATAAAATGAGTTTTACATAGTGTTTTGACACCAATCCAAGTGATACTGATTTTATATAATAAATTAAGTATTTTGAACTTTATAACCTGATCAGAAAACTCAGATTTCCTGTATAACCCGGAAATCGCTTAAAACGGCTTTTTAACGCGTATTAAACACCTAGTATGGGTTTAAAACCATTTTGGCATATAAGACTTATCACCAACTGATATAACCTATTAAATTAAGTTGTTTTACTGATTATTTCAGAACCGAATCTCAAAATTTTAAATAATCTCTTTTATAATCTTTTAAATGACCAAAATACCCCTACGGGGCTTAAATTGAGATTAAACTCGTTTTGGGCATAATGGAAGGTATCCTACTGATATCACGACATATTCAAAGCATATTAACCTAGGAAACCTGTTCGTGACTCATTTGGTTACTCGTTACGCACTTTTCGCGTTCGGATCGGCTTATGTAACTAGTTTGCATATATTAGCCGAAACGGGTCAAACCATATCGTTTATGTCTCAAAATCCAGAATGTGTTTAAGTTACCCATATTAAACAAGCATACAAGCTTGTCGGGTCAAAACCACATTCTAAACCGGTCTTCGCTTTATCATGCGTTTGAACCGTGTCTTCCTTTTTGGAAACTAACCGGTCTAAGTCTAAGCTTAATTAAAGACCCGTTAGCATTCTAATAGGTTATTAAAAACCTTTGTTCCAGATTTAGGAGCCCAGTAAAAGCTATCTGTACTTGCTGAATTGATATACGGCTGGGATTGAATTTATATTTAGCTCAGGTAAATACTTTTAACTTATTTTCCCTTATACGGGCTTGGGGTACGGTATATAAAATACCGCTTGGTCGGGCATTCGACCTTAATCGTTTGGTGGTTAAGTATTATCGAGATGACCCGTTTAAAAATTTGTTTTGTTTGCTTAACGCCTTTGGGAGGTTAATGACCATGTCCCGGATATCCTTGGCATCATTTTACGAAATGGCCACGACCTAAGCGCGGGGTGTAGGCGTACACCCGTCAGTGCCAAAATAAATAATGTGGTGTGTCTATTGATCTTTAACCCGGCACAAACCGGGCTACTGAACGCATAAGGAACATGTAATTCTTTTACAAGTTTATATATTCAAATAATTATCCCAAGTTATAAAGAGTTTTGTGCCACGTGCATCCAAACCAATTTTATTAAACTTTTCAAAATGAGTCAGTTAATTGTATTTACCAGTGTAAACTGACGTATTTTCCAAAAAAGGCTAAATGCAGGTACTATACGTAATAGGCTGGCTACTCCAGGCATCAATAATCAAGTCTCGCAAGCTTTAGATGTTAAAGTCTGTTGAACAGTGTTATCTTTTGTTTAAGATCCGCCTGTGGATCCATCTTACATTCCGTTGTGATATTTGATATTACTTTTGTATCGGATTGTAATATATTTTATCTTTTGCTTCCGCTGTGCATTTAAATATTGTGTTGTTTGACTGTGATGACATCAACTACGTCACTATACTCCCCACCGGGCCCACCGGTAATACGTGGAAATATCGGGGTGTGACAGGTTGGTATCAGAGCCAACATTGAGTGAATTAAACACTATCCTTTTGTGTTTAATCTCAATGACACAGTAGCACATTCCTTGACCTTCTGAGTCTAGACTTAACATTGGAATGCTCTCGTCTCTATTCGGAGAACTATTGCTTTCAATTTTATATACTTTTAATATATCACCAAGAAAAGGAGCCGTAAGGGAAATCCTCCCCATCCGAAGCCGAGGAATGCGGAGCCTTGTACTGCGATTGGGATAAACGTGCAACCAAGGAGAAAACATTCAGAAATAATATGAAGAAGAAACTCCTTTTGCTAAAGATCGTTCCTTAATAGTCCTTATAAGGACATATTTATCTTTCAGTCCCATCGAGGACAACATTATTCCTTTCAAGTCCCGCTTAAGGCAATTCTGTACTTTTATTTTTATATAGTGGAATGATTAAATTTGGATTTTCGTTCTAATCATGAAAAAGGGAAATAAATGAAAAATAACATTTCTTTTATAAGATCTACCATTATAATAAAATGGCAAAATCTAAAAAGGACAAGACCTAGCCACGTGTCATATTAAGACCCGGCCAAGATGGCAGTTCCTCAATTTAGATTCAGATCCTTATTAACATCTCAATTTAGGATTATCCTGCGTTAATTATAAAAAAAAAGAATCTTAAAGGTAAACCTAGCCTTTATGACAGGGCCAAGATGGTAGAACCTATTCAAGAGATTCAAATCCTTGTTAACATCTGTAACATGTTAACATTCCTGGCAGACGTGGTTCGATAAAATCGCATAAGTCACCCTTAAATTGGATTACTCCAATTTCTCTTATTAAAATAATCATCCCTTAAGGATGAAGTGCCTACGGGCTATAATTAACGTCCTCTGAGACTAAAGACAGTCGTAGCCTACAACTCCCTGTCAAGAAAAGGTAATGAACTCTGATTCAGGCCTTAATGCCTCGATTCTATAAAATCTTGGCTTATAACTTTGTCCTTGTGACTTGGCTTATTGTGCCATAATTATATGTTAATTAAATTTAGGATGATTATAATGAAATCCTGAATAAAATAAGTATCATTCCTTTCCTGCCAGTATAAATATTAAAAGAGAATCTTAAAAGGTATAACCTAGCTTGAATGTCATTAAAGACCTGGCTACGATGGTAAAACCTGTTTAAAAGAGATTCAGATCTTTGTTAACATCTGAAAACATGTTAACACTCCTGACAAAGGTGATGCAATAAAATCACACTTGTCATCTTTATATTAGGAACTTCCAAACCCCTTATATTTTTTTTAGCGTAAATGATTAAGAGGAATCATGGCTAATAAACGTCGAACATGATGAACACATCAAAACATCCATTGGGATGTATACCTACGGGCAAAGATGTATACATGAAAAGATAGTTTTATTTCATAACTTCTTGTCAAGACAATGAATTATGAAATTTTCCGATCCAAAGGAATCATTGATTATGTTTTAAAATTTCCCTAGTGACAAGGCCTCTGTGCCATCAAAAGTCCTTGGGAACAAGCCCTTGTGCTATATAAAATGTCGGTACGACATTGACAGTCGTGACTTATGTCCCCTGTCTATAGATATGAAAGATTATATTCCGTTAAAATGCCAAGGATGGTTTATTTAAAAACCTAGGCAAAACATAATCAAATAAATTTAATACTATCTATTCGCCTATATGGCTTATTTGTACCATGGCTATTTAATCATCAAATTCGACAATTCACCATATAATTAAACCAATTATTACTACTTGGTTTGTAGTCTTCAAAGCTTCACCATGGCTGACTCCTCTGAAGCTCACAATCATCCAGTTAATCAGAATGATGATGCAAGACTGAACTTAACAAGCACCGAGTTACAGGCTATGATAAATACAGCCGTAAACAACGCTGTGGACCGTGTGTTGAAGGATCATAAGCGAAAGTGCGATAATACCCCAAATAAAGGTTGTAAAAAGGGTAAGACCGGTTCAAACCATAACCCGTCCAAGCCAAAGGAGGCAAAGCCCAAATGCAATAACTGCAGGAAGCAACATTCTGGAAAATGCATAATCGACCCACGTGCTAAATTATGTGGAATTTGCAAAACCAAGGGTCACAAGACCTTGGATTGCAAGAAATTGGAAGATGCGACCTGTCATGGTTGTGGCGAAAAAGGGCACATAAAGACCAGCTGCCCAAAGAAGGCGACTAAAGGAAAAGGCACTTTAAAAGCACAAGCTAAGCCTTGTGGGATTTGTAATAAGGAAGGGCACAAGACTTTGGAGTGCCAAGACATAAAGGACGCAACCTGCTATGGTTGCAATGAAATAGGGCACATCAAAACTAATTGCCCAAACAAAACCAAGAAGCCTGGGGAGGCTAAGAAGACCAAAACTGGAAGCTCTCAAATGGACGCTCAAGAGGCTATTCAGGATGAAAATGTCACAACAGGTACTCTCTTTACCAGTAACGCTCATACTAGAGTATTATTTGATTCAGGTTCAGATAAGTCTTTCGTAGACAATAGATTTTGTAAATCATTAAATCTGCCTGTTAAAACTCTAAGCGTTAAGTATAAAGTAAAATTGACCGATAGTAGCTCAGAGACTGCTTCAGCAATATTAGATGGATGTTTTATATCCATTAGGAATCATTCTTTTCTGCTGTCCTTGTTTCCATTTATATAATAAGGGACTCGATATAGCGATAGGAATGGATTGGTCGTCTGGTAACCAAGCCCATATTGTGGATGATAAGAAGCAAGTAGTTATCAAGACTCCTTATGGTGAGCCTTTGACCATTCAAGGAGATACTGGGCATGGAGGGCCCAAGCACTTGTTGAATTTGGTACTTAATACCAAAGCTTCGAGTATGGAAAACTCAGATGAGACAAACAACAGTCGGGGATGCGACAAATGTCAATGGTGCATGAAATGTGAACCTCATTGTTGAAGGAGTTAATCTCCAAAATTGTAATTAACGCAGCTGTTAGAAAGGCTATGAGAAAAGTCATGAAAAGGTTTAAGAAGCCGAATGAGGTTCGCTTTAAAACACATGTCGCTGCTCATGAAAAGAGCTATATTCATACTTCAAGTGCGAAGAATAACCCAAACAAAAGCATATGTGGCAAGAAGCCCCTTCCTTTTAGGATGTACTTAAAAGTACTTCGTCTCTTGGAAGTCAAGAGGCTTCAATAGTAAAAAGGGGCCATCGATTTCAGGAAATTGTTGGATGAAGTAGAAACCATTACGTATATCAGCGGATGCTGGAAAGCACACGGAGTGGTATGCATCACAGTCGTTCGATGACAATACCATTGACTAGTGAGGACATTAATGGAGTCCACAAGAAAGATCCTCTTTACATTATGGGGTGGTCCAAGTTTTAAGGACCTTATTAGAAAACCTATTATCCGCGTCGCGAAATGGAAAAAGATGGAATAAGAATTTTTCTGACTCCCCCATATGAGCTATAAACTATCGGCAGTATGTTGCAAACCCTGGTTCATTGGTTGAAATAGTGCTCTTATTCGGTTAACCTAGAATTCAAGCATAATGCACTATATATATTGATGATTTAGCATCAACTATAAAAGGGCACATTAAGGTTTCAAAGCCTGCTCATTATAAGTTCATTATGGATCTACCTCAGCTACTCACGTTATATAGGTTAAGAAATAACTAGTCAAAGCTGAGACTGCCCTAGAATTAGTCAAGGATTTTCAGCTAAGTTTAAAAGGGATTAAGAATGGAGGCGTTTAACCCTCCTGATGAATAATTAGGGGAGTTCACATTAATAATGACACCAGATAAATCCCTTATTTTGGTATGATTGCTAGGAGATACGTTTAGGTTCAGGTGCTGCTAAGTCTCTCATAAGATCTTAAGCTTAGCAAACTTTTAGAAATTTTTCCCCTAAGAAACCCAGATATTAAGTATAAGGTAAAACTCACAGGCGAATCATAAGAACCATTTCTTCTGTTCCTGTCAGAAACCCCAAATCATAGAATTCTAAGAAGTATCCTTCCCCTAGAAGAAGTGCGTCAGCATATATAGTTGATATCTCTTCAATCTCTATCGATTGCGAAAACCAGACAGTATGATAAAAGCTCCATATGAGGATTGATGTATCTTAATAAGTTCTATAGATTGCTTCCATGCCTGATCAGTATGGAGGTTTAATGCATGGGACCACAAAGATATCCCGATAGTCATATGGTACTAAAGTCAACTAATGGTATTCAAAGAAGATATTCATAATAGAAATTGTCCAAGTAAATGTTCCCGATTAAGGAATTCGTGGACTTGTAACATAAATGTGTCATTTATTTGACACAAGCAATAATGGATAAACTGGAGCCTGAGATATGAAAAATCTCTATAACCTCCTTGTATCTTGATTACCTTCTCCTAGAATTACCTTGTTCACCTCCTGAAAGGCAAGTCGAGTTAAGGTTTACATCCCATTTAGGGCTGTATTATTATGAAATCTCCAAGACGGCTAGTACCATCATGGGAAGAATCGAAACCCTGATTAAATAAGTTTTAAAATAGAGGGTTCATATAGCCTAACTCAATATCCTGAGAATTCGGTATAGTTAATTAAGAAAGACGGTTCATTTTGCTTATGCATTGTTTACCGCAACCCTAATTAGGCAACGATTAAGAATCGCCATCAGCTGCCCAGGATCGTCGATTTGTTCGACTAACTATAAGGATTAGCTATTCCTTAAGATTAGTTTTGGGCAATGGTTGGAATAACCATCGCACCTTAAGATAAGCTTTTCTATAATAGTTGTTATATAAGTATCAAGGTGGCTCCTTTGGAGACCTTGTATAGATGAAACATCAAAACATCCGTTGGATGGACGATACTTTGGGAAGTCCACTTAGCAGGATCTGAAAGTTGCATTGGAAACAACGAATAAGATCATACAAATCCCTAATCATCTGTAAGTTACCAATATTCGGCAGAAAATCAAGAATAAATGAAAGTAGCAACCCTCCTAAATTCTTGTTAAGGAATAAGATTCAACAAAAGATATCACCCAGGAAGGGTGTGCCAAATTTGTTAAATTATCAGGCTAGTCAAGCTCTGAATATTTAGAATCATTCGAAGGAAATCGAATGCATCAAGATCAAGTAGCTTATAAGCTAAAACCTATTTAAGGAGTTTGGCGGGGCTCGCAATACATTGCACACTAGTGACTGAAGGATGTGTTTCGCCAATAAGTCAAGAAGCACTATCAAATAATGGTATGCAGAATTATGATGTGATGAGCATCCTGTATCGAATGAGGATCGACAGGTTAAGAAGCTCCAAAAGGATACATGTACCTAATACAGAGGTCACTTTGGGAGCTTGGAGAGACTCCAGATATGTTATAGAAGTTAAGTCCATTATGCGACAAAAAGTACGTCTAGCATTTTAGTAAATCTCGAGGTCGAGATTTCTTTTAAGGGGGTGAGGATGTAACACCTCGAAAATTCATGTCCAATAAAGTATTGACACGTGTCATAAACTTTAAACGTGTAAAGGATTACCTTAGAAGGACTAGAGTTGACAAACAAGGAAAGTATGTGAATATAAGGGTTCAGAATGTCAACAATGGATAAATATGCTTTACAATAACCATACATGATGTTTATACCCTTAAACGAATGAATCATGGATCATACGAAGCTAATCGTGAAAGAAAGTGAGAGATTACAAACTACAGGGGTTAAATGTGTCAACATGTTTAAAGTATACCTCTGAGTGACCTTTTAGCAAACCCGAAGCTTTGTAACGATTAATTATGCTCACTAGAATGCATGATAAAAATTTCACCAAGTTTCGTTATCGTATGGGAAAGTTATGATAAAATTCGTATACGAGGGGTTAAAAGCGTCAACGTTGAAATTTAAGACTTTTCGGTGGTCGTATGAATAACCGGGGACTTAACAAAGTTGTTTTATGAATTGGGATCCTTAAAAGTCAAGTTCGGGGGTTACCAGTGCAAGAAACCATGTTAAAAATCAAGTTTGGAAGTTCAGGGGCCAAACTGTCAACTTTTGAAAGATGTATCATGCTGACCAGGTCCTTACGGACCATAACACTCTGGACCTTACGGTCCGTAAGCAGGTCCCAGATGCAGCAACTCGTCTGTTGTCTGTTCAGCCCATGTAAACGACTTATATGGCCCTTAATTACAACCAAGAGCTGCCTAAACTAATTCTTAGGCCTTAGGGACACTTGTTAATCATCAGGGATCATGTATAGCCTTGTTTGTCATGATCTTGATGGATCAAGAACACTATATAAAGCCTCAATGTTTGCAACATTCTTGCATTCATTCCATCTGCATTTCTGGAGCTTTTGGGAGTTCAAGAGCAGACCCTAAGCATCCCTAATCGTGCATAGGACTTCTGTAAGTATGCTTAGCCCTTCCTAATTGAGTTTTACTTAGTTATTAGCTTAAAAGTCAAACCGTCGTAATTAACGTTTGACTTAGCGATTGATCATTAGTGGTCCAGTGATTAGTCGAATTGAAGGTAGTTATAAGTTGGTAATTATGTGGGCATTAAACCCTTAAAAGGGCACCCTCTGATTCCCGTCCTAACTTAGTCATTTGTCGGGTCAAAGTTGTTTATAAAAAGTCAACAGAACCATAATTTTCGAATTAACATGTAATTAGCAATGTAGAAGGCATGTAACTATTTTACCACTCATATAACTTAGTAATAAATGTAAGAACATGTCTAAGCATGTTCGACCCGACAATTTCCTGTTTAAACCCGGTTCGGAACCGAAAGTCGCAAAACTTTGACTTTTTCTTAGACTTCAGTTCTGACCCGATTTAGATAGGTTAGGAAATGCCTTAGAGCTTCCTTAGGACCAGGTTACATGTTGGTGTAACCCTCTGTGGTTGGATCGTTGATTGTCCGATTCGTTTACTCGTTTCCGTTAATTGCTTAATGTTGACCATAATGCCCTTTTGACCATAAAACGAGAATTTTGGAAATATGAAAGGACAACAATCTTTAATACTGATTTATAAACATGTCCCTAAAATTTCATATCGGTTGGAGGTCTAGATTAGGAGTTATGCTCAATAGCGTAATTAGAAAGCTTTTTGTTAATTAAAAAGCATAATTAGCGTAAAGCATATCTAAACCTAATTTTTGACACCAAACCTTTTACCCACTGATGTAATATAATATTTTGGGATTTTTGAAGATTTTTAATTATTTTTAAACTGATCATAACATGGGGTTATCGCCTTGATTCGGTTAATACCGATTATACCCTTTTTGTGTATAAAATGAGTTTTACATAGTATTTTGACACCAATCCAAGTGCTACTGATTTTATATAATAAATTAAGTATTTTGAACTTTATAACCTGATCAGAAAACTCAGATTTCCTGTATAACCCGGAAATCGCTTAAAACGGCTTTTTAACGCGTATTAAACACCTAGTATGGGTTTAAAACCATTTTGGCATATAATACTTATCACCAACTGATATAACCTATTAAATTAAGTTGTTTTACTGATTATTTCAGAACCGAATCTCAAAATTTTAAATAATCTCTTTTATAATCTTTTAAATGACCAAAATACCCCTACGGGGCTTAAATTGAGATTAAACTCGTTTTGGGCATAATGGAAGGTATCCTACTGATATCACGACATATTCAAAGCATATTAACCTAGGAAACCTGTTCGTGACTCATTTGGTTACTCGTTACGCACTTTTCGCGTTCGGATCGGCTTTTGTAACTAGTTTGCATATATTATCCGAAACGGGTCAAACCATATCGTTTATGTCTCAAAATCCAGAATGTGTTTAAGTTACCCATATTAAACAAGCATACAAGCTTGTCGGGTCAAAACCACATTCTAAACCGGTCTTCGCTTTATCATGCGTTTGAACCGTGTCTTCCTTTTTGGAAACTAACCGGTCTAAGTCTAAGCTTAATTAAAGACCCGTTAGGATTCTAATAGGTTATTAAAAACCTTCGTTCCAGATTTAGGAGCCCAGTAAAAGCTATCTGTACTTGCTGAATTGATATACGGCTGGGATTGAATTTATATTTAGCTCAGGTAAATACTTTTAACTTATTTTCCCTTATACGGGCTTGGGGTACGGTATATAAAATACCGCTTGGTCGGGCATTCGACCTTAATCGTTTGGTGGTTAAGTATTATCGAGATGACCCGTTTAAAAATTTGTTTTGTTTGCTTAACACCTTTGGGAGGTTAATGACCATGTCCCGGATATCCTTGGCATCATTTTACGAAATGGCCACGACCTAAGCGCGGGGTGTAGGCGTACACCCGTCAGTGCCAAAATAAATAATGTGGTGTGTCTATTGATCTTTAACCCGGCACGAACTGGGCTACTGAACGCATAAGGAACATGTAATTCTTTTACAAGTTTATATATTCAAATAATTATCCCAAGTTATAAAGAGTTTTGTGCCACGTGCATCCAAACCAATTTTATTAAACTTTTCAAAATGAGTCAGTTAATTGTATTTACCAGTGTAAACTGACGTATTTTCCAAAAAAGACTAAATGCAGGTACTATACGTAATAGGCTGGCTACTCCAGGCATCAATAATCAAGTCTCGCAAGCTTTAGATGTTAAAGTCTGTTGAACAGTGTTATCTTTTGTTTAAGATCCGCCTGTGGATCCATCTTACATTCCGTTGTGATATTTGATATTACTTTTGTATCGGATTGTAATATATTTTATCTTTTGCTTCCGATGTGCATTTAAATATTGTGTTGTTTGACTGTGATGACATCAACTACGTCACTATACTCCCCACCGGGCCCACCGGTAATACGTGGAAATATCGGGGTGTGACATCTATCCTCTAAACTGTCCCATATCAATCTACGTGGCACACTGTCATACGCCTTTTCTAAATCAATGAACACCATATGTAGATCACGATTTTTCTCTCTATATTTTTCCATCAATCTCCTTAAAATGTGTATCGCTTCTGTAGTTGACCGCCCTGGCATGAAACCAAATTGGTTTACCGTAACCTGGGTTTCTCTTCTAAGTCTAGTCTCAATCACCCTCTCCCATAACTTCATAGTATGGCTTAACAACTTAATCCCTCTATAACTACCACAACATTGGGCGTCTCCTTTGTTCTTATATAAAGGCACTACAATACTACTCCTCCACTGGTCTGGCATTCTTCCAGATCTGAAAATGAGATTGAACAAATTAGTTAGCCATTGAACTCCAGCATGTCCCAAGCACTTCCACACCTCAATTGGTATGTTGTCCGGACCCACTGCCTTAGCCCTTCCCATCTTCTTAAGTGCTGCCATAACCTCTCCCTGTGTGATACGCCTACAATAGTAGTTATTTCGTTGTTGTCTCTGTGTAATGGAGTTGTCGCTTTGTTGTTGGTAAGCCCCAACGCCGTTGAAAAGCTTGTGGAAGTAATTTTGCCATCTCGACTTTATGTCGTGTTCCTTGATCAACACACGCCCATCCTCTCCCTTTATAAACTTAACTACCCCTAGATCTTGCCTCCTGCGCTCCCTAGCTTTGGCAATCTTGAACATGTCATTTTCCCCCTCCTTTGTTTCTAGGCGTTCATACATCTTCTTATAGGCTGTGTTCTTTGCTTCAGTCACTGCTTTTTTCGCCTCCCTTTTGGCCTTTGTGTATCTCTCCCTCAATCTCACACGCTCAACGTCATCCTTGAACATGTCATTTTCCCCCTCCTTTGTTTCTAGGCGCTCAAATGTCTAACCTAACAGACATCTACTTACAAAACAACGATCTGAATCATTAAATGATGAACCAGGCTTAAACACCCTTTTATACAGTTTTGAAGTTGGGGTTGAATTAACATTTCCCTTGCTGCACCGAAAACCTTCAACTCTGATTCAGTTACTCGAATTTCTTGTTTGAGTTGTTCGATAATCGATCATGTCTCGGTTAACCAATTTCACTGTTTTTAGGTTAACGCTTTCTAGATACCAGTAAGTTCTTCATTCTCTTAATTTCATCACAACTTCATTGTTTCCAGATCAAACTTTGCCCTAAATTGAATGAATGTTTCATTGCAACGTATGATCAAACAAATTACTAACTTCAGTTTACTCAGATTATTCACTTTTTCGTGTATGATTTAACCAACATTTGTTCGGATTTCTTGAAATGGTTTCTGCATGCCCTAGATGTATGATTAAACAAATTACACACTTGAGTTATTCAGCTTTTCGTGTATGATTTAACTAACATTTGTTTGAATTTCTTGTGTAATCCAAAGCAATGCGTTAGGTTCTACCTGGAGAGGAAGATTTTTATCGACAGAGTCTAATAAATTCGATGAACCGCTTAAAGTTGAAGAAGCCGAAACGATAAACGTTCCACCGCCTCAGGCTGAGAAGGTATATTTGGATATCTATGTCAAATTAGCTTCTCAACTGTGATTTCTTGATTTTGTTTGTGTAATCAGTTACTTGTGCTTGGTGGAAGTGGGTTTGTTGGCTCGCATATATGTAAAGAAGCTTTAAATCGTGGCTTGTCGGTTGCTAGCCTTAGTAGGTATGTATTTGTTACTGTGTTTTTGCATCGTATTGATGCATAGTGTCGCTATAATGATAATTTGTAGTAGCCTAAACTGATATAATATTGATAATGATGTAATGTTTTTGCATCATATTAAACCACTCTAGAGTTGAAATAATGATCAGGTGACCAGTGGCGGATCTAGGATTCCGACCAAGGGGTAACGTTTTATAAATAAGCCGTAACGAAATCGAAAAAACGTCAAATTTTTCCAAAATTTACACTAATTTTTCCAAATTTTTTCCGACCAAGGGGTAGCGGGGGTTACCCCTACCAAAGAGGTAGGTCCGCCCTTGCAGGTGACGATTATACTCGTAAATAGTTCATGGATTTTGATAATAATCTTACATGGGTAATGACATGGATGGTAACTTTCTTTTGCAGATCTGGCAACTACTCTATTCAGGAACCGTGGGCTAAAAATGTGCAGTGGCATCAAGGTATAGCATCACGTTTACGAGTATGGTACAGATATTATCGGCGATATTGACCAACATCTGACCGACATTGGACCAATATTGACCGATATATCACCGATGTTTCCGATATCAGTATCTTTCTTCTTAGTTCTACCATTCGTCTTTTTTCTTATTGCTGCGATTAGTGTTTTAAGTCTTAAATGTTAATGTTAAATATTAGTGTTTTAAGTCTTAATCAATTCCTACTTGCTACAGTTATAGTGTTTTGCAAGTTGCAAAAGGTTAATTTGCTAATGTTAGGAAAGTATACTGATCTGTTAGTGTTAAATCACTATATATATAACTTAAGCATGATATTAAAATTACCGATATCCCACCGCAATAACCGATATCTCAAATATCGGTCCTTGATTGATATCCATTTTTTACCGCACTAACTACTTAGTTCTCAACGTATTTGTGCTTCTTAATTTAACACTCTGTTGTGTAATACTATACACAGAGAGAGAAAGAGAGAGAGAGAGCGAGCGAACTCACTTTAATCGCTCAAGAGGTTGTGAGTTGTTTATGAATTCAAGCATATGCTGCATGACATCTTATGAAGGCAAAACTTATATTTTGGTCACTCACTCGTGATAATATTATTTTATCATTTTGGTAATCAATTTTTATATTTAAGAGTTGTGTCCGGTAGTTGATAGAAATCTTAATTCCATGCCAACATGAAAAATCTAAATGTGTCATATGCTGATGTGGATAAACATCTGGACATTTATATTTTGTGATAGAACACTGCTTTGTACCTATCACACTAGTATATATATGCTTAATTTTGTTGAAAAATGTTATAATTTAGTTAAAAGATGCTTATAACTTTGTTTTAGTCAAACTATAATTCTATAAGTATGTTAAATGAACTCTTATCCATGTGTTCATTGTTCAGGGGACTTGCTATCTGGAAGCTCATGGAAGGAAGCACTAAGTGGAGTGACCTCTATTGTGTGTAGCTTCTTACTATTGCTTTAAAATGTAGAATCCTGACAGAGAATAAATACTCACGTCGTTAACAATTTGTTTCCCAATGGAAGGAAACCTCTTATAATTTATAATGTATAAACTATAACGATATTTCCTCTAATTATCTATATAAAACTTACAGGTGTCTTGTGTTGGTGGTTTTGGTTCCAATTCCTACATGTACAAGATCAATGGAACTGCTAATATCTCAGCCATTAGAGCTGCAGCTGAAAAAGGTTGGAGCTAAAATCACTTACCTTCAATTATTTTTTATATTTTTTTGCATCATTCAGTGAAGCAACAAGTGATAAAAGCCTCATGGAATATAACTTAAAGCATAAAGGAACTGTGTGTATTCAGACATATCATATAAGTTAATTGTCGCATGCTTGTTGCATCTAAATGTGTTGTACATTTTTACAAATTTTGTTTTTACTTACAGGGGTTAAAAGATTTGTTTATGTATCTGCTGCTGACTGTGGTGTGATGAATTACATTCTACAAGGATATTATGATGGAAAGGTAAATACGATTCTTTCTTTTTTCTGATTGTATTAGGTTTTAGAGTTAATTGCCCGGATGGTCCCTGTGGTTTCACGTTTAGTCCCCACCTTTTGAAAATAGCATGTATGCTCCCTATGGTTTGTCATTTTGTTACTCGGATAGTCCCCCAACATTTACTCTGGGGACTATCCGAGTAACAAAATGACAAACCATAGGGAGCATACATGCAATTTCCAAACTAACTGACATCTACTCAGGGACTATCCGAGTAACAAAATGACAAACCATAGGGAGCATACCTGCTATTTTCAAAAGGTGGGGAGTAAACGTGAAAAAACGTGAAACCACAGGGACCATCCGGGCAATTAACTCTAGGTTTTATGACTAACTAAACTGATGGTTGTGTAATACTGATGCAGAGAGCAGCAGAAACAGAGTTGTTGGTGAGATATCCTTATGGACGTGAGTGTTGTTCTCTTCACTTTCTCTTACAGTATTTTGTTCTTATTACCATGTGAACATTTTAATTTTGATTTCAGATGTGATTCTGAGGCCCGGATTCATTTACGGAAATCGTCGCGTTGGCAACCTGGAGTTACCTTTGGGTGTCATCGGTTCTCCACTAGAGATGGTACCATGCTACCCCAAGACATACTGAAAAGCCGTTGTTAATTATATCGCACTAAATATTTTTTTCATCGAGACAGGTTCTCCAAC
Source organism: Helianthus tuberosus (assembly GCA_030545235.1). Lineage (NCBI taxonomy): Eukaryota > Viridiplantae > Streptophyta > Magnoliopsida > Asterales > Asteraceae > Helianthus > Helianthus tuberosus. The sequence continues at coordinate 32,400,193 of CM060392.1, forward strand.
ATGCAAAGCCACTGAGTGAGGTTCCACTTGTGGGTCCACTGTTTACGCCACCTGTCAATGTTACAGCTGTAGCTAAAGTAGCGGTTAGAGCAGCTATTGATCCTGTGTTTCCTCCTGGCATAGTTGATGTCCATGGGTTATTGCGTTACAGCCAACAGAAGTAAAATCAATACTGCACAAAACTATAACAGTCCCTTCAGTATGTAGTTTTCCACTTTCCCTGATTCTTTTTTTCTTTTTAATCTTTTTCAGAATAAAAACCAATATTGCATCTTGGTATGATGAAATGTTAAACGCTTTTCTTTATTTCTAGTTTTTTAATTACTGTGCATTTTTTTAGTTGGAAAATGAAGTTGACAAAATATGGTCTTAACAATATACTGGCTCATGATTTAGATAATTTAACTTATGCAGTAGTTATGTATGTATTTAGATGATTTTTACAACACTTAATATGATTTGGTAATAGGAGTAAATGACTGAACTTTCGGGTCAACTGTATGCATTTTTACAATGGATGAATACGAGGGCCGAAGTTCATGGAAAAGCCTAGCCGACGGAAGAAATTAAAGGTTTGATAACACGAGCTGATTTTTGAATAACTGATGTCACATCTGATCTGAAACGACGGTCAAGATCATAAGTTCAAAAGTGATCCACTAGTATGGTGACACGTAGATCTGGCAAGGCGGCTTCCATTAAATCATGACCCGAAGGGTCGATTAAACTCACTTGTGGCAACACCAACGGTTGGGGCATAACTATTATCCAAATCATCAATAATACGTTAAGGCAAGGCTGAAAAAGTTAACAGCACTAATATCATGTTGGACTCGGTGTAACCGTCACCGGACCAGGTCCCAGACCTGTAAGAACTCTGCTATCGACTTTTGGAGTGGAATGCCTGCCATTGTTCGAACCGAAGGTTAATTTGGCCGTAAGGAAGAATATAGGAGACATGAAGACAAACATGAAATGTACTTTGACTGCGGTGGCGCGCATTCATGCGACAAAGAGGTACAATCACTTGTATTTTATCCGGCATACCTTGCATCAAAGCAGATGCCTGACAAAGCAATGCATGTGACGTGACACTCATCCGTACAATGAACATATCTAACAATAAAGAGGTAACAACCCTTATATTAACGACCGTGACCTTGCTGACAAAGCAAACAGGGAAACGAAACGCTCCTACGTATTATTTTACGATGAAGAGTAACGCAGCGAAAACTGAACTTTTTGCCTTGCAGTACTCTCTTCGAGTGGAATGTACAATCTCTCTAATACCGGGAAAATCATCGTTCTAGCCATTGTAACCCCAATTTTTTTACCACTGGAATCCAATGGAAACATGACACGTGGTGATAAAGTCTATTAAACATAATGCTGATATGTAGACTTAGCAAAACATGGCGTGTTGTGTTAAAGGTGTCATGTTTGACACGACATGTTTAGTCAATTAGTACAATTATTTACCCGGATGCATCACGTTTAACTAGGGGTGTTCATGTCTGATCCGAGCGAGGGTCTGCTCGTGCTCGGATTGAATTACAACTGATCCGATCTGATCGAATCGAATTTGCAAAACCGAACACAAAAGTGATGCCTGTGCTCGGATTGAATTTGAATCGATTGGATCGTTTTCGCTCGGTTTTATAAGAATTAAGAAGACATTCTACCAAAAAAAAACCTCTTAAATTTTTATCACCAATTCAGAGTACACTGTACAAAAACTTTAAAAACAGTCACCTTTTAACTAGAGTCATCAAAATAACAACCTTCATTAAAACATGTATAACCTGTGTACACTGTACACAGATGATTTCGGGTTCAATTAAATGATTTAACTGTACACACTGTATAACCTGTACACAGGTTATCAAAACACAAAATCGACCCATATAATTATAATTTCCTTCAAGATTATTTAGAATCTTATACTAGATTGCATTATATCTTTGTCGCTCTCACCGTTTTTCCCACCATTTTTTTGACGTTGATAAATCGATTGATACGGTCCACTTGCACGATATTGAATCTGGTTGCCGGTAATTGTCCCCCCTATCGACGAGACCAAAGAAGAGTGTTCTGATTCGTATCCAAAAGTCAATTTTATTTTGGTTGTTTGCTAAAAAAAGATTAAAAAAAATAAGTACAATTTTTAAAACAAATTATATGTTTAAATTAAAAAATAAAATATAAAAAATCTTACAAATATCGAGACCCTCTTATATGTCGACCCAAGCTCGGGCTAATGCGTACACCTCTTCATCATCCCATGTTTACAAGGGGTTTTTTGGCCTGGATCTCGGGTGTTTCTTTTTATTTGACACTCGTTTGTTCCATTTGGTTTGGTTTGATGGTGTCTCCGTTTGTTTCTCCGGGACAAAGTTGGGCTTGTTTTGGGAAGAGCCGAAACTTTGTGATGAGCCGTAACCTCCCATGTTGAAGTTCGGATTACAACCATTCTCATTTGGGCCTCATGAGAGGGGTTGGTTCAAAAGAATAGAATATTACCTTTGAACGGTAATAATATCCCAACCATTTTTTATACGTTATACACATTACATTGCGAGCCGGAACTCAAGCCATATCGCCCCCGAGGGCCGGTGTGCCTGGACACTATGGAGCGTTATAGGGGTGTTTGGCGTTATATGAAGCTTGAGTACACACGGTCTTAACAAACATACAAATTCATACCAAGAACAGAATCAAGAACTAATCAAATCAGCAACTGAGAACCGTAAACTAAATCATCAAACAAGTCGCTTAAGCGGATCAGATTTCACCATTCTGCCGGCTTAGAACGTTGAACTCCTTATCCCTACTTGCTTCTAGTTGCTTTTTACAAGGATTACTTGCTTCTAATTGCTTTTATAAGGATTTAAACTCAAACCAATTTATTATCGCAACTTAACGGCGATACTTTATAATGAACTGCTTTCAGTATGGAAATCATGTAACATGAAATGAAAAGGGCTTTTTTATCTACTCATAATCTATTAATTATATTAGTAATGGGTAGAAACAATACACCTCTTACAAAAAAAAAAAAAAAAACTCATGATAACATTAAATATAAAAAAATCAAATTATTACACTACAATAATTCATAAGAATACTCAAACATGATGTTAGAGCTATTTATATCACAATGTACGACAATCCGCCCTAACAACAAAGGATTATGATGGTAAGCCAACCCACACACAACACCAACGCCTATCTAGAGTCATTTGATTCAAGCGTGAGACATGTACAACACAATTTTGTGAACACACATGTCACACACCGGAACTAATACCTCTAGATATTCATTTGTGTTATCTGTGGGCTAGACTACCTTCATAATCCCTTGTTATCAACCACAAATAGTCATACATCGTGACATAAAGAGCTCTAACAACATGTTAGATCAAAACAAAAATATCTACAACAATGCTAATATAACCCGCATCTGAGATTAGCTTCTTCTCTGAGCTCCTTCAAGCATAATTTGTCTGAAATTTGTGATATATACAAAAGAAAATCAGTTTTAAACTAAATCGACAAAAATAAAGAAATATCGAATGGAAAAAGATGTGGGATGTACCTATGACTGCTGCTATTGGTAGAAGATCAAAGGTTTTTGGAACATAAGCGGCCGTTTCATCAAATGAAATACGGCGATTGTGAATGGTCTAGGGTTTGTTATTTTATAATGGTCTTGGGTGTTTTTTGTTAGTCCCTACCGTACTGTTTATTTTTGTATGTTAGTCCTTCTTTTTAATAGTATTTGCATACAAGTCCTTTCAATGTGGTACTTTATTAGATACTAATTGCAAATGAGTCTTTTGGTTCAGAAGTGTTTGCAAATGAGGCCTCTTCGGCCCTTAATAGCCTTTATCTCCATCTGTATAAAAATATATTTTTCTTTAAAGTTTGTTATCTTTTTTTAAATATCCCACACCCAACTCTTTGTATCTATCTATGTCTTACTCACAAATAATTATTTTATTATTATTTTTTATTTCTATACACTCGCAATAGAAATAGAAAGGGTTAAATATAAACCTTTAAATTGTATACTTTACTTTCTATATATATATTTCTTTATTAGGCTATAGGGTGTGGGGGTCATGGTTGGGACATAATTTGCCACCTAGGAACATGAATGTAAGGCTACATCACCCCTTTAATTGATTCACCATGGTTTGCATGGATTAAACCATGGCAACCATGGTCCCTCATTCATTTTTTCAACAAATCATTTTCTTTTTTTTAGACAAAGATAAATTAAAATAAATAAGGGGCTAGTGGTTTGGGAAATGACAACACCCTTAGGGTAGTGATTTTGACGGTGGATTATAGGTGAGTTACATGGCACTAACATGAAGGGTCATGGTGATCATGAGGGTCATAACCACACCCTATAGTCTTATTGTCGTGATTATATTGTTTCCTCTATCATATTCTTTATATTATATAGAGTAGAGGGTCAATTTGAATGCTCTAATAGAAACAAAAAGCATGTAAACACATTAAATTAGTTGGTGAAAGATCCCATAAACATATAATCTATAACTTAATTAGATGATAAAACTTTTGAACATAAAAAGTGTAAACTAAATAATAATTAGTGTGACTTATTTAGAGCAAGAGGTTGTTTCTTTAGCTTTTAACGAGGCTTTTAATGGTTTATATTTTTTACTGGTTCAACACTTAATAGTTCATACTGTTTGTTTTACGAGCAGATGTCTGAATGGTTCAGACATTTGTCTCTGAATTGTTAAGTACTATACTGAGTCTGAATGGTTAAGATCTCTAATCTGAATTGGTCAGACATTTGTCTCTGAACGGTTAAGTATTATACTAGCTCTTAGTGGTTCAGACATCTTACTGGTTTAACACTTAATGGTTTAGAATTGTTACTCATTCAGTACTTAACCATTCAGAAGCTACCAAATAGCCCCAAACTGATTTATATATAAAACATTGTAACTTTTGAACATAAATAAAAATACGAAACTAAGATGCATATCACTCATACATTATTAAATTTTGATTTTGATTAAAAATCCTAAAACACTTAAAAATAGTTTAAATTGTAAGTGGATCTCAATTTTCTAACTAGGTCACAATACTTTATTTTCTTAAGAATGAATTACATGTGTATTAAAGCATTTACATGAACTTACCGTGTTATGAATTACATATATTACATAGCGGTATCGATCTAAGTTACCAATGTATTAAGCTAACATTTATCTTTTGAACCTTACATTGGTCGATTACATTCATAAACGCCGAAGAACCAGAGTCTTTTTTTCAATAGGATCAGTTTTGTAATTCAAAAGAGGGTTACGGCGCAGTTTGTTGCCCGTTTACCTACCGCAATTTTGTAATTTTCCAGTTATTAAAATGCTAAAAATAAAAAAAAAGAGGAACTAAAAAAAATCATAAACCTTATGCTTGGACTCTGAAAGATATGTTATGGGGTATATTTAATTTAACTAAGACATATTTTCTAATTAGAATTCTTTAATAATAACATTTTGAAAGGGTGGACAAAGAGGCCATCAAAAAAATCTCCAAATTTAACAAAAATCCCCACAAGTTTCCTTGACCAAACAAGGGGATGCAAAAATGGGGCTAAAGCTAATGATAAAACTCAAGTGAGTGTTTAATGATGTACAAGATGAGACAAAGACATAGTCTAACGCTTGCAAATGGCCTCTTAAATCTCAAGGAGTTTTTATAATTATAATATGGTTGTGAAACTAGTTGATAGACATTAAACTTCTTATTAAGAGCGATCTGAGGTGTAGAAAACTGTTGTATAAAAGTGGTCTAGTTACAAGTGGTGTAGAAAACTGTTGTCTAAAAGGTGTATAATTTAAGAGTTTTGAGCATCACCAAATAGATGGCCAGAACTGTGGAGATCGACTCATTGAACAATGAAACAACATTTTGACAGATATCATCGAGAATAGAAGTAGAATTCATCAAGACGCAGAAATCACTGCCCATCACTCCATCGAGAAGCCTCGTTAGTTTTGTCGTTCATCGGCTGAGGTAAGAGATAAAATGTGGCCGCCTCAACGTGGGTAGTCAATCGACATATAACTGTTTCCTCAAATCTTGAGTTTAATCTGGCGTTTTGCAGAGTCAAGTCCACATTCAGCTGTGTCGCAGAATCAATGCTTATCGGCTGTTCTTCAATCTTTCATATCACATAGAACTCTTGTCTACGTCTTTCTGTTATGTTAAGCTTAGGGGTGGCAACAAAAACCCAACCATGATATTTTGGGTTATTTTGGGCCTGTTTAAAAAAGGAAATAAGTCAGAATGGGCTGAGGATTTAGTCAAGATGGGTTAGGATGGGTTTTAAAATACCCATCTAAATTTTAACATGGGTCAGGATGGGTTTTTAACTAACCCCAAAAATTAGCCCATCTTACTACTTCTAGCCCAAAATGAATGCATACCTACATAAACAGACCACCCATCTTACACATTACCATCACCACCGTTAATTTTCTTGATCTCCAAAGACCATCGTCCACATTACGAATTCCGCTTTTTCTCCAGGATAGACTCGACTATAATCATGATTCTTGAAATTGTTCTTCAAGTGTTCAATTTTGGCTTTCCATCTACCTGCATTCCCGTAACCCGAAAGAATCCAACTCGAGCAAAATCTTTGCATGTGGCTTGAATCATCAAACGGGTAAACCCCATTCTTCTTGTGATGATAAGATCCTTCAATACCACAATATCTAGCAGTTTAACTTCTATATCATCTTCTTCTTTTCTCGGTTCACTAGTGGCCGTATCATCGATTTGTGTTGAGATGGGTGGTCTGTTTGTGTTGACTGTTTTATGCACACCAAATGCTTGATGAAATGTTTGAGTGGTTGTGGTCGTGAAATTTTGTGTTTTGAATGGAAATATGAGTCGGGATGGTGATTAAATTAGTTGTTTTGATAGATTCTGGGTGATGTCATAGTTAAATGAGATAAAAATGAATTTCAGTTTGGAACTAGACGGTTTATTTGCGTTACATGTTTATCCACATCAAGTGTTTGATGAAATGTCTAAGTGGTTGTTGTCATGAAATTTTCTGATTTTTTTTATTTTTTCTGATTTTTTTTATTTACTTTTTATTTTTTGATTTTTTTAATTTTCTGATTTTTTTTAAACTTTTTGAATTTTTTTTTTTATTTTTTCAGTTTTTCTGATTTTTTTAATTTTTTCTGATAGTTTTAAAAAAATTTTGAATTTTTAAAATTTTTCGAATTTTTTTTTAAATTTTTAGCCTATCATGACCAAAACCCATTGTGACCTAAACCCATCTTGACCTTTTTCTTAAAAAACCCATCCTAACCCAAACTCATCCTAACCCACACCCATCCTAACCCATTACCCAAACCTACCCAACCCACCCATTTTGCCACCTCTAGTTAAGCTAATAAAAGGTGTTCAATCAATTTTGCATACACTGTTGATTTGGAATGCACCTATGCCAAGCAATGGCTCTACATCTTATTTGTTTTACTTTTTGAAACTTCAGTAGAACCACCGAATGTAAATATAGCATTTGTATGTAACATAATTGTTTCACAACAATTTAAGGCTAATTCGATAAGAGAAGACGTTAGACCCGTTGGCTGTAGCCAAGGTTTAAAAGAACGGAAACGAGTTTCGAGGCGTTTTCCTTTCGCCTAGGGTAAGGCTCGAGGCGAAAGGAGGCGTAAGGCCAAGGCGGTATTAATAAATAAATATAAAAATTATATATATTATAAAAATAATAATACTAACTAATTTCATCATCAGATTCATCAAAATCATCAAAAACACACTTAAAAAGACATGAAATGCTTGAAATTGACACAAAAAGTCAAACATCAAAAACAACTATCAAAATCCCCTGAGGCGCAGCTTTCTTAGCGCCTCACCCCTCTGAGACGCATATACATTAAAAACACCATGAGGCGCGCCTCAGATTCGTTTTTTTGGCACGCCTCAAACGTTTTTTAAAACCATGGCTGTAGCTTATTCTAATAGAATAAAAAAAAAGGCCTCACTTCCGGAGTCACTTTAAACGTTCAAGAAAGTTGACTCTACTGTCCATCATTATTAGGTGTAATGTTTAAACATGTACCATGCAAATATTTTGGGACCTCAATCAACAACAACAACAACAACCATACCCAGTAAACATACCCATTTATCAAATTCTCAAGATATTTTCTTTGACTTGTGTTTAAGGAACAGTACCAGCCAACCCATACCCAAGATTCATACTTTGACTTGTGTTGTAAATTGTAACAGCAAACCCATAGATATTCAATAAAACTAAAAAGAAGAGAAGTAGTGGATTTTTCAAGTACAAAAACATCCATAACATTTGGCATGTGCAAGTCACATGACCAAGCAATTCCAAGTTCCACCAAACCATCAACTAATAACTAGTACATCAAATGACATTTCTTACCTGTGAATCAAGTTACATACCGAAGAAGACGATATCCATTTCCCATTGATCCATTCAAGATGCCGCCTTAAATCAGACTGCTTGACCACCAGTTCCTCGTCCGTCCCCCTAAAAAACACCTCGTACTTTTGTCGGCTTAAAACCTTAGAAACCACACCCACCCACCACCCGTCGTTGCACAAAGCATCCACTTCTTCAAACATACGGAAATGCTCAATGGTTTCTGTAGGAGGACACGGACGAATGTGGTTGGAATCAACGATTTCTGTAAGAAGAGCCGTATCGTCATCGTTTCTTAGGGATTTATATTCGATTTTGAAATTCCCGTTGCTTAATTGTTCAACAATTGTGGCGGTAAACCAAGCGCCGTAGTAGCCCTCCTCGTCACTGCATACTTCTACAGTTGCTCCTTTAATAAACTTGTCGTTGTTAGAGATGTTCAACCCTATAGAGATATATGCCTGCAGTAAATCATGTTGTTAGTAGAAAAAATTTATTAAAACATACCATATGTAACATATTATGTGTTTGTTTGTTTGTTTGTTTGTTTGTAATCATCAAAACATACAACATCACCAACACAGACAGTTTTAACAGATTCCAGAAAGAACAAAAAACACTTGTGTTTTGACTGTTTCAAGATCTATTATTCTCATTTGCATTGTTTCAAGTGGTATGGAAACTAAGAAACGAAAATGTGGCAGTTAGGGCTGCAAATGAACCGAACGTTCAGCGAACAGTTCGTGAACCGTTCGTCAGGAAGTTCGTTTATGTTCGTTCGATTAGCTTAACGAACGAACACGAACGAAAAATTCCATTCGGTTAGCTTAGCGAACGAACACGAACACAGGCCTCGTTCGTTCGACTGCGTTCGTGAACGTTTGGTAATATGTTCGGTTACGTTCGTTCATATTCGTTCGTGTTCGTTTGATTATATTAAAAAAATAATAATAATAAACCTTTTATCTATTGAAAACTTGAAACCCTATTTTTTCTAAGTTAGCTAAAATTTGGACATTCTAAACCATTTTTTGGGATAATTATGTCTAAGTTAGTTAAACTTGATTCATTGTTTGGTAGTGTAGTAGACTTCTTGTGTTTTGATTTATCATTTGATGGTTGTGTTTAACTACTTATATAATGTTTAAGGATATCAATGTTTTTATTTTTTATTTTCAAGTTAAATGTTCGTTTTCGTTCGTTTTTATTTGCTTGTGTTCGAGACCAGTGTTCACGAACTGTTCGTGAACAACTGAATTTCCTTAACGAGCAAACATGAACATAAACTTATGTTCGGTATGCGTTCGCGAACATGTTAATTTCCCTAACGAACGAACACGAACAGGCAGTGAATATAAAGAAATGAGTTGACAATTAATTATTAAGCAATCTAGATGATAAAGAAATGAGTTATTAATAACCTGATCCTGATCCTGTTGTTGAAGGGGGGGAAGCCAGTTGCCATAAAACCACTCTCTATGAATCCTAAGCTGGGAGGCACTAAACTCCAGCTGTTCTCTAGTAGCTCTAAAGAAGACGTCATAGCGGTTACCGGGTAAAACACCCGTAATAACCCCCTCCCACCACCCGTCATTATAATAGGCATCTACCTCGTCGCTGAACTTAAATTCCAGCTCGCCTTTCTCTCGAGGCGCCAGAGGCCTCAACTGGACCACATTTAAGGTTTCACGGAGCGGTTTTCTTCCCGATTCGTCCGCCATTAATGTCTTGTACTCCACTTGAATTAGTTTGTTCCGGTTTTTCGATTTCACTACTGTCCCCATGTACCATGCTCCTCGGAACCCCTCCTCGTTGCTGCTGATTTCAACCTCTGTTCCTGGTTTGAAGATGGAGTTCAGATCCTCCTCCGACATTATTGTTTTCTTTCTTAGGGTTTTGTGGTTGGTTTTGGGGTTTTTTTTTATTTTTTTTAGAGAAAGAGTGAGTGTATAGGCTCCTTTTGGTATTGGAAAGTTGGAATATGTGAAGTCGTCAAGTTGTAGTTTCGAGTGAACTACCTCGAAACGGTGGTAAGGAAGGGCCTTTCCATCGAAATGTCTGTTTTTTGTTGTATGAAATAAAGATATAGATACATGTTTTTATAATTTTGATTCTATATTAAGGGGATAGATAGTCATGTACCATTTTAAACTATACGATTCTTAATGATTCAGAATTTTTACTGGTTCAACACTTAATGGTTCAGACTGTTTGTTTTGCGAGCAGATGTCTGAATGGTTCAGACATTTGTCTCTGAATGGTTAAATATTATACTGAGTTTGAATGATTAAGACCTCTTATATAAAGTGGTCAGACATTTGCCTCTGAACGATTAAAGATTATATTGACTCTTAATGGTTCAGACCTCTTATTGGTTCAACACTTAATGTTTCAGACATCTTACTGGTTCAGCACTTACCCATTCATAGGTTGGCAAACAGCCCCTTACTTTTTTATACACTTATTTTTACTATTAGATGGGATAGTAATGTCAAGGGAATAGTTCTGATTGGGCTTATTAAGAATGAAAAGGATTCTCCACCTTAAGGGCATAACTTGGGAGTAACAGATCTTGGTGAGGCAGAAGAACTCATTCACGAAAGGGTTGAATGGGAAGGTGAAGCAAATACAGAAAGGGTATAACGGAAAACAGAGCCAGATGCTGGAAGAAAGATCAGCTTTGGTGGTAGGATCGAAGGGTTGGACAACAACTTTTTCCAGACACTCTTGTGCTTTCGGTTCTCGGCCCAAACGGAGCCTAAAGTTGGGCCCAGCTCACTTGTGGAGCGCATACATGCACACACGATTTTGTGTGTATGTCTATCATTATCTTACAACACAACATACCAAACCCTAACTCATTTCCTTCCTCTTTCGAAACCGACGGCAGCCCCTCATCTCTCTCGAAGCTCTCTTGTTCCAAGCATCCTCGTTTAACTTTACAATCCGGTTAGTGTTTTGCCATTGTTTAATTGTTTAATGATCGATACATGATGTTAGTGTTTGATTATGTTCTTGCTTGATGATCGATGCTTGACGGTATGAAAGGATGGATGATGTTCGATGTTTAGGTTGTATATTAGTAGAGTTCTTGATAAACATCTTGTAATAACAAACTGTTAGAATTGATTTAGAAATATAATTGATGTAATCGATGATCTAGGGTTGTTTACATATACGCTTTTGATGGTTATCAAGTGTAGATCAGTTGTTATTGTTGTTTTGATGATACATATGAAAACTAGGGTTTGTATAATGGTGAGAAATTATTGAAATAATTGTGCTAATTGATCTACTTTGAATATGGATGATGATTAGTGTTTATGCAAGTCGAAGAACATGTTGAAGATTATGTTAATTTTGTTAGTTTTGATGTAACGGCTGCAAATTAGGGTTAGATTGTGCAAACTTGAATGGTCAACTGATTAACCATGAATTTCGGCAATGACTAACTGACACCACACACTTTCTGGTCGCACATCGGCATACCATACACCCTAGGCTGCATGTTATACAACACTGTGATGCACACCGCACACTTGGTGTCCGCATACTTCCATACTGTACACACTTGAACTGCACATGGTACAAGCTAATAATGCATGACCGCACACTATGGTGAGGCCGCACACTCTGGTGGGCCCGCACACTTGAATTGGACTGTTTAAAGCCTTGGGCCGCACACCCACCTACATTGGGTCACACACTGATGTTGGGCCACACACTCGCTAGGTCACACACTTGACTTTGGGCATTTAATTGATTGGGTCGTACAATTAGGATGAACCGTACACTCTAAATTGGGCCGCACACTAGTGTGTAATAACTTTTGGGCCCAAAGCGCTACTGTTCACGTATTGGAGTTGTGATATGTATGATACCATGTGTGTATTACTTGTTAGTTATGTGTACAAATACATGAATTATGTGAATACGAACCTGACTTCTATGGTAACTGAAGGGGTATGGTCCCAAAAACCTTGCGCAGGCGCATAGGACCATACCACAGCCTTATTCCAAAAGCATCTTGAACAAGACCCTGCGCGGCCGCGCAGCAGTCCTAAACAGGATTTGGAAATAAACAGTTCAGTAGTGAAGGAGTATGGTCCCAAAAACCCTTGCGCAGGCGCATAGGACCATACCATAGCCTTATTTCAAGAACATCTTTAACAAGACCGTGCGCAGCTGCGCAGTGGTTCCAAACAAGATGTGGAAGAAAACACTCTTCGATAACCACGCGCCAGAGAAAAGGAGAAACAAACATTCAACTAACACCCTTGCGCGGGCTCGCGCAAGGGAACAATTAGACTTGAAGATAAAATCCTAAACGTCTCCGTGCGTCTGAAATCAACACTTAAACAAAGGAACCTTTTTCTGTTACAACAAGAAGGACACGTGGCAAAGACACAACGGTTTACAGCTGTAGTGCGACAACTGGCACTTTTCCATGTATTTCGTACGCTAATAAACAGTAATTTGTGCCTTAATGACTATGCATGATTGAATTAATGACATGAATTGTTACACCCCAACCGATGGCGGAAACATCGGGGCGCGGCACTGAGCGAAACAGATTGTCCATGAGTATCCATAACAACTATTAATTACCAGATATTTAAAACGTCATGTCCCATACCATAACCTATCCAAATAAAATAGTTATTACAAATAATTGTCTCACAAACAAGTACTGATCCGACAACTCAGATTTCAAAATAGACAATTTATTTATTTGTTTCTAGGACTCTTTCCTAGCCTCGATTTCATCACACAGCAAACAAGGCGTCCAAGCATCTTATGCACCTGCCACATACGTTAAAGTAACAGTCAATACACATAGTGTAAAGGTGAGCATACAAGTTTAATAATAGCATATAGAGTTCGAAATCGATTACGCATAACTAGCACATACAACGTATGATGTGAAGCACGTTAGTTGTCGACATGATCCTATCAATACCAATGACTGCGAGTTGACTGCCCAAGGCAGTTCGTAACACATATTCACCACTGTGAACCATGTGATTAGTTGTCCTTAACAACCCCTGAGTGAACGGGTGCTGAGTCCAAACTATAGTACTATCGTTGCTAAGGCAGGTAGACAACAATCTATGTGTAAACATAACAAACAAGCATTCATCGAATCACGTATACATGCAGTAGCGGTTAGCGTTTAAGTATTGTGTAGTGTGTTTGATGTGATTTAGAATAAGTAATGTATGTAACACCCAAAAGTGCGTAAAGCAAAAAAGGTTCGAGTATACTCACAGCGGTAGAATTTGTGGATTGAAGGGAGCGCTAGAGTGAGATCAGCCTGAATAGTTAACGATAGCATAAACGATAAGCGGTGCATAAAACGATTCAAGTGTACCAAGGATCGGACGGTAATCCAATCGGATGGCAATCCGATCGGATGGCCAGTCGATCGGGTGACAATCCGTTCGGATGGTCATCCGATCGGATGGCCATTCGATTGGATTGACACCTCGCTTGGTGATGATGTGTTTGTGTATGATGGTTTGACTTTTGAAGTTTTCGTTGTAGCATTTTGAAAATAGAGAAGTATCTCTACCCTTCAGGTCGATCGATCGAACGGCCGTTCGATTGGGCGACGATCCGATTGGCGAGGCTTCTCAGTGTGAGAACAAGTTCACAGCAGGACGGTCACTCGATCGGATGGAAATCCGATCGGGTGGCTATCTTGTGCATTGAACATGTTGAAAATTGTTTAAGTGTCAAAGTCCTAATGTCACATGATCGGACGGTCACTCGATCGGATGGCAATCCGATTGGGTGGTAATCCGTTCAACGTTTAGATCCTTGAATAATTTGAATAAAAGTTTAAGTGTAGAACCAATGCGCAACCCGATCGGATGGCAATCCGATCGGACGGCAGTCCGTCCCGACAACCTGATCGTCTTGACACCTGATTCTGTTTGAAGTTTTGTAGTTTGAACGAGACGTTATGATAGCTTGTTTAAACAACAGGAACCTCGTCTCGACCCAAGTGACCCGACCGAACAGGAATCACCCTAGTCCGACCAGTTCCCGGTTCAAGACGGTTGTTCATGTTCAAACCCGAAATCAACTATCTCTCGGATAGAATTCAGATCTAGAACTGATACATCACTAAGAATGAGTAGAAGATCAGCACAAGCTCCGATTCCATCGGGTTTGAGTGCATTGAGTGTAAAAGAGTTGAAAGAAAGTTAGAAAACCATCTTTCAATCCTTTTCACCATGAATATGTTCAGATCTATGTAAGATCTTTGTTCATTCATGTGGAAATCGTCCAGATCTAAGTTGTTCTTGGTGGATTGAAGGCAAAACATGAAGTTCATAAGAACACCATGATGACATCATCCTAGAACACCTCAAATCCACTGATTTCTCGGTTAAAAGTTGAGATTTGAAAGAGAGAATGATGAAGAAGTGTGTGTAGATCATAGAAGTACAAGATTTAGGTTGAAAACTTACAAGAATCGCAAGAAATCGAAGGAAATAGAGCTTGAATGCGGCTGGTTCGAGTAGAGAGCTGTCACCATCAAGTGTGGTGACAAATGGGGGTATTTATAGGGTTTCCTAAAAAGGAAAGTGGGGGAATGTCACACCCCAACCGATGGCGGAAACATCGGGGCGTGGCACTGAGCGAAACAGATTGTCCAGAAGTTTCCATAACAACTATATTTACCAAATATTTAAAGCAACATGTCCCATACCATGTCATAAATGAAAATACAATTATTACAGAAAAGATCTAGTCAAATTGTTCTGTTCCGACAACTCAGATTTTCATTACAGACAATTGTTTATTGTTGACCTAGGTCTTTCCTAGCCTCGATTTCACAGCAAAGTAAGCAAATAAGCATCCTAAGCACCTGTCACATACGTTAAAGTAAAAGTCAATACACATAGTGTAAAGGTGAGCATACAAGTTTGATAATAGCATATAAAGTTCGAAATCGTTACGCATAACCAGCACGTACACAGTGTAAAATGAGGCATGTTAGTTATCGACATGAACCTATCGATACCAGTAACTGCGGGTTGACTGCCCAAGGCAGTTCGCGATACACACTCACCACTGTGAGCCATGTAGGTAATTGTCCTTAACAACCCCTGAGTGAACAGGTGCTGAGTCCAAACTAATAGTACTATCGTTGCTAAGGCAGGTAGACAACATTCCATGTGTAAACATAACAAACAAGCATTCATTAAGTCACGTATACATGTGGTAACGGTTAGCGTTTAAAGTATTGCGTAGTGTGTTCGATGTGATTTTGTATAAGTAACGTATGTAACACCCAAAAGTGCATAAAGCAAAAAGGGATCGAGTATACTCACAGCGATTGGTGGATTGAAGGGAGCGCTAGAGAGTACGGTTAGCGTGAACAGATTGATAGCATAACGATAAGCGATGCATAAAACGACACAGAGTGCAAGTGGGTAGGACAGCAGTTCGATCGGATGGTAGTCCGATCGGACAGCCGGTCGTTCGAGTGACAGTCCGTTCGGACGGTCGTCCGGTCAGATGACCGTTCGAGTGGATTGTTACTTCCTTTGGGAAAGATGTGTTTGTGTATGATGGTTTAACTTTTGAAGTTTTCGTTGTAGCATTTTGAAAACATAGAAGTACCTCTACCTTTCAGGTCGATCGATCGAACGACCGTTCGATCGGGCGACAATCCGATAGGTTGGGCACTTAAGTGAGAACAAGTTCGCAACAGGTTGACACTCGATCGGACGGTTGTTCGATCGGGTGGCATCCCTTGTGCATTGAACATGTTGAAAATTGTTTAAGTGTTGAAGTTTCGAAACATCACATAGTCGGATGGTCGGTCGGTCGAGTGGTAAATCGATCGGACGGCAATCCGTTCGGTGTTCCCAAAATTCTTGAGGGTTGATTTGAAAACTAAGGTGGGACCAAGGTGCAAGTCGTTCGGTTTGGCCGGTCGTTCGGACGGATGTTCGATCGGACAATAGTTCGATCGGACGGCACTCCGTCCTGGTCGGCCTGTTCGTCTTCCACTTGGTTGTTTTGATTGTTTGCCGTTTTATCGAGACATTTTGATAACGTATTGAGCAACAGAACCTCGTCAATACTTGGTGTCAAGGTCCCAGACCCGGTTTTACCCGTTCCAGGAGCCGCGGGACAGAAATCCGTGGTAATTAATATGTTGGCAGCAGAATTTTTAACAGGATCTTTTAAAACTTGAAAATGCCAAATTATCTTATTTCATAATTTGGGGATAACACCCATAATTTACAATAAAGGTGATTTCACTGGGAAATCCCTGTTTTTACAAAAACATGTTTCTTTATTTTACTGAGCCACTTCCTCAAGCTTGTTGTGCTACACGGCACTTTTTCCTGGATCACAGCAGATCACCTGAAACATGTTTTAAAAATATTTTATCAGCAGGAAAATACTGGCAAGTCACTCAAGTTGCACAAAACGACACATTGTTATAATATACAGTATTAAGGGTGATTACATTGTTTTTTCAACCAATTACCCCAAATCGGTATTTGTCACTCGATAGTATCTGTGACTATGGTCAGATCACCCATTGGCTAACCCGTTGTCCAATGGTGACGGGTATCAAGTAATGTATACAAAACCCCACATACCGGCAGTAATTGAAGATTACAAAGACTTAATCCCTGTAATTATAACTTTGAAAACAAGTAGAGTTTTAAGAAAACAATTTGATAAAAAGAGAATGACTCACATTGTAGATTTAAACGGGCAGAGTTTAGCCTACTGATTTTAGCTTGGTAACCTAGATAAATAACAATGCACACGAAAACTAGGTCAGTAACTTAATACAACTTTTACGACAACTCACGAGATCAAAACCCCCACGACGAATGACAAAGTATAGCCCAATTACGGGCAGCACTTAAACATCCATCGGACCGGTCTCAATCGATCGGACATTAAATCGTAGCAGTGATCGAGTTATTACCCTGTTATCGTGGCAAAATTTCGTGCTGTGTGTGTGTTTTTGGAGTAAACAGACGATATCTCAATGTACGAAACGAGTTTTTACGTCGAACCAAAGCCAAAATTCAAGTGCCAATGCCCTGCATTTATACTGAGTTTTTGGTTCCCCCACGTGGCGCGCCAGGGACACATGGTTCCCGCGCGTGGCGCGACGGGTCACTTTTAGCATAGGGTAGCCACGTCTCTTCCTAGCTTGGGTGAGTCGACCGTTTGACGAAATTCAATTCCTATCGTAAACTGTAAGGATAATACTAATTAGGGAATACCCCCCCTTTGAGTTTTAGGGGCCCTGATCCTGATTCCAACTGTTCTGAAAATTTTAGGGGTCATGCAGTATCACTTGGGGGTCTCAATTAGGGTTTCCTATTAAACATAATAACATAAGAAATAGTAATTTTAATGAGAGTTGTTACATCCTCCCCACCTTAATAAAAATCTCGTCCTCGAGATTTACTGGAATAAGTAGGGATATTTTCGCTTCATTTCTGATTCTAGCTCCCAAGTGTACTCTGGTCCTCTCTTTGAATCCCACTTGACTTTGACCAGTACTAGTCTTTTGTGTTTGAGAAACTTGACCTTTCTGTCTTCTATCTGTAGTGGCTTCTCAACAAATTTTAACTTTTCATTTACCTCTACATCTTGAAGAGGTACTACCAGGGATTCATTAGATAGACATTTCTTGAGATTGGATACATGAAACACATCATGTACCCCAGCTAGCTCTTCTGGTAGTTGTAAGCGATAGGCAACTGGTCCTATCCGCTGGATTACTGGGAATGGTCCTACGTACCTTGGACTTAGTTTTCCCTTCTTACCAAATCGGACTACTCCTTTCCAAGGAGAAACTTTCAAGAGTACCTTATCTCCGACTTGAAATTCTAGTGGCTTGCGTCGATTATCTGCATAACTCTTCTGGCGATCTCGTGCCATTTTCAGTCTTTCCTTGATTTGAGTGATCTTGTCGGTGGTTTCTTGTACGATTTCGGGACCTGATAATTGGCTTTCTCCTATTTCTGCCCAACAAACTGGAGTTCTGCACTTTCGTCCATACAATGCTTCAAATGGGGCAGCTTTAATGCTTGAATGATAACTATTATTATAGGAGAATTCAATTAAGGGTAGGTGGTCATCCCAGTTTCAACCAAAATCTATTACACATGCCCTGAGCATGTCTTCCAGGGTTTGGATCGTCCATTCACTTTGTCCGTCTGTTTGGGGATGGTAAGCTGTACTTAAATTTAATCGCGTCCCCATAGCTTCTTGGAAACTAGTCCAGAAATGTGAAGTGAAACGACTATCTCTATCCGATACAATGGAGAGTGGGACTCCATGTAAGGATACTACTTCGTCTACATACAACTTTGCTAACCTTTCCATGCTAAAGGTTTCTTTCATGGGTAGAAAATGAGCTGATTTGGTTAATCGATCCACAATTACCCAAATTGCGTCGTTACCTTTTCTGGTTTTGGGCAACTTAGTAACAAAATCCATTGTTATTAGTTC
The DNA here is from genome assembly GCA_030545235.1 of Helianthus tuberosus. Lineage (NCBI taxonomy): Eukaryota > Viridiplantae > Streptophyta > Magnoliopsida > Asterales > Asteraceae > Helianthus > Helianthus tuberosus. The sequence goes on from CM060392.1 coordinate 32,419,181, forward strand.
CCACTTCCAAACAGACATTTCTAATTGTTGAAGTAACCCTGAAGGTTTCTAGTGTTCTGCCTTAACTTGTGAACAAGTTAGACACTTAGATACATATCTAGCTATGTCCTTTTTCATTCCTATCTACCAGAAATTATTCCTTAGATCTTGGTACATCTTATTATTACCAGGATGCATGGTATACCTAGATTTATGGGCTTCTTCTAAAATTTTATCTCTTAATTCTCCTTGTTTAGGTACCCAAATTCTTTTCTTGTGGAATTTCCAAATTCTATCAGTTCCTTGCTCTAGTTCCTTTATTCTTCCTTTCATTCCTTCAGCATCATCTTTGATTGCTGTTTCTTGAATGTTTTTCAATTGTTCCATTAAGTCTAATTGTAAGCTTAACCTAAGAGCACAAACTCGTTTTTGCTTTTCGTGATACTTACGACTTAAGGCATCTGCAGCTACATTTGCCTTTCCTTCATGATATTGAATATCACAATCGTAGTCACTTAGAATTTCCATCCATCTTCGTTGTCTCATGTTTAATTCTTTTTGCCCAAATATATATCTTAAGCTCTTATGATCTGTATAGACAGTAAACTTACTTCCATACAGATAGTGTCTCCAAATCTTAAGGGCAAAAATTATCGACCCTAATTCTAAGTCATGCGTTGTATAGTTTTCCTCGTGCTTTTTCAATTGCCTTGAGGCATACGCAATTACTTTCTTGCGTTGCATTAGCACACATCCTAATCCTAGCTTAGAGGCATCACAGTAAACTTCAAAATCTTCTGTTCCTTCTGGTAAGGCAAGAATTGGGGTGTTGGTTAATCTTTGTTTTAAAATCCTAAAAGCCTCTTCTTGCTTAGGTCCCCATTCCAACTTAACTGTTTTACAGGTTAGCTTAGTTAATGGCACAGCTATCTTAGAAAAATCTTTAATGAAGCGCCTATAGTACCCAGCTAATCCTAGAAAACTTCTAACTTCCGTAACTGATTGCGGGACCTTCCATTTGGTGATTGCTTCTATCTTGGAGGGATCTACGTGAATACCTTCATGATTCACCATGTGTCCTAAAAATTGCACCTCATGTAGTCAAAATTCACACTTCGAGAATTTGGCGTAAAGCTTCTCCTTTCTTAACAAAGTTAAGAGTGCATGCAGGTGCTCACAATGTTCTTCTTGGCTTTTGGAACAAATAAGTATATCGTCAATGAAGACAATTACAAATTTATCCAAGTATGCTTTACAGATTCTATTCATCATGTCCATGAATGCTGCAGGAGCATTTGTTAGTCCAAAAGGCATAACTGTAAATTCGTAGTGACCATACCTAGTTCTGAAAGCGGTTTTAGGCATGTCTTCTTCTTGTACCTTCAACTGATGATATCCGGAGCGTAAGTCTATCTTAGAGAAATATCGAGCTCCCTGAAGTTGATCGAAAAGATCATCAATCCTAGGTAATGGGTATCGATTCTTAATTGTAACCTTATTTAATTCCCTATAATCGATACACATTCGCCTCGAACCATCCTTTTTCTTTACGAACAACACTGGTGCTCCCCAAGGGGATGAACTAGGTTATATAAATCCTTTACTGAGCAATTCATCTAATTGCATTTTCAGTTCTAACATTTCAGTGGGTGCTAATCGGTAGGGTGCCTTTGCTACGGGTGTAGTTCCAGGAATTAGATGAATTCTAAATTCTACTTCCCTATCGGGTGGTAATCCAGGTAGTTCTTCTGGGAATACATCCGAGTATTCTGATACTACCGGAATTTCCTTAAGTTCCTTACCCTTAGTGCTAATGATTACTGAAATCATATACACTATTCCTTGCTTTCGTTCATAACTAGCAACTTTCATTACTGAAATGAACTTCATGGGTTTACGCGGCTTATCTCCTGTAATCATAATTACTTCTCCTGTGGGTGAACGGATTTCTATGGAGTTCTTATCACAAAGGATTCGAGCATGGTTGGCAACTAACCAATCCATTCCTAACACAACATCGAATCCAGCTAAATTCATGGGTAATAGGTTTGCAGAAAATTTATGACCTGAAAGTTCTATATTTTCTTTGTGCAAAACCGTATCTATGTTAACAGAGTTCCCGTCTGCCGTTTCTACTATATAAACTTGCCTAAGTTTCGTTAAAGGTTGCTTAAGAGCTTGGCAGAATGAAGTATTTATAAAACTTTGGTTTGCACCAGAGTCGAATAATACTTTCACATAAACGTTGTGAACTAGGAACGTACCAGCTATTACGTCAGGAATTAGTTCAGCTTCCTGCGTAGTCAATTGAAAGGCTCTTGCGTTCTTCTTGTTAGTCCCTTCAGCAGGCTTGACCTTGTTGTCTGCTGGTTTGACCAATTTAGGGCATTCGGGTCGGAAATGCCCAGCTTCTCCACAGTTGTAGCAGATTTTTGTTTTCCTTCTGCAATCTTCTTCGTGATGACCTATAGCTTTGCAGAAGTTGCAGGTTTCATTACATTTTCCAAAATGTTTCTTTTTACAGTTCCTGCAGAACGGCGGCGTGGAAGATGATCCAGTTCCCTTTCTCTTGAAATTGCTATTATTACCCACACGAAATCCTTGGGTAATTTTTAGGATCGTTTTCAGACCCGAACGAGTCGTTCAGAAGAGTTTTACTCAACACGAGAGGCGGAAACAAACGTGTAGAGGTCAAATCAGCAAGATATACACTTTAAACTGTTGTATGATTGAGTTGATAATGATTTACAGCCTGACAACACTTCGGCAGCACTTCGTTACACTGACCGGAAAATTACAAATGAAATCAAGACATCTAGTATTTATAGGGTGAGCTATTTCGTTTGAAAGTGGCATGTGTCACTTCAAACGAAATTACACATGTTAATTTCGTTTGAAGGTGTCACATGTCTTGTTCAAACAAAATTATATCAAATACTCATAAAACCTACCCTATTTCTCGTATAACGCGCCCTGATCTAACAATTGTAATGTAAGACTCGATACAAGACGAAGTCGACAGACGCATGCACAAACAGACTCCCCCTCGAATGTTGACGAGTCTTAAGTGTCGAGTCTTTAACGTCTTCAGTCTTTATCAGTCCTCTCGAACTCTTTGAAGTATTCAACACTGTAAGTATCCTCAAATCTTTATCTCTTTCTTCTCTTTAGCATCAACAAACTCCTCCTCGAACAATCTTATCTTCTCGGATGTCTTCAGACTCCCCCTTTCGATTAGCTGGGATCGCAGCCTGGATTTTTGAAATCACAACATCCTCAAGTATCGAAACCTGGCTATCTTTCACAGAGATCTGCACATTCTCTACCCAAAAGTAAATTTCACAAATTTAACAATTTACAAATTTATCTATTCAAACTTCCTTCAAATATCAACCAGAATGATTAATCAATGATAATTTCTGATGAATCACATGTAAGTTTATTCAAAATATTTTCTCATTTAGACACACACTCCCCCTCACCACATGCTCATCATGTTTAGCACTTGGAATTTTGAAAATCAGCTCTCCAACATCAGTTGTCTAAAATCTTTTTGGATTTTTCAAAAATTTATGCTAAAACACACTGAAAATATTTTTGGATTTTTTTTAAAGTAAATGAAATGCAATAAAGAAATATTTACAGACAATATTTTTGTGAGTTTGTGTAAGAGGATCATATCAGTATATGAGACAAATCACCAACACCGTTAAGCTTTAAACATTTTAAATTCTAAACGATTCACTTAGATTATCAGTATACTGATCCATTTAAATTTTCACACAAAGTTCAACTATTTCGAGATACGAGATTAATGTTTTAAGCACTTAAACTTAATCACGTGTCCCACCACTTGAATATACTCCCGTATCCAGATCCCAATATTCAGTCTTACAGGTGAGTATACCACATATGATATCTGTAAGGGGTTAATTGCGAAACCGTGAGAGCTCAGGTCAGAACTTCCGTTCAGCAGAGAGATGACGGCTCGACTTTTGGCGTGTCCCCTTTAGAGGATCTTTTTTACAACAGCATTGATTAGCAATTTTATTGTCTCTTCATTTTATGCTGAGGGCGGCGCTATATTTCAAGCAAGCAGTAAAGTATTCTCCGGGGACTAGGCCATTGCTTCCGCATTATCAGAAGTCCCGGGATAATACCCCAGATATCACTGAGCATAAAGACCTAGTATCTCAGAAAGAGGGACCTTTCAAACAAGATTTCGGGGGTTACCCATATATCCGAGAGATGTTTCCCCACGATATAAGCAAGTTTGAAATTTAGGTTTATATCTCGTCACAATCTACTAAATGTGCAAAAATCTACTGGCACATCATCAGTGAGACCGTTTATCACATTTTTAACATTCCATTTCTTTAGCATGCTGTGATAGTCCACTGATGTACTATCATTTCCTCTTCTTAGACACAAAAATTCAATTTTTCATTTTATCATGTTTTTGGCTTTTTCAAATTTTCAAATGTTTTTGGATTTTCAGAAATTTCAGAAATTCTTACTCCCCCTAAAATGCAAACACATTTAAAGAAAATTTGATAACAAACTATACAAGTAAATTGACAACCGATATCGAATCACTTCAATTCGCCATCCACTTGGCAAAAACAATCAGAACTCCCCCTCACAACAAACTATTTTCCCATTATGATTTCAAAACACTTAAGTTTGTTTTAATCAAATGGTTTTTCTGGAAAATAAGTTTTGTTGATTGATTTTAAGCATTTGTAGGTTAGGGGATAAACTCATCATTTTGTTTCTCAACCACTTGTAGGAAATCAGATACAACTTAATGTCCTTGATTTACCACTTGTCAGTGAAAACCTTCTCAATCACTAACAGGTTCACTTGCCAACCAAAACCACTTGTAAATCAAAATATAACAATATAATGATATCACCTGTAGATTTACCAACCAAACCTTTCAAGAATGATGCCGATTCCTGCTCCACGCTTACCAACCTGGGAGCTCCGGCAAGTCAAGATTTTTATTTATGAAAAACAGACATCCAAGCTTCTCCAAACTTGGATGTTTCTTCCTCACCTGCACTTGGGTAATAAGTTGCTTTCTTTGTTTCATAAAATTCCTTTACACCTTGCACTTTACCCTCAACCATTTTCCCAAAAATCTTTTTAACATTTCCATTAAATGCTTTCTCAACATCAAATTCTTTCTTTTCAGAATAGAATTGATTCGAGATATCAACTTTTCCAACTTTTGATTTAAAATTTTCAGCCCTCAATGGTGGAAAATGAACATCATCCATTGGAGGTACTGAGTTTTCATCTTTTAACTCAACTTGTGGCTCATCTGACTTTATGGAATCAGATTCATCGCCAGATTTTACCTTAGAGTTCTTAACAACCCATTTATGTTTATCAGGATTCACACTTCTCCTGTAAAATCTCTTTGAACATTCACCAACTTCATATGTTGAATTTTCAAAAACTTTGAATTTTTCAGTTGGTGGTTCATTTTTCTCAACAACTTTTCCTTTAAGTTTCTTAGAGACTTCCTGTTTTGTCTTTGATGCTTGAGAGCAATTCCATGCAATGTGACCAGCTTCATTGCATTTGTAACAGGTTCTTGTCTCCTTTCTTTGATTAGCTCCATTCTTCACATTTTCTTGCTTCTTGGCAAGGAATTCTCTGTTTGATTGTTTCCAGAATGGGCTTTTTTCTTCTTCTTCCGAGCTTGTTCCTGAAAAAAATGTCATTTTTGATTTAAAATCTCGGACATATTTTTCATTTTTATAATTTTCTGGTGGAATAAATCCTAAACCTTTCTTTTTGAAATTACCGTTATGGTTTGGTTTCTTTTGAAAACCAGAACCAGAACCGTAACCCTTTTTCTTGTTTAACCGTTGTTGAACTCTTGAAGTGTATTTTTTAGGTTTTTCAGTAAGATTTACATCTTTTATTTCAGAAATATTAATTTCTGTTAGTTTGAAAACCTTTTTGATCTTTTCAAAATTAACACTTCTTATTGGAAATTCCTCATCAGAATATAATTTGTCTGAATCAATCAATGTATATGCCACTTTGATTGCTTCGTCATTCAAATTAGATTTTGATAACAGGAATTCTTTATTGTAAACCCGTTTAACCGACGACTTTGAACTGTTGACCAACAAACTCGGACTTTTGACGGACGAACTTGAACACCCAGACTCGGACTTTGACTTAGACTTTAACTCTGACTCTTCATCTGTATCCAACACCTGATCGACCACCTTTTTTATTAACTCGGACTCATGATCAGTGTCAGACGATGTAAACACGACATCAATGTTTTCTGGTAGTTCATCGGTTATATCGGACTTTAACTTTATATTGACTGCTTTTTCGACTTGCTCCTCATTCGGTTTTCTAGGTGAATACCCTTCCCAAATCAGAGGCGGACATTTGTTATAACTAACGCTCTGTTTCTTACCAGTATCCTTCTTCTTTGGCTTCTCATCTTTAAATGCTTCAAAATCTGTAACAGTTGGATAAATTCGATCAATGAGATAATCAGAACTAGAATAACTTTGCAATAAACGTCTAATTCTCTCATTTTCAATCTTTTCTGTCTCCAACTCCTGCTGCAACTTGGCACATTCCTCAATGTAGTGATTTATCGCCTTCTGCTTTGTCATCATCACAGCATTCATCATAGTCAACGCATCTTCTCTTTCTGAATTAGTCTTTTGTAGACTAGTTACCGTTCTATTCAATACATCGTAAGATTCTTTCACGTAGTTGAGATTGAACAACAATTGTTCTTTCAACTTTTCAAACTCAACCAGTTTCACATCTTTTTCTGCACATTGCTTGCAAGATTCTAAACACTTCAAGCAAGGTTTGATGACTCCCAAAATCTTTTCAACTTCGATTATTTTCTCCACTTCAACAACTTTCTCAATCTCAATCACCTTTTCTATTTCAACCATCTCCTCAGCTTTAACTTCTTCATTTTGAACAGTCTCTTCTTTTTTATCAACACTTTCACTCTTCATTTTCTTTTGTTCTTTTGCTGCTTGTCTCTCCTTCAGCTTCTCTAAGCGATCTGCAAAATAAAATTAAAAACTTTCAGGAGATAGATGAGTTTTTGCAACATTAATATGTTTTTCTTCCTCATCATCACCACTGTCATCAGTTGGTGATTGATCAAAATCTATTGTCTTTTCAGAACTCTCATCTGAAGAACTAGAATCAGATGGTGTATGATCAAAATTTAATGTCTTTTCAGAACTATCATCTGAAGAACCAGAATCTGATGATTTTTGATCAACATCAGTTGCTTCTTCTGAACTTTCATCGGATGACACAGATTCTTCTTTTTTATTCTTTTCATGAACACCAATCACTTTCATCCATTCTGTAAACAAATCAGGTTCTTGAACTATCTTTGCAATGAAAGCTTTAAAATTCCCATTCTCATCTGCAAACTGATCCCAGCTAAACCCTTCAGGTAACTTTTCATCATCTTGGTTTATTAAACATGCTTTACTATCAGCTGAAATATATTTGTTCCAGTTGAAATTTGGAGCCATTTTCTCATCATCTTGATCAATGATACCAGAATAAGCTTTCTTGTTAGCATCTTCTATCATTTTCCCATGAGCAGTTTGTGTTTCTTTTTGTTGATATGGTTGATGAGCAACTTGTTGATACATGGCTTTCCGATAGTAATCATCTTTTCCAAAAGAATTCTTTGCTCCACTAGCCTCTTGATTTTTGCATTCTCTTTTAAAATGACCTTTCTCCTTGCATCGAAAACAAGTAACTTTAGATTTATCAAAACCCAAAGTAGACACATGTGCATCCAGAAAATCATTTCTCCCGGTGATCATTTTAAACTTTTCTGCTCTCCTCAAGACACTAGCTAGACACCATTTGATGTCCATTAGCTCCATTTCTTCAGCGTCTATCTGATCGTAATCCTCTTTTGTCAGCATAGGATTTCCGATCCTCCCTGCAAGCAAACCTTCATAAGATTGTAGCACAGTTGCAAGTAACGCCATGTGATCTTTCGCAATTTCTTCAGAAAAACTTTGACCATCTGGAAGATTCAATGCAATGTTGCACTGTATCACACAACCATTTCCACTTTTTGAACTTTGAGAATGAAAGCTTGATGTTGAACTCTTTGGATTAACACTTGGAAATGAAGAGAATCCACTACTGCTGTTTGGACTTTGTTCAACAGTTTCAGATGAATTTCCAGCACTAAAAGCGGTTTGAATTTTAGGACTCCTTTCAATCTCTTGAACATTGCCTTTGTAATACATCTTCACACCTTGTTGACCACTTGGATTATTCATCCTCGCAATCTTTTGCTGTTCAAGATCTTGACCCTCAATCTTCTCGATGAACTGAGAAATAGTCAAACCATCATAAACTCCGGTATTCTTCAAAATCATCAAAAATGTACCCCATTCTTTTTGAGGTAAAGCATCAGCTAATTTGTCAACCCATTCCTCTCGATCTTTGGTTATGCTTAACAACGACATGGAACGAACTAAGTGGCAGTATCTTTCAATCAGTTTCTTTGTATCTTCCCCTGGTAGACTTGTGAATAGATCAAATTCTTTCTTAAGCAGTGCCTTTTTACTTTTGATCATCTTCTCACTTCCCTCAAATTTAATTTTAAGAGCATCCCAAATTGATTTTGACGTTTTGTCATGTTGAAGCAAAACAAAGATATCTTCTTTTATAGCTTGCTGAAGCAGACTAATCATCATTTTTTCAGCCATGTACATGTCTCGTTCTTTGTCATTGAATTCAGAGATTTCTTTCTCAACTTGCAGATCAGTACGTGGTAGAACATACTTCTTCAAAATACACTCCCAAGATCTCAAGTGATTTGCTTGAACCCAGTTCTCAAATCGATCTTTCCAACCGTAATACTCTTCAATGCTCATTAGCTTCGGGGGCTTTTGAGTAGTTCCATTCTCATTTTCCATGTTCATATTTTGAGTAATTGTTGTTGGACTAGTCGAGGATGTAGCAAACGCGTTATAGAACTCTTCACTCATGATTCGATAACAAGTTCACAAACTAGTCAATCTCAAACGAAATCCCAATACAAATGAAATGATGTCTTGAAACGAAATCACGCACTAAACAGTTTCAAACGGAATCTCAACTTTAAGTACCCTTCAAACGAAATCACAATCCAAACTTCAAACCAAATATCAACCTGAAACGAAATAACAGATTTTGTTTGAACACTCAAACGAAATTATGCTTTCAAGCGAGATCAACAACAATCTTCAAACGAAATCCTGTTTTCAAACGAGATTACCACCAAACTTCAAACGAAATTATCCCAACTTGCTATTTCAAACGAAATTACTCTGCACTTTCAAACGAAATCAGTCAAATAATGCCATCTCAAACGAAATCACCAAGTTCCTTCAAATGAAATCAGAAACTATGTTCACTCTCAAACGAAATCATCCATCAACTTCAAACGAAATCAGTATGACATCATCATTTCGATCTGATTTTGGTCCAATTGGTCAAGCAAATGGTCGATTTTAGTTCTGAAACTTTCTAGGGTTTGTTAAAACAGTGTTGCGCACATGATATTAGAAAATTGTCCAATTTTAACCGTGAAAACTTGTTCAATTATGAAAGAAGGTGTAGAAAACAGATTTTCAAGCTGAATTTGGCAAGAACTCTTCCTCCTGAGCTCTGATACCACTTGTAGGATCGTTTTCAGACCCGAACGAGTCGTTCAGAAGAGTTTTACTCAACACGAGAGGCGGAAACAAACGTGTAGAGGTCAAATCAGCAAGATATACACTTTAAACTGTTGTATGATTGATTTGATAATGATTTACAGCCTGACAACATTCGGCAGCACTTCGTTACACTGACCGGAAAGTTACAAATGAAATCAAGACATCTAGTATTTATAGGGTGAGCTATTTCGTTTGAAAGTGGCATGTGTCACTTCAAACGAAATTACACATGTTAATTTCGTTTGAAGGTGTCACATGTCATGTTCAAACGAAATTACATCAAATACTCATAAAACCTACCCTATTTCTCGTATAACGCGCCCTGATCTAACAATTGTAATGTAAGACTCGATATAAGACGAAGTCGACAGACGCATGCACCAACATAATTTTCTGAGCCAATTCCTTCTTCCTATTTTCTTCCCGCGTACGCACCAGTCCGTCAATCAAAGTGTTGGCTAATTCCACCGCATCATCGATTGTGCGGGGTCTCGCAGCTTTGACAATATCCCGGATCTCGCTAATTAAACCCCAAATGTAGCGAGAAATAAGTACCGGTTCTGGCGAAGCCAGAGTAGGCACAATTCGAGCATATTCGAAGAACTTCGAAGTATACCCTCGGCAGTCAACATCTATCATTCGGTGGCTCAGAAATTTGTTTGCCATTTGTTCTTTTTCATATTCTGGGCAGAATTTTCTTTCCACCAGACGCTTAAATTCTTCCCAACTCATGGCATAAGCCACATCACTTCCCTTAGCTTGTAGTACCGTATTCAACCATTCTAATGCCTCTTCCTTAAAAATGTGAGAAGCATACATGACCTTGCCTCTCTTCGGCACATTTACTTATTTTAATTACTGCCTCGGTTTTCTCCAACCAACGCAGTGCAGCAGTCGCCCCTTCATTGCCTGCAAATTCAACAGGTTTACAGGCAAGAAATTCCTTGTAAGTGCAACCAGGCGTTGCAGCTTTCATTCTCTTAAGAATTGGGGCCTGCATCACATCATCGTTATTGTTATTGTTGCCGCCTCCATTTACGCTATTACTGAAGTTGTCTTCATGAGTACGTTTGCTAGGAATAATTGGTTGAGGTTCAACTGGATTTCGGGCAGCAGTAAGAATTGCTGGAATAGCATTGGCTATTCCTTGAGCAACGATGTTTTCTATATCTTGCCTATTCAGAAAATGGTCCTCATTGTTTTGCTCAGATTGGTTAACTTCGTTAACTGGTTCATTACCAGCGTGTTCCATCTGGTAATTAATATATATTACTTATTAGCACAAAATAAATAACAACCAAGCATAATAAACAATCGCACATAATCACATCAACACATATAGCCAAAATTGTCGATTTTTCGACTTCCATATTTTTTTTATATTTTAATATGCATCCGTACATTACCAGATATGTTAAAAACTTTTATTTTTAGTTATTTTACATGATTATATTTTTATTATTATTTTATTATTAAACACACATTTCCACAACCACATACGATCCTCATCAGCTGACACTTTTAGAAACGACGTTCCCTCTCGTCGTACTTCCATGATATCCTCTTCCCCACATCTCGGACTCTATTTCCTGCGTCCACCAGATCCTCGCCATAGTGGCGAAGTTCCGGCAAGTTCTCGGTGCTCATTGGTGGGTGTAGTGGAGGCTCAGGGTCAAATTGAGGGAAAAAGGTATTAAGGTTGTTCAAGAGATTATGAAATTGCCAGTCGGTTGTCCACCACTCTTCTAGCTCTTCTGGTGGAGGTCGGGGGTGGATAATAGGATCTGGGATAGTAGGCTCCAAATTAACTGGAAGTTGTATTTCAGCTGGGTAATTGAAGAGGTTTTCATCGGCAGGTCCGATGAGGTCACTAAGTCCCAATCTACGATCTAGCTCCTCCCACGATGGTATCTCCTGAGCTTGCCCGGAACTTTCTCCGATCTCCTTTCCTTTGCCTTTATCATTTGGATCCTCAGTCTTTATAACTTTCCGTGTCGCTGGTTTCTTCCTACGCACACGCCTCTAGCCTACAAATCTTCTCCTCTTTTTCGGCTTTGGTTTCTCCTGAGGTTGGGCTTGGAATACCATTGGCTCTTCAGTATCAGCCTGGTAGCCAGTGAAGGTATCGGTGGTATCCATATCTGTGGTATGGATAGTAAAGTTTTGAAGTGCTTCGGATAGTTCATTCATGCTGTTAGCATATATGAAGAAACACACAAAATTCTAAGTTAAAATTTTGTAAAAATTGAATTTTTTCAGAATCACAGAATGGAAATCAGAAAAATTAAGTATTTCTAAATACTTAATTGGCTTAAATCAGTGGCTCTGATACCACCTTTTTCTGTCATGGTCCCAGGCCCGGTTTTACCCGTTCCAGGAGCCGCGGGACAGAAATCCGTGGTAATTAATATGTTGGCAGCGGAATTTTTAACAGGATCTTTTAAAACTTGAAAATGCCAAATTATCTTCTTTCATAATTTGGGGATAACACCCATAATTTACAATAAAGGTGATTTCACTGGGAAATCCCTGTTTTTACAAAAACATGTTTCTTTATTTTATTGAGCCACTTCCTCAAGCTTGTTGTGCTACATGTCACTTTTTCCTGGATCACAGCAGATCACCTGAAACATGTTTTAAAAAGATTTTATCAGCAGAAAAATACTGGCGAGTCACTCAAGTTGCACAAAACAACACATTGTTATAATATAGAGTATTAAGGGTGATTACATTGTTTCTATCAACCAATTACCCCAAATCGGTATTTGTCACTCGACAGTATCTGTGACTATGGTCAGATCACCCATTGGCTAACCCGTTGTCCAATGGTGACGGGTATCAAGTAATGTATACAAAACCCCACATACCGGCAGTAATTGAAGATTACAAAGACTTGATCCCTGTAATTATAACTTTGAAAACAAGTAGAGTTTTAAGAAAACAATTTGATAAAAAGAGAATGACTCACATTGCAGATTTAAACGGGCAGAGTTTAGCCTACTGATTTTAGCTTGGTAACCTAGATAAACAACAATGCACACGAAAACTAGGTCAGTAACTTAATACAACTTTTACGACAACTCACGAGATCAAAACCCACACGACGAATGACAAAGTATAGCCCAATTACGGGCAGCACTTAAACATCCATCGGGCCGGTCTCAATCGATCGGACATTAAATCGTAGCAGTGATCGAGTTATTACCCTGTTATCGCGGCAAAATTTCGTGCTGTGTGTGTGTTTTTGGAGTAAACAGACGATATCTCAATGTACGAAACGAGTTTTTACATCGAACCAACGCCAAAATTCAAGTGCCAATGCCCTGCATTTATACTGAGTTTTTGGTTCCCCCGCGTGGCGCGCCAGGGACACATGGTTCCCGCGCGTGGCGCGACGGGTCACTTTTAGCATAGGGTAGCTACGTCTCTTCCTAGCTTGGGTGATTCGACCGTTTGACGAAATTCAATTCCTATCGTAAACTGTAAGGATAATACTAATTAGGGAATACCCCCCTTTGAGTTTTAGGGCCCTGATCCTGATTCCAACTGTTCTGAAAATTTTAGGGGTCATGCAGTATCACTTGGGGGTCTCAATTAGGGTTTCCTATTAAACATAATAACATAAGAAATAGTAATTTTAATGAGAGTTGTTACACTTGGTACCCTTGATAGGACATGAATCACCCAAATCTGACCAGTTAACTGTTCGAGACGGTGTTCCATGTTTAACCCAAAATCGTTAGTCTCGTGGATAGAATCCAGATCTTGAACCAACCCAACCACAAGAATGAGTAGTAAGTCGGCACAAGCTCTGATTCTATCGGTTTTGAATGCATTGAGTGTAAAAGAGTTGAAAGAAAGTTGGAAAACCATCTTTCAATCCTTTTCATAGTGAATATGTTTAGATCTATGAAAGATCTTTGTTTGTTTATGTGGAAATCGGTTAGATCTAAGTTGTTCTTGGTGGATTGAGGCCAAAACATGAAGTTCTCAAGAACACATGATGACGTCATCCTAGAGCACTTTGAATCTTGATGATTTCACGGTTAAAAGTTATGATTCAAAAGATAGAAAGGTGTAGGAGTGCGTGTAGATTAAGGATGTACAAGATTTAGGACGAGATTTTAGTGGAATCGTGAGAAATCGAAGGGAAAATGAGATTGGAGCGCTGGTCGGACAGAGAGTTACCAAAAGTGAAAAGTATGATGGTGACAGGGGTATTTTTAGGGTTTCCCAAAGAGGAAAGGGCTGGCCGATCGGGTGGTAGCCCGGTCGAACAGCCTGGCCGATCGAGCGGCAGCTCGATCGAACGGCTGGTCGATCGGCTGGTCACCTGATCGATCAGTCGCGTGGTTCGAGTGTTTGGTGCGACGAGTTTGGCAGTTTCGATTGCGATTGCGAGCGTTGCGATGCGATAGAATTTCCTAGTCAAATTACTTTTAATCCCAACTACTATATCAACATACAATCATCCTTATTTCATATTCGTTTAGCGTTTTTGATTCGATTGCGATTTGATTTTCGATTGTGTTTCGATTGATCACCACAACACAACATAAATAAACATGCACAAGTAACCAGTGTTGTAAAAGTCGCTAGGCGGTCCCTAGTCGGCCGACTGGGGAGTTGGGAGTAATCGGAGTACTCGGAGAGTACTCGGGGAGTACGCGGACATGGTAAATATAAAGAAAATTAATTGTTATATATTATTTATGTGTTAAAATAAGCATAATTCATGTCAACTGGGTATAATTTAAAATGAAACAAGTTTAAAGTTCAAATATTCTGAATACAAGTCCGACTAGTCTGAGTACAAGGCCGAGTAGTCCGAGTATAAGGCCGAGTAGTCCGAGTACAAGGCCGAGTAGGCCGATTTTGACCGAGTTTGACCGATTAAAAGTCAACAAACCACGTTGACCGCCTAGACCGACTAGGCCGACTAGGCTCCGACTAGGCCGACTAGGCTCCGACTTGGCCGACTAGGCGCCGACTAGGACCGAGTACTCCCGAGGCCAACTAGTTGAGACCGCCTAGGAGGAAGTCGCCAAGGTGGAGGTCCGAGGACCGAGTACTCGCCGAGTACTCGGCCGAGGAATCCGACTTTTGCAACACTGCAAGTAACACATAAGGCACACACACACGTATAATAATAACCAAAATGCGTAATTCGAGTTACGAGTGCGATTGCGATAGCGATAAGGCGATTAATCATGCGATAAATAGCGATTACTATACGATTATTAATAGATACTCCACATAATACAACTAAAGCGATAATAAAATAGACTAATTACAAGTCAAAGAAATCAAAACAGGAATTGAGCAAGGAGAGGCAGATCGCAATTAGCAATCTTTTCTTCCTTTGACTTCAATCTTGACTTTGACTTCCGAAACACGGGGTGTTACAGCCTCCCCTAGTTGAGGGAATTTCGTCCCAAAATTAGGCTGAAGCCGTAACAAACAACTGCGGGTACTTCGCCTTCATGTCGCTTTCGAGTTCCCAAGTGAACTCTGCGCCTCGTTTGCCTTCCCATCGGACTTTAAAAATAGGAACACGCGAGCGTCTGAGCTGCTTGGTTTGGCGATCCATGATTTCGACAGGCTTCTCCACGAAGTGTAGTGTTTCGTTTACTTGGAGGTCATCGAGAGGTACAATTAAATCATGCTCAGCCAGGCACTTTCGGAGGTTTGACACATGGAAAGTCGGATGGACGTTACTAAGTTCCTCCGGTAGTTCGAGTCTGTAGGCGACTTTTCCGATCCTTTCCAGAATCTTAAAAGGTCCAACATATCGAGGCGCTAGTTTCCCTTTCTTGCCAAATCTGACTACACCCTTCCAAGGTGATACCTTTAGGAGTACGTAGTCGCCAACGTCAAATTCAAGGGGCTTGCGTCGTCTATCGGCGTAACTTTTCTGTCGACTTCGAGATTTCAACAAGTTGTCTCGAATTTGGAGGACTTTGTCAGTTCTTCCTTTGACTTTAATCTTGACTTTGACTTTTGACTTCCGAAACACGGGGTGTTATAGCCTCCCCTTCTTAAGGGAATTTCATCCCGAAATTAGGCCGAAGCCGTAACAAACAACTGCGGGTACTTCGCCTTCATGTCGCTTTCGAGTTCCCAAGTGAACTCTGCGCCTTGTTTGCCTTCCCAGCGAACTTTCACAATGGGAATGCGTGAGCGCCTGAGCTGCTTGGTTTGTCGGTCCATGATCTCGACAGGCTTTTCTACGAAGTGTAATGTTTCGTTCACTTGAAGATCCTCAAGTGGTACGTGTAAATCATACTCAGCCAGACACTTTCTGAGGTTCGAAACGTGGAAAGTCGGGTGGACGTTGCTAAGTTCCTCTGATAGTTCGAGTCTGTAAGCCACTTTTCCGATCCTTTCCAGAATCTTAAAGGGTCCCACATATCGAGGCGCGAGTTTTCCTCTCTTGCCGAATCTGACCACACCCTTCCAAGGTGATACCTTTAGGAGTACATGGTCGCCAACGTCAAATTCAAGGGGCTTGCGTCGTCTATCGGCGTAACTTTTCTGACGACTCCGAGCTTTCAGTAGATTGTCTCGAATCTGGAGGATTTTGTCTGTCGTTTCTTACAATAGCTCAGGACCGGTTAATTGCGAGTGCCCGATCTCGTGCCATACAATAGGCGATCGACATCTCCTTCCATACAATGCCTCAAATGGTGCCATTTGAATGCTGGAATGATAACTGTTATTGTACGAGAATTCAACTAAAGGTAAATATGCGTCCCAATTACCACCGAAATATATGACACACGAACAGAGCTTGTCTTCAAGGGTACGAATCGTTCTTTCAGTCGGACCGTCGGTTTGGGGATGAAAAACGGTACTTAGATTAAGTGTAGTACCGAGAGCAGATTGAAAAGTTTCCCAAAGACGTGAGGTAAACCAAGCATCGCGGTCAGAGATGATGTCGCGAGGCGTCCCATGACGACAAATGATCTCGTTGGTGTAGATTCGGGCCAATCTTTCTACATCATAGTCTTCCCGTATTGGCAGAAAATGAGCAGATTTGGTCAAACGGTCAACGACAACCCAGATGCTGTCGTGACTTGATGGCGTGCGCGGAAGTTTCGTTATGAAGTCCATAGCTACACTCTCCCATTTCCATATAGGGATCTCGGGTTGGACGAGTAAGCCAGAGGGTCTTTGATGCTCAGCCTTGACTTTTGAGCAAGTCAGGCACTTCGTAACATAAAGGGCGATATCTCTCTTCATGCCCGGCCACCAGTACTTGTAGCGCCGGTCCTGGTACATTTTGTCGGCTCTGGGATGAATAGAATATCAGGATTTGTGGGCTTCGTCCATCAATATTTGTCGCAAATCGGTCCGTTTAGGGATCCAGATTCGGTCCAGATAATGGAATATCCCATTCGACTTATTCACTAGCTGGGCTCCATCGTTGATAATCCTTTCCTTCTTCAAAGTGTGTTCGGTGAAACAAGCATGTTGAGCTTCGCGGATGAGGGTTTCGAGATCATATTGGGCTTGGACATTACGGGCGCTGTGTTAGTAGCTCCATCTGCTGAGAGTGTCGGCAACGACATTTGCTTTGCCAGGATGGTAACGAATCTCACAGTCATAATCATTGAGAAGTTCTACCCACCGGCGTTGAGGCATATTTAGCTCCTTCTGGTCAAAGATATGTTGTAGGCTCCTATGATCGGTGAAGATCGTACACTTGGTACCATAAAGGTAGTGTCGCCAGATCTTTAACACAAAAACAACTGCGCCTAGCTCGAGGTCGTGGGTTGTATAGTTCTTCTCGTGGATCTTGAGCTGACGAGATGCGTAAGCAATAACCTTGTCTCGTTGCATGAGAACACAACTAAGGCCAAGGTTTGAGGCATCACAATACACGATAAAGTCATCGTTTCCGTCGGGTAGAGTGAGAACAGGAGCATTGCAAAGCATATGCTTGAGTGTTTGAAAGGCAGTCTCTTGTCCAGTTCCCCAAACAAAAGGTTTGTCTTTGTGCGTGAGAGAGGTAAGCGACACGGCGATTTTTGAGAATCCTTCGATAAATCAGCGGTAATAGCCCGCTAATCCGAGAAAAGAACAGACTTCAGATAGGTTCTTAGGTGTTACCTAACTCTTAACAGCATCAATCTTCGCGGGATCGACGTGAATACCTTGACTATTGACAATGTGACCGAGGAATTGAACCTCCTCCAGCCAGAATTCACACTTGGAGAACTTGGCATAGAGTCGATTCCCCTGTAGTAGCTCGAGAACCAAACGTAGATGTTGTGCGTGTTTGGTTTTTGACTTGGAATAGATCAGGATATCATCGATGAACACGATGACGAAGCGGTCGAGAAAAGGTTTACATACGCGATTCATCAGATCCATGAAAACCGCGGGTGCATTGGTTAGACCAAAAGGCATAACAACGAACTCATAGTGGCCGTATCGAGTGCGAAAAGCGGTTTTGGGTATATCCTCCTCTTGAATGCGTAACTGGTGGTAGCCTGAATGTAAATCGATCTTGGAGAAACACGTAGCACCTTGTAGCTGGTCAAACAAATCATCGATGCGAGGTAGGGGATAGCGATTCTTAATTGTTAGCTTATTCAGCTCCCGATAGTCGGTGCTCATCCGGAACGACCCATCATTCGTTTTGACGAAAAGTACTGGTGCGCCCCAAGGAGAGGTGCTAGGGCGAATAAAGCCTTTCTCAAGCAATTCCTGGAGCTGACTCGATAGTTCGCGTATTTCGAACGGAGCGAGTCGATAAGGAGCTCTAGCAACAGGATTTGCTCCAGGAATGAGGTCGATACTGAAGTCGATATCATGACTGGGTGGTAAACCGGGAAGATCATCAGGAAAAACGTTAGGGAATTCACGAACAACAGGAACATCTTTCACTTCTATCTTTCCTTTCTTTTCCTTCTCCGCTACTACAATGTTAGCCAAGAAGTTCTGTATTCCTTGCGGAGATACTTGCTAGCTTGGATACATGACATGAGTTTGAGATCCTTCGAGAGAGTTTCACCATACACACAAAGTTGATCACCATTAGCGAGTGAGAATCGAATCATCTTGTCGAAGCAAACAACTTCAGCATGGTTTTCGCGAAGAAAATCCATGCCTACTATGACATCGAAACTACCGAGCTGCATCGGAATAAGGTCGATAGGGAAGATGTGATTGTTGAGTTCGAGGGTACAATCACGAAGAACAGAGTTGACAGCGATGGTTCTTCCGGTGGCAACTTCAACATCGAACGTCGAGGGGAGATGGGCGCACTTACGATTAAGAAGCTTTTTGAACTCAAACGATACAAAACAGTTATCGGCTTCAGTATCAAACAAACACGAAGCATAAATACCATTCACAAGGAACGTACCATTGACCACTTTTTTGTAAGCTTGAGCATCGCGCGCATTAATGTTGAAAGTTCGGGCGTGAGCTGCTTGTTGCTGTTGTTGCTGAGGCTGCTGCTGCTGTTGCTGTTGCTGTTGCTGGGGCTGCTGTTGTTGAGGCTCTTGCTTCACAACCCGATTGGGGCACATGTTTGTGAAGTGGTTGGGATCACCACACGCAAATCAGACTCTAGCATTGATCGCGGGTGCCTGAGCTGCTTGTTGGCCTTGAGGAGCAGGAAGTAGAGCTTGATGAGCAGTAGCTGGAGCTTGACGAGGACCTGTACAGCAGTTGGCGGTGAAATGGTCGTACATGTTGCAATGTACACAAAATCTGCAGGCGAGTCCCACTAGGCGGTGATAGGTGCAAGTTGGGTAGGCAAGGTGAGGACCAGTATAAGCACGCTTTGCCGGCGGTGCTTGGGTTACCGGTGCCACTGCCTGGCGGTGTTGCTGAGTTGGTACAGCCTGGAGTGGGGCAGCAATGGTGACAACACAGTTCTTATTGCTGGAGTTATTGTTGTTCTTCCTCTTGCGACGAGAGGCCTTTGAAGACTGTGGAGTAGTGGTGGCTTCAGCGGTTGGTGCGGTGGTAGCTTAATGCAGATTCTTGGGAGCTTTATCCCAGACACCAGACTTGACTCGCTTGTCGTTGATTTCAGCGGCAAGCAGGTAAGTTTCCTCGATTGTTGCTGGTTTTGAAGCTTGCACAAAATCTGCGACACAATCCAGCGGAGCTCGGATATACTTCTTGATCGTCATATCAGGAGTCTTCACTTGGTCAGGACAGATTATGCTAAGCTGCTTGAAGCGAGCAGTTAAAGCAGCATTGTCACCATCCTTCTGCTTGATATGCCAGAATTCGTCCTCCAACTTTTGGCGCTCTTGGGGAGGGCATAACTCTTCCAACATGACGTTCTTCAACTCGTCCCACGTCAAATCGTAAGCTGCATTATTTCCGCCTTTGTTTCTCTCGGCTGTCCACCAGTCTAAAGCGCGTGACTGAAAGACGCTGGTTGCGTTGAGAGTGCGGAGATCATCAGGACAGCCACTCTGGCGCAGGGTGACCTCGATCGAATCAAACCATTGAAACAAGGCTGTAGGGCCATCTTCGGCAGTAAATTCTTTCGGTCCGCAAGATTTAAACTGCTTGAAGCTAAAGGCAGCTTTAGGAGTCTCAGTCCTGGACTCTTTAGAAGATTTGCTCACATTCTCGTACAGTTCACTGACGATCTGAGGAACAACCTTCGCCATTTGTTTAGTGATCATAGAGGCGAGGCGTTTATCTTTCTGTTTTCGGCGTGCATCGCGCAAGTGACGGGATCCAGATGACGACATTGTCTGCAACAAACATCGTCATAGGAATCAGACACAATATAATCAAATCTCACCTCACACGCCTAATACTACTAAAGCTCAGGAACACAATCATGTAACATTTAACTACATAGGCACATAATCACACATTCACATAAGCACAGAAGCACATGGGCATGTAACGCAGAGAAGCACATAATCACGTAGAGCACCGAACACATAAGTACATAAGGCACAAAACACAGGAGGCAGTCAGTGTCACACCCCGACCACGTAAAATAACAAATCATGGCGGAAACGTCGGGGAGTGTTGTAACAGAATTATTGCTTCACAACCATGGAATACAAAAAGTTTTGTTTTATTTATTCATTAAGTAATTTACATTGTTTTAACACGAAACAAACAAGTTACATATCGACTATCACTATTATTATGTCACTAAGGCCTCGTCCAGATCCTATGTGACTCATGCATCCTAGCAATCAACATCAAGCAACAACACCTGAAACATATGTAAAAACAAAGTCAGCAAAGAAATGCTGGCGAGCACATAGGTTTTATAGGAGTGTCGGATTCATGGCTAGTTTACATGTTGCAATACCTTATTATAACTTTGTTTTGAAAAGAGTATAATATTGCAACATAATTAACCAACTCAAATCAAGCGGGTTATAATTTATAAAACCTCGTAGCCATGATTCTTAACCCAAAAACATTTGTTTTAATAAACCAAATTGTAAAACATCTCCTATTAACTAGTTAATAAATCTCGTATGATTATCCTTTTGAAAACATCGTTATGTGACATCGTTTCAAAATCGTTTACCCAAGTGAACCAGATAACGCCACGGTATGTAATATGTTGAAAACACTTATATATAAGAAGTACCAGCGGCGTATCTACCATGTTTTCACCACATTACACCCGTCCCATTATCTAAACACTTAACCAAAAACCAATCGTTTATCCAATTCGTTTAACTTGTCCAAATCGTTTCCAAATCGTTTAACTCGTTTAAATCATCCTTGTTTTAATTGTGAAAACTATTTTTGGTCGTCTCGCTAATAACATTCAAACCTTCGTGACTCGATTATCTCACTTCTCGCATTAACAAACCACCAAAAGGGTAAGTTAACAATCACAGATTCAGTCGTTACCCACATAACCCACACATAACCATGGGTGCAGTCTGATAACGGGATTTGTCAGATCCTATGGTACCATAACCTAATACTGGTCGGTTCGGCCAAAATTAATGAATGTCATTTGTTATGTAACTATAACCAACAAGTTCGTTCACATTATCGAAATCGTTATTAGTTTAGTATAAACCATCTTAATCGTTTTTGAAACCATCGTTAAAATATCGAAATCGTTTTGATACATATGAATCACCCCAAAACAATTGAAAACAGTAAAATAGGGGAACTATGTACTCACATGAAGTACAAAGTATCCTCAATCAATAGAACTTCAACAAACTCAAGTAAACCAGAGAAATCAAGCGGCACCTAGTAATCGAATCACTAGTAAATAAATTGACACCTCAATCGGAAGATCGGATAGAATGAGGTCTTGTAAACCAAATGACTGTTGGAACTCATGTGATATGGTTTAACAAAATCAACATTCTAGATCGGAACCTAACCTAAGTGCTTTCGACCCATTACGACCCATTAAGGTAGCTTACGTTACTTTAACGCGTCGTTCGCGCAAAGCACGTTCGAGACGTCTAACTAGCCCTATGACAAGTGTTATATGCCTAAACATATTGCATAATCGATTAAGTGACAAAAGTTTATGTTACATATGCTTAATTATCAATTATCCATGAAAAGGGCATTTTGGTCATTTACCTAAGGCATATAAACTACCTATCATACAACTAATTAAACCTAAGTGACCATAAGGTATAACCTCGGAAGGTTATTCCCTATGCAACTATGGTCACTAACCATGTTTGGTCGGATCCTAATGATCGACCAAACGGGTCGAGTTCGAAAGTCTAAGCGGGTGTTTAGTCCGCTTGACTTACGACTCTACACAAGCACTAAACTAAAAGTGACGAGCTAAACATGTTAAGACATGTTTAGTTTAGTTAGAAAACAGGTTTTGATATCAAAACAAACGGTTTTGATACCCAAGAGTAGTTTGGTTACAAAATACGCATAAATACGCATTTTGTCCGAAACTACGACTGTCACTACGCCTAGTCAACGTGGTAATCAGTAGGTATAGTCACAAGGGACTATAACCATCATGATTATGCTCACGTTGCAAAGTTCAAATGAACTTTGTGTTGACCATTGACTGGTCAAAGCTGAAAGTCAAACTCTGTTTGACTTTCATGCTTGAAATTCAAGAACAAGCAAGAAGAGGACTTACAAAGGGTCCAAGAAGGTGTTTTGATTCAAAGTTACTCAGGTATGAGGTGTTAAAACCTCAACTTAGAGCAGAAGTTGAATCAAGGTGTGAAAAACCCATATGAGGAAGCTTGCTATTTATAGGAAGGTAAGATCAATAGGATCATTCCATGTGTTTTGAGGGTGTAATCTTGGCCATACATGTGGTGTCACACCCCAACCACATAAAACATCAAATAGTGGCGGAAACGTCGGAGAGTGTTGTAACAGAATTATTGTTCCACAACCATGGTAATTAAAATTACATTTTATTCCAACAACCAAAGGTGGAATACATTGTTTCAAAACAAGAACCAAAGAGTACACAACATAATTAAACTAAGTCTATCTTTATTTTAAGTCCCTAAGGCACAGGTCCGCCCTAGTATGTCACGAACATCCTAAGCAACAGCTCCTGAAAACACATGTGAATATAGGTACGTCAGCATAAAAATGCCTGTGAGATACATAGGTTTTATTGAAAATAGGATTCATGACTTGAGTTTAATGAAATGTTTAATAAAATTCAGTCATGAACCTTGTTACTTGTTTTGTTTTATAAATCATTTGAAAAACGTTAGCAAAATCAGATGATATGTATATATATAAGAATAATGTATAGTTAAAAGAATAACCAAGTAAAAAGGGTTTGTGTAAACCAAGTTATTTGTAAAAAATGTTTAAGTGAAAATGCGTTGTAAATGTAGCATGTCTAAACTGAAATGGTTTAAATAACGCTACGATATGTAATATCATATAAGCACTTATATATAGGAAGTACCAGCGGCGTATCCACCATGCTTGTACCATATTACACACGCCTCGTTATTTAAGTCACTCAAACCAACCAACATTGTAAAATATCCATGTTTAATCCAATAGTCAAATGTCATAGTATAACCCAAGTTGAATATAAACCATGTAATGTGTAAACAAAAGTTATGTATGGTAAGTAAAATGAGACTACTTAAACCACAAGTAAGAATGTACAAAACAAAGTATTTTGAATAAATCAAAAGCTATGTTTTGTAAAATAACTGAATAATTACATGCTTTACTGATACAAACACTTATGCGGTAAGTTAACGCATACATTCAAGCCTTGAGACAGCAGGATAACCTTAGAGTAAAGGTTATCAAAGTAAAATGTTTTCGGATTCAGTCATTCCTTACACCCAAACAAACCTAGGATGTTAGGAACGGGATTTGTCAAGTCCTATGGTACCATTACTTACTACCGAGCGGAGTAGCTAATGTTAATGAATGTATTTTAGTCCCATTGTACAAACCAAATGTCATACCAAAAACAAAGATGTAACGAAAGTAATGTACTAAGTATGCTAAGTTAACATACA
Organism: Helianthus tuberosus; assembly: GCA_030545235.1. Classification (NCBI taxonomy): domain Eukaryota; kingdom Viridiplantae; phylum Streptophyta; class Magnoliopsida; order Asterales; family Asteraceae; genus Helianthus; species Helianthus tuberosus. The sequence continues at coordinate 32,443,371 of CM060392.1, forward strand.
AAGCAGAAAAGTCATGTAAATCAATGTGCTAAATATGCTAAGTTAACATACAAGCAGAAAAAGTCATGTAAATCAATGTGCTATCATGTCAAGTAAACATACATAGCAAAAGAAGATGGAATGTAAATTAATGTGCTAGCATGCTAAGTAAACATACATAGCAAGACAAAATGAAATTATGTACTAATAGTGTACAAATGAACATAACAAGTATATAGTATGAAAACGTGGAAAGCATGAAAGTAACAAGTAGGCACATGTGTTTCACCCCAAAACAGTAAAACAGGGGTCTATGTACTCACTTGTGGTTGCAATAAAGTCCTTGTTCAAGATGATAAACCAAGGTCAAGAGTCCGTGAAATCAAGCGTGTCCTAAAAACGGTTAACTATGTAAATATCGCGACTTGAAATCGGAAGATTTGGATAGAATGACACCTTATAAACCAAATGAGTATGGGGCTCATGTGACATGGTTTAATAAGTTAACATTCTGAGTTGGAAAGTTTATTAAGTGCTTTTGACCCGTTATGACTCGTTAATGTAGTTAAGGCTACTTTAACGGATCATTTACGTAAATACGGGTTCGGATGGTCAAAACGGCTTAGAAATGATTTGATATGTTAAAACATATTTTAAAACATTATATGTTCAGTTGATATGCCAAAAAGTTGATCAAATATGCTTATGATGAGTTTATTTGCGAAAAGGACGTTTTCGGCGTATTTATATAAACTTGTTAAATAATATGTTAAAATGTGTGGTCAATAGATATAATTTCGGGAGATTATAATAAACATAATATTGACCATTTTGTGACTTTAGAACAAAATGTTAACGAGGTCAAACGGGTCAGATTTAAAAGTCAACAGAAAGTCAACATTTGACCCAAATTGCGTAAAATGACCATATTAGGTGAAATGATGATTTGGACCTGTTTTGATAGGCCAAATTATTTGTATAAACTGATTATATAGTGAAAATTATAACCCGGATAGTTTTAGGATTGTTTATGAAAGTTTAGAGAAAATGACGGTTTTAGTCCTTTTGTGAATAATCGTCACTTGACCCATCAAACGTGGAAATCAGTAGGAGTGATCTTGGGGGACTTCATCCTACTAATTGTGATCACATTGCATGTTTCGGGTCGGATTAAAACAGACCCGAAGTGGTCAGATTACGTAGTCATCGCAAAAGTCAAAATTCACACTAATATGCTAGTAATTGAAAGAATCAAGGAACAAGGAAGAAGTAAAAGATGTACCAACAGTTGATGGAAGTGTTAGGATGATTGTGGACGAAATTACAAGGCTCCAAGAGCTCCTAATCAGCTGGTACATGCAGAACTTGTGATGAACACTTGGAAACCCATGACCATGGCTCAATTTATACTCAAATTAGGGTTCATGCATGCCCAACACTTGTTCAAGATGTGTTCAGAGGTTGATTAGTGTCCCATGTCGTGTCAAATGCAGAATTGAGGGTGGCAAAATCGAATGGTGAGTCAAAAGGGGAGATAACCAGCTGCTGGCACGTTTCTGATGATCTGGGCAGTGCTTACGGACTGTAAGCTATGGTCCATACGGTCCGTAAGGGACCTGCAGACCAGCCACTTTCACTTATTTACAGTTTAGCCCCTGCACCTTGTTTTGTCGCGTTTCAGCACTTCTAACACCTGTCAAAGACATTTTCAAGCTCCACAAGGATGTTATAACATAGGGAACTTAAAATATGCTCAAAAATATCCCGGATGTCAGTTCGTTTGGTCGTACGATTGCGTTGTTCGGTTAATTACGACGAAATGCGCATGAACGCGAAAAACGATCCAAATTGCACGACGAATGGATTTTTATCATGCCAAACACTAAAATAAAATATTTTAATGCTTACATAAATTTTTGGATGTCCGGATGTATTCAGAACGTAAGTTATGCGCGAAAATGCAAACGTATGCACTTTTTGACGCTTTTAGTCCCTGAATGAGCATAAAGTTTATTTTAGCACACCGAACCCCTCAAAGCCTATTTCTAAGCTATGTAAAGGATATTTATGATCATGTTCTGGAATGTTCGTTACAGTTCAAATCGGCATATTTTCACAGTTTGTCAATTTTAGTCCCTGTAAGCGAATAAACTTGATTTTGCCATACCAAAGCCTTCAAAACTTATTTCTAAGTTATGTAAAGGTTATTTAAGGTATGTTAAGCATAAATTTATGTTCCGGAGTATTTTTCGCATTAAACTGATCACGTTTACGTACCAGTTTGCGTATAATTCTCCAGAAAGCGATATAGAGTTTAGAATCGAATAAAAGTCAAAACATGAAAAACATCAAACATAAACAAACAAACATTGGGATCAAATAACCTTAATTCATTGATAACTGAATTGTTTACAATGATTACAAGCACAGATGTCACAGTCTCCCCTACTTGTGGAAATTTCGTCCCGAAATTTGTTTAGAGGATACTCGTGAGAAAAGATGCGGATACTTTGCCTTCATTTGATCTTCACGTTCCCAAGTAAACTCAGGTCCACGCTTAGATTCCCAGCGAACCTTAACCAAAGGAATGCGCTTGCGTTTAAGCCATTTGACTATACGGTCCATGATTTCCACAGGTTTCTCAACAAAATGCATCGTGTTGTCAACACGGATTTCGTAAAGGGGTATGTGGAGGTTCTCATCAGCTAGACACTTCTTGAGATTGGACACGTGGAAAGTTGGATTAACATTTCCAAGTTCAGGAGGTAACTCAAGTCTGTAGGCTACCTTACCGATTCTTTCGACGATCTTGAATGGTCCAACATATCTAGGTGCAAGTTTTCCTTCCTTTCCAAATCTGATCACACCTTTCCAAGGTGAGACCTGAAGTAATACACGATCACCGACTTGAAATTCCAAGGGCTTGCGTCGTTGGTCCGCGTAACTCTTTTGACGGCTTCGAGCTGTCTGGAGGTTATCACGAACTTTCTTAACCTTATCAGTTGTCTCTAGAATGAGGTCAGGTCCAGTAAGTTGAGCCTCACCTATCTCATTCCAGCAGACTGGTGAACGACATTTTCGACCATAGAGAGCCTCGAAAGAAGCCATGTTGATGCTGGAGTGATAACTGTTGTTGTAGGAGAATTCAATCAATGGAAGATGTGAATCCCAACTACCACCATAATCGATCACGCAAGCTCTAAGCATATCCTCCAAAGTCTGGATTGTTCTTTCAGATTGACCATCCGATTGCGGATAATAAGCTGTGCTCAGATTAAGTTGGGTCCCCATAGCAGATTGCATGGTTCTCCAAAAACGAGAAGAGAAGCGAGCATCTCTGTCAGAAATAATGTTCAAAGGAACACCATGTCGAGATACGATTTCATCCACATAAATTTTAGCCAACATTTCAGCAGATAGATCCTCACGGATCGGCAGGAAATGCGCTAATTTAGTAAGACGATCAACAACTACCCAGATGGCATCATGACCTTTCTTAGTACGCGGAAGTTTGGTAACAAGATCCATAGCGATGTTTTCCCATTTCCAAACTGGAATCTCTGGTTATTCTAAAAGACCAGAAGGATGTTGGTGTTCAGCCTTGACCTTAAGACAAGTAAGGCATTTTGACACATACAAGGCAATGTCTTTCTTCATACCAGGCCACCAATACTGAGTACGAAGATCCTTATACATCTTATCTGAGCCAGGATGAATAGAATAACGAGACTTATGAGCTTCATCCATAAGCAAGGTGCGAAGATCATCTAGGCTTGGGACCCACAACGGTCCATGAAATAATACGATCCATCGTCCTTCAGTTCAAGATCAGGCTTAATGTGATAGGGTAATTCCTTACCCATCAAGTCTTGTGAAACACAAGCATGTTGAGCCTGAGAGATGCGGGCTTGAATATCAGATCGAGCTTGAATATCAGATTGAACACGAACACAATGAAGCTTGACACGTTCTTTACGACTCAAAGCGTCAGCCACGACATTCGCTTTACCAGGATGGTAGCGAATTTCACAGTCATAGTCGTTTAGAAGTTCAACCCAACGTCTTTGCCTCATGTTGAGTTCTTTCTGATTGAAGATATGATGAAGACTTTTGTGGTCAGTGAAATCCACACATTTTGTACCATACAAGTAGTGTCTCCAGATCTTAAGAGCGAATACAACTGCACCCAACTCAAGATCATGAGTGGTGTAGTTTTTCTCATGCACCTTCAACTGCCTTGATGCATATGCTATGACTTTGTTCCTTTGCATCAGAACACAGCCAAGTCCCAAATTTGATGCATCACAATACACGACGAAATCATCATTGCCTTCAGGCAAAGTCAGAATAGGCGCATCGCAAAGCTTCTGTTTCAAGGTCTGAAACGCTTCTTCTTGTTTAGAACCCCATTCAAAGGGCTTATTCTTCTGAGTTAGAGCAGTTAGGGGAACTGCAATTTTTGAGAAATTTTTTGATGAAGCGGCGGTAATAGCCCGCGAGACCAAGGAACGAACGAACTTCGGTAGGAGTAGTAGGTGTATCCCAGTCCTTAATTTCACTTATTTTGGTAGGATCTACATGAATACCTTGTTCGTTGACAATATGACCCAAAAATTGAACTTCCTTAAGCCAAAATTCACACTTGGAGAACTTGGCGAAAAGTTGCTCTTTCTTTAGGAGTTCTAGAGTAAGACGAAGATGTTGCTCATGATCAGCTTGCGTCTTAGAGTATATCAAAATGTCATCAATGAAAACAATGATGAATTTATCTAAATAAGGCTTGCAGACCCTATTCATCAAGTCCATGAAAACAGCAGGAGCATTAGTCAAACCGAATGGCATAACTGTGAACTCATAATGCCTATAACGAGTGCGGAACGCTGTCTTGGGAATATCTTCTTCATGCACACGAAGCTGATGATACCCAGAACGCAGATCAATCTTCGAAAAATAAGAAGCGCCCTGTAACTGATCAAAGAGATCATCAATGCGAGGTAGGGGATATCAATTCTTGATGGTAAGCTTGTTAAGCTCATGGTAATCGATGCACATTCTGAAAGATCCATCCTTTTTCTTGACAAAAAGAACGGAAGCACCCCAAGGTGAAAAACTAGGACGAATAAAACCTTTATCTGAAAGTTCCTGAAGCTGCTTAGATAATTCTTGCATCTCTGATGGTGCAAGACGATATGGAGATCTGGCAATAGGATTTGCACCAGGTACAAGATCAATACGGAACTCGACTTGGCGCGTTGGGGGTAATCCAGGTAACTCCTCAGGAAATAGTTCCGGATAATCCCGAACGACAGGGATATCTTGAATGGACTTACCTTTGCCCTTATCTGCTACAACATGTGCCAAGAAGGCCACATAGTTCTTTCGTAGATACTTCCGAGCTTGAAAACAAGACATGAGCTTGAGACTACTAGCAGGCTTCACACCACGAACCTGTAGGATCTCACTAGACGAAAGCAGCACACGAACGATCTTCTCAAAACAAACTACCTCTGTGTGATGCTTGGCTAACCAATCCATACCCACAATAATGTCGAAGCTCCCAAGTTGCATCGGCGTGAGGTCAATAGGAAAAAGATGGTCGTTAAGGTTTAACTGGCAGTTGCGAAGAACAGAATCAAGTACAACGGGTTCACCACTAGCAACTTCTACTGTCAAAGGCTTACCTAGTTTCGTTCTAGACACGTGAAGCAATGGCTCAAAAGATAATGACACAAAACTCTTATCGGCACCAGAATAAAAAAGAACAGATGCGGGTTGATTATTAACAAAGAACGTACCGTTAACCACTTCATTGTCTGCTTGCGCCTCTTGTGCATTCATGTTGAAGACTCGACCTCGAGCCTGAGCTGGATTCGCATTCACCAATCTTGGACATTGATTATGGTAGTGGGTCAGATCCCCACAGTTATAACAAGAACCTGGTGGGTAGTGAGGTCGTGCAGCTTGACCTTGTTGCTGAGCAACTCGTTGAGTCGGGTTCTGAACTGCCAGGTTCTGATTGGCAGGAATGCGGCATGTGTCAGCAAGATGACCAGATCTTCCACAGTTAGTGCAATGACGACACTGGAGGTGCGGTTGATGATGACCGTTACATCTGTTGCACAAAGGTGCATTGCCAAGATAAGGTTTCTTGGCGAGTGGTTGCACAGGCTGATTTGGTGCATCTTGATTTGCCTGTGCAGTAACGGCGTAGTTTTGGGAAGCCTTACGCTTCCTTGAACCCTTCGAGGAACCAGAATCCTTACCCTTCTTGTTTTTACCTTTCTTGCTATCCTCTTTGTCAGATGACTGCTTCTTACCCTTGTCACCTTTTCTATGCAGCTTACCCTTCCGAATATGTGACTCAGTCAATGTCGCAGATAGCTCGATTGCCTGACGGACTGTGGTAGGGTTACTACCAGTAACGATGTCTTGTACAGAGTCAGGTAGGCCATCGATATACCTCTCGATAGCCTTCCCGAGTGGGGTAACCATTGTTGGGCATAACAAACTCAGCTCCTCATATCTATCAGTATATGCCCGGTGCTCGCCACTATCCTGCTTCAGGTCATCAAATTCCCTTTCTAAAGCTCGCAGTTCATGACGAGGACAAAAACTCTCTCATCATAAGCGCCCTAAGTTCAGCCCATGTTTGTGCTAAAGCAACCTCAGCACCACGGTCTCTCATAACCCCGTTCCACCATGTAAGCGCCCTCTTCTGAAACACACTGGAAGCAAACTCGACTTTGCGATTATCAGGACACTGAACGTGATGAAACGTATTCTCAATGCTCTCGAACCACTGTAGGAGCCCAGTTGCTCCCTCAGAACCACTAAACTTGAGCGGTTTTGCCGAATTGAAGCTTTTGAAGTTGCATGGAGCATTATTGTTGTTGTTGGCTTGGTTCAATTGAGCAATAAGATTTGGGAACACAGCAGCCATTTGCTGTGCGATGATTTCTGCCAGTTCGGCATTTGGTAGCGGATTTTCGTGTCGAGGAGGCATTCTAAAAGAGGGAACATGAAAGGAACGAGTGAGATGATTAGATGAAAAGAATGAGATGAAACAAAAATTGACAAAAGCAAAGATGGTGGTCATTCGTCCGTATCACAAAGCAAACAAACGACACACAGTGACTAATCAAAGTAAATGGGTCAAAAATAATGCTTCGCGAAGACATGCTCGCCTATAAGTGAACACTCACCCCAAGAGTTCCCAGGTAAGAGTGACTGGTCTGATTATGTGGATTTGTACGAACACTCTAGCCTTAGACAGAAAACCCAGGGTACAGGCATTCACTCTTCCAGTTTGCACGTGTTCACACTATTTAGAACCCAAAACTTTGACGAGATTTTGAAAACTTGGAAGGCACAAGGCCAAAAAAATGAATTAAACTGGAAGGGTTCAAAACCTTGTAATAAATCATTTAAAAACAGATGATTGATTTTCAAAAATCGTTTTGGAAAACTGGGTTCTTGTTTTGGTGATCACCTAAGGATAGGTGAAGTGCATGTTTTAAAATCTAAACACAAGACAACTTGTGTTGGGGTCCTAGAAAGGTTATAGTCTAGGTCAAAGCATTACTAATAACCTAATTCCCTATAACCATTGGCTCTGATACCAACTCTTCTGTCATACCCCAACCATGTAAAACATCAAATCGTGGTGGAAACGTCAGGGAGTGTTGTAACAGAATTATTGTTCCACAACCATGGTAATTAAAATTACATTTTATTCCAACAACCAAAGGTGGAATACATTGTTTCAAAACAAGAACCAAAGAGTACACAACATAATTAAACTAAGTCTATCTTTATTTTAAGTCCCTAAGGCACAGGTCCGCCCTAGTATGTCACGAACATCCTAAGCAACAACTCCTGAAAACACATGTGAAAATAGGTACGTCAGCATAAAAATGCCTGTGAGATACATAGGTTTTATTGAAAATAGGATTCATGACTTGAGTTTAAAGAAATGTTTAATAAAATTCAGTCATGAACCTTGTTACTTATTTTGTTTTATAAATCATTTGAAAAACGTTAGCAAAATCAGATGATATGTATATATATAAGAATAATGTATAGTTAAAAGAATAACCAAGTAAAAAGGGTTTGTGTAAACCAAGTTATTTGTAAAACAATGTTTAAGTGAAAATGCGTTGTAAATGTAGCATGTCTAAACTGAAATGGTTTAAATAACGCTACGATATGTAATATCATACAAGCACTTATATATAGGAAGTACCAGCGGCGTATCCACCATGCTGGTACCATATTACACACGCCTCGTTATTTAAGTCACTCAAACCAACCAACATTGTAAAATATCCATGTTTAATCCAATAGTCAAATGTCATAGTATAACCCAAGTTGAATATAAACCATGTAATGTGTAAACAAAAGTTATGTATGGTAAGTAAAATGAGACTACTTAAACCACAAGTAAGAATGTACAAAACAAAGTATTTTGAATAAATCAAAAGCTATGTTTTGTAAAATAACTGAATAATTACATGCTTTACTGATACAAACACTTATGCGGTAAGTTAACGCATACATTCAAGCCTTGAGACAGCAGGATAACCTTAGAGGAAAGGTTATCAAAGTAAAATGTTTTCGGATTCAGTCATTCCTTACACCCAAACAAACCTAGGATGTTAGGAACGGGATTTGTCAAGTCCTATGGTACCATTACTTACTACCGAGCGGCGTAGCTAATGTTAATGAATGTAGTTTAGTCCCGTTGTACAAACCAAATGTCATACCAAAAACAAACATGTAATGAAAGTAATGTACTAAGTATGCTAAGTTAACATACAAAGCAGAAAAGTCATGTAAATCAATGTGCTAAATATGCTAAGTAAACATACAAGCAGAAAAAGTCATGTAAATCAATGTGCTATCATGTCAAGTAAACATACATAGCAAAAGAAGATGTAATGTAAATTAATATGCTAGCATGCTAAGCAAACATACATAGCAAGACAAAATGAAATTATGTACTAATAGTGTACAAATGAACATAGCAAGTATATAGTATGAAAACGTGGAAAGCATGAAAGTAACAAGTAGGCACATGTGTTTCACTCCAAAACAGTTTGGAAAACAGTAAAAGAGGGGTCTATGTACTCACTTGTGGTTGCAATAAAGTCCTTGTTCAAGATGATAAACCAAGGTCAAGAGTCCGTGAAATCAAGCGTGTCCTAAAAACGGTTAACTATGTAAATATCGCGACTTGAAATCGGAAGATTTGGATAGAATGACACCTTATAAACCAAATGAGTATGGGGCTCATGTGACATGGTTTAATAAGTTAACATTCTGAGTTGGAAAGTTTATTAAGTGCTTTTGACCCGTTATGACTCGTTAATGTAGTTAAGGCTACTTTAACGGATCATTTACGTAAATACGGGTTCGGATGGTCAAAACGGCTTAGAAATGATTTGATATGTTAAAACATATTTTAAACCATTATATGATCAGTTGATATGCCAAAAAGTTGATCAAATATGCTTATGATGAGTTTATTTGCGAAAAGGACGTTTTCGGCGTATTTATATAAACTTGTTAAATAATATGTTAAAATGTGTGGTCAATAGATATAATTTCGGGAGATTATAATAAACATAATATTGACCATTTTGTGACTTTAGACCAAAATGTTAACGAGGTCAAACGGGTCAGATTTAAAAGTCAACATTTGACCCGAATTGCGTAAAATGACCATCTTAGGTGAAATGATGATTTGGACCTGTTTTGATAGGCCAAATTATTTGTATAAACTGATTATATGGTGAAAATTATAACCCGGATAGTTTTAGGCTTGTTTATGAAAGTTTAGAGAAAATGACGTTTTAGTCCTTTTGTGAATAATCGTCACTTGACCCATCAAACGTGGAAATCAGTAGGAGTGATCTTGGGGGACTTCATCCTACTAATTGTGATCACATTGCATGTTTCGGGTCGGATTAAAACAGACCCGAAGTGGTCAGATTACGTAGTCATCACAAAAGTCAAAATTCACACTAATATGCTAGTAATTGAAAGAATCAAGGAACAAGGAAGAAGCAAAAGATGTACCAACAGTTGATGGAAGTGTTAGGATGATTGTGGACGAAATTACAAGGCTCCAAGAGCTCCTAATCAGCTGGTACATGCAGAACTTGTGATGAACACTTGGAAACCCATGACCAAGGCTCAATTTATACTCAAATTAGGGTTCATGCATGCCCAACACTTGTTCAAGATGTGTTCAGAGGTTGATTAGTGTCCCATGTCGTGTCAAATGCAGAATTGAGGGTGGCAAAATCGAATGGTGAGTCAAAAGGGGAGATAACCAGCTGCTGGCATGTTTCTAATGAGCTAGGAAGTGCTTACGGACCGTAAGCTATGGTCCATACGGTCCGTAAGGGACCTGCAGACCAGCCACTTTCACTTATTTACAGTTTAGCCCCTGCACCTTGTTTTGTCGCGTTTCAGCACTTCTAACACCCGTCAAAGCCATTTTCAAGCTCCACAAGGATGTTATAATATAGTGAACTTAAAATATGCTCAAAAATATCCCGGATGTCAGTTCGTTTGGTCGTACGATTGCGTTGTTCGGTTAATTACGACGAAATGCGCATGAACGCGAAAAACGATCCAAATTGCGCGACGAATGGATTTTTATCATGCCAAACACTAAAATAAAATATTTTACTGATTACATAAATTTTTGGATGTCTGGATGTATTCAGAACGTAAGTTATGCGCAAAAATGCAAACGTATGCACTTTTTGACGCTTTTAGTCCCTGAATGAGCATAAAGTTTATTTTAGCACACCGAACCCCTCAAAGCCTATTTCTAAGCTATGTAAAGGATATTTAGGGTGTGTTTAACTTATGATCATGTTCCGGAATGTTCGTTACAGTTCAAATTGGCATATTTTCGCAGTTTGTCAATTTTAGTCCCTATAAGCGAATAAACTTGATTTTGCCCTACCAAAGCCTTCAAAACTTATTTCTAAGTTATGTAAAGGTTATTTAAGGTATGTTAAGCATAAATTGATGTTCCGGAGTATTTTTCGCGTTAAACTGATCACGTTTACGCATCAGTTTGCGTATAATTCTCCAGAAAGCGATATAGAGTTTAGAATCGAATAAAAGTTAAAACATGAAAAACATCAAACATAAACAAACAAACATTGGGATCAAATAACCTTAATTCATTGATAACTGAATTGTTTACAATGATTACAAGCACAGATGTCACATGTGGGTACATGGTATTAGAATACAATGGGGGTCGAAAACCAGCTCCAGGTATTGCAAAAGTTACAAAAAGACCCCCAAGTTCAATCCCATTGCTGAAAAATGCTGAAAAACAAATTTTTGTCCAGATCAGACGTGGCGTCGTGCCACGGCAGAGACATATGGTGGTGGCGCAGCGCCACCAGGTGCCAGTTCCAGAAATTTTGCCAAAATGGCAGAAACGGTCCCTGCACATGTTTAAGGCCTTTTTTGATGCGTTTAAACCCCGTTAATCCCATTTCAAGGCTCTAAAATGATGTTAAAGTATAGGGAACTCAATACATGCTCAAAAATATCTCGGATGTCGGTTCGTTTGGTCGTACGGTTGCGTTATTCGGTTAATTACGACGGAAGTCGTAACGAACGCAAAAACGATCCAAATTACGCGACGAATGGAATTTTATCAAGCCAATCACTAAAATAAAATATTTTAATGATTACATAAATTTTTGGATGTCCGGATATATTCAGAACGTAAGATATGCGCGAAAATGCAAACTTGTGTACTTTTTGACGCTTTTAGTCCCTATTGATCAATAAAGTTTATTTTAGCATACCGAACCCCTCAAAGCCTATTTCTAAGCTATGTAAAGGATATTTAGGGTATGTTTAACTTATGATCAAGTTCCGGAATGTTCGTTACTATACAAATCGGTATAGTTTCGTAGTTTGACACAACTAGTCCCTGCGATCGAACAAACTTGATTTCAACACACCAAACCATCCAAAACTTATTTCTAAGTTATGTGGAGGTTATTTAAGGTATGTTAAGCCTATGTCACTATTCTGGAGTGTTTGTTGCATTAAACTGACTGCGTTTACGCACCAGTTTGCGTATAACCTTCCAGAAAGCGATTTAAAGCTTGAAATCAGAATCGAATCAAATTGTAAAATCATCAAACACAATTACACACATAATAACACCAAAACACATATAATAACACCAAAGCACATTGTTTTATTGATAATTGACATTGTTTTATATTATACATCGATTACAGAGCACAGTTGTCACAGTCTCCCCTACTTCAGGAAATTTCGTCCCGAAATTTTAACTAGAGGAAGCTTGTGAGAACAATTGCGGATATTTCGCCTTCATTTGGTCCTCACGTTCCCAAGTAAACTCTGGGCAACGTTTGGAATCCCAGCGAACCTTGACCAATCGAATCCGTTTGTTCTTCAACTGTTTGAATGTACGGTCCACTATCTCCACAGGTTTCTCAACAAAGTGCATCGTTTCATCGATTTGGATTTTGTCGAGTGGAATGTGAAGATCAGCGTCAGCTAAACACTTTCGCAAATTGGACACGTGAAAAGTCGGATGAATATTTCCAAGCTCTAGAGGTAGCTCTAGCTGATAGGCAACCTTTCCAATTCTTTCCACAATCTTAAATGGTCCCACATATCGAGGTGCAAGTTTTCCTTTCTTTCCAAATCTCACTACTCCCTTCCAAGGTGACACCTTGAGTAGGACACGGTCTCCGACTTGAAATTCTAAGGGCTTGCATCGCATATCCGTGTAACTCTTTTGACGGCTTCGAGCTGTCACAAGATTATTGCGAATTTTCTTGATTTTGTCTGTTGTTTCTAGAATGAGCTCAGGTCCAGTAAGCTGAGCTTCACCGATCTCATTCCAACAGACAGGTGAACGACATTTTCGACCGTAGGGAGCTTCGAATGGTGCCATATTAATGCTAGCATGATAACTATTATTGTAGGAGAACTCGATCAATGGCAGATGAGAATCCCAATTACCACCAAAGTCTATCACACATGCTCTAAGCATATCCTCCAAAGTTTGAATCGTTCTCTCAGATTGTCCATTTGTTTGGGGATGACAAGCAGTGCTTAGATTTAGTTGGGTTCCCAAAGCAGATTGCATGGTCTTCCAGAAATGAGATGAAAATCGAGCATCACGATCGGAAATGATATCCAAAGGAACACCATGTCGTGATACAATCTCATCAACATAAATCTTTGCAAGTTTATCAACAGATAGATCCTCGCGAATCGGTATAAAATGAGTTGATTTCGTTAATCGATCGATAACAACCCAAATAGCATCATGACCTTTAGATGTACGCGGTAACTTAGTGATGAGATCCATAGCAATGTTCTCCCACTTCCAAACCGGTATCTCTGGTTGTACAAGCAAGCCAGAAGGTCGTTGATGTTCAGCCGTGACTTTGAGACAAGTTAGGCATTTTGATACATACAAGGCAACATCCTTTTTCATACCAGGCCACCAGTACTGAGTACAGAGATCCTTGTACATTTTATCAGCACCAGGATGGATAAAATATCGAGACTTGTGAGATTCGTCCATCACTAAAGTGCGGAGATCGTCTTGTTTCAGAATCCACAAACGATCCTTGAAATAGAGTAAACCATCGTCCTTCGCAGCATTCCCTTGAACCTGTGCTGGAGCCTGAGCAACCTGATTCTGACCCAGACGACAAATGTTGGCCAGATGCCCAAGTTTACCACACGTTGTGCATTGCTTACAAGCTTGTTGTGCAACATGATGACCGTTGCAGCGAGCACAATGAGGTGCGGTACCAGCATATACTTTCTTTGCAGGCGGTTGAACCGGTGGGTTCTAAGGGTTCTGAGCTGTTACTGCAAAATTCTGAGCACCCTTTCGCTTTCTCGACTTCTTCGACGACTCACCTTTCTTATCCTTACCCTTATCCTTGCCTTTAACAGAATCGGTCGACTTTTTCTTATCACCCTTGCAGGTAAGTTTACCCTTCCTGACCTGAGACTCAGTCAGGGTAGCAGACAACTCGATCGCGTGACGAACAGTAGTTGGATTAATGCCAGTCACAATATCCTGTATGGAATCGGGTAAACCATCGATATACCTTTCTATCGCTTTCTCCAACGGGGTAACCATAGTAGGACACAAAAGACTGAGTTCCTCAAAACAATCCGTATATGCACGGTGTTCTCCCCCATCTTGCTTTAGATCGTCAAACTCTCGTTCCAAAGCTCGAATTTCATGACAGGGACAAAACTCTTTCATCATGAGAGCTCGAAGCTCTTCCTATGTCTGTGCCAATGCCACTTCGGCACCCCTATCACGCATCACTCCGTTCCACCACGTAAGAGCACGCTTCTCAAACACACTTGATGCAAATTCAACCTTACGCTCATTCGGACACTGCACATGTCTGAATGTGCTCTCGATACTCTCGAACCACTGCAGGAGCGCAGTCGCTCCTTGCGACCCAGAAAACTTTAGCGGCTTAGCAGAATTGAAATTCTTGAAATTACATGGAGCATTATTGTTGTTATTATTATTGTTGTTGTATAACTCGTGGATTTGGGTCACAACGCCTGGAAGCACAGCAGCCATTTGCTGAGAGACAAGGGCTGCGACTTCTTCAGCAGTAAAAGATTGTGCATCACGTCGAGGAGGCATTGTCTAAAAGGAAATATGAGGTTGACAATTAGGAAAAACAAAAGAGGTATTAAAAATATCGACAAAACATAAGGAAGGCGATCATTTGTTCGTTACCTCGAACAAACAAACGACACGCATTGACTAATCAAAGTAAATGGGTCAGAATAACGTATCGCGAAGACATGCTCGCCTATAAATGAACACTCACCCTAAGAGTTCCCAGGTAAGAGTGACTGGTCCGATTATGTGGATTTGTACGAACACTCTAGCCTTAGACACAAAACTCAGGGTACAGGCATTCACTCTTCCAGTTTGCACGTGTTCACATTATTTAGACCCAAACTTTGACGAGATATTGAAAACTCTAAAGGCACCAAGCCAAATATGAGTCAAACTGAAAGGGTTCAAAACCTAGTAATCAATCATCCTAGAACGGATGATTAATTTTCGAAGCAGATTCGAAATTTGTGTTCTCGTTGTGGTTATCACCTAAGGGTAGGTGACAGTTTTGTTTTTAAAAATCTAAACGCAGAAAACTTGCGTTGGGGTCCTAGAAAGTTATAGTCTAGGTCAAAGCATTACTAATAACCCTATAACCATTGGCTATGTGTCACACCCCGACTGTCCACGTGTCACCGGTGGGCCCGGTGGGGAGTATCGTGACATAGTTGGCAACATAATAGTCAAACAACACAATATATAAATGCACAGCGGAAGCAAAAGATAAATATATATTACAATCCGAATTTAAAGTAATATCCAGTATTACAACGGAAAGTAAAGGATCCACAGGCGGATCTTAAACATATCATTTGTTCTACAGACTTTAGACGCCTAGAACTTGCAAGATTCCTTAGTAGCGCCCTGAGCTTCCAGCCAATTACGTTCAGTACCTGTCACTTAACCTTTTTGGAAATACGTCAGTTTTCACTGGTAAATACACTCAACCGACTCATTTGAAAAGAGTTTAAGAAAATTGGTTTGAATGCACGTGGCACAAAATATCTTTTATAATTTGATTAAAATGCTCAGAGGCAAAATTAATCTTTTATACTTGGAACAATTATATTTATAACCTTGTATACAGATTTACATGTTCGTTGTACGTTCAGGGCCCGATATAGAAACCGAGTCAGATTAACAGACACGCCACAAGTATAGGCCCACAAGAGAGTGAGATACCGTTATTACTTAAGCAACTGTCAGGTGTATGCCTACACCCCGTGCTTAAGACGTGACCATTTTATAAAACAATGATGTCAAGGATATCCGGGACATGGTCATTAACCCCTAAAGGTCTAACAATACAGATTAAACCGGGTTACCTCAATAATTTCACCATAATAAGATTAAATATTCAATACCCGACCAAGCGGTATTATAATACCGTATTCCAAGCCCGTATAGGGAAAATAAGTTAAGAGTATTTACCTGAGCTAGCTCCTGTCTTAAATAGCAAGAATCTAATAACTCAGCTGTATTCACTTAAGTAAGCGTAGGTACCATTTACCGGAATGCTCTAGTCTGGAATGATGGTATAAATAACCAATTAGAATGCTAACGGGTCTTTAATTTAGTCTAAGCTTAGACCGGTTAGTCTTAAGGGAATATACGGTTCAAACGCATGATTAAGCGAAGACCGGAATAGGATGTGTTTTAGACCCGACAAGTTTGAAGACTTGTATAATATGGGTATTTCATACACACTCTGAATTTTGAGATACAACCGATAAGGTTTGACCCGTTTCGGCTAATTTATGTAAACTTGCTACATAAACCGAACCGTACGCGTAATAAGCGTGACGGGTATTTACGAGAGCCATATATAGGTTTCCTAAGTTAATTATGCCTCAAATATGTTGTGACATCAGTAATATGTCTTTCATTATGCCCGAAACGTATTTAAACACAAACTAGGCCCCGTAGGGGTAGTTTGGTCATTTAAAAGGTTATAAAAGTGTTTAAGTATTTACCTGAGTTACAGGTCTGATGTAATCAGAAAAAAATACTTATTTTGGTAAGTTATAACAGTAGGATAAAGTATATATGTGAATTTACCAATTATAACCAAACTATGCACCGTAGGGGCATTTTGGTAATTTCACATAAGCCGAAAAACTCAAAACTGAAGTCTGAGTTAAACAACTTTTGCTTACTGTTAAAATATCATAATTTACTTAAAATATCAGTAGGTATCACCCTTGTATGTTTAAAAATAGTCTTAGTACATACTATGCGCTAAAAACGCTTAAAAAGGCGATTAGAAGCCATTTCCGGGTTCGATACATAAAGCTGATATTTTTATTGTTCCAGAAGGCTTAAAATAATTTATTTATCATATGTGATCAGTAGCAAAAGGTTTGGAGTCGTTTAGATATGTAAAACTCATTTTATGGCCCGTAAGGGTAAAACCGACAATTACCGGATTAAGCCTACGACTATAAGTTATGCTCAGCCTAAAATTAATTAAAAATCTTTAAAAATCCCAAAATAATATATTACATTAGTGGGTATTAAGTTTGATATCAAAAGGTAGGCTTAACTAGGCTATACGCTAATTACGCCATTTAATTAACATAAAGCTTTCATTTTGCGCTAATGAGCATAACTCTCAATCTACACCACCAATTGATCTCAAATTTTGCATACAAGTTTATATATCAGTAACTAAGGTTTCTACACTTTTACATTTTCATAAATCACGTTTTAAGGTGTAAAGGGCATAATGGTCAACATATGAGCAATTAACGGAATCATGCATATTAATTGGTTAACTAATGAACCATGGTGTATAATCATAGAGGGTTATACTAGCATGTTACCTGGTCCAAATAAAGCTCTAAGGCATTTCTAAAACATGCTTAAACGGGTCAGAACTGAAAGTCAAAGTGAAAGTCAAACCATGCGACTTTCGGTTCCGAACCGGGTCTTTACAGAGAATTGTCGGGTTGAACATGTTTAGACATGTTCTTACACTAATTACTAAGTTATAACAATGATCCAACAGGTTGTATATGTTCTACATTGCTAATTATGCATAAATTAGAATTTAAGGATCCTGTTGACTTTTTCTTAACAAGTTTGACCCGACATTAGACCTAGTTAGAGTGGGAATCAGGGGAAACCATTTTGAGGGTTTATTACCCACATAATTACCAACTTATAACTACTTTTGATTCGACTAATCACTAGACCATTAGTGATTAATCTTAAAGTCAACCGTTAATTACGACGGTTTGACTTTTAAGCTAAAACTAAGCTAAAACTTAATTAAGAAAGGATTAGCAAACTTACTGAAGTCCTAAGCTTGATTAGTGATCACTTGGAAGAAGACTTGAGCTCCAGAAATGATCAGAAAGCTGAATGGAGGTGTGAAGAACAATGGTTGCAACTCATTGCTTTATATAGTGATCAAATCACCACAAATTGTTGACACATAACTCTACCACTGACCACAACTCATCAACAAGTGTTCCTAGTGCTTAGGGGGTATCTAGGGGTCGCCCATTATGTGGAAAATCGGATAAAAGTCGAGTAGAAAGCACATAGCAGGCAAAAACCCAAGAAAATCGGATCAGATGACCCCTAGCGCGACGCCAAGCCCCCCCCAGGGACCCTCGCGTGACGCGAGGCCCTTCTGCACCAAATCAAAAACTTTAGATTTTTGCGTTTTGATCCTTGGCTCTTCAAACTTTGTTTAGACACTTGTTTCTTGCACTTTGAGCCCTCCAAATTGATGTTTAAGGGCTTCAAGACATTTACCCATTTTGTTTAGTCCTCGGTTAACGTTATTGTTACCCGAAAAGTCCTAACTTTCGCTTTAACCCTTCGCACACGAATTTGATCATAACTTTCTCATACGATAACGAAACTTTACGAAATTTATATCGTTCATTCTAGTGAGCATAATTAACAGTTACAAAGCTTCAGGTTTGTCAAAAGGTCACTCAGAGGTATAACTTAAACATGTTGAAACATTTAACCCCTGTAGTTTGTAATCTCTCACTTTTAGCTTCGCATGATCCATGATTTATTCGTTTGATGTTATAAACATCATGTAGGGTTAATGTACAATATATTTATTCACCGTTGATATTCAGAACTCGTATTTTTCATACACTTTTCATGATTGTCAACTTCAGTCCTTTCCGAACATTCTTTCACACGTTCAAGCATATGACACGTGGCAATACATTATAGGACGTGAATTTTCGAGGTGTTACATCCTCACCCCCTTAAAATAAATCTCGACCTCGAGATTTGTTAAAGTAAAGGAAGTATTTTCTGCCTTAAATTGGCTTAATCTTCCTCAGTACCTTTGAGCCTCTAAGGCATTACAATTGACCTTCATAATAGGTACATGTATCTTTTGGAGATTCTAATCCTGTCGATCCTTAATCAACACAGGTTGCTCATCATATCATAAATCTGCATATCATTATGTGATAGTGTTTCTTGACTTATTGGCGAAACACGTCCTTAAATCATTAGTGTGGGGTGCATTACGTGTTCCACTGAGCTCCTTAATTAGGTCTTAGTTCGTAAGCTATTGAATCTTGATACATTCGAATCCTTCGAATGATTCTATATACTCAGAGCCTGACTAGCCTGATAATTTAACAAATTTGGCACACCCTGCCTGGGTGATATCTTTTGCTGAGCCTTATTTCTTAACAAGAATTTAGGAAGGTTACTACTTTCCATTAATCCTTGATTTTCTGCCGAAAAATGGCAACTTATAGATAATTAGGGATTTGTTTGATCTTATTCGTTGTTTCCAAGTCAACTTTCAGATCCTGATTATTGGACTCCCAAAAGTCTCGTCCATCCAACGGATGTTTTGATATTTCATTTATATAAGGTCTCCAAAGGAGCCACCTTGATACTTATATAGCAACTATTATGGAAAAGCTTATCTTAAGGTGAGATGGTTATCCCAACCGTTGCTTTAAACTATTCTTAAGGAATAGCTAATCCTTATAGCGAGTTGAATAACTCGACGATCCTGAGTGGCTGATGAAAATTCTAAATCATTGCCTAGTTAGGGTTGCGGTAATAACGCATAAGCAAAATGAACCGACTTTCATAATTAACTATATCGAATTCTCAGAATATCAAGTTAGGCTATATGAACCCTCTATTTCTAAATTTAGTTAATTAGGGTTTCGATTCTTCCAATGATGATACTAGTTGTCTTGGAGATTTCATAGTAATGCAGCCTTAATGGGATATAAATCTTAATTCTACCTGCCTTCCATGGGTAAACAGGGTAGTCTTAGGAAAGGATAATCAAGGTACAAGGAGATTACAGAGATTTCCATGTCTCAGGCTCTAGTTCACTCATCATCGCTTGTGTCTAATAAGTGACACATTTATGTTATGAGTCCACATATTTCTTTACCAGGGAATATTTATTTGGACAATTCCATTCTGGATATCATCTTTGAATACCATTAGTTGACTTTAGTTACCATATGATCATTGGGATATCTCTGTGGTTCCATGCATTAAACCTCCATACTGATCAGGCATGGAAGCAATCTATGGAACATATTAAGATACACCAATCCTCATAAAGCGCTTTTGTCATACTATTTGGTATTCGAAATCAGTAGAGATGAAAGAGATATCAATTTCATATGATGATGTATTTTATCTGGAGGGGGAGTACATTAGGACTTTCTACGGTTTACTATTGTAGTATCAATAGCATGCGTCACATCATCAATGGCGTGATTGACTGTTGTCTTATCCGAGTTTATCATACTCGAGATTTAGTTCCTATTACCAGATGAATCATTTACTTAGTTGCAATCAAACATCTGCTATTCATCACCCTGATGGCCTTAATATATACTAACCATGGTTTCATCAAACTATACCGGCCATTAAGGCACTAACATTCTTAATGAACGTTATTTTAAAAATATATCAATATCATTTAGCCTAGGTCACAAAAGACCATCAATGGCATTTAAGGGTTGGACCTGGTCCATCACCTTTTTGACAGGGGATCAAAAAGTCACATCTGTCTTTATTATACTGATGAATTTGGATAGCTTCAAAGTTTTCCATAAGGGTATCAGAAAAGAGCGATTCCTAATAGATCTAAAATATCAATCTAGGATTTATTGGAGCATTTTCTAAAGTATCATCGATCACTTTCTACCTCGCATTAAATGACCGGAGTTTTAATCAGGCGGAGACAACAGTTCTCAACATTTATCATTCATTATAGAATCATATGTGCCAGTATCAAATAAATTTCTGCATAAACTGCTTGATATGGAAAGGTACCTGTTATATAGTTATCATTCTGCACCATCTCTTAGGCGTTCATCTGATTCCTAGGGCAGTTGGTCTTGATATGCCCCTTCTCGTTGCAACCATAACAGGTTGCATCTTTCAAC
Organism: Helianthus tuberosus; assembly: GCA_030545235.1. Lineage (NCBI taxonomy): Eukaryota > Viridiplantae > Streptophyta > Magnoliopsida > Asterales > Asteraceae > Helianthus > Helianthus tuberosus. Next base: position 32,464,452 of record CM060392.1, read on the forward strand.
TTCTTGCAATCCAGGGTTTTATGTTCCTTAGACTTGCAAATTCCACACGGTAGAGGCTGAGACTCAAATCTGCATTTCCCAAGATGGTATTTCCTACAGGTTTCGCACCTGGTCTTCTCTCCCGACTGCTGGCTGTCTCTCTTAAACCCGGAACTCTTCTTATCTTCAGAATTCCTCTTCTTATCGGAGGGATGGGAATTTTCATCCTCCCTTTTACGCTTTCCATCTTCAGAGGCTGTGGCAGCCTTGTTTCTGACCACATCGAGTGTAAGAGATAGCGACAGATCTGCCGCTGACCTGAATGTAGTAGGTCTTGACGCCTTAACACTGGCTTTGATTTCTGGGGCTAAACCCCCAATGAAACGAGCAATTCTCTTGGGTTCTGGTGTTACTAGGTAAGGAACCAGTCTGGACAGGGTATTGAAACTGGTGAGGTATGCTTGACAATCTAAGTTTGTCATCACCAATGATAAGAACTCTGATTCGATTCTTTCGACCTCGTGTTGAGGGCAGTAGTTCTCCATAATGAGAGCAACAAACTGTTCCCATGACATGTTGTAAAGTGGGATCTTCCCAGCAGCTTGAATGAGAGCCTTCTACCATGCTAGTGCTTCCCCCTTGAACGATTGGGATACATACTTTACTACATCCCTTTCAGCACAACCGCTGATGTCAACCACCGTGTCCATTTCATCCAACCAGGTCATACAATCTACTGCTCCTTTCTCCCCAGTGAAGTCCCGAGGTTTGCAGGAAACAAAGTATTTATAGGTACAGGACTTGGTATGCGGTTCATTACCGAACACTATCCTCTTGGATGGAACACTGTGTTGACCAGATGAATGTCGATCATCATCCTTCTTTGGTTCTTCTTTCTTAGAGGGCGGTGGCTTGCTGTGAGCCTCCGAATAAGTCTTAGGGTCAGACTTAGAGTGGGGTACAGATGAGGCTTTACTATTAGTCTCACTATACTCCCTAAATTGCTCCTCTACAGCTTTAGATACAGCTGAATCAATCAATGTACGAAGCTCTCCTCTGGTTATATTAATCCTTTCATCATCGCGGTTTTCCAGAGGGTGACTGTTCTCTTCCTTTGACCTAGCCATGTAGCTTTAAATGCTACATAAAAATCAAACAAGGACAAGGTTTATACGGAAGCTTTTACAGTTTTATCATTTTAAATGATTTATTAACCATGGTAATATAAACCACATTGGTTAATTTGTTAGTTATATTTAATTAGCATTTTCATCATAATTTATCCTAGTTATGAAACATTAAGGATATTAAAGTGGCGCAAAGGCCTAGTCGCGTAGACAAGTTTAATTTATAAGCCATGATTTCAGAGAATCGAGGTATTAGGGTTTTGATAATAGCACAATTGGCCTAGTCACGTAGACAAGTTTAATTTATAAGCCACGATTTCAGAGAATCGAGGCATTAAGGTTTTAATAATAGCACAAATGGCCTAGTCGCGTAGACAAGTTTAATTTGTAAGCCATGATTTCAGAGAATCAAGGCTTTTAAAGTTTGAACATAGTTCATTACCTTTTTCGGACAGGGAGTCATCGCTACCACTGTCTTTTGGCTCATGTAGAAATGAGTAAGGCCCGTAGGCATTGTATTACCAACGTATGGTCAAAATATGATCATCTTAATTTGATGATTTAACCCATGATTCAGAGATCATTTAGTTGGGTTAGGAATCTTTTGGATAGGTTTTACCGTTTTGGCCATGTCTGCAATGACATTTAGGCTAGGTTTTACCATCTTGGCCATGTCTGTATTGACATTTAGGCTAGGTTTTACCATCTTGGCCATGTCAGCATTGACATTTAGGCTAGGTTTTACCTTTAAGATCCTTTTTAATAATTAACGCAGAACAATTTCTAAATTGAAATGTTAATAAGGATCTGAATCTAAATTGAGGAACTGCCATCTTGGCCGCATCTTAATAATGACACCAGGCTAGGTCTTGTCCCTTTTTAGATTTTGCCATTTTATCATAATGGTAGATCTTATAATATAGGAATGATATTTTAAACATAATCGTTCCTTTAAAAATTTAAGCAAGTATATAGTTGTCCTAAACGGAACTTCTAATAAAAATGACTTGCCCATGCAAAGGCTAATCAGAAAAATAATCAAGGAAGTAATTAAAAGACAAGGAAACAAATTGGAATTTGTCCTATGTTCTTGTCTAGACTCAAGAATGTGCAACTGTGTAACTGAGATTAAACACAAAAGACTAGTGTTTAATTCACTCAGTGTTGGCTCTGATACCAACCTTTCACACCCCGACTGTCCACGTGTCACCGGTGGGCTCGGTGGGGAGTATCGTGACGTAGTTGGCAACATAATAGTCAAACAACACAATATATAAATGCACAGCGGAAGCAAAAGATAAATATATATTACAATCCGAATTTAAAGTAATATCCAGTATTACAACGGAAAGTAAAGGATCCACAGGCGGATCTTAAACATATAATTTGTTCTACAGACTTTAGACGCCTAGAACTTGCAAGATTCCTTAGTAGCGCCCTGAGCTTCCAGCCAATTACGTTCAGTACCTGTCACTTAACCTTTTTGGAAATACGTCAGTTTTCACTGGTAAATACACTCAACCGACTCATTTGAAAAGAGTTTAAGAAAATTGGTTTGAATGCACGTGGCACAAAATATCTTTTATAATTTGATTAAAATGCTCAGAGGCAAAATTAATCTTTTATACTTGGAACAATTATATTTATAACCTTGTATACAGATTTACATGTTCGTTGTACGTTCAGGGCCCGATATAGAAACCGAGTCAGATTAACAGACACGCCACAAGTATAGGCCCACAAGAGAGTGAGATACCGTTATTACTTAAGCAAATGTCAGGTGTATGCCTACACCCCGTGCTTAAGACATGGCCATTTTATAATACAATGATGTCAAGGATATCCGGGACATGGTCATTAACCCCTAAAGGTCTTTATTTCAAACAATACAGATTAAACCGGGTTACCTCAATAATTTCACCATAATAAGATTAAATATTCAATACCCGACCAAGCGGTATTATAATACCGTATTCCAAGCCCGTATAGGGAAAATAAGTTAAGAGTATTTACCTGAGCTAGCTCCTGTCTTAAATAGCAAGAATCTAATAACTCAGCTGTATTCACTTAAGTAAGCGTAGGTACCATTTACCGGAATGCTCTAGTCTGGAATGATGGTATAAATAACCAATTAGAATGCTAACGGGTCTTTAATTTAGTCTAAGCTTAGACCGGTTAGTCTTAAGGGAATATACGGTTCAAACGCATGATTAAGCGAAGACCGGAATAGGATGTGTTTTAGACCCGACAAGTTTGAAGACTTGTATAATATGGGTATTTCATACACACTCTGAATTTTGAGATACAACCGATAAGGTTTGACCCGTTTCGGCTAATTTATGTAAACTTGCTACATAAACCGAACCGTACGCGTAATAAGCGTGACGGGTATTTACGAGAGCCATATACAGGTTTCCTAAGTTAATTCTGCCTCAAATATGTTGTGACATCAGTAATATGTCTTTCATTATGCCCGAAACGTATTTAAACACAAACTAGGCCCCGTAGGGGTAGTTTGGTCATTTAAAAGGTTATAAAAGTGTTTAAGTATTTACCTGAGTTACAGGTCTGATATAATCAGAAAAAATACTTATTTTGGTAAGTTATAACAGTAGGATAAAGTATATATGTGAATTTACCAATTATAACCAAACTATGCACCGTAGGGGCATTTTGGTAATTTCACATAAGCCGAAAAACTCAAAACTGAAGTCTGAGTTAAACAACTTTTGCTTACTGTTAAAATATCATAATTTACTTAAAATATCAGTAGGTATCACCCTTGTATGTTTAAAAATAGTCTTAGTACATACTATGCGCTAAAAACGCTTAAAAAGGCGATTAGAAGCCATTTCCGGGTTCGATACATAAAGCTGATATTTTTATTGTTCCAGAAGGATTAAAATAATTTATTTATCATATGTGATCAGTAGCAAAAGGTTTGGAGTCGTTTAGATATGTAAAACTCATTTTATGGCCCGTAAGGGCAAAACCGACAATTACCGGATTAAGCCTACGACTATAAGTTATGCTCAGCCTAAAATTAATTAAAAATCTTTAAAAATCCCAAAATAATATATTACATCAGTGGGTATTAAGTTTGATATCAAAAGGTAGGCTTAACTAGGATATACGCTAATTACGCCATTTAATTAACACAGAGCTTTCATTTTGCGCTAATGAGCATAACTCTCAATCTACACCACCAATTGATCTCAAATTTTGCATACAAGTTTATATATCAGTAACTAAGGTTTCTACACTTTTACATTTTCATAAATCATGTTTTAAGGTGTAAAGGGCATAATGGTCAACATATGAGCAATTAACGGAATCATGCATATTAATTGGTTAACTAATGAACCATGGTGTATAATCACAGAGGGTTATACTAGCATGTTACCTGGTCCAAATAAAGCTCTAATGAATTTCTAAAACATGCTTAAACGGGTCAGAACTGAAAGTCAAAGTGAAAGTCAAACCATGCGACTTTCGGTTCCGAACCGGGTCTTTACAGAGAATTGTCGGGTTGAACATGTTTAGACATGTTCTTACACTAATTACTAAGTTATAACAATGATCCAACAGGTTGTATATGTTCTACATTGCTAATTATGCATAAATTAGAATTTAAGGATCCTGTTGACTTTTTCTTAACAAGTTTGACCCGACATTAGACCTAGTTAGAGTGGGAATCAGGGGAAACCCTTTTGAGGGTTTATTACCCACATAATTACCAACTTATAACTACTTTTGATTCGACTAATCACTGGACCATTAGTGATTAATCTTAAAGTCAACCGTTAATTACGACGGTTTGACTTTTAAGCTAAAACTAAGCTAAAACTTAATTAAGAAATGATTAGCAAACTTACTGAAGTCCTAAGCTTGATTAGTGATCACTTGGAAGAAGACTTGAGCTCCAGAAAGCTGAATGGAGGTGTGAAGAACAATGGTTGCAACTCATTGCTTTATATAGTGATCAAATCACCACAAATTGTTGACACATAACTCTACCACTGACCACAACTCATCAACAAGTGTTCCTAGTGCTTAGGGGGTATCTAGGGGTCGCCCATTATGTGGAAAATCGGATAAAAGTCGAGTAGAAAGCACATAGCAGGCAAAAACCCAAGAAAATCGGATCAGATGACCCCTAGCGCGACGCCAAGCCCCCCCCCCAGGGACCCTCGCGTGACGCGAGGCCCTTCTGCACCAAATCAAAAACTTTAGATTTTTGCTTTTTGATCCTTGGCTCTTCAAACTTTGTTTAGACACTTGTTTCTTGCACTTTGAGCCCTCCAAATTGATGTTTAAGGGCTTCAAGACATTTACCCATTTTGTTTAGTCCTCGGTTAACGTTATTGTTACCCGAAAAGTCCTAACTTTCAACGTTTACGCTTTAACCCTTCGCACACGAATTTGATCATAACTTTCTCATACGATAACGAAACTTTACGAAATTTATATCGTGCATTCTAGTGAGCATAATTAACAGTTACAAAGCTTCGGGTTTGTCAAAAGGTCACTCAGAGGTATAACTTAAACATGTTGACACATTTAACCCCTGTAGTTTGTAATCTCTCACTTTTAGCTTCGCATGATTCCTGATTTATTCGTTTGATGTTATAAACATCATGTAGGGTTAATGTACAATATATTTATTCACCGTTGACATTCAGAACTCGTATTTTTCATACACTTTTCATGATTGTCAACTTCAGTCCTTTCCGAACATTCTTTCACACGTTCAAGCATATGACACGTGTCAATACATTATAGGACGTGAATTTTCGAGGTGTTACACTCTGATACCAACTCTTCTGTCACACCCCGACCACGTAAAACAACAAATCGTGGCGGAAACGTCGGGGAGTGTTGTAACATAATTATTGCTTCACAACCATGGAATACAAAAAGTTTCGTTTTATTTCTTCATTAAGTAATTTACATTGTTTTAACACGAAACAAACAAGTTACATATCGACTATCACTGTTATTATGTCACTAAGGCCTCGTCCAGATCCTATGTGACTCATGCATCCTAGCAATCAACATCAAGCAACAACACCTGAAGCATATGTAAAAACAAAGTCAGCAAAGAAATGCTAGCGAGCACATAGGTTTTATAGGAGTGTCGGATTCATGGCTAGTTTACATGTTGCAATACCTTATTATAACTTTGTTTTGAAAAGAGTATAATATTGCAACATAATTAACCAACTCAAATCAAGCGGGTTATAATTTATAAAACCTTGTAGCCATGATTCTTAACCCAAAAACATTTGTTTTAATAAACCAAATTGTAAAACATCTCGTATTAACTCGTTAATAAATCTCGTATGATTATCCTTTTGAAAACATCGTTATGTGACATCGTTTCAAAATCGTTTACCCAAGTGAACCAGATAACGCCACGGTATGTAATATGTTGAAAACACTTATATATAAGAAGTACCAGCGGCGTATCTACCATGTTTTCACCACATTACACCCGTCCCGTTATCTAAACACTTAACCAAAAACCAATCGTTTATCCAATTCGTTTAACTTGTCCAAATCGTTTCCAAATCGTTTAACTCGTTTAAATCATCCTTGTTTTAATTGTGAAAACTATTTTTGGTCGTCTCGCTAATAACATTCAAACCTTCGTGACTCGATTATCTCGCTTCTCGCATTAACAAACCACCAAAAGGGTAAGTTAACAATCACAGATTCAGTCGTTACCCACATAACCCACACATAACCATGGGTGTAGTCTGATAACGGGATTTGTCAGATCCTATGGTACCATAACCTAATACTGGTCGGTTCGGCCAAAATTAATGAATGTCATTCGTTATGTAACTATAACCAACAAGTTCGTTCACATTATCGAAATCGTTATTAGTTTAGTATAAACCATCTTAATCGTTTTTGAAACCATCGTTAAAATATCGAAATCGTTTTGATACATATGAATCACCCCAAAACAATTGAAAACAGTAAAATAGGGGAACTATGTACTCACATGAAGTGCAAAGTATCCTCAATCAATAGAACTTTAATAAACTCAAGTAAACCAGAGAAATCAAGCGGCACCTAGTAATCGAATCACTAGTAAATAAATTGACACCTCAATCGGAAGATCGGATAGAATGAGGTCTTGTAAACCAAATGAGTGTTGGAACTCATGTGATATGGTTTAACAAAGTCAACATTCTAGATCGGAACCTAACCTAAGTGCTTTCGACCCATTAAGGTAGCTTACGTTACTTTAACGCGTCGTTCGCGCAAAGCGCGTTCGAGACGTCTAACTAGCCCTATGACAAGTGTTATATGCCTAAACATGTTGCATAATCGATTAAGTGACAAAAGTTTATGTTACATATGCTTAATTATCAATTATCCATGAAAAGGGCATTTTGGTCATTTACCTAAGGCATATAAACTACCTATCATACAACTAATTAAACCTAAGTGACCATAAGGTATAACCTCGGAAGGTTATTCCCTATGCAACTATGGTCACTAACCATGTTTGGTCAGATCCTAATGATCGACCAAACGGGTCGAGTTCGAAAGTCTAAGCGGGTGTTTAGTCCGCTTGACTTACGACTCTACACAAGCACTAAACTAAAAGTGACGAGCTAAACATGTTAAGACATGTTTAGTTTAGTTAGAAAACAGGTTTTGATATCAAAACAAACGGTTTTGATACCTAAGAGTAGTTTGGTTACAAAATACACATAAATACGCATTTTGGCTGAAACTACGACTCGTCACTACGCCTAGTCAACGTGGTAATCAGTAGGTATAGTTACAAGGGACTATAACCATCGTGATTACGCTCACGTTGCAAAGTTCAAATGAACTTTGTGTTGAGCATTGACTGGTCAAAGCTGAAAGTCAAACTCTGTTTGACTTTCATGCTTGAAATACAAGAACAAGCAAGAAGAGGACTTACAAAGGGTCCAAGAAGGTGTTTTGATTCAAAGTTACTCAGGTATGAGGTGTTAAAACCTCAACTTAGAGCAGAAGTTGAATCAAGGTGTGAAAAACCCAAATGAGGAAGCTTGCTATTTATAGGAAGATAAGATCAATAGGATCATTCCATGTGTTTTGAGGGTGTAATCTTGGCCATACATGTGGGTACATGGTATTAGAATACAATGGGGGTCGAAAACCAGCTCCAGGTATTGCAAAAGTTACAAAAAGACCCCCAAGTTCAATCCCATTGCTGAAAAATGCTGAAAAAAAAATTTCTGTCCAGATCAGGCTGTGGCGTCGAGCCATGGCAGAGACATATGGTGGTGGCGCAGCGCCACCAGGTGCCAGTTCCAGAAATTTTGCCAAAATGGCCTAAATGGTCCCTGCACATGTTTAAGGCCTTTTTGATGCGTTTAAACCCCGTTAATCCCATTTCAAGGCTCTAAAATGATGTTAAAGTATAGGGAACTCAAAACATGCTAAAAAATATCTCGGATGTCGGTTCGTTTGGTCGTACGGTTGCGTTATTCGGTAAATTACGACGGAAGTCGTAACGAACGCAAAAACGATCCAAATTACGCGACGAATGGAATTTTATCAAGCCAATCACTAAAATAAAATATTTTAATGATTACATAAATTTTTGGATGTCCGGATATATTCAGAACGTAAGATATGCGCGAAAATGCAAACTTGTGCACTTTTTGACGCTTTTAGTCCCTATTGATCAATAAAGTTTATTTTAGCATACTGAACCCCTCAAAGCCTATTTCTAAGCTATGTAAAGGATATTTAGGGTATGTTTAACTTATGATCAAGTTCCGGAATGTTCGTTACTATACAAATCGGTATAGTTTCATAGTTTGACACAACTAGTCCCTGTGATCGAACAAACTTGATTTCAACACACCAAACCATCCAAAACTTATTTCTAAGTTATGTGGAGGTTATTTAAGGTATGTTAAGCCTATGTCACTATTCCGAAGTGTTTGTTGCGTTAAACTGACTGCGTTTACGCACCAGTTTGCGTATAACCTTCCAGAAAGCGATTTAAAACTTGAAATCGGAATCGAATCAAATTGTAAAATCATCAAACACAATTACACACATAATAACACCAAAACACATATAATAACACCAAAGCACATTGTTTTATTGATAATTGACATTGTTTTATATTATACATCGATTATAGAGCACAGTTGTCACAGTTAGAATACAGAAACCTATCATTCACAGTCCGTGAGCGTTCGAGAGTAGCGATTGCGATTAGCGAGTACACAGCGAGTAGTATAGTATAGCGTATAATATAGCATGCGATCAACCACAAGTATCAACAATTTGTCAGTGTTTTGAGGCAGATGTGCAGTGCGGTTCGTATGTGTTGATCGAATCGAAGAGCGAAAAGCGAATAATCCACCAAAATCGAACACAAAACAGATAAAATCACATAAAGCACATAAAATCCATGTAAAAATGACAAATATCAGAGTCGGCAGTTGCGAGCTCAGAATCGAAACACATGAAAATCGAGGATGGATTGTCTGCGGCTGTTTAGACATTGACTACCCAAAGTGGTTCGACTATTCTCAAGGAATTTGGTACGCAGTTCGACCTTCTGGACTGTGCTCTCGCCTCGACCTTGGGCGATCGGCACGCATCCTTCCAGTTACAGTGTGACTTCAAGTCGTTGGAGTCCGTCGAGACCTTGGTGAGAGTCTCATTGGAACAAGTCATCAAGGTTCGGGTTTCACCCCTGACTTAATAACTTCGTTCCTGTTTTGATAAAATAGGGGAGGAAATTTGCGTCAAAGTATGGATTTCACTCCTGATTCAACGCAAATTCTCCTGTTTATAGTTAAAATGCGGGTCGAATAACTGACTTAGTCGAGAGTTTGCGGCTGTAACACCTAATCTTGACCTAATCACTCGCTCATTTTTCGAAAATTAGAGTGTAGTGATAGTGTAGTGTAAGCGAGAATAGCGAGGAATAGCAAGTAGGCTTGCACAAAACCACTACAGGGTATGCACAAGTCGGTCTGTTGGTACTTAACTATAGACTAGGTCGTTTCTAAGACATCGACCCGAACTAGGTCGAGTCTTGCCTAATTCCCTATAGTTATGGTTCTGATACCAATCTGTCACACCCCAACCGATGGCGGAAACATCGGGGTGCGGCACTGAGCGAAACAGATTGTCCATGAGTATCCATAATAACTATTAATTACTAGATATTTAAAACGTCATGTCCCATACCATAACCTATCCAAATAAAACAGTTATTACAAATAATTGTCTCACAAACAAGTACTGATCCGAAAACTCAGATTTCAAAATAGACAATTTATTTATTTGTTTCTAGGACTTTTTCCTAGCCTCGATTTCATCGCACAGCAAACAAGGCGTCCTAGCATCTTATGCACCTGCCACATACGTTAAAGTAACAGTCAATACACATAGTGTAAAGGTGAGCATACAAGTTTAATAATAGCATATAGAGTTCGAAATCGATTACGCATAACCAGCACGTACAATGTATGATATGAAGCACGTTAGTTATCGACATGATCCTATCGATACCAATGACTGCGAGTTGACTGCCCAAGGCAGTTCGTAACACATATTCACCACTGTGAACCATGTGATTAGTTGTCCTTAACAACCCCTGAGTGAACAGGTGCTGAGTCCAAACTATAGTACTATCATTGCTAAGGCAGGTAGACAACAATCTATGTGTAAACATAACAAACAAGCATTCATCGAATCACGTATACATGCAGTAGCAGTTAGCGTTTAAGTATTGCGTAGTGTGTTTGATGTGATTTAGAATAAGTAACGTATGTAACACCCAAAAGTGCGTAAAGCAAAAAGGGTTCGAGTATACTCACAGCGGTAGAGTTTGTGGATTGAAGGGAGCGCTAGAGTGAGATCAGCCTGAACAATTAACGATAGCATAAACGATAAGCGGCGCGTAAAACGATACAAGTGTACCAAGGATCGGACGGTAATCCGATCGGATGGCAATCCGATCGGATGACCAGTCGATCGGGTGACAATCCGTTCGGATGGTCATCCAATCGGATGGCCATTCGATTGGATTGACGCCTCGCTTGGTGAGGATGTGTTTGTGTATGATGGTTTGACTTTTGAAGTTTTCGTTGTAGCATTTTGAAAATAGAGAAGTATCTCTACCCTTCAGGTCGGTCGATCGAACGGCCGTTGGATCGGACGGCGATCCGATTGGCGAGGCTTCTCAGTGTGAGAACAAGTTCACAGCAGGACGGTCACTCGATCGGATGGCAATCCGATCAGGTGGCTATCTTGTGCATTGAACATGTTGAAAATTGTTTAAGTGTCAAAGTCCTAACGTCACATGATCGGACGGTCACTCGATCGGATGGCAATCCGATCGGGCGGTAATCCGTTCAACGTTCAGATCCTTGAATAGTTTGAATAAAAGTTTAAGTGTAGAACCAATGCGCAACCCGATCGGATGGCCGGTCGATCAGATGGCAATCCGATCGGACGAGAGTCCGTCCCGAAAACCTGATCGTCTTGACACCTGATTCTGTTTGAAGTTTTGTAGTTTGAACGAGACGTTATGATAGCTTGTTTAAACAACAGGAACCTCGTCTCGACCCAAGTGACCCGACCGAACAGGAATCACCCTAGTCGGACCAGTTCCCGGTTCAAGACGGTTGTTCATGTTCAAACCCGAAATCAACTATCTCTCGGATAGAATTCAGATCTAGAACTGATACATCACTAAGAATGAGTAGAAGATCAGCACAAGCTCCGATTCCATCGGGTTTGAGTGCATTGAGTGTAAAAGAGTTGAAAGAAAGTTAGAAAACCATCTTTCAATCCTTTTCACCATGAATATGTTCAGATCTATGCAAGATCTTTGTTCATTCATGTGGAAATCGTCCAGATCTAAGTTGTTCTTGGTGGATTGAAGCCAAAACATGAAGTTCATAAGAACACCATGATGACATCATCCTAGAACACCTCAAATCCACTAATTTCTCGGTTAAAAGTTGAGATTTGAAAGAGAGAATGATGAAGAAGTGTGTGTAGATCATAGAAGTACAAGATTTAGGTTGAAAACTTACAAGAATCGCGAGAAATCGAAGGAAATAAAGCTTGAATGCGACTGGTTCGAGTAGAGAGCTGTCACCATCAAGTGAGGTGACAAATGGGGGTATTTATAGGGTTTCCTAAAAAGGAAAATGGGGGAAAAGGCTGGTCGATCGGGTGGCAGTCCGATCGGGTGGCAGCCCGATCGGGTGACAACTCGATCGGATGGCAACCCGATCGGATGGCAATCCGATCGGTTGGCCACTCGATCCGAGTGTTTGGCGCGACGAGTTTTGTCGTTCCGATTCGCGTGTAGTGCGTTGCGATGCGATTTGAGAGGGCGATGCGATAGTATTTCCCATTAATCCCAACTACTATATCTAACATACAATCATCCTAAATAACATGCGATTAGCGTTTGCGATTCGTTTGCGATAGCGTTGCGATTGTGTTTCGATTGATTACCACAAACATAATATAAATAAACATGCACAAGTAACACATAAATGGCACACACACGTAAATCAGTATTCAGAACACGTAATTCGAGTTGCGATTGCGATTTGATTAAGTCGATCAGCGATTAGTATGCGATTAAACCTCGATTATTAGCAAGTACTCCACATAATACAACTAATGGGATAACATAAATAGATTATCTACAAGTCAAAGAAGTTAAAACACTAGTTAAGCAAGGAGTGGCAGATCGCGATTAGCAATCTTTTCTTCCTTTGACTTTAATCTTGACTTTGACTTTTGACTTCCGAAACACGGGGTGTTACATGAATGATTTTCTGATTACTGTTATATACATACAAATGCATTTCATGTTGCAATATTGTTTATCATTACTACATGCAACACAGTGTGGTTCAATTAGTGCACGGAACAAAGTTAGCACAGTTATCAGACAAACTAGAAGTACTGACAGGAGTTCCAATACTCAGATAGACATGATGTTAAGACACATAATGAACCCCGGAACCAAGAGTTACACTAGAATAGTATGTAGGAAAGTAGAGATCATAAAACTGCCTTCCGAGTGATGATCTAAGTGCCGATAAGTGCCCGAAACACACTAAAACTGTAGAATTCTATAGAAAACAACAAAATTCAGCATTTTTCAGCAATCTAACACCAAAATATAATGCAGAATTATGGTTTAATAGTCCAGAATACCTTGATAAGTGTCGGGAATCAAAACTGTCATAAAAGACATCATAAAGCACACTAAACTCCGCAATTTAGCGCCTTAATGAACCGGTAACCCACCGAACAACCGGACATTACCCGAAACACCAAAATTTCACTAGAAGCATTGTTTTAATGTTACCAAGCTAGTTATGAACCCTAAACATCATGTTACTACTTAAAATCACTAAACACATAAAACACTAACTAATTAAGAAGATACGAACCTTAAATCAAAGCGACAGAATATGAGAATGACTCGTCTTCCAGAAAAGTTACCAATTGAAGATTACCTTAATAAAAACAACAAATATTAGGGTTAAATTATGAAGAAGAATAAGATATTAGGTTTTGATGATGTAGAAGATGAAAACCAGAAAGTTACCATTTGATTTGCTTGAGTGATGGAAGAAGAATGATGGAGGAGGACGATGGAGGCTGGGAGAATAGGGTTTCTGAATGTTTGAAACATCTCTGGTGTATTCATTTGTTAATCGAATCATGTGTGGCAGAAAGAAGAGATGAGAGATTGGAGGGTGCGACTGATTTTGCAATTAGGGTTTGGCGGTAATAGAATGTGGATAAAAAGCGTGTTCTGCAATCTTAATTAAATTCAGATATATTCATCACCCTCCGGACTATCCGTATATGTATATGGCTTAGGCGGGAAAACCAATCTGAGATGAAACCAATGGGTGACATGTGTCCCACAATGGTTTCTTATAATATGACCTGATTTCACTTTTGGACCAAAATGGCAATAAAACTGAAACCACATGGAACTAGATGCAAAAGGTTTGAGTTTTGGACTAAAGTGTCAAAAGTAACCAAACCTCAGGGACCAAAATGGTAGTTTACTCATATACTTTAGTCCAAAACTCAAACCTTTTGCATCTAGGTCCATGTGGTTTCAGTTTTATTGCCATTTTGGTCCAAAAGTGAAATAAGGTCATATTTGTCTAATAAAATCCTATTATTTTGTCTTTTTCCTCAGGGGCAAAATAGTCATTTTAATTTTTCTTAATTTAAATAATAAAATTAAATAATCCATTTATATAAAGGACTCTATTATCATCTCATCTTCTTCAACAAGAACACCCAAAACCCTAACCCTAATTCACTTCAAATTACAGTTCCACAAGAAAATAGAGCTCACCCCACCATCTAAGCCCCTTGATTCCCCTCATCTCCTAAACCTGACAAAATCTCCTCATCTTGAAACCTCCACTGGCACTCAAAACCCTGATAACTCGTCAAACCCTTTGCAAAACAATGATACGCTTGAAATTGGATCCAATCAGCAACCGAAATCCAACAATCGAATGGTTGTTAACCTCAATCTGGAGGATTTCAGCTTGAATTTGGGGGAAGATACCTCTGCCCTGCACAAATCGGACCATGAACTGGCCAGTTCCAACTTCGTTGCGGCCCTTGGGTCCTGGGTGAAACGCATGTCTGAAGGAAACCAGCAATCTGAGGGCTTGTATGTGACGAAAGCAGGAAATGGAACTCAGTAATTAATTCAAGGAGTGGATTCCCCTGTTCTACATCCTCAGACGCAAACCTAGGTAATATGTCGAATCCCACTTCTGAGTACTGTGATAAGTCTGAATCCTGTTGAAAATCTTAGTTCCAATTTAGATATTGAGATGGACATGAATAACAATGCTGATACTACAGTATCGGATGAGTTACAACCTACACCCCCTATTACTGTGAACTCAGGGGAGTTTAATCCAGGTTAAGGGCTGGATCCTCGTAACCGAAGGAAAGATAACGAATTCAAAGCCTTTAATACCACAACAACAAGCATGAATATATGAATTCCACACAACATGAATATATGAACTCAGGGGAGTTTAATCCAAGTTTGGAGTGACGGCTAGAGAGAATTAGGGTAGAGAGAAAGCTTATAATGACCATTTTGCCCTTCATTAAACTGAGGAAAAGGAAAAAAAACCATCATTATATTTGAGAAATCTGAGCTGATTTCATTTTTGGATCAAAATGGCAGTAAATTGAAACCACAGAGACCCAAATGCAAAAGGTTTAAGTTTTGAACTAAAGTGTAAAAAATTGACCAAACCTCATGTACCAAAATAAATGTTTACTCTATAGATATAGATGAGTGGTTCTATTATTTTAACCCATCAAATACCTGAAGAGTGTCTTAAGGTAAAAAAAAATGCCATCACTTTTTGATGAGGGTGTAAATTAGAAATAGAAACTATAGTTTTTCGACGGAAGAATCCCCTGCTTTTGGTAGAATCCTCCGGAAACCTCCGACAACCATGCTCCTTAACCCTAACCCTAACCACATTACCAGACCAATTAACCATCGCACAAATCAGCCATGTTCTTCTTCTTCGTCGGAGGAATCACTCAAGAGGTTCGTCAGGTGCTGAAGCAAGAAGCCGGACGTTGCATCAACTGCCGGTCACCGGCGGACCTTGTCGATACCAACAAAGTCCTCAAGCTGTTCTTCGTACCGGTCTGGCGTTGGCCGGGCAAAGATCAGCTCATGCACTGTAACAATTGCGGCCTATTTTATCCGCCCTCGCTTTCTTCCGACTTCCGCCCGTCGGAAACCCTCCGATGTCAGTTCTGCGATCGGGAGGTTCACTCTGATTTCAAGTTTTGCCCCTTTTGTGGCTCTGCTCTTTGAATTCATATAAAATAATAATAATAATTATTATTATTGTTCTCTGTAGCATTATGGTGTCAAATTCTGCTTTTGTTTACATTCTGTTTGAATAAATTGGTTGCATCTTGTAATTAGTAAGATATAGACCAAAGATCTTACTTGTAGTATACGCAGTAATTGAACGCTGTCACTCACAACTTTATTTTTTTTTCCGAGTGTCTAGCAGACGTCTTAGGTTCGAATCTCGTTTAAACTGGTTGCGTCTTGTCGTTTATAGTTGTGTTGGATGATCGATCAGGGATTATTTGTGTTAGTTTTGATCAAGTTTGTGTATATCTGATCAGACTTATGATGGTTTTGGATATGAAGGAATGGTGATTTTGCAAGCTTAATGCATTCAGTTTATCCTAATTTTGAACATGATAGTTTTGGATATGAATGAATGGTGATTTTTCAAGCTTAATGCATTTAGTTTACCCTAATCTTGCCTATACTGATTTTCTACGATAACCTTTTGAAGGCTACCTGCAATTTACCTGTCCTGTTGGTTAGCAGGGTAGTGACTGTACCGTGAGTTTTCCGATAATGGGTTGTCATGGTTAAAAAAATGTGTCTAGAACGCATTGGTGGTTTTTTAGGTTGCTTGTTTCTTATGTATAAGCTTCTTCCTTCCATGAAAGACGTGGGATTTGCCTAAGGAATTGCATTATTATGTTGAAATAAGATATATTTTATTTTAATCAAATAAACGAGGCAGTGAAAAGATAAAAATTGAAGGATTCTCGAAAACTTCAAAATGCCATACATTGTAATCTTCTAGGTATGTTCACAAAGTATACAATCAAAAAACATAGCAAGTTACCAAAAGATTAAACCACAACCATATCTATGGCCAAGTTATATTCATGCCTTGTCTTCTTAGGACTACGTTTCATCCTTCATATTGTCTATGGCTTTTTCTCTTGTGTTTCTGCAACATTTGCCTGAAAATGAGCAAAAAAAAGTGTGAGCTTCTACTGAGCTTTATCTAGTGATGAAACTATTAACATATAACAAATTATAATTGTAGTATTATAGCTTTTATAAATATTAATTCAAAACATAACGGATGAATAGTGGAATTAACGGTAACGGCCGTTAACGTATTGTGATTGATTCGGAAGAAATAGGGAAAATATCTGGAGAGAGAGAGAGAGAGAGAGAGACGCAAGACAGAGTGATGGAAGGGGAGCTGGCCTCCTCACCCTGATAACTTCGCCTTGTGTCGTTGGCATATATCAGTAGGCGGCGGTGTACTTCGGTAACCCATCGGATGTTCCGTTGTGACAACGACGATGGCTGTGTACTCCGGTAGCCCAAACGACGAAAACAGAGGATGGTGGTGGTGTTTGCAACAGTAGCCAGCCACTGTTTCGGTGGTGGGAGGAGTCAATCAACGGTAATGGTTGTAGCCTTGAGATCCGACGAAGGCAAGACGTCCGACGTGACTACATGTCCTGATCACAACCAGATCCGCCGGATGGATTGGCCGATTTAAGTGACAGAAGTAGGCATTCGATGTCGAGATCGGTGGTGATGAGTGGAGTTGAGAGAGACTGTGGCAGTGGGTAGAGAACTTGGATTCCGTCGAAGATTCTGACCAGATTCCCGGCAACCATCGATTTTTCCGATATCTATTACTTTATATTTCATAATAGATGAATAATGTCAAATAGAGTTGAAGGAAGAGGCTGCAGATGTACATTATGCAAGTGATAATATATTTTAGCAGTTTCCACTCAGGATATATTAAATATCATAATGATTTTTTCATTGGTTTGAGGGTTGCGCCAGCTATAGTTCATGTAGATGTTCATTGTTGAGGGGTGAAGTAACTCAGTAAGTGCTTGAAATTAAACAACGAAATTTAGGAAAACATAAGCAAATGAAGCGTACAAACCAAGTGCTATTTCTACATACTTAAAGGTCATTATGTTATGTAAAATCTATGCCATCATTTACTATTTATGAGCTGCAATATAGCCAAATGAATGAGTATGAATGATAACGACATGTAATGTAGTATACTACCTTTCAAAAAAATGTAATGTAGTATACAAACATGTTACTACCTCCGTCCCATTAAAAGTGTCATATTTTGAATTTTCAAAGTCTTTATTTATAAACTTTAACTTTAATTATATATTTTTTGTGTTATATAAAACTTGATGAAAATTAACCCGATAAAAACACTTGTAAAACACACTCAAATCATATAACTTTCATCAAGTATTATCTAACACAAACAAAATTATTTAAGGTCAAAGTTTATAAATAAAGACTTTGAAAATTCAAAATAAGACACTTTTAATGAGACGGATGGAGTAATATAGAGTATGGGCTTCCCACTAATATCAAGAATGTGCCATGTACCGTTACGATCTACCTAAAGTAAGCATATAGCAAAATGAAGGATTAACACAAAATTATATATTCACATATATTCTCATAATGTATATAACAAAATTATATGGCAAACATAGGTAATGTTATTACATCCTAATGGGTAATCAGCTAATCTATGTTCTAAGAAAGCGAGTAATGCACTAGGTTAATTTGCTGGTCATTTATGCTAAGGTCAGCTAATCTATGTGGAGACATGTGGACTCGCCTGCCTGTGTTTTTTCGTAGCAACGCGGTTAGACTAAAACTCCAGTGCTTAGTAACAACTTAAACCCGATAACTTGATTAGTTCATTTATTTACACAATAATAAATATTACTTGCATATCATGCGTGGGACCAATCGAGCTTAAACGAACCGAATCTTAACAATACAAGCCACCTATTACTAAAATTTGGGTTGGCTCACCGCGAAGCGTGAGCATAACCCACTAGTTATTAATAAATTGGAAAGGAGGTGCGGGCAAGTTAACCCAATCCGACTCATATTGGCACAAATATGTTTTGATCCCGCAGTAAATCTGTCTGGCCCATATGTTTCCCACCATTAGTGTTGCTAAAATCTTCTTTATTTGTTAATATTTGAACATTTCGATTTGTAGAAGTAAGGGGCTGTTTGGCAACATCTGAATGGTTAAGTGCTGAATTAGTAAGAGGTCTGAATCATTAAGAGCCTAGATAATGCTTAACCATTCAAAGGCAAATGTCTGACCAATTCAGATTAGAGGTCTTAACCACTCAGACTCTGTATAATGCTTAACCATTCAGAGGCAAATGTGAACCATTCAGACATCTGCTCGTGAAACAAACAAACTGAACCATTAAGTGCTGAACCAGTAAGATGTCTGAACCATTAAGAGCCTCATTAAGAGGTAAACAAACAGCCCCTAAGATAGCTAACCGAATCCAAGCCGACTCATTTTGGCACAAATATGTTTTGATCCCACAGCTAATCTGTCCACCCGTTCGTTTTGCCACCTTTAGGTGTTGCCAAAATCCTCTCTATGTGTGAATGTATGATCATTTTGATTTCTGGAAGTAAGATAGTTAACCAATCCGACCCGACTCGTTTCGGCTCAAATATGTTTTGATCCCATAGCTGATCTGTCCGTTGAGTTTATTTTGCTACCTTTAGAGTTGCTAAATATTCTTTATGTATGATGATTTTAATTCGAGGAAAACGAAAAGTAAAAACTGAATTCTTGAAAAAATATAAATGGAGGAATATATGTAGTACCCCATTGGCTGTGGAAACCTTCTCTGTTTCTGTTGAAACTGATATCTTTGCCTTAGCAATATCTTTTTCAGTCACCGCGGCATCTTCTTCTTCAACACATATAAAAAACAATGCTCAGAAACTTATATATTTACTCAAAAACAATCTGTATCTGGTTTCATTTATATAAAAAACATGTATGATCATACTGTTTTAATCATTTCAACATCTCTGGTTTCATAACATGTTTATTTGTGGATCCCATACCTTTCTTTGCTTCCACTTTTGTCGATTCTGAGGCTTTCACAACAAGCTTTTGTTCCTTGACTTTGTGGTTGTCGTCCTTGGGGTTTGAGGGAGCGTCAATGGTTTTCACGGGCTTTTCATCAGAAGTAGCTGTTATGGTTTCTTTTTTGGAATCCTTAATCTCTCCATCGCCCTTTGTGACTTCAAAGGGCCCGACAACGTCTTCGCTCAGCGTGGGAGTCAAGAATTCCGTTTTGGTAAGGTTATCCTTTGTTAGGTTGGATTCCTTCATTTTGTTCTCTTCTAACGGAACCACATTGGCAGTTTTCGCGTTGTTATCAGCTTTTAGGGTGGGTTCTCTCTTACCTTCATCTTCTTTTACAACTTCTGTGGTGGCCACGTCATCCTTGCTCGACGTGGGGACCACATTGCTGACGTTGTTGGCGTCTGCGTGGCCTAAACCGTTAACCTTCTCTTCTCCTCTCACAACCTCTTCGGCTTTTCCAGCATTTTCTGCCGATGTGGGGGCAGCATTTTCTGTTGGGTTGGAATCCTTGACCTTCACATCTTTCAAACCTTTCTCAACCTTTTCCGCCAATGTGGGGGCCACATTGTCGGTTTTGTCAACGTCGTTCACGGGCTTTTTGTCGGTGTCTTCAACGCACAAACTCTTGGTTTC
This sequence comes from Helianthus tuberosus, assembly GCA_030545235.1. Lineage (NCBI taxonomy): Eukaryota > Viridiplantae > Streptophyta > Magnoliopsida > Asterales > Asteraceae > Helianthus > Helianthus tuberosus. The sequence continues at coordinate 32,485,021 of CM060392.1, forward strand.
GGCTTCTTTTTGTATCAACGATGAGCCGATGGTTGTCTCCTTGACGGTTTTGGTTGCGGTGGCGGTGGTGGTTTGTTTGGTGCCATCAGAGTTTGTGGATTTGGTGATGGTGGTTGCTGTTTCAACGGCATGTTTGGATTTCCCACAACCCATTTTTCTTTTTTTAGTGGGAAACAAGTTTGAGAAGAGGATGGAGGGGGAGACAAAAGGGGAAGTTTGAAGCTCTCCCTGCCTGTTGTTCCCTGTGTGGTGATTGATTTACAGGTACAACTATAAGGATGGATCTTTGCACATAATAATTAGTTATTTCTGTTGCCTTTTAAGGGTAGAGATTTGCCGGCCTAAGGCATGTCATGTAGTGCTTTGCCACTTTCTCAACTTTGAAAAATAAATAAATTAGTTTTAGCAGAAAATAATACCTATATCATGCGATTCCTTTGGTTCTCAACATATTATTGATTCTTAAATGAAATTGTTTCGTGTCACATGTGTGTTTGTTTTGGTTACAATATTATTTTGAAAACCAGATGAGTCATACATAGTTTTTCAATAAAAGTGTTTAAATTGGAAAAAAATGGATTATTTCTCTCAGCACAATTATCTGAATCTTATCTCTATTTTTCTTTTTTCTTTTTTTGTTCTTTTTGGTAAAAGTATAATAATGTGGCATGGTTAAGGATTAAGGTTAAGGACTTTTAGGAGTGTGGCCTGGTTTTTGGTTTAGGTTCTCATCTTATGAGTTTAATTTGTCAGTTTGTATGAGGTGTGATATAGCTTTTATAAGTTCTCACCTAGTCCCGGTGTCGTAGTTTTACTAACACGTACTTATTCATTTATGTGTTTATTTTTATTCCCCCCCTTTTTTAGTAGTTGTGTGCTTATATAATGTCCCAGAAGCTTATGTCTTGGTTATGGTTTATAGAGCCGGGGGTCTCACTGGAAGCAGCCTCTCTATCCCTGGGATAGAGGTAAGGCTTGCCTACATCCTACCCTCCCCAGACCCTATCAATAGCTCCGCTATTGGTGGGATTATACTGGGTATGGTTGTTGTTGTTGTTGGTAAAAGTATAATAATGTGCGTATATGCATGTAGCATAGATGCACATGTCCATTTAGATAATACTATCCATACTAGTAATTTAGTTGGTTTATATATTAAATAATGCAGTGGTTAATGTTTTAACACATTATTCCATAATTTAACAGGCAAAAATAAAAAAAAAAAGGGCTGGAAAAGCATAAACTGGTATATGTAAAAAAGGTCGAATTATTACTCTAGCAACAATGGCATGGGAATCTTCGCAAGGCGGCAAACCTGACATCATACGGCCCATTTTTGTAATGTAATGCAAACACCCATAGGAATTGGACAACGTAGAATGAAGGGCTTTATATGTACAACATTTTTGTTCTTTGTTTTGGCAATCCTCCCAACATTGTTGACAAGCAAATAAGTTTCAAAATACATTTTTTTGTTTCAAGAATATATACTATGATAGGAGCGAGACTATTATCGCGCATATGTATAGAGAAAATAACATTACTCATTTATCCGCGTACAAATAAGCCCAAACGAGGGACTAGACTTAATGATGCGGGTTATAACTTTTCTAATTCAATCTTCATTGGCAAGATAATTAGATTTTACGAGGTAAGAAGTTGTAAAAGCGAACACCCGATCTACGACTATTTAAAGACCTTTCACCCAAACACTTCATATAAGTAAAAGGCTGCATGTATGATGCCAAACACGTCTTTGTAGCCTATAATCGATACTACCTAATGAAATTTTAAAATTGTTACACTAGTAATTATACATATTAAACGAAAGTCGTCATGAACAGTGCTGGAAATTTGATTTTAATTAAATTATAATTATAAATAGTCAATGACTTCTAACTTAATTGGTAGGAGTATATGGGTTCTTTTTTTAAGACTCAAGTTTAATTTCCACTTTGTGTAAAAAAAGAGTGAGGCATTGGTGGGCAGTGATAGAAGACCCTGAGAAAACTGGGTTCGCTCCTTGAGCCAAACGGGTTTTACCGGTAATTCACCATCGTGCCTACGGGCGTGTGGGTTACCCTTCAAATTTGAGTTTAATTAAATTATAAATAACTAATGACCTCTAGCTCAAGTGGTAGGAGTATTTGGGTTCTTCTTTGAAAACTCATGTTCAATTCCCACTTGGTGCAAAAAAAGAGTGAGGCATTGGTGGGTAGTGATAGGAGACCCAGGGAAACATGGGTTCGATCCTTGAGCCAAACGGGTTTTACCGGTAATTCACCATCGTGCCTACGGCGGGTGGATTACCGGGTTTTCCCCGGAATTGGTGGTGGACGACTCGGGTTACTCTCGGAGTACTCTGTTTGTCCAGTTGGTACCCTGAGAGTGCTCAGGATTTGATTTGTTGGCTGTTAAAAAAAATTAAATTATGAATAAGTCTTTATGAAACCATTATATTGTAAATAAGTCTTTATGAAATCATTATAGGGTTGGACCGCTTTGGTCAAACACTATTTATTTAAAAAATTGAACCTTTCAAACGTAAAAAGATATCTGAGATTTACCATCAATACAATATTTATAAGATAATTAACGTAAAATGGTTTCTAAATATTTAGTTCTTCTATTTAAAATAAAAACAAACTCATATTTTTTGGTTTCCGGTTTTGATAATATTTATATAACTTCTTCTGCGAAAAGAAATCTGTTATCTACACCGATACCATAATTAACCAAACCAATACCATCCAAACAACTGTTTTTATGGTTTCAGTTGATGTAAAACAGGTGTAGATTGTTATACCGAGTGCATGTATCATATGGGTACTGTATCGAGCCGAACCGATATCAGTCGAATACCAATGGTAACATAACGCCGCAACGCGGCGGGCATATACCCTAGTTATATATATTAATAGGAATTGATCATGAACAGTAAATTTAATTTCTTTATTTTATTATCAATAAGTGATAAACAATTAATTAATATATTTTATTATTATTTTCACAGAGGTACTTTAATATAAACATGATCAAGTTTTTTATTTGTTAGTTTTACTTTTATGTTAATAACCAACTAATTTTTTTTAATTAGTTATTTCAAATTAAGAAGACAATCATTCTTTTAAACGATTCTACGATTTAGTTTTAAATAACGATGTAATTTTTCGGTGATTCCAGAATATGCCATTACAGTGTGTTTTTCCCCTATGTCTTAATGTGCAAGTGAACTAATATCGACCAGATTCCTGCCGCGAAGCGCATGGAGAAATCCACTAGTTAAGATTAAAGAGCAGCGTTTACATGCGTTCTTAATAGTGCCACCAAGGCATCAACTTGGGCCGGACCTTCGAAGTTCGAACACCTTATTCATAAATACAACTATAAAATAGAAGCCCAATAGGCGGATGCAACCGAGTTATTATTATAGTATTTTAAGACTTTTTTTAATAAATGAAAACTTTGTACTTTAGTGAATCGAAACCAAGAACCTAAAAGCATGCGATGTACCTAAGCCAAGACAATGATTTCGTTTTTTATAAACTTCATCATCAATCTGGCTTTTCTCATAAACCAAGATGCGGGCTTCTAAAAATAAAAGAAAAAAAAAACTTGTAAATCAGGGTCAACTCAACCTTTTTAACCTAAAGCGAATCTCAAAATTTAGGCCTTTTGTTATATGAGTAATTATTTTGCTTACAATGCTAATAATGTTTCACCGTCATTGCTCGAGTTCACTTCAGAACTCCAAATTGTATATGTTTCTACGATAAACAAATTTAGAATGATACAAGTTACACTAAACTATAACTTAGTTGACACCCCATTCATTGAAGGTAATGTGAATTCCTTAGTAAGTACTCGGAGAAGGTAGTTGGGGGATCATTTTCTCAAAGTGGTTTCTTAAATCATTAAACTAAGTAGTTAATGCGCTAAGATATCAGTCAAGGACTAGTATTTGAGATATCGGTTATTGCGGTGGGATATGGTAATTTTGACATCATGCTAAAATTTATATATATATAGCAACTTAACACTAACAATTCAGAACTAGTTGAGTACCCGTCCGTAGGCCAGGTACCTTAACGGCATAATAACATAAATACCCATAGAACATAATAAAGAAAACAATAAAACGTATTTATAATGTCACTAAACAAATAACCAAACATTAAAATGAACAAAACAAAAGAGCATACTTAATGGAACTAAATATTTGGTGAAGCAAGAGTCTCGGTGTATATTGCTCCTTGTAATCCGTGAAACCAAAGTACAGGATAGTAACAATCTTCCACTTTCATTGTCGTGTCTATTTCATTAAAATAAAAATAATACTACTATCCCCATTTGGTGGCCCGGTATTTAAATATCATAATGAAATAAGTAATAATTTATTTGTTTAATTTTTTGCATTCTAAAAAAAATATTATTTGTATAAATAAGAGCGAAATTGTGTGGAATTTAGCTCCATATTCATTAAGAGGCTGTTTGGCAACATCTGAATGGGTAAGTGCTGAATGAATAAGAGGTCTGAATGGGTAAGAGGGTCTGAATGGGTAAGTGCTGAACCAGTAAAGTGCTGTTTGGTTCCATATCTAAATGACAGTGTAAAATGACATTTTTACCCCTCCCCACAAAACAAACCCATTATAGATTTTTTTCTATAAAACCCAATATCATCATCATCATTCATCAGTATTCAGTCATACCCCCCCTCTTCCCCTTTCTCTCCGTTGTTTTCTTCAGCCGGCTCGTCCCGGAGTTCTGCTGGAACTCTTGTTCGTTGTTGGAGTCGGAGCTTCCCCGTTTGATGCTGCTAATGCCGTTACCCAGCTCCGTCGCACCGCCGCCGTACATGGTGGTGGTCGGCTGTATTCACAGGAGAGAGAGAGAGGAGAGTAGAGTGAAGAGGGAGTGTGTAAGTTTGTTGGTATCGAAGGGGGAAAGGAGATGAGTAGGTGTGGCCGGATATCATCTCTGGTTGCCGAGGATTGGGAGAGTACAAGGAGGGGAGTGTGTGTGTGATGATGCAAGAGGGGAGAGGGTTTCAGGGGTGTGGGTGTCTAGCCGGACAGAAGAAAGGGGAGCCGGAATCACGGCTCCGGTCGCCGGGAATTCTGATCGAGAGAGAGGTAAAGGGATGAGGGAGGGTGAAAGGGGGTAACAATTGTCTTTTTTTTCATTCAGCATGTTCTAATATCTGAATGATTCAGCACTGAATCATTAAGAGGTTTGCCATTAAGAGGCACAACCAAACAGGTCCACCTCTGTCCGAATAAGAGGTCCACCTCTTAATGATTCATTAAGAGGGTTGCCAAACAGCCCCTAAGTATGGAATTTAAGTCCATATTCATTAAGTGTCAAAACAATTTAAAACTTGGTGCCTGTGATTACATAAAAAAAAATAAGGGTGAAAGGGATAGCCACCACTTGTCGGTATCGTCCGGTACCGAAAGAATCGGTACCGAAAATCCCTAAAAGTGGCTACCGGTACCGGTACCGAATATACCCGGTTCGGTACGGTTCGGTACAAGTACCAGTTCAGTACCGGTATTTGAGGGTAAAAACCGGTAAATACCAGTATCGAAAATGCTAAAAGTCGGTACCAAATGGGTACCAAAAAAGTACCCAACCCTGTTTTGTAGATTAACTTAGGAAAATTTGAAAAATTGACAAAATGCTAAAATTTTGAGGATGTCCACACATATAGTGTGGAACACATCGTTAGTGTTGAGTAAACTATTTTTCACATTAAAGTAATTTAGAGTGTAATGTATAGAAATTATTATTTTATTTATGACCTAATTAGCACAAATTGTATCCTTTTAATTTTGTTTTTAAAAACATATTTTATTTATTTATGACCAAAAGTCTTGACACATTCTCAAAGTAGGTATGTCAATGGATTGGATATTGATCGATATCCAATCTAATCCGATCCATTGAAATCACTTGTTGAATCATAAAAAATATCCAACAATCCATTAGTTAACCCAGTGGATGAATCCATTTATCCAAATCCATAATCCATCCTGATCGATCCATTACTTAAAAAAAAGGAGAAATAACTAACGCTCTCTCAAAATCGCATCTAGGGTTTCACGGTAAGTCCTCCAGTCCACTGTAGCAAATCGTTGATCTCCCACTTCATCTTCGTCCCACCTCCGTCGACGTCCAGTCCACTGCAACCGTCCCACCTCCGTCAACCTCCAGTCCACCGCAATCATCGTTTCACCGGAGAGTCGGAGACCCCAATTGCAGCCACCACCGCCGTTCGCAACCACCACGACCGCTCGAAACAACCACCACCGTAAGTCCTCTCAATTTCTCACATTGATTCAAAAAAATTCTTACTTATGTGTCGTATCCTTCTACGTGACATTTGCAGAAGAGCCAGTGCTCTGCGTGTGGGTATCCTGCTGCTCTTTGATTCGAAAAATTAGGGTTTTTGGTTATTTATTAGGCTATATTTTGCTGTAATAGTGTAAATCTAGGTCTGTTTGTTGTATTTTGGATGGATAATTTTAGGTTATTCTCTGGTGTTTTTTAGGTCTAAAAATGTTTTTTTAAGTTTGGTTTTTGTTAGGGTTTTTGTTAGCTTTTCTAGGTTTTATGTATTTGTTTTTTAATCTTTCATGTTTGAAGATTCAATTAATTCTAGATATGGAGGTTTATTCAGTTTTGTTTATTGTGGAAATCAATTATATCTGTTCATGGATATATGCGTGTAATATGTGTTTTGCTAATTTAATTTTCATTTTTAAGTTTGTTAATCGACTGTGTTATGTGAGTACATGAAGCTGTTATTGAAGCATGATTTTGTATAATAAGCTCTAAATTTCAATGCTTGTTAAGCTCTTTTAAATATGTTAAGCTCTTTTGTTGGAACTCTATTATATTGTTCATTACCGGTTTCATAATTTTTTAGATGTTGTTTGGTTATCATTTTCCAAATCCTTTAAGTCTCGGAATGAAGAAGAAAGGTATAAAAATTTAACGCAATAACGCCTCGGAGTGTCTCGCTTTTTTTAAACCAAACCGTTGACTGCTGATATTTTGCTTTCGTAAATTTAATTTGACTATTTAAAATATGGCAGATTTTTACACTCTCAGCTGTTCCACTTCATAGGATGTCTGCAGCTGTTGCTGGGTGCTTCTCTGTTCTTAAACCTGGTGGATTACTTTTCTTCAGGGATTACGGTACTACTTAATAAACATAAAAATCCACTTAATCATGTATGATATTGGTTCATCTTTTCATAAGAATGTGTATGTTACACAAGATGTAACTTTTAACGACTTGTTTTTGTGGTGTGTGCTCAAATATGTTTGCCGATTGATCCAGGTCTTTATGACATGACTATGCTTCGATTTGAAGCTGATCAAAAAGTGGGATTTCGGGAATACAAGCGTTCTGATGGCACCCGATCTTACTTTTTTTCTTTAGATATTGCGCGTGATCTCTTTATAGGCACTGGCTTCATTGAGGTAATCATCTTTTTTCCCAAAAAAAATTATTATTTATTCCCATCGTATGACAAACAACTAACTTGTATGCTGGTTTCAGTTAATTTATCTTCTTTGAGGAAATTTATGTTTTCATTATTTTAACTTAATTGAGTCCATTAAGCAGTAGTCACATGTGTTAAAATATGTTTTGCAGGTTGAGCTTGAATATTGTTGTGTGAAATCAGTAAATCGTCGTAAACAGAAGACTATGCACCGGCTATGGGTTCATGGGAAGTTCCAAAAACCCATGTAAGTTCGTTTTGTACTAAATTCTAGATGATAGAAACGCATCAAAAACATCATTAAAAAACTCAAAAAGAGAACACATCTCTGTTTATTAGCTTTATTTTGGCTTTGCCTTCGCAAATCTTATTCTTACGACAAACGTGTCATAACACATAACACAATCTGCAGTTAACTGGTCATGTACTCTAAACTTCTTATCGTGGAGCAAGAACGTACATTTTACAAGCGTGAGATTCTACAGTTGCCGAGATCTGTCCCTTCACTGATCTTTGAGTCTTGTACTGCAAAAAAAAAAAAAAAAAATCCAAGCGAGACATTTAAGTTGCTGCAAGTAGACATGTACAAAAAAACCGGGTCAAAAAAAAAAACGACCCCGTTTGAAAAAGAAAACCGGTTTCAACCCGACTCGGCCCGAGGGTTTGGATACCAGTTCGTATTATAATCCGAACCGGTTAAAAAAAACGATTTAAACCGGTTTTTTTGTCCCAGGCCGGTTTATAACCCGGACCGAACCAGTTTAATAGGTTTGGGGTTTGATCCTCGGAAACCAGTTTTAAACTCGAACTGGTTTGAAAAAAAACCTGGTTTGTTTACCACTTGAAAAACCGGTTCGGTTGGTAAAAAAAAAAAACCTATTTGTACATCTCTAACTGCAAGTGCATGCTAGAATGACAAAAAAAATTAATTCAAAATAATAAAATATTTTTTGATAGTCTTATCGCCCACAAGTCAGGAGTTTTAACGACTGTGGTCGAGTTGAGTCCTATGTCGGACCAATGTGCAAGTGGGCCAGCCCAAACCTCCAAATCACCATTTTTCTTAACCTTCTTTCCTTGGACTCCAAGGCTATCTGTATCAACACGAGGCTGGTGAGTAAATATCCAAAAAATTATAAAAAGAAAATAATTATAAATTGTCTTAACCGACCTTGATTCACTGCTATAACTTCTCTATGACTAAGTATGTATGTTTCTTTGCTCATTGATCGCACATCGCAACCGACCAATAAAGGCGCCTAAAATGTCTTGTCAGTCTCTTGGTTTTTTATGAAATTGTGATAAAAGTAACTATTTTGAAAAATGGACTTTACAATGCATAATTTATGTTAACGAAACAAAACCAATACTTACCTGTCACAGATACAAGATCAAAGTTGCTCCGATGCATCTCATCGGACCTCCTCTCTCTCGCCCATATCTTTATACCAAAAAAGGTAGTTTTTTTTTCCATTTTTCTATACGAATTGCCTAGATCGGCTTTAATTCCATATAATTTTGCAGATTTGCTAATCTAAGTTTGTCTAAGTCGTTTTGTTTTTTTAAATGTTTATGTTGAATCATTTTGGGGATATTGCTAATCCACACGTATTTACAATCGTATTTTTTTTTATCGCAGTTTGAAGAGGTAGGGGGCTAGCTTCAGGATGTTGAAGTTGAAGAAGGAAATGAGCAAATTAGGTCAGTTTTGTTAATAACTAATCTACCTGGTTTTAGTTAACAATAAGTGTTCATTTGTCGTTTTCCTTTGTATTTTTTGTTTAAAAAAGGCGGTTAACATATGAGGGATTTTTGTAAATATTTTAATAAGAGAATTCAAAATGGCTATGAAGGTCTACTAATCTGTAATGAAGGTTTAACACATGAGAGGTTTTTGTAAGAGAATTAAAAAATGACTATGAAGGTCTACTAACCTGTAATGAAGGTGTTCACACATGGGAGGTTTTTTGTAAGATAATTTAAAATGGCTATGAAGGTGTATACAAATGAGAGGCTTTTGTAAGAAAAATCAAAATTGCTTCAACTTGAGGTTGTACTTTCTGTGTGGTACTTCAGGACAACTATATCTTTTTATTATTTTTTCAAGTCTTTCATGTGTTATCCCATTTCATTTATACCACTTGAAAAGAGAATTTACAACATTAGGAACATGAAAATGATCATAATACTTACTTTTTTTTAATAACTGAAACAACTTATTTACAGAGCACAAATTAAGAGTTAAGTAAAAAATATTGGACCCACTAATTTAAGGAACCAAAAAATAGGAAGTAAAACTTGTGTAAAATGCATAAAAGACAAACTATCTTTTATTAAAAACCATTTATAAAAACACATTGCCCCTTTTAAAAAAATATGAAACTTGTGTAAAATGTACAGAAGGCATTATATGTTTTGAAAACAACTAAATAAACCAATTAACATTTTTAAAACAAAACAATATGTAAACTTGTGTAAACATTTAAAAAGCGAAATTACCATATTTAAAGAAACCTTATCCAAATCTTTTCTAAGTTTTTTTAAGGTTAACAAATTACAAATACACCATTTGCCATTCGATTTGATCCGATCCTGTTTAAATAAATAAAAAAAAACAGAAAATATGAATCTTTAATTACATGTTTAAAGATCAAATGGTAAACTGAAAAAAAGAAAGTACACGAACTTGAGTTCACCTTCGATTTATCATGTTCGGCCTCATCTTCTAAACCTGTTTAAATTAAGAACAGAAAATTTGAACTTTTAATTACAACTTTAAAGATGAGATTGTAAATTTAAATAAAGAAAATACGTGATTTGAGCCCGCCTTCAGTTTATCATGCTTCGACGTCATCTTATAATCCTGTTTACATAAAAGCAGAAATTTGAACTTTTTAAATACATGTTTAAAGATGAGATTGTAAACTAAGTACTTGTACAGTGAATGAAAGAAAGTACATGAATACAAGTTCACCTTCGATTCACCATGCTTCACCATCATCTTCGTGTCCTTTTTATGTTAAGAGTTTCAAAGCTGAAAGTGTAATATGATGGAAAGAGTACCTTGGCCAACTGATTTGTGTTTTTTTTTATGATGATCTTCCATTTAGACAGTAGAGGTACTGTTTTTTAACCCCATATCATCCTGTGTGTTCCAAAAAGGAAAAAATATACATGAGAACAAATCAAACTCATTACTAACATTTTTAAATATAATTAACTTACACTTGCAATTCACATTGTAAGTCGGATGTCAACGGACTGGTAAACGGGTTGCAGGTCTCAACGTTCTCATCAGTTGCAAGGCGTTTTTTGGCTCAACCTGGTATGAAATGAAACTCTTAAATTAGTAGGTGAAAGTATTAAAACAATTTATCAACTTAAATACCCTGGAAACTCTCAAATTAGTAGGTAAAAGTATCAAAACAATTTATCAAGTAAAATACCCTGGAATTTAGATCTGTTGCTTTCATCTTTATATGCTCCATTGCTTTCATCTTAAAGTTTGGTAGTTATCTGCTCCATTCGAATGTTTAAACTTTGGTAGCATATATAATTAAAAAAATAAATGGAAGATTATGCTACCTCAACCCGTATTATATAGCCAGCAAACTATTCAGTTAAGTGTCCACTACCCCACTAAGTTCCTAAAAATAAGGAACACCCTTTTAACCGTCAATTGATAACTTGCACTTTTCTAGGACCCATGTTCTAATAATGCATTTCTGATTGGTGCATCTTGATAAACTGCAGGAAACTGCAAGATCGTGGGTGAGAGAGTGTGGAACTGCCATGAACTGCTGCTTCTAGAAGGAATTTAGTGACTTTAAACGACTGAGAATAAAAGTTGATGACTTTCTACGGCTGTAATTAGCCCAAATAGCAGTTACAAACAACGGGAACAATATAATATAGAATACTCTCCTACCGTTAACAAATTAACCTTTTGCAACTTCCAAAACACTAACAATTGTAACAAGTAGGAACTGGCTAAGACTTAAAACATTAACATTTAACACTAACAACTAACAATTAAGACTTAAAACACTAATAGCAACAATAAGAAGAAAGACGAATTGTAGAACTAAGAAGAAAGGTATTGATATTGAGAAAATCGATGATATATTTGTCAACATCACCGATATTGTCGGTTCCGATATTCTAACCGATATTTTGCACCGATATCTTGACAAGGGACCGATAACCGATATATCATTGATATATCGGTGATGTATCGAAATATTAACTACATAGTCATTAAATAACACAATCAATTCAATTGTATAAAACATTGAATATAAATACCAACTTGTTAAAAATGAACTGTGGTTTTAAATTTCGAGGGCTGAAAGACTTTAAATACATGTATTGATGATGTGAAGTCAAATCTCATTGTCACTCATGACAAGATCTCTTCTCTTTAAAATAGTTTTTGGGGCCTAAAACGTAGGCTTTTATCCTATAAAAAGTAGAGAAGACATATCTATAAGTCTACTCTATATAGCCACTACTAGGGCTGTAAACGAACCAAACGTTCAACGAACAGTTCGTGAATCGTTTGGCGGGAAGTTCGTTCGATTAGCTTAACGAACGAACACGAACAAAAAATTTCGTTCGGTTACCTTAGCGAACGAACACGAACAAAGGATCCGTTCGTTCGACTGCGTTCGTGAACGTTCGGTAATATGTTCGTTTATGTTTGTTTATGTTCGTTTGATTATAGTAAAAATAATAAATAATAAACAATAAATCTTTTATCTAAACATATTGAAAACTTAAAACCTTGTCTTTTTCTAAGTTAGCTAAAATTTGGACACTCGAAGACATTTTTTGGGATAATTATGTCTAGCTTAGTTAACCTTGATATCATTTAGTGGTATAGTAGACTTCTTGTGTCTAAGTTAGCTAAAATTTGGACACTCGAAGACATTTTTTGGGATAATTATGTCTAGGTTAGTTAACCTTGATATCATTTAGTGGTGTAGTAGACTTCTTGTGTTTTGATTTACATTTGATGGTTGTATTTAACTACTTATATCCAATTTTTAAGGATAACAATGTTTTTTATTTTTTATTTTCAAGTTAAATGTTCGTTTACATTCGTTGTTATTTGCATGCGTTCGTTTGTGTTCGAGACCAGTGTTCACGAACTGTTCGTGAACAACTGAATTTCCTTAACGAACGAACACGAACATAAGCTTATGTTCGGTATGCGTTCGTGAACAGTTCGCGAACATGTTAATTTCCTTAATGAACGAACACGAACATGACCTTGTTCGTGTTCGTTCGGTTCGTTTACAGCCCTAGCCACTATTAGCAAACATATAGCAATTAAGGGCTAAGCATGCTGAAAATAAGTTTGTTAATGATTTGAGTGACATCAAGCTATTTTCCATAACTAGATTTACTTGTACACCAAATGAAAAAAATCATAATAAAAAGCGACACAAGTTAGTAGGTGTGGACACTGTCTTTTTGGGGGTTGGGGGTGCGGGAAGCACCCTATCAGGGGTTAGGGGCCTAGCCCCCTAGGGGGTTCAAAGGGCAAAGACCCTAGCTGGAGTCTAATTGTCAGGTCAGCGTGAAAAGTTTTAATTTTGCGTTAATCGGATCAACATGTATGGATGAGAGTTGCATGAAAATATGATCTTCAAAGTTACTATAAATAAGTAACAAGTTGCAACTGCTCCTATGGCAACTTGGCTAAAAAGATCGGTATCAGGTTGCTACTGTTTGGTAGCCAACTGTGTCTAAGTAGCAATGAGATGCGGTTGCATCTCGTGCTTTAGTAGCAACTTAGAACTTCAACTTCTGGAGTAACAAAATTGCTATCTATAGTGTTGGATTTGCTATTGATATAAAGACGTTGCCTCTTAACTCTTGTGTTGATTCGGACCCATATTTAAAGGATTTAAAGGTCAAAAAGGATTTAAAGGTCAAATATATACATCTAGTTAACACTTAGAATTGACTTCCCACAGATCAGAACATCTTGTTCTTGAAAGTTTCTTTTAATATTTTATCTGATTATTGATTTCGTGTATAAGTGAAACATTTTAATATGAAGTGAATTAACATAATTCAGAAAGTATACAAAGTGAAACGATATCTCAAAACCTATATAACTCAATTTTTTTTTTTGACGGCGAAACTTCTATTAGAAAATAGAAATCGGGCCAGCTAGAAACTGGAACCCGAAAATTACAAAATAACGTCTCGGATATTAAAATCTAACCATCTATCCCAATTTAGGTTACAAAATTAGATCTACTCGTGATCCAAAGAAACGAGTTTTCCTTAATAGTATTTGGTTACTCTTGTAAAGTGGACATTATGATGGTTGAAGAGTTTCTTGTTCCGTGCCTTCCAAATCTCTCACGTGGTCACCATGAATACCATCCGAATCACTTTCTTCTAATCCGAGGACCCTTTGTGTCCTGAAACAAAGTCAAAATTATGCTCCACAGAGAAATCGCTAAAGGGGAAAAGAAACAAACTATATATATATATATAGGTACGGGATCAGGAGAAAACGCCCAAAAGTGTGAGAACGGTGAGAACACATCCTGGCCCAACACGTGGAGCGGGATATGATCAGGGCGTGAGGGTTTTTTTTGTCTTTTCAATCTTCTTTTATTTTCCCAACACGCTATAACATTTTCTGGCGTCTAAGATTATTTTGGCGTTAATTGTATTCATTAAACTTTTTGGCGTTGAATTAATTGTTTTGTGTCACATAGATAATTTTTTGGCATTATAGCGTTTTCTGGTCAATTTTTTTGGCGTTTTGTGGCCTTGTATAATAATTCACTACAAGTCATTAATATTTTCATAAGATTACATTAAGAGCAAATGGTTTTTATGGCGTTTAGTCAATTTTTTTGGCGTTTAATACATTGACAAGGTGCTTTGCCAGCACCCGTTCTCACAGTTTTCATACCACTAGCGTTTTGGTGTTTGTAGTTTTTGGTGTTTTATATAATAATGTATTTCATTTGTAGAGAATTAGATAACAAAACAACAGATAATTTGATAACAAAACAATATAAAATGAAAAAGAAAAATAAAATAAAAATGGTAATCTAATTTCTCATCCGAATCTTCACTGTCATCAGCTCTTCTTCTTGAATTTGTTTTGGCGTTTTGAACCTTTGAATACCTTAGCTAGATGCCAACTTTCCTACATAAACGCCGTCTTTTTTAGACGAAGCTTATTAGTGACATCCTGTGTTTTGGTGTGATATTCTCGTTTGGTGGCATGTCATTAAAGATCAACTCTTGCTTGAATGCTATTTATAATAATGGAGTCCAAAATAGCATTTTACACTTGTGTTGATCCCTTCATGCCATGCATATATTCATCAAGAACAAAGCTCACATGATGACATATCACTGTCACCAGTCTCTTTTTCTTGAATATTTGTCCATCTCATTCAACAAAAGATTATAGAGATAACCCCCTCAGAGAAGAATCGATTCAGTGAAAGCTTTGCCATCTGTGGTTATTTTAACTAACCTTTTTTGGTGTTTTAAAGTGAGTGGTTTCTAGAGAACAAGACGTTTGTTTTTCTGGGTGTGATCAATTCATTGCGTATAGACCCCTCTCTTATAGGTATTTTTTGGCGCGTAGTTTAGGCGAGATTTTTTTATTATAATAAATGATAGTAATAAAGTAACCGTCTTTTCAGTTACTGTTTGTATTTACTGTTTTGATCAGCTTTATCAGTTAATAGGGTGATAGACGTCCCATCTTCCAAGTTTGGCGTTTTTTTAAATGGCGTTATGTAGACCAAGATGACAAAATACAATAACGAAGAAAATAAAATATTAAGCAGGAAAAATATTTTTTGTTATTTCTGGCGTTTTGTAAGCAATAGCTTTTTGTAGTATTTTTTTAGCGTTTTGCAAATAAATAGAGAAATATATCATTTAATTATCTTAAAAAAAGAAAATTACACAGAAGAAAAAAAATTAAAACCCTTCGTCAGAAGGTACTTTATCCTAAAAGTATCCATCACTTGCGTCATCTTCTTCCTCGGAGTCTTCATCTGGATCTTCATCCATGTCATCACCTTCACCTTCATCGGCTTCTTGTTACTGAAGATTCTGAAGCCTCCATTTGAACATGTCTTGCATTAACGCCAATTTTGAGTCCATTTATGTGTTCAAACAAGTGGCGTTATGCAATTCTTCCATGAACCCAAGCCCCTGCTTTGTCATGATGTTTTCAAGCCAGTAGTCTTCCTGCTCTCCGATGTCGTATATAACAGTCACCATGTCTGTTTCATCATCAAAACGCCATGATGTCATGACAGGGTCCGGCTTTACATCTGCTTTGATTGGTCCAAATTTCTTTTTTAATGCTTTCATAAGCATATGTGTTTCATGGCATTCGTTATCCAGAGCGATGCCAAGAGATATGATACCCCTCTGTACCTCTTCTTCCATCTTTAGAATTGCCTTGATCGTCCTAACATACACCCTCCTTATGTTGTCAAAACGCAGGACGAATCGCCTGATTGCCAGAGTGTATCTCCACCAAACGATTGTTTCCATTTTTGGCGTTTTGGTTAAATTGGCGTTTTTGGTTAAAGATGTTTTTGCAGAAATGATAAATTGAAGTGATTATGGAAGCGATCTTTTACGCCGTTTATATAATGATGTTTTTGACGCGTAATTTAGGAGGGAATTTCTTCTAATAAATGTTAATAATTGAAATTCAGTTATTGTGTTGTTTCCTCTTCTTGTAATATCCAACGCGTTTTATTACTAATTTTTGGCGTTTTGTTTTTAATGGCGTTTTATTTTTTTGAATGGCATGTTATGATTTGTTGGCGTTTGAATTTGAGCGGTAAAAGACCCTTTTACCCTTAATGAAGCGCGTCCCACATAATAAAATTGATGTTATTTACGAAAACGACACCGCGCAATCTAGTCCATGGATTGTTTTGATCTGACGATCCATAAGCGTTCTCACCGTTCTCACACTTTCCCCCGTTTTCGCTAATTCCTGACCTTATCTATATATATATATATATATATATATATATTATTCTTATCACTTTTTAACAAACAAACTCTCCTAAACCATTCTTATCTATATTTTTATAAAAACCTCAAGAATTTTATACCACTCACTCTATCATGTATCCCTGTTAGAGCTTATCAGACCGTTGGTACGTGGTTTTAGTAGGCTTTGGATTGTTTTGTTATGTAATAGAAATCTCAGGGACTAAATGTGCAATATATGTAAAATCCTTGGGGCGCCGTATTTAGCGCATATATATATATATATATATATATATATCTATGATTAGTTCGCTCAGTTCGCAAATACACTAGTGTTTACTCTTGCACCTAATCCTATATGTATATAAGGTCAGGATTTAGGGAAACGGTGAGAACGCATATGGATCATCAGATCAAAACGATCAATGGACTAGATTGACGCGGTAGCGTTTTCGTAAGTAACATCAATTTTGTCACACCCCCAAAATCCACCATGCGGAGTACCACCGCTTGGAGGCGTGACGTGACCAGGATCAAGCCACCAATCATATTGAACAAGCATGTAAGTAGTTTGTAAAATCCAACACAATACAATTGGTGTCTAAATAAAACATAGTTTAAGTTATAAGCGGAAGCATAAAGTTTAAAACCAAATCATAAGTTTAAACGTTTCAAATGTTTAGCATGGTACACAGTTGTCCATGTCCCACAACGACTCTTCCCACTCCGATGCAAGCTCCATAGATACCTAACGACCTGCAAGGCATGTAACAACGAGTCAACAACAAAGTTGAGTGAATTCACAGTTGGTTGTTTAGTTATAGTGTTCGTGAATCATTTGTTTATTTCGTAAACCAAGAATCTTAGTTATCTGTATCGCGGTTTCCCAAACATGTTTGCGATGATTAGTGGCCGGATCGCGGTTTCCAAAACATGTGTGCGATGATTTGTGGCCGTATCGCGGTTTCCCAAACATGTTTGCGATGATTAGTGGCCGGATCGCGGTTTCCAAAACATGTGTGCGATGATTTGTGGCCGTATCGCGGTTTCCCAAACATGTGTGCGAAGATTTAGTGGGGGCTTCCCATGTGTCGACTAGTCGTGTTTGTACGTGCCCTTCTTGATCCAAGGACCGTAGCGAGTGTGAGTGTACGTAGGTTTTACGTACGTGCCCTCCAATCCGAGGACGGTGAAAAGTAGTTTAATAGTAATGATAGTACGAGTAGTTATTCAATCCCATTCCCAACCCCTGGGAATCCCATGCCTTAGAAAGAGTGTGAACTCACCTCGGTTGCTCGGTTTGACTCTCAAAAGTAGCTAACAGTCAAGGTCGGTCAATCACGTCCTAGTACGATTACCACTTAGTTTATTAGTGACTTCAAATAGAACACAAAGTTCCTACACGTATCTATCACATAACATGCATCACTTTAACGGTTTATGCCCATATAAGTTTCCCATCCATTCCCCCACTCATAAACAAACATACGATGATGCACATAACATATATAACATGTTAGATCATTCACGGATAGCCTACTCGACATTTAGACACGCAAGTCACAACTTATGTCAATTTAGCATTAATATTCAAAACCGGCTGTTTTCGGACATTTAAATAAAATAGTTAAATTATTCCAAAAATTCCCAAATTTTTACAGGCTGTCTTAAACGTTCCATATTTTATTGTGTAAAAATATCGGGGTCCGGTTCATTACCAATATTTTATAGAAAATCGTTTACCGAACTGTGATCAGATTTGTCACATTCTGATCACAGTTTACGGAATAATTCGTCTAAAATTCCTCGTAAGTCCGTTTGTCGAAATTCCAGTTGGGGGGTCACAAATACATCAGTGACCATCTTTGATAAAAATTTCAGGGGCTGGTTCGGTTCAGGTTTCAAATTACGACCGAAAACGTACAGCCCATTTTACTGCAGTAAAAATCAGCCTTAGCTGCTGTCACGAAAACAGACTTTTAAAATAGTAAACGACCTCAAAAAAATACGATTCCAGCGCAATTTTCTTCGTTTTTCGAAAAGACCCGATTTAGGCTTCAGAAATTCCGTTTTTCGATTTGTTAAAGTCTGTTTACGGCCTGTTGAATGCGGCTGAAAAGGTACATCAGAATGCTGTTTCGTGGTTTAAGCATTACTAATCGCATCAACGAGTGTCCGAACAATGGATTTAACAAGAAACCAACAATCAACCATCAAGTATGATTTAACCAACCCTCAAACCAACAAGATTCCGCTTCATGATTCATACATAAGTAAACTTTTATGTAACTTTAATATTCTTGACACTTTAGTGATTTTAAACATACTACACCCTTTGATCATAGAAACAAGATGAAACAAAATTAACAAGAGGGTAACAAAGGACTTACTACTAGCTTATAGCTAGGGATGAATCTAGTGCAAAGTTGGTAAGAAAAAGATGGTGAAAAGTCTTGAAACAAGCTCCTTTGAAACCCTTCAAGAGGCAACCTTCATAGATTCACCTTCAAAGCTTGGAATGCACTTGTTAATGGAAGAGATGGATGAATGAAGTGGTGGTGATGGGTTTCGGTTTTGGGGAACCGAATGAGAGAGAGATGTAAGGAATGAGGGTGTGATCTTGGTGAAAGATATGATATGACCCTTGTAAGATTGCCTCCATACTTATTATTATTCCTTTCAAATTTTATGTTTACTTCACCAAGCAAGATCCAATATAAAATATGAATGTAATCTTTGTGAGATTTGATGGTGATATTTAGGGGGGTTTGGTCGTAGCTTTATGTAAGGGAGAGAAGAAGAAAAATTGTAAATGATGGTTATAATCTTGGCCAAGATATTATAAGATATGTTCACATATCTTGGTGGATCCTACAAGTAACAAATCCAATAAACAATGGAAATAAAATCTAACATGAGATTGTGAGGCATGGAAAAAATGATTTGTGGGTCCTCTTTGGGATTGGAATCGGTTAGGGGGGGGGGTCTTGTTGCAAATATTTCAACCAAGGTGTAACAAGTAGTTAGGTTGTAAGTAGGGACTTGTATGTGAAATGAAATGATCTTTAGTGGGTGTTATGGCAAACGGGGATCACGACTAGTCAGAAATAAATAAACAATGTTTTTGACAAATATTTGGTGTCCCGGGTAATGTCCGGTTGTTCGGTCAGATACTGTTCCGTTAAAGTGTTTAATTGTACCGTAAAGTGTCTTATTTATATATTTTTGTAACGAAATAAATTCCTAACACATAGGAAAATATTCAGGACCATTTAGTCAAGTTTTCTGCATATTACTAGTATGCTACTACGCACATGTAAGTATAACACAGAAATCAGAGAGCAATTAAATGATTCAGCACAGTCATCAAGCACTTTCATTATCACTAATTAATTGTACGGAATACATGTAAATTGAGGGTTGTCACATTCTCCCCCTGTTAAGAGAATTTCGTCCCGAAATTTAGCGCGTGGTTACTGAGGAAGCTAGTTAAGTTGCGTTGTTTTCCTGATTTTCCTGGGGTGTCACATCATCCCCCCGTTGATTTGGAATTTCGTCCCGAAATTCTGCAGTAGCTTCAGCCTCAGCAGTGGTTGCGTTTTTCTTAAACAGTTGGGGATACTTGAGTTTCATTTGGTCTTCTCGTTCCCAGGTATACTCTGGGCCACGACGAGCATTCCAACGAACTCGGACCAGAGGTATCCTGGTATGCTTGAGGATCTTAACATCTTGATCCGTAATCTCTACTGGTTCCTCGATGAATCGCAGCTGGTCGTCGATAGTGAGTTCCTTCAGAGGAACTATGAGGGTGTCATCTGACAGACACTTCTTCAGATTCGACACATGGAAAACATTGTGAACTCCGCTGAGTTCTTCAGGTAGATCCAACCTGTAGGCGACTTTGCCAATTTTCTCAATGACTTCGAATGGTCCGACATAACGCGGATTGAGTTTGCCTCGTTTGCCAAAGCGGACTACACCTTTCCAAGGTGAGACTTTGAGTAGCACTCGATCCCCAACCTGGAGCTCGAATGGTTTTCTTCCCTTATCAGCATAGCTTTTCTGACGGTCACGAGCTGCCGCCATTCGCTGTCGTATCTGAGCAATTTTCTCGGTGGTATTTACCACAAGTTCTGGGCCAGTGATTTGGCTGTCACCAACTTCTGCCCAACAGAGAGGTGATCGGCATTTGCGTCCGTACAATGCCTCAAACGGAGCGGTCTGAATGCTGGTGTGGTAGCTGTTGTTATATGAGAATTCCACTAGCGGGAGGTGCTTTTCCCAGCCATTACCAAAATCGATTACGCATGCCCTAAGCATGTCTTCCAAGGTTTGGATGGTGCGTTCAGATTGCCCATCCGTCTGTGGGTGATAAGCGGTGCTCATATCCAAACGTGAGCCAAAAGACTTGTGCATGGCCTGCCACAGTTCAGAAGTAAAACGCGTGTCGCAATCAGAAATGATGGAGGTTGGCACTCCGTGCCTTGATACCACTTCCTTTACGTAAATGTCTGCAAGAGTAGAGAACTTATCCGTTTCTTTGATAGCCAGAAATGTGCAGACTTGGTCAATCAATCCACTATTACCCAAATAGTGTCATTTCCGCGTTGAGATCTAGGCAGACCAGTAACGAAATCCATGGAAATTTTCTCCCATTTCCATTTAGGTATCTCTGGTTGTTGAAGTAGGCCTGATGGTTTCTGATATTCGGTCTTGACTCTCGCACAAATCAAGCACTTACGGACGTAGGTTGCTATGTGGGCTTTCATGCCAGGCCACCAATACGTAGTCTTGAGGTCGTGGTACATTTTATCCGAACCAGGATGTACTGAATAACGAGACTTGTGTGCTTCATCCATCACAAGCTCGCGTAGGTCTCCATACAGTGGAACCCGGATGCGTCCGTTAATATAGTAGGCACCGTCTTCCTTTTGTTCTAGGCGCTGCCTCGATCCTCGTAAGGATTCAGCTCTGATGTTCTCCGCTTTCAATGCTTCAACCTGAGCATCGCGAATCTGAGCGGGAAGGTTGGATTGGATGGTAAGCTGTAACGCACGTACACGCTTAGGTATAGTATCCTTTCGACTGAGGGCGTCAGCCACAACATTGGCTTTGCCCAGATGGTACTTGATAGCGCATTCATAATCATTTAAGAGCTCGACCCATTGGCGTTGTCGCATGTTTAACTCCTTTTGCTTGAAGATATGCTCGAGACTCCTGTGATCGGTGTAAATGGTACACTTGGTACCGTACAGGTAATGTCTCCATATCTTAAGCGCGAAAACAACTGCTCCCAGTTCCAAGTCGTGCGTAGTGTAGTTCCTTTCGTGATCTTTAAGTTGGCGCGATGCGTAGGCAATGACCTTGTCACGTTGCATCAATACGCAACCCAGTCCTTGTATGGACGCGTCACAATAAACCACAAAATCATCTGTGCCTTCAGGCAATGAGAGAATAGGCGCGCTACAAAGTCTATCTTCCAAGTGCTGAAATGCAGACTCCTGTGCATCACCCCAACGATAGGTGACACCCTTCTGAGTCAGTGAAGTGAGAGGTTGCGCAATCCTTGAGTATCCTGCCAAGCCCAAGAATTGGCGGTTTTCTGTTGGTGTACGGGGTGCAGGCCAGTTCCTGATCGAATCAACCTTGGATGGATCCACATGAATTCCATCCTTGTTTACCACATGGCCTAGAAAGTGGACTTCGCGAAGCCAGATGTCACATTTCGAAAACTTGGCATACAACTGCTCTTTTCGAAGAAGTTCCAGCATAAGTCGTAGATGCTGCTCGTGTTCCTCCTGACTCTTAGAATAGATCAGGATATCGTCGATGAACACAATAATGAGCTTACTCAGGTAAGGTTTGCATACTCGGTTCATGAGATCCATGAAAACCGCTGGTGCATTCGTCAACCCGAAAGGCATGACCAGAAACTCGTAATGGCCGTAGCGAGTTCTGAATGCTGTTTTGGAGACGTCTTCCTCTCGGACTCTCAGCTGATGGTATCCCGATCTCAAATCAATCTTGGAGTAATAGCTCGACCCTTGCAACTGGTGGAATAAGTCATCAATGCGCGGGAGAGGATAACGATTCTTTACGGTCACCTTATTGAGTTCACGGTAGTCGATGCACATTCTGAAGGTACCGCCTTTCTTCCTTACGAATAACACCGAAGCTCCCCAGGGCGAAGAGCTAGGATGAATAAAACCTTTTTCCAAAGTTCTTGTAATTGCTTGGACAGTTCTTCCAGTTCGGTTGGGGCTAAGCGATGAGGTGCTTGAGCTATGGGCGCTGCTCCAGGAGCTAGCTCGATTTGGAATTCGACTCGTCGATGAGGCGGAAGACCAGGTAATTCCTCAGGAAATACCTCAGGAAAATCGCGCACTATAGGAATGTCTTAAATTTTCTTCTCTTCCGTTGATGTGTCAGTAACGAGCGCTAGAATGGCAGTGTGGCCCTTATGCAAACACTTCTGGGCCTTTAAGGAAAGAGATAATGCCTACAACAACACTACTCTTGTCGCCCTGAATCACCAGAGGTTCTTCACCAGAACGAGGAATGCGGACGATTTTCTCCTTGCAAACAATCTCCGCTTGATGATGAGATAGCCAATCCATCCCAATAACGACGTCGATACTACCAAGTGTGATAGGGATGAGATCGATAGAGAAAGTCTGACCAACTAAGACAAGGTTACAACCTTTAACTATGTGTGTGGCCTCGAGACTTTTACCGTTTGCTAGCTCTACCGTGTGTTTGGCGGTCAAAAGTGTTGGGGTGCACTTAAGCATTTGACTAACTTTTAAGGACACATAACTAGTATCGGCACCCAAATCGAATAAAACAGTAACAAAGAAATCATCTAGAAGAAACTTACCCATCACAACGTTGGGATCGTTCCTTGCGTCAGCCTGACCAATCACGAAGGTGCGACCTTTGCCGTTATTGTTACTCCCGTTTTTGCCTCCATTGTTGTTCTCATTCTGATTCAGCTGAGGACAGTGCCTTTTGAAGTGACCCTCAGCACCGCACTGAAAGCATCCCTTATTACCTTGCTGGTGTTGCTGTTGGTTTTGGGGAGTTTGTGGCCGCTGTTGTCGGTTCTGCTTCGCAGGACGTAAGCTTCGGAAATCTTTGGCTTCATGTCCCAACTTGCTACATCTCTGACAACGACCCTTGTTGCACGGCCTGCTGTGGTGCAAACTACATCGATTGCACTTTGGGTGATTTCCCCTGTATCTACCCTGACCTTGATTTCCAAAAGGCTGCTGACTGGGGTTCCTGTGTTCATCTGTCTTTCGCTGCTGGGACTGAGACTGAACTGGGGTAGAACCCTCGCCCGAATTTCCATCCCACTTGCGCTTGTTGTTACTAGGAGCATCAGTAGTAGTAGCGTTAATACGCTTGGGCAGCTTGCCCTCTTCCACCGCCTGATCGGTGAGCTGGTGTGCCAAACGAATGACTTGCTGGGTTGTGGAAAGGTTGGCCTCAATTACAGACCCTTGGATCTCCGGGACTAAGCCTCTGAGGTATAGCTTGATCCTTCTAGATATGGGTCGTGACAAGTTAGGACATAAGTCAGCCAAGTCGTTGGACCTCTTTGTGTACGCCTCAATTTCTGATCCTTCCATCTTCAAACCATAATACTCTATCTCAAGCTTCAGGATGTCGTCCAGGTGGCAGAACTCTTCCTTAATCCAATCCTTGAAGTCGCTCCAGAGGGTGGCATTCGCGTCTGCCAACCCGAGCATCTGAACCTGTGCGTTCCACCAAGAATACGCTTTCCCTTGCAACATGCCAGTAGCGTACTCCACTCGTTTGTTGGTAGGGCTTTCACTCTCTTCGAATGTAAATTCGATTCTTCGGATCCAGTGTAGAAGGCCGATTGTCCCTTCAGTGCCGTCGAAAGTGGGAGGTTTGCATTCCAGGAACTCCTTGAAGGTGCCCATGCGTGTTTGAAGGTGCATGGGTTGACTCCCTGTTTGGGTTGCTAAGGCTTCAGCAATCCGTTCGTCAATCAAGGTCGTCAGCTGACCCTGGGTCATGTCGAGATGTCCACTCATGATCTTCACATCGAAGGAACACACGTAAGAAAGGTGTCGCAAGGTGCGTAAGTGTGGGGTGACAGAAGAGAGTGATCACACGAATTTTTCAAGCAGTAGATACTATGTTATCTAAGCACACCCCCAAAATCCACCATGCGGAGTACCACCGCTTGGAGGCGTGACGTGACCAGGATCAAGCCACCAATCATATTGAACAAGCATGTAAGTAGTTTGTAAAATCCAACACAATACAATTGGTGTCTAAATAAAACATAGTTTAAGTTATAAGCGGAAGCATAAAGTTTAAAACCAAATCATAAGTTTAAACGTTTCAAATGTTTAGCATGGTACACAGTTGTCCATGTCCCACAACGACTCTTCCCACTCCGATGCAAGCTCCATAGATACCTAACGACCTGCAAGGCATGTAACAACGAGTCAACAACAAAGTTGAGTGAATTCACAGTTGGTTGTTTAGTTATAGTGTTCGTGAATCATTTGTTTATTTCGTAAACCAAGAATCTTAGTTATCTGTATCGCGGTTTCCCAAACATGTTTGCGATGATTAGTGGCCGGATCGCGGTTTCCAAAACATGTGTGCGATGATTTGTGGCCGTATCGCGGTTTCCCAAACATGTTTGCGATGATTAGTGGCCGGATCGCGGTTTCCAAAACATGTGTGCGATGATTTGTGGCCGTATCGCGGTTTCCCAAACATGTGTGCGAAGATTTAGTGGGGGCTTCCCATGTGTCGACTAGTCGTGTTTGTACGTGCCCTTCTTGATCCAAGGACCGTAGCGAGTGTGAGTGTACGTAGGTTTTACGTACGTGCCCTCCAATCCGAGGACGGTGAAAAGTAGTTTAATAGTAATGATAGTACGAGTAGTTATTCAATCCCATTCCCAACCCCTGGGAATCCCATGCCTTAGAAAGAGTGTGAACTCACCTCGGTTGCTCGGTTTGACTCTCAAAAGTAGCTAACAGTCAAGGTCGGTCAATCACGTCCTAGTACGATTACCACTTAGTTTATTAGTGACTTCAAATAGAACACAAAGTTCCTACACGTATCTATCACATAACATGCATCACTTTAACGGTTTATGCCCATATAAGTTTCCCATCCATTCCCCCACTCATAAACAAACATACGATGATGCACATAACATATATAACATGTTAGATCATTCACGGATAGCCTACTCGACATTTAGACACGCAAGTCACAACTTATGTCAATTTAGCATTAATATTCAAAACCGGCTGTTTTCGGACATTTAAATAAAATAGTTAAATTATTCCAAAAATTCCCAAATTTTTACAGGCTGTCTTAAACGTTCCATATTTTATTGTGTAAAAATATCGGGGTCCGGTTCATTACCAATATTTTATAGAAAATCGTTTACCGAACTGTGATCAGATTTGTCACATTCTGATCACAGTTTACGGAATAATTCGTCTAAAATTCCTCGTAAGTCCGTTTGTCGAAATTCCAGTTGGGGGGTCACAAATACATCAGTGAACATCTTTGATAAAAATTTCAGGGGCTGGTTCGGTTCAGGTTTCAAATTACGACCGAAAACGTACAGCCCATTTTACTGCAGTAAAAATCAGCCTTAGCTGCTGTCACGAAAACAGACTTTTAAAATAGTAAACGACCTCAAAAAAATACGATTCCAGCGCCATTTTCTTCGTTTTTCGAAAAGACCCGATTTAGGCTTCAGAAATTCCGTTTTTCGATTTGTTAAAGTCTGTTTACGGCCTGTTGAATGCGGCTGAAAAGGTACATCAGAATGCTGTTTCGTGGTTTAAGCATTACTAATCGCATCAACGAGTGTCCGAACAATGGATTTAACAAGAAACCAACAATCAACCATCAAGTATGATTTAACCAACCCTCAAACCAACAAGATTCCGCTTCATGATTCATACATAAGTAAACTTTTATGTAACTTTAATATTCTTGACACTTTAGTGATTTTAAACATACTACACCCTTTGATCATAGAAACGAGATGAAACAAAATTAACAAGAGGGTAACAAAGGACTTACTACTAGCTTATAGCTAGGGATGAATCTAGTGCAAAGTTGGTAAGAAAAAGATGGTGAAAAGTCTTGAAACAAGCTCCTTTGAAACCCTTCAAGAGGCAACCTTCATAGATTCACCTTCAAAGCTTGGAATGCACTTGTTAATGGAAGAGATGGATGAATGAAGTGGTGGTGATGGGTTTCGGTTTTGGGGAACCGAATGAGAGAGAGATGTAAGGAATGAGGGTGTGATCTTGGTGAAAGATATGATATGACCCTTGTAAGATTGCCTCCATACTTATTATTATTCCTTTCAAATTTTATGTTTACTTCACCAAGCAAGATCCAATATAAAATATGAATGTAATCTTTGTGAGATTTGATGGTGATATTTAGGGGGGTTTGGTCGTAGCTTTATGTAAGGGAGAGAAGAAGAAAAATTGTAAATGATGGTTATAATCTTGGCCAAGATATTATAAGATATGTTCACATATCTTGGTGGATCCTACAAGTAACAAATCCAATAAACAATGGAAATAAAATCTAACATGAGATTGTGAGGCATGGCAAAAATGATTTGTGGGTCCTCTTTGGGATTGGAATCGGTTAGGGGGGGGGGTCTTGTTGCAAATATTTCAACCAAGGTGTAACAAGTAGTTAGGTTGTAAGTAGGGACTTGTATGTGAAATGAAATGATCTTTAGTGGGTGTTATGGCAAACGGGGATCACGACTAGTCAGAAATAAATAAACAATGTTTTTGACAAATATTTGGTGTCCCGGGTAATGTCCGGTTGTTCGGTCAGATACTGTTCCGTTAAAGTGTTTAATTGTACCGTAAAGTGTCTTATTTATATATTTTTGTAACGAAATAAATTCCTAACACATAGGAAAATATTCAGGACCATTTAGTCAAGTTTTCTGCATATTACTAGTATGCTACTACGCACATGTAAGTATAACACAGAAATCAGAGAGCAATTAAATGATTCAGCACAGTCATCAAGCACTTTCATTATCACTAATTAATTGTACGGAATACATGTAAATTGAGGGTTGTCACAAATTTTATTACTTGAACGTGCTTCATTAAGGGTAAAAATGTCTTTTTACTGCTCAAACTCAAAACGCCAATCTAATGAGCAACATGCCATTCAAAACGACTAAAACACCATTAATACAAAACACCAAAGCTTAATGATGAACGCGTTACAGATTAGCAGGTAGATTAGCTTAATGATAAAAACTATTTAATCTGTGGTTTAGTTAGTGTATTTTATCATCTTGGTCTATAAAACGCCAATAAATATAAAACGCCAAACTTGAAAGATGGGACGTATTACAGCCTTAACAGATAAAGCTGAACAAAACAGTAAATACAAACAGTAACTGAAACGACGGATACATTATTACTATTATTTATTATAATAAAATCCCGCCTAAACTACGTTCCAAAAACATCATATAAAGAGAAACGTCTCAGCACCTTCATTGATCACACCCAAAAACAAATGTCATGTTTCCTAAAATACCACTCACTATAAAACGCCAGAAAAAGTTAAAAAACCACAAATGGCACACCTCGTTTCTTGGATATTCAGATTTGTTCTGCATGAAGTTTCACTGAATGAATTCTTAGGTGAGATGGGTTACTCTATAAGATTTTGCTGAATGAGATGCACAAATCTTCAAGAAAAAGAGACTGATGACAGTGAATGTCATTTTGTGTGCTTTGTTCTTGAAGAAGGTTTGGATGAGAAGAAGAGACCAGTCCCAGTGTAAATGCTATTTTGGACTCCATGATGATAATAGCATCCACACAGGCTTTGATCTACAACAACAGGTCAACAAACAACAATAGATCACACCAAAATACAGGATACCATATTTTACTGACTGATTAGCTTCGTCTAGAGCGGGGCGTTATGTAGGAAAATCGGCATCTATATAAGGTATTCAAAGGTTCAAGGCACAAAAACTTCAAGAAGAAGAGACTGATGACAGTGAAGATTTGGATGAGAAATTGGATTAGCAGTTTTTATTTTTTTTCATTTTCTATTTTTTTAGGGGTCATTTTCTGTGGTTTGTTATCTAATTCTCCACTGATAAAATACATTATTTCTATAAAAAATGCTTATGAAACGCTAAGATGCTACAAACACCAAACGCCTAAAATGTGAAAACTGTGAGAACGGATCCTGGCTAAACACATTGTTGCTATATAAAATGCCAAAATGCCAAAACTTATAATAAAATTACTTTAACCAATTATTATTAAAAACTGCAAAAATTAACTAAATGCCATTAAAACAATGTATAACACAATGTTCCTTCTTTATCTAAACACCTTTAAATACAAAATGCCAAACCCTGAAAAGATTGGATGTGTTACAGCCTTAACAGATGAAGCTGAACAACACAGTAACTACAAACAGTAACTGAAACGACGGAAACATTATTACCAACATTTATTATATTAAAAGCGACACCATCGTAATTGAATTTATTTATCTTTTCAAATAGTTACCTGTCACGTTATAGGCCTGCATCCTACATAGCATGACAAATGATACACAAAGTACACATCAAAAAAATATAATTACTAATGTTTTTAGCGCCAAAAACATATATCTACCTCGGGCAAAAAAAGGTCATTATATAAGTAGAACAAGTAAACAAAGCTTAACATTCCACACATTCACTAAACATGCCACACATTGTCTAAAATGCCATACAACTTTAAAAAAATGGCTCGATTTATTGCATAGAGGTTTGAGAGGTCAGTGAGACGTTTCGTCCTAAAGTTCTCTGACAGAAGAAGGGTGAAGGTCAAGACAATCAAGGCCATACTTAGTATGGATGAAGCCGTTCAGAGGGATATTATGGCCCTTGGGATTCCATTGGCCTACGACTGTGAAAGGAATCGAACAGTAACAAGAAGATTGAAGAGAAAATTTCCAGCAGATGATGATGATGATGATGATGATGTTGACAATACTGATCTATTAAAAGTTACTAATTGGAGTTTGGATGAACAATCAAGAACGGTGAAGGTGACTTATCAACACGGGGTGGATTATTTATTGACGATGGACGAAATACTGAACACAAATAGACTACATCTTCTTGAATAGCTCTGTGATTTAGCACCTTCAAACGATGCAAGATCCAGGGTTGTGATGATATCTAGGTATAGGATGCAATAAAGACGAGACGAGATTATGGCGTTACATGCCAATGCACAAGATGATGATGATGAGTTTGAAGAAAGTGATGATATCTACTTCTGCACCTTATTGTAAGGCCTGCAAGAAGAAGCATTCAGGAAGATGCTCTACATACTGCAACTTCTGCAAGATACCAGGACATAAGGAAGAAGATTGTAGGAAGAAACCCAGTAATGGAGTGTGCTTCAACTGTGGAGAAAAAGGGCATATCAAGCCGAATTGTCCGAAACTAGCTCTAGCCATGAACAACAAGACTACGAAGAATGCTAAGGCATTTGTTCTGACAGCCGAAGAAGCAAAGATGATCCCGGACATGATTGCCGGTACGTTTTTAGTTAATGATGTTTTTGCTAAAGTATTATTTGACTCTGGTGTGAACCAAAGTTTTATTAATACTTCATTTTGCAAACTTCTCAATCAACCATTAACTAAACTTCACAAGAATGTCTAGTAAAGACAGCAAATGGAGAATCCATTAAGATTATTGAAGTCTTGCAGGGAGCAAGAATAGAAATTTCAAAACATAATTTTATTGCAAATCTTTACCCAATGAATCTGGCTGGATTTGATATTGTATTAGGAATGGATTGGTTAGTAGCAAATAAAGCCAATATTCTATGTGATCAAAAGTCAATCCAAGTAAATTCACCAAAGGGTGAAAAGATCACAATTAAAGGAAATAAGCCATCTAGATCCACAAAATTCATCTCTGTGATGAAAACAGCCAGTTATGCAAGAAAAGGGTCACTAGTGTATATGATTTATATAATCATTAACACTAAAGGAAAAGAATTGAAAGATATTCCCGTAGTATCTCAATTCTCAGATGTGTTTCAAGAAGAGCTACCAGGACTACCGCCAAATAGGGAAGTCGAATTCAGAATTCATCTGCTACCAGGGATAGCACCAATTGCAAAAGCACCCTACCATTTGGCACCAGCAGAAATGCAAGAACTAAAGAAACAGTTGGACGAATTTTTGGAGAAAGGATTCATACAGCCAAGTTCATCGCCATGGGGAGCACCGATCTTGTTTATCAAAAAGAAAGACAGGTCAATGCGTATGTGCATTGATTACCGAGAGTTGAACAAGGTCACGATTAAAAATCGGTACCCATTACCGAGAATCGATGGTCTGTTTGATCAATTGCAAGGAGCTCGATTTTTTTCTAAGATCGACTTAAGCTCAGGATATCATCAATTAAAGGTACAGGAAGAGGACATTCCTAAAACAGCCTTCAGAACAAGGTATGGCCACTATGAATTTACCTTCATGCCATTTGGTTTAACCAATGCCCCAGCCGTATTTATAGACATGATGAACATAATATGTAAGCCATATCTGGATAAATTCATAATTGTCTTTATAGATGATATTCTCATTTCCTCTAAGAGTAAAGAGGAACATGCAACGCATCTGCATGCACTCCTAAAATTGCTGAGAAAAGAAAAGTTTTACGCTAAATTTTCAAAATGTGAATTTTGGTTAGAAGAAGTACAATTTCTTGGACATTTAGTTAATCATGAAGGAATTTATGTGGATCCCACAAAGATCGAGGCGATTACTAAATGGAAAGCCCCTGAGTCACCAACAGAAGTAAGAAGCTTTTTAGGATTGGCAGGTTATTATAGACGGTTTATCCGAGATTTTTCTAGAATAGCCATTCCTTTAACAAAAATGACCTGTAAGTCTGTTAAGTTTGAATGGGGACCAAAACAGGAAGAAGCCTTTAGAATTCTTAAGCAAATATTAACCAACGCACCTATACTAACATTACCAGAAGGAACTGAAGACTTTGTAGTCTACTGTGATGCTTCTAAGTTAGGTTATGGATGTGTGTTGATGCAACATCAAAAGGTTATAGCCTATGCCTCTAGACAACTTAAGAATCATGAAGAAAATTATTCAACCCATGATTTAGAATTAGGAGCCATAATTTTTGCCCTTAAAATTTGGAGACTTTACATTTACGGTAGTAAGTTTACCATTTTCACCGATCATAAGAGTTTAAAATATGTTTTCGGGCAAAAGGAGTTAAATATGAGACAAAGACGCTGGATGGAAATCCTTAGTGATTATGATTGTAGTATCTAGTATCATGCAGGAAAGGCTAATGTAGTAGCTGATGCTTTAAGTCAAAAGTATCACGAAAAGCCAAAAAGAGTACGTTCTCTTAAATTAAATCTGCAGATAGATTTAAACGAGCAAATTAGAAAAGTACAAGAATTAGTAATCAAGGACGATAATGAGAAATTAAAAGGTATGATTAAGGAATTAGAACAAGGAACAGATGGAATTTGGAGATTCCATAAGAAAAGGATTTGGATACCTAAACTAGGAAACCTACGTCACCAAATATTAGAAGAAACCCATAAGTCTAAGTATACGATACATCCTGGAAGTGATAAAATGTATCAAGACTTAAGAAAGAATTTATGATGGATAGGAATGAAAAAGGATATAGCAGCTTATGTAGCCAAGTGTTTAACTTGTTCACAAGTTAAAGCTAAACATCAGAAACCCTTAGGTTTATTACAGCAACTAGAAATATCTGTATGAAAATGGGAATTGATAACAATGGATTTTGTTACCAAATTACCCAAGACATGTCACACCCCGAATTTCCACGTGTCACCGGTGGGCCCGGTGGGGAGTATCGTGACGTCATGGTTGGCAACGTAATAGTCAAACAACACAATATTAATATGCACAGCGGAAGCAAAAGAAAATATAATACAACCGAATTTATTATTGTAATATCAACTATCACAATATTCGGAAGTTTATCCACAGAAGGATCGAACATAAAATGGAAACAATAGTTCAACAGACTTTTAGGCATCTTAAGCTTGCGAGACTTCTATTGATGCTAAGGAGACATATCCAGCCAATTTCGTATAGTACCTGCATTTAGCCTTTTTGGAAAATACGTCAGTTTACACTGGTAAATACATTCAACTGACTCATTTTGGAAAAAGAGTTTGTAAATTGTTTTGAATGCACGTGGCACAAAATATCTTGACACATTGATTAAAATGCACAGAGGCAAAATTAATCTTTTTAACTTGGGAGAATTATTTAATATTATAATCTTGTGAACGATTTACATGTTACTTATGCGTTCAGTAGCCCGAAACGTATCCGGGTTAAAGATCAATAGACACACCACAATTCTAGAGTTATACACTGACAGGTGTACGCCTACACCCCGTGCTCAGGTCGTGGCCATCTCGTAAGATAATGCCGAGGATATCCGGGACATGGTCATTAACCCCCCAAAGGCTGTAAGGTAACAAATCTGTTTAAAACGAGCCGATCAAATTATTCAACTACCCACTAAGCGTGGAGATTTGATGCCCGATCAAGCGGTACGCTATGTACCGTAACCCAAGCCCGTATAGGGAAAATAAGTTAAAAGTATTTACCTGAGCTAAATATAAATTCAATCCCAGCCGTATATCAAATCAGCAAGTACAGATAGCTTTTACTGGGCTCCTAATCTGGAACGAAGGTTTTTAATAACCTATTAGAATCCTAGCGGGTCTTTAATTATGCTTAAGCTTAGACCGGCTAGTTTCGAAGACACGGTTCGTACGCACGATTAAGCGAAGACCGGATAGAATGTGATTCTGACCCGACAAGTTTGAAGACTTGTTTAATATGGGTTTATTATTCACATTCTGGATTTTGAGATAAAACCGATAAGGTTTGACCCGTTTCGGCTAATTTATGTAAACTTGTTACATAAACCAAACCGAACGCGAAATAAGTGTAACGGGTATCCGTAAGAGCTATATACAGGTTTCCTAAGTTAATATGCTTCAAATATGTTGTGACATCAGTAGGATGTCTTTCGTTATGCCCCGAACTAATTTAAACACAAACTATGCCCCGTAGGGGTAGTTTGGTCATTTTAAAGTTTGTAAAAGAGTTTAATTGTTTAACTGAGATACAGGTCTGATGTAAACAGAAAACATACTCAATTTGATAAGTTATATCAGTAGGCTAAAGCTTATATGTGAAATTTATCATCTTTAACCAAACTATGCCCCGTAGGGGTATTTTGGTAATTTCACATAAGCCGAAAAGCTCAAAAACGAAGTCTGAGTTTATCAACCTTTGCTTACTGTTAGAATATCATAATTTGCCTCATATATCAGTAGGTATCAACCCGGGTATGTCCAATATGATCTTAAGACATACTATGCGTTAAAAACGCTAATTATGGCGATTAAAGGCCATTTCCGGGTTCTATACTTAAATCTGATATTTTTATATTTCCAGAAGGCTTAATATAATTTATTTATCATATGTGATCAGTAGCAAAAGGTTTGGAGTCATTTAGATAAGTAAAACTCATTTTATGGCCCGTAAGGGCAAAACCGACAATTACCGGATTAAGCCTACGACTACTAGTTATGCTCAGCCTAAAATTAATTAAAAATCTTTAAAAATCCCAAATTAATATATTACATCAGTGGGTAAAATATTTGATATCAAAAAGTATGTTTAACTAGGCTATACGCTAATTACGCCATTTTGTTAACATAAAGCTTTAATTTAGCGACAATGAGCATAACTCTTAATCTACAAGTCAAACTGATGTCAAACTTTGCATACAAGTTTATATATCAGTAACTAAGGTTTCTACACTTTTACATTTTCATAAATCACGTTTTAAGGTAATAAGGGCATAACGGTCAACATATGAGCAATTAACGGAAATATGCATATTAATTGGATAACTAGTGAACCAAGGTGTATGATCACAGAGGGTTGTTCTAACATGTATCCTAATCCAATTAAAGCTCTGAGGCATTTCTAAAATATGCCCAAACGGGTCAGAACTGAAAGTCAACGGGAAAGTCAAACTATGTGACTTTCGGTTCCGAACCGGGTCTAAACAGGAAATAGTCGGGTTGAACATGTTTGGACATGTTCTTACACTTATTACTAAGTTATAACAATGATCAAACAGGTTATAAATGATCTAGATAGCTAATTATGCATAAATGACATTTTAAGCATTATGTTGACTTTTTAAGTAAATGTTTGACCCGACATTTGACCTGGTTAGGATGGTGATCAGGGGAAACCCTTTTGGGGTTTTATTACCCACATAAATACCATCCTATAACTACTTTTAATTCGAGATATGACTGAGCCATTATTGACTAATCTCGAAGTCAAACCGTAATTACGACGGTTTGACTTTTAGCTAATTAAACAAGCTAAACTCAACTAAACAAGAGCTAGCAGACTTACAAGAGTCCTATGCACGAGATATGATCACTTGAGGCTGCTTGAGAGCTCCAGAAATGATCCACAAATGCAGATGAAGGTGTGAGAATGAATGTTGCATATCATGTCCTTATATAGTGCATTAACCCACCACAACTTGTTGACAACTAGCTCTATGATCAACCACAATCATCCAACATGTGTCCTAGTGTTCTAGGGGTTGTTTTAGGGGCCAAGTGAGGTGGAAAATCGATCAAGATCGCGCACAAAGGCCATGGCAGACAAGAACCCAAAGAAAATGGAGCTGGCTGTTCAGCTATGGCAGTCGCGTAGCGCGACTGCATGAGCCTTAGGGCTCGCGCTACGCGAGCGTGTCAGACCAGAAAACATGAATTTTTCATAATTGCAGTTTCAGTCCTTGGCTTTTCAAACTTTGAATAGGCACTTGTTTATTGCATTTTGAGCCCTCGTAATTGATCTTTAAGGGCCTCAAGACATATACTCACTTTGTTGAGTCCCCGGGTAACTTTATTGTTACCCGAAAAGGCCTAACTTTCAACGTTGACGCTTTAACCCCTCGCACACGAATTCGATCATAACTTTCTCATACGTTAACGAAAATTTACGAAATTTAAATCGTGCATTCTAGTGAGCATAATTAACATTTACAAAGCTTCGGGTTTGTCAAAAGGTCACTCAGAGGTATATCTTTAAACATGTTGACACATTTAACCCCTGTAGTTTGTAATCTCTCACTTTTAGCTTCGTATGATCCATGATTCATTCGTTTGAAGGTATGAGCATCATGTAGGGTTAATGTACAATATATTTATTCACAGTTGACACTTAGAATCCGTATAAACACATACTTTACATGTTTGTCAACTTTAGTCCTTTTATAACATTCTTTCACACGTTCAAACTTTATGACACGTGTCAACACATTATAGGACGTGAATTTTCGAGGTGTTACATCCTCACCCCCTTAAAATAAATCTCGACCCGAGATTTACTGAAATAAGTAAGGGTACTTTTCTTTCATCGTGGATTCAACCTCCCACGTGAATTCGGGACCACTACGGGCATCCCATTTGACCTTAACAATAGGTACATGCTTTCTTCGAAGCTTCTTTACCTGTCGATCCTAAATCGACAAAGGTTTTTCTACAAACTTCAAGCTCTCATCTATATGCACATATGTATGTGGTATAACCAGTGATTCATCAGCGAAGCACTTCTTCAGATTGCAGATGTGGAACACATTGTGTATTCCACCGAGCTCTTCAGGTAAGTTTAACTTATAGGCAACTGACCCGATACGTTCGATAACCTCAAAAGGTCCTATGTATCTCGGGCTTAGTTCGCCTTTCTTACCAAACCGCATCACCCTCTTCCAGGGTGATACTTTAAGCAATACTTTGTCACCTACTTCGAAGTGAAAAGCTTTACGCTTTAGATCTGCGTAACTTCTCTACCTATCACGGCAGTTTTGAGACGGTCACGAAACTGGACCATCTCGTCCGTCGTTTCGAACACTATCTCTGGTCCTGATAACTGGACATCTCCAACTTCCGCCCAACAAACTGGCGTTCTACACTTTCTACCGTATAGTTCCTCAAAAGGCGCATCATTGATGCTGGCGTGGTAGTTATTGTTGTAGGAGAATTCGATTAACGGTAGGTTCTTATTCCAACTACCATCCAAATCGATCTCACATGCACGTAGCATGTCTTCTAACGTTTGAATAGTACGCTCACTCTGGCCGTCTGTCTGAGGATGGTAAGCCGTACTAAAATTCAAACGTGTGCCCAAAGATTGCTGGAAATTTTTCCAAAAATGTGACGTGTACCTAGTATCTCTATCAGAGATAATAGTTACAGCTATGCCATGTAGGGCTACAATCTTATCAACGTATAACTAGGCTAAAATATCGGAGCTATAAGTCTCCTTGATGGGTAGGAAATGTGCTAACTTAGTCAGTCTGTCAACTATGATTCACATTGTATCATTTCCTTTCCTTGTCTTGGGTAACTTGGTAATAAAATCCATAGTTACCATTCCCACTTCCACGTTAGGAAGTTCAGGCTGTTGTAGCAAGCCTGATGGCTTTTGATGCTCGGCTTTGACTTGCGCACATGTCAAGCATTTAGCTACATGGGTGGCTACGGACCTTTTTCAAGCCTATCCACCAATAATTTACCCTTAGATCCTGGGTAGCAGATGGCAATTCTTAATCGTTGCCTAATTAGGGTTGCGGCATGTATGCATAAGCAATATGAACCGTCTTTCTTATTTAATAACATAAAACCCTCAGAAGATTGAGGCAGGCTATTTGTGCCTATGTCTTAAAACCTACTAAATCAAGGTTTCGATTTTTCCATAATCAATATGGAGTTTTTTTTTTCATAATTCTCCAGCCCACGGCGGGATATTAATCTTTGTTCTACCTGTCTTCCAGGAGGTAAGCAGGGGAAACTTTTGAGAAGATAATTAAGATACAAGGAGGCTATAGAGATTTTCCATATCTCAGGCTCCAGTTCATCCATTATCGTTCGTGTCAAATGAGTGACACCTTTATGTTATAAGTCCACGAATTCCTTATTCGGGAACATTTACTTGGAAAAAAAATTTCCATTTTGGATATCTTCTTTGAATACTACTAGTCGACCTTAGTACAATATGATCATTGGGATATCTTAGGGGTTCCATGTATTAAACCTCCATGCTGATCAGACATGGGAATAATCTATGGGACACACTAGGATACGCCAATCCTCATATGACACTTTTATCAAACATAGTTTGGCATTCGTAGGCGATAGAAAACAATGAGAAAAATAATTAAAATAACATATGTTGTCGTAATCTATGCAAAGAAAGAGTGCTCTAGATTTTCGGAAGGATTCCTTGTCGATTTCGAAGAATCGTTTACTAAGGTTCCCTTGGTAGTTATACCTTGTGGATGAAAAAAAAAATTTGCTAAGTTTATGGTTCATGAAGATTTATTATTGCCTGTATTAAAAAAACAGGACCCTTAGCAGAAATTATCATTGATAAATGATAAGGAAGTTTATTGTACAAGTGCTTATATTTAATTAATAATGGAAGTTTCACAAACTAGGCACCTAGCACAGTTGGCTAGGCGCGCGAAAGGGTGCGGCCGGCCTAGACCCAGGTTCGATTCCGGGGACGGCCAGTTCCACCATTTTTTTGTGTTTAATATTAATTAAACGTACGGATACGTGTAATTATGAGAGTTGTCTCATAAGGAGTCTTGATAATTAATTTCTTCTTATTACCCACAATATGGGCTTGATTTTATCACTAAATTGAGTCCTTGTATTTAACGGAACTAGGACATCAAAGATGATTTCTAATGGATATAAAACATCCATCTATTAATGCTGAAGCAGTCTCAGAGGTATACCGGCTTCTCACCGAACTTTCGTTGCTTTTTATTAAGCCTGTATTTGCTCTCCTTCTCCGATTTCTAGGAGTTATCCTCTTTCTTTGGTTCACCCTTCATATTTGAAGTGTGAACATAGCTCTCCTCATGAGTAATTTAAACATGGTTTCGAATGAGATTTAGAGCGAGAAGTATTCGTCCCCTTGGATTGTCTCATGACCTTTTCCCATGATCTCTCCAACTGCTGCGTCAACCACAGCTTGGAGATTAACTCCATCAATATTGAGGTTTACGTTTGTAGTTTTATTAACTTTCGTTGCATTAATAGTATTGCGACTGTCGTCTTCCTCCTCCGAGTTTTCGGTACTCGAAACTTGATACCAATCACCAAGATTTAACAATTATTAGTCATCATCCTGATGAACTGACTTAGATTAGCCACGGTATTCATAACCGTATGGGCTATTCTGTCCTGAACATTCTTAATGAATGCTATTTGAATGTGTATCTATTACATTTAGCTTAGGTCACAAGAGGACTACCAATGGCATTTAAGGTTTGGAGAGAGTCCAATACCTGCTTGACAGGGGACCATAATGTCACAACTGTCTTTGTCACAAGGACGATTATAGATAGCTCAAAAGGCTTGCCTTACAAGACCTTTATTATATGTATACACATATGGCCTAGAAGCCTGTCTCGATGGACGTAGAAAGATATGGCATAAAGCCTAGTCACGAAGGACATAAATGATTATACGGCACGAAGGCCTTGTCGTAACTGTCATTTAGATATGGCACAAACGGCCTTGTCATAAGGACATTTATCAAATTTGGCACAAAGGCATGTCTCCAGGAATGTTAACATTTTAATATGTTAGCTTGTCTCGAATGACAATTTATAGCACATAGGTTTGTCATGAATGACTTTAAAACATGACTCGATGGTCTATCATCAAGGACCTTAATTTATTAGCCGCAATCTTATTAGATTAGGGCTTCAAGGTTTGAACGTGGTTCTTCACCTTTAGACAGGGAGTCATAGACTACAACTGTCATTGTCTTGAAAGACGATTCTTTTGGCAGAAAAATATGCCAAGCAACATCACTAATGGATGTTTATATATAACCATCGTATCTAATGATTTTAGTCATGATCACATCGATCATATTGACTATTAGGTTTGGGTATAATCACACCATTTTGAACAGGGGATCATAAAGATCACTACTATCTTTGTCTTACCGACTCTAGAATAAAGTATAGCCCGTAGGCATTTCATCACGAGGGATGTTAATATTATGATCAGCATACTGAGGATACTAGTCAGGATCGCACTGATAGTATAGACTATGGGAATTGAGTATAGCCCACCCCCTTGGCAAAGAATCACAAAAGCTTTACAATTGCCTTGTCTCAGTTGGACGATCTAATTATAGCCTTTAGGCAAAACATCATTACGGATGTTTAAAATTTTTAATCATCGTATTGATGATTTTTGTCTTGATCGTATTGATCATATGAACTATTAGGCTTGAGCGTAGCTCACCACCTTGGACAGGGAATCATAACGATAACAACGTCAATGTCTCAAATGGACAATATATTATAGCCCGTAGGCAAGACATCACTAAAGGATGTTAAATAATATGATCATCATATTAGATGATATTAGTCATGATCGCATTGATCACATAGACTATTATGTTTGGACATAGTCCAACATTTTAGACAGGAGGTCAAAGACCACCACTGTCGTTGTCTTATCGGACAACTAGTTTACTCCGTAGGTGCTTCATTACTAATGTACGTTTATAATATGATCATCTTATAGGATGATATAAGCCATGATTCCTAGATCACTAGGCTAGATTTGAGAATTGGAAGAATTCAATATAAGGATGACTGTTGTGATTTTCTCGAATCACATTTGCCAAGAGTGCTAACACATTCCTAGGTGTTAACAAGGATGTGAATCCCTTGAGTAGGTTTCACCATCTTGGCCGCGTAGGCTAGGTTTTACCTTTAAAATTCCCTTCAATTGCATACTGACAGAGAAGGAAGGATATTTATTTTATTCAGGATTTTTATCATAAATCCTAATTCATAAGTTAATAATAGCACCAATGGCCTAGTCGTGTAGACAAGTTAAATTTATAAGCCATGATTTTAGAGAATCTAGGCATTAAGGTTTGAATCAAAGTTCACTACCTTTTCTTGACAGGGAGTTGTAGGCTACCACTGTCTTTAGTCTCAGAGGACATTAACTATAGCCCGTAGGCACTTCCCTTATAAGAGATGTTTATTACTGGATTACCCCCTTAGGGAAATTCATTAACCATGGTAAACAGAGACCATATATGGTTAATTTATTAATCATATTTATTTAGGATTTCTATTATAATTTATCCTAATTATAAAACATTAACAGTTTTATTAGTGGCACCCAATGGCCTGGTCACATGGACATTTATAAATTATAAGCTTATGATTTCAGAGAATCAAAGCAACAATAACAGTTTTATTTTATAGCACAAAAGGCCTAGTCACAAGGACAAATTTTTAAATTATAAGCCATGATTTCAGAGAATCAAGGTCTTTAAGTATATTAGCACAACTGGCTTAGTCACATGGACATATATAATTTATAAGCTATGATTTCAGAGAATCAAAGCATGAAAGTATATTGGCACAATAGGCCTAATCACGTAGACAATTATAAATTATATGCTAGGATTTCAGAGAATCAAAGCATTTGAGGTTTGAACCTAGTTCATTACCTTTATCTGACAGGGAGTCATAGCTACCACTGTATTTTGGCTCATGTAGAAATGAGCAAGGCCCGTAGGCACTATATTACCACGTATGGTTAAAATATGATCATCTTAATTGATGACATAAACCCAGGATTCAGGGATCATTAAACTGGGTTAGGAATCTTTTGAAGGATCCTATATAAAAATGACGTGTGTGATTTTAATTGAATCACATCTGCCAGGAGTGTTAACATGTTTTAAGATGTTAACAGGGAATTGAATCTTTTTAAACAGGTCTTACCATCTTGGCCCGGTCTTATAATTGACCCAAGGCTAGGTTTCACATTTAAGATTCTTAATTAATGATTTGAATCTTTTTAACAGGTCTTACCATCTTGGCCCGGTCTTATAATTGACCCGAGGCTAGGTTTCACACTTAAGATTCTTAATTTATAATTAACGCAGAACAATTTTTTTAAATTGAGGTGTAAATATGGATCTGAATCTAAATTGCGGAACTGCCATCTTGGTCGGTCTTAATATGACCCGAAGCTAGGTCTTGCCCTTTTAGATTTTGCCATTTTATTATAATGGTAGATCTTGCAAAAAGGAAATATTATTTTTTTCCATTTATTTAATATTTCTTATTTAGAATGAAAGTTTAAACTTAATCATTCCATCATATAAAAATAAAAGTATAAAGTTGCCCTAAGCGGGACTTAAAAGGAATAATGTGTCCTCGGAGGGACTGAAAGATAATTATGTCCTTATAAGGACTATTAAGGAAACGATCTTCAACAAAAGGAGTTTCTTCTTCATTCTATCTCTGAATGCTTTCTCCTTGGGTGCACGTCTCATCTTGGTCGCTGTACGAAGCTCAGCATTTCAAGGCTCCGGGTGTGGAGAATCCCTAGTTCAGCTTCCTCGCTTTGGCGACATATCCAATAATAATAAAAATTGGAAGCAAAAATTTCCATATTAGGATTAAGATTATTCCTATGTTAAGTCTAGACTCAGAAGGTTTAGATATGTGCAATTGTGTAACTGAGATTAAACACTAAGGCTAGTGTTTAATTCACTCAGTGTTGGCTCTGATACCAACCTGTCACACCCCGAATTTCCACGTGTCACCGGTGGGCCCGGTGGGGAGTATCGTGACGTCATGGTTGGCAACGTAATAGTCAAACAACACAATATTAATATGCACAGCGGAAGCAAAAGAAAATATAATACAACCGAATTTATTATTGTAATATCAACTATCACAATATTCGGAAGTTTATCCACAGAAGGATCGAACATAAAATGGAAACAATAGTTCAACAGACTTTTAGGCATCTTAAGCTTGCGAGACTTCTATTGATGCTAAGGAGACATATCCAGCCAATTTCGTATAGTACCTGCATTTAGCCTTTTTGGAAAATACGTCAGTTTACACTGGTAAATACATTCAACTGACTCATTTTGGAAAAAGAGTTTGTAAATTGTTTTGAATGCACGTGGCACAAAATATCTTGACACATTGATTAAAATGCACAGAGGCAAAATTAATCTTTTTAACTTGGGAGAATTATTTAATATTATAATCTTGTGAACGATTTACATGTTACTTATGCGTTCAGTAGCCCGGAACGTATCCGGGTTAAAGATCAATAGACACACCACAATTCTAGAGTTATACACTGACAGGTGTACGCCTACACCCCGTGCTCAGGTCGTGGCCATCTCGTAAGATAATGCCGAGGATATCCGGGACATGGTCATTAACCCCCCAAAGGCTGTAAGGTAACAAATCTGTTTAAAACAAGCCGATCAAATTATTCAACTACCCACTAAGCGTGGAGATTTGATGCCCGATCAAGCGGTACGCTATGTACCGTAACCCAAGCCCGTATAGGGAAAATATAAAAAGCAAGTACAGATAGCTTTTACTGGGCTCCTAATCTGGAACGAAGGTTTTTAATAACCTATTAGAATCCTAGCGGGTCTTTAATTATGCTTAAGCTTAGACCGGCTAGTTTCGAAGACACGGTTCGTACGCACGATTAAGCGAAGACCGGATAGAATGTGATTCTGACCTGACAAGTTTGAAGACTTGTTTAATATGGGTTTATTATTCACATTCTGGATTTTGAGATAAAACCGATAAGGTTTGACCCGTTTCGGCTAATTTATGTAAACTTGTTACATAAACCAAACCGAACGCGAAATAAGCGTAACGGGT
This sequence comes from Helianthus tuberosus, assembly GCA_030545235.1. NCBI lineage: Eukaryota > Viridiplantae > Streptophyta > Magnoliopsida > Asterales > Asteraceae > Helianthus > Helianthus tuberosus. Next base: position 32,528,467 of record CM060392.1, read on the forward strand.
ATCCGTAAGAGCTATATACAGGTTTCCTAAGTTAATATGCTTCAAATATGTTGTGACATCAGTAGGATGTCTTTCGTTATGCCCCGAACTAATTTAAACACAAACTATGCCCCGTAGGGGTAGTTTGGTCATTTTAAAGTTTGTAAAAGAGTTTAATTGTTTAACTGAGATACAGGTCTGATGTAAACAGCAAACATACTCAATTTGATAAGTTATATCAGTAGGCTAAAGCTTATATGTGAAATTTATCATCTTTAACCAAACTATGCCCCGTAGGGGTATTTTGGTAATTTCACATAAGCCGAAAAGCTCAAAAACGAAGTCTGAGTTTATCAACCTTTGCTTACTGTTAGAATATCATAATTTGCCTCATATATCAGTAGGTATCAACCCGGGTATGTCCAATATGATCTTAAGACATACTATGCGTTAAAAACGCTAATTATGGCGATTAAAGGCCATTTCCGGGTTCTATACTTAAATCTGATATTTTTATATTTCCAGAAGGCTTAATATAATTTATTTATCATATGTGATCAGTAGCAAAAGGTTTGGAGTCATTTAGATAAGTAAAACTCATTTTATGGCCCGTAAGGGCAAAACCGACAATTACCGGATTAAGCCTACGACTACTAGTTATGCTCAGCCTAAAATTAATTAAAAATCTTTAAAAATCCCAAATTAATATATTACATCAGTGGGTAAAATATTTGATATCAAAAAGTATGTTTAACTAGGCTATACGCTAATTACGCCATTTTGTTAACATAAAGCTTTAATTTAGCGACAATGAGCATAACTCTTAATCTACAAGTCAAACTGATGTCAAACTTTGCATACAAGTTTATATATCAGTAACTAAGGTTTCTACACTTTTACATTTTCATAAATCACGTTTTAAGGTAATAAGGGCATAACGGTCAACATATGAGCAATTAACGGAAATATGCATATTAATTGGATAACTAGTGAACCAAGGTGTATGATCACAGAGGGTTGTTCTAACATGTATCCTAATCCAATTAAAGCTCTGAGGCATTTCTAAAATATGCCCAAACGGGTCAGAACTGAAAGTCAACGGGAAAGTCAAACTATGTGACTTTCGGTTCCGAACCGGGTCTAAACAGGAAATAGTCGGGTTGAACATGTTTGGACATGTTCTTACACTTATTACTAAGTTATAACAATGATCAAACAGGTTATAAATGATCTAGATAGCTAATTATGCATAAATGACATTTTAAGCATTATGTTGACTTTTTAAGTAAATGTTTGACCCGACATTTGACCTGGTTAGGATGGTGATCAGGGGAAACCCTTTTGGGGTTTTATTACCCACATAAATACCATCCTATAACTACTTTTAATTCGAGATATGACTGAGCCATTATTGACTAATCTCGAAGTCAAACCGTAATTACGACGGTTTGACTTTTAGCTAATTAAACAAGCTAAACTCAACTAAACAAGAGCTAGCAGACTTACAAGAGTCCTATGCACGAGATATGATCACTTGAGGCTGCTTGAGAGCTCCAGAAATGATCCACAAATGCAGATGAAGGTGTGAGAATGAATGTTGCATATCATGTCCTTATATAGTGCATTAACCCACCACAACTTGTTGACAACTAGCTCTATGATCAACCACAATCATCCAACATGTGTCCTAGTGTTCTAGGGGTTGTTTTAGGGGCCAAGTGAGGTGGAAAATCGATCAAGATCGCGCACAAAGGCCATGGCAGACAAGAACCCAAAGAAAATGGAGCTGGCTGTTCAGCTATGGCAGTCGCGTAGCGCGACTGCATGAGCCTTAGGGCTCGCGCTACGCGAGCGTGTCAGACCAGAAAACATGAATTTTTCATAATTGCAGTTTCAGTCCTTGGCTTTTCAAACTTTGAATAGGCACTTGTTTATTGCATTTTGAGCCCTCGTAATTGATCTTTAAGGGCCTCAAGACATATACTCACTTTGTTGAGTCCCCGGGTAACTTTATTGTTACCCGAAAAGGCCTAACTTTCAACGTTGACGCTTTAACCCCTCGCACACGAATTCGATCATAACTTTCTCATACGTTAACGAAAATTTACGAAATTTAAATCGTGCATTCTAGTGAGCATAATTAACATTTACAAAGCTTCGGGTTTGTCAAAAGGTCACTCAGAGGTATATCTTTAAACATGTTGACACATTTAACCCCTGTAGTTTGTAATCTCTCACTTTTAGCTTCGTATGATCCATGATTCATTCGTTTGAAGGTATGAGCATCATGTAGGGTTAATGTACAATATATTTATTCACAGTTGACACTTAGAATCCGTATAAACACATACTTTACATGTTTGTCAACTTTAGTCCTTTTATAACATTCTTTCACACGTTCAAACTTTATGACACGTGTCAACACATTATAGGACGTGAATTTTCGAGGTGTTACAAGACACGAAAGGGTAATGATACAATCTGGGTGATTGTAGATAGGTTAACCAAGTCTGCTAATTTCTTACCGATGAAGGAAACCCTCAGCATGGAACAATTAGCCAAGTTGTATGTAAATGAAATAGTTTCATTACATGGAATTCCTTTATCTATTGTGTCTGATAGAGATAGCCGTTTTACTTCTCATTTTTGGACAAGTTTCCAAAAAGCAATGGGAACCAAGCTAAATCTAAGCACAACTTATCATCCTCAAACGGATGGACAAAGCGAAAGGAGGATTCAGACGATGGAAGATATGCTTAGAGCTTGTGTAATTGATTTCGGAGGAAATTGGGATGATCATTTACCATTGATAGAATTTTCTTACAATAACAACTATCATACCAGTATCAATGCTGCACCATTCGAAGCACTTTATGGACGAAAGTGTCGAACTCTATTCTGTTGGGCAGAAATTGGAGAAAAGCAATTATCTGGACCAGATATAGTGCGAGAAACAACAGACAAGATTATTCAAGTCAAGGATAGACTAAAAGCAGCACACGATCGACAAAAGAGCTATGCTGATAACCAACGAAAGCCATTGGAATTTCAGGTAGGAGACAAGGTTTTATTAAAAGTTTCTCCAAGGAAAGGAGTGGTAAGATTCATCAAAAGAGGAAAGCTAAGCCCCAGGTATGTTGGACCCTTTGAAATTATTAGAGGAATAGGACCAGTAGCTTATCAGCTACAACTGCCAGAGGAAATGGCAGGAATACATGATGTATTTCATGTATGTAATCTCAAAAAGTGCTTAGCTGATGAATCATTAATGGTACCTCTTAAGGATATAGAGGTAAATGAAAAGCTTAAGTTCGTAGATAAGCCACTACAGATAGAAGACAGGATAGTCAAGAATCTCAAACATAAGAGATTGGTTCTAGTCAAAGTGAAATGGGATTCCAAGAGAGGACCAGAATACACTTGGGAGCTTGAATCAGAGATGCAGTGGAATTATCCACACCTGTTCCAATAGATTTCGAGGACGAGTTCTAAAACAAGGTGGGAAGGATATAACAACTCTCCCAAAATAATTATAACACCCCTATACGTCCCAAAATACACCCCGTATACGAAAACCGGTCCCGAATACCTTTAATTTTATAAAAATAAAATAAAAACAAAAATTAATGGTCGCTCGCGGGGCGCGACAAAGCCAAGGAAGGCTGTCGCGGTGCGCGACAGCTAGGCCACAAGGCCGCCCTCTGAGCCGCCACGTGGCATGATCGTGGCAAACCTACACTTGTGACCAGACAAGGCTAGAGCCTAGTCTAGGTCTCTCGCGGGGCGCGAAGACTTTGTCTTCGGCTTTCGCGAGGCGCGACAAATGGTCGATCAGACCCTATAAATAGATGCCATCGGCCTTCAGTCCCAACTCGTTCAAACTTCGAAATTCTCTCTCAATTTCTCTATAGTATAAGTAATTCCCAGGCATAATACCCCCCTAATTAGCGAAGCTCTGCCTCATTGTAAGTATTATAACCTCCGGTTACGTATTAGATACGCTGCCCGATTGATCTTGTGCTCCGTAACGGCTGTCGAGGCTCTGCCCGACGTAGTCGTTGGAGTTCTTTCTCGGGGAGGGTATAACTAATGTAAATATTGGGTTATTATACTAACGCGTGTGCATTGTTTAATTTATTAGATTATAACCAGGAAGTCACAGGGAAAAACCTAAAATAACAATGTGGGTAATCCTTTCTTTATATAAACTGTTTTTACAAAACCACAAATTATTTTACATGATAATTAACAGTGATAGAGTATTTGTAATTCTACAATTATCGCCGGTATGTTGGGGTTTTGTATACAAAATTTGTTACTACACTGTGAGTAGTAACATAATCACAAGTCGAGTTGACAGTACCGTGGGTGGTAATTAAGGTAGAAAAATAAACAAATGTAATTGCGCGATCGCCCTCAATGCTGTAAAATGATAAAACCTGTTTTGATTAAATTGGGATTCACTCACCAGTATTTCCCACTGACAAATGTTTTTAAACACGTTTCAGGTAAAAAAATGTGAAAGCCAAATAGAAGCCAGCTGGACAGCACTGAAGGCTTGGAAAAGTGGCTATAAAAGTTACCTAAATAAAGAAAATGTTTTAATTAAATAAATTAGGTTTTATCCATATAAACATGTTTGTAATGGAAACTTGAGAATTTTCCATGTATTTACTATTATAAAATGTGGTATTTTAATCCGATAAAATATTTTCTAACTACGGTCCTAATGTAAATTCCGCTGTCAAACTGATAAACATCGATACCACTGATACTGGTTCGCGGCCGCCGTTCCTAAGTAACTAGGGGCCGGGGGTTGTGACAATTCAATTGACCAATCACATTTAACCCCTCCTTCTTTGGCCAATCAATTTTTTTCATGGTTTTTTTTTTATTTTTTTAATTCTTTACACACCTTTTAACATAATGCTCATATCCCCACTACACTCATTTAAAAAAAAACACCTATTTGCTGATAAGGATGCCACGTGACGGATAACGCCCAAACGTAAAGCATTATTCACCCCAACAACTACACATATGATGTAATGATTATTGAATCCAATTACTAAAATGCTTTTTTTTTTTTCACAAGTTATCATTCCTATCAACGGTTGAACCAATTGCCGGTTGGACACGACTTTTAAATAGGCTAATTTATTATCTCATGGACCCAACAGCCCATCCGGTTATTGACAACTATAATATGAACAGTTATTTTGTCTGGTAGGGACCCTGAGCCGGAATGTTATCAGCAAGCGACGGATCGCTTATATATACTCACATGGGAATCCGAAGTATGCATTCTTAATCATATCAATAGTAACAGCGGTATGGAGACGGAACTCAAGGACGTGAAGACAAAGTCCAGCTTCAACAGCAAGGCATTGATGGTGAGGTTGTTAGCACTCACACTCACTCTGGTGGCTGCGGTCCTACTCGGAGTTGATAAGCAGACTACCACGGTCTCTCTCACCATCGTTACGTCCCTACCGCCGGTAGACCTCCCTGTCACTGCTAAGTGGAATCAAATGTCCGCATTTGTGTACGTAACTCTCTCTCTCTCTCTTTGTAAATTCTCATTAAATCGACATCTCATGTCAACTTGAATGAGGAAGGCGATTGTCATCATCATTGAAAATCAACAAATTCGCAGAAATCTAAGTGGAGCTCGAGTTTGAGTTCAGCTCGTTTATTGATAGGAACTCGAGCTCAAGTTACTTTTTCAGAAACGGTGGAGGTTTTTGGTAAATTACATTTTTTTTAGGGGGAAGGGTTTTGGTTTTATTTTGGTTGTGTTCATATTCTGGTTCTGGTTCTGGTTCTAAAGTTGATTTTCACATGAAGAAGAGAGTTTATTTGGGAACAATAAAAAAGTGAGGAACCGGTGAACAACAGTTTTAAAAATTCAACTTTAAATGTTAAAAATCAATTTTTTTCTAAAATTTTTTCGATGCTTTTCCTTATAAATATATGTAAAAACATTTTTAATAAAAAAATAAAAAATATAAAAAAATGTTTAAAAAATATATCTTATAAAATTAACTTAACATATTAAAAATCAATTTTTTTTTAAATTTTTTCAGCGCTTTTCCTTATAAAAATGGGTAGAAACTATTTTAATAAAAAAAATTATTTTTGTAAAAACAAAAGTTAAGCCTATTTTTAACTTTTTTTTTTTTTTTTTTTTTTTTTATGTTTTTAGTTTTTGATTTTTTTCATTAAAAATGCTTTTAAAAGTATATATAAAGAAAAGTGTCAGAAAAAAATTTAAAAGAAATGGTTTTTATCATTTTAAGTTAAATTGTTAAGAGTGTTCTCTGGTTCTCCACTTTTTTAGTGTTACTCAGTTAACCTCATTATATATATATATATGGCTAGGATCATGTGGGAAGCATTAGACTAATTGAAAAACTTGAGAAGTAATCTAGGCCACACATTTTCCCTTAGCTTTTCTTAAAATACACATATGTATAGTTTAAAATTGACTATATACATATGTGTATAACAATGCGATTTTTAACAAAAAAAAAAATTGTGTTTTTTTAAGTAGTGTTGGCTGTGTTCACATTGGTACTCACAATAAAGGGTGGTTTATAACGAATCTTTGCTCTATATTCTAATAAATATATATATAATAATAAGAATTAATATATACATATAATAAATTAAATATAGTTATATAAATACAGGTTGGTTTAGGGTTGCTAAGTGAAGCTTGTGGTTTTATTACAAACTTATTTTTTGGATTTGAGCTTGGGCGCTAGCTCGTTTAATTAAGCCAAACTCGAATTGAGCTTTTAACGAGCTGATTTTGAGTAGTTTAAGAGCGGCTTGGCTCGTTTACATCCCAAGAAATAACACTAACTTTCCTCTTGCTTTAACGATCCGTTTTGATTCCAGATCTCAATTTTGTTACAGAATTGTTAAACACATTCGATTACATACGAACTCTGATCTAAGACTCCAATTTCATGTGGCAGGTATTTTGTGATTGCAAATGCAATTGCGTGCTCATACGGAGCAACATCTTTGATTGTCATACTGGTAACAAGAGGCAAAAATAAGCTTGTGCCATTGATGTTAACTGTTTTAGACCTAGTGATGGTGGCACTACTGTTTTCCGCGATCGGAGCAACCGGTTCAATCGGTTTGATCGGCTACAATGGCAACTCACATGTGCATTGGGACAAGGTGTGTAATGTGTTCGGTAAATTTTGCCACCAGGTAGCCATAGCTGTTTTTCTTTCCCTTGCTGGTAGCATAGCATATCTTCTTCTTATTGTTCTTGTTGCTTTAAAGCTTCATGACAAGTTTTGAGAAGGCACCGTGTAACTTGTATTGTATTGTTCTTTGTATTGAATTTTAATGGCCAATAAATTCATTAACTCTCTTATGATATTTCTTTTTCATTGCTGGTAACATTAATGTTATAAATAATAGTTTTTAAGTTAATTATGAACATATATAGGATAGTATAGTTGTTATGAAGCCTTAAAAATGTTGGGTAAAATAAAGTTATTTTAACACCTAAGACTATGAGGTGTGGTGTCGGGAAAGGGTTTGGGATGGTGAGGTGGCACCAGAGTCTAATTAAAGAACTAATTAAAGAACATAATGCAAAAGTTTATAATTCTATGTTCTTTTGTGTAATCAAACTAGCTATATTACCCGTGTGTTGCAACGAAATACCTTTACGTGTTGCAACTTGTTAAACATGAGAAAAGAAAACTTTTATGTAAATCCAACCGTACACTTGTGTGAACACCTCGAATACATACCATAAAAAAAATAAAAATAATAATAATAATAAACCTTTACAAAACCGTATAATAATACAATTGAGAATAAAAAACAAACAGATACATTTAAAAATACACGATTCTTTAACCATCCTCCTCCCACCGTGTTCATCATACTTTTACCATCTTGATTTCGCTTTTCTTCAACAACAGTCACTAATTGGTTTCCTTCCGTATTCAATGGTCTGAAGATGAAAAGGCAAAACGAAACACCTAGACAAAGTTCGGTTTAAACTACTTGGGGTCCCGAATTCTACTATCTAAAAAGTCGGTGTCAACTACTCATCCTTCTCCCAACCCCATTTTCTTCTCCGACCAAACCCATCCGCCCCCTCTCTAACCCATGGATGCCGAATAATGAGATGAGTCGAATTTTCCAATGTGAAAGGCAAATCTACTTTATTTTGGTTTAAAGCATTAAAGAACATGATGCCCCCGATCTCCTAAAGCACATGGGGTGTTTGGGATTGCTTTTAACTTATGACTTATTAACTTTTATAAGTCATAACTCACAAATCCTAACTTCTCAAAAGAAAAAAAATTATTTTGTGGGAAACTGAAGATGGGTTTCTGTGGAGGAGTTCATGTTTTTTTGGGAAAGAAAAGAAACGGAGAGAAACGTGTCAAAAGGAAAAAAAAACGTGGAGAATGCAGTAGCTTATTGTACCATAAGCTTTAAAGATCATGATATTCACACACGCATCCTTATTTCCACACCCCTTGAAGCGCCATGCTTTGGCTAAAGCGCGACGTTTAGGGTTCTTTTCCAGACAAAAGGTGATGTGAGCTGATGTGACTTTGATACGAGGTTTGATTCGGTACGATGTTGTTAGCCGGGTCACGAGGAACCCTAATCGCTGCGTTTTGGCCAAATCGCGGCGCTTCGTTCCCAAATTCTGGTGCTTTTAAGAAGGCAGACCATGCATTCACTGTCACACCCTGACTTTTGCGGAAGCGTGGCTATTGGTGTGACCTCTTAATACCATAGCATTCAATCATAACAATGCTATATGATAAAACCATAAGATGTTCATCCATAAAATTAAGTTTGAAAATACCACAACACACTTGTTTGAAACATCGACACCAAATTTGTGACAACCCTCACAATTACAGGTATCCGTACAATTATTTAATATTTAATTTGTGCCTAATGACTGTGCTTGATTACAACTGTGATTAAACTGCTTTCTGTTTTCCGTTACATACATACATATGCATCACATTTTATACTATCACTCTATTTATTACACACAAACATTAGTGACAAACTTGATGCACAAAGCACAGTTAGCACAGTGAGCGGATAACCCAGAAAACATGCTGACAATGCCAGCACCTAGACAAACAATATTTTGAGGCCAGTATGAGCCAGAGATAGAGTACTACACTAGTAGGGAGTGTGGGGAAGTGAGGACCATAAAACTACGTCACTAGGTGATAGTTATAGTGCCGGGAAATGCCTAAAACACACTTTAAATGCAGAATTCTGCACTAAATAACAAAAATTCAGCATTTAATGATGCTAGTAAAGTGCAAAAACTTGGCAAAATAGTCCTAGATACTTTCCAAAGTGTTGGGAATTAAATGTGTCACGAAAAGTAATATAAAGGACACTTTATGGATTAATTTAGCACTTTAACGGACAACACCCAACCGAACAACCGGACTTTACCCGGAACACAAAAATATTGTCAAACACATTGCTTTATTTTTCTGAGCTAGTTAGGGTCCCCGAACACCCTAACACATTATATATCATATAACACATCATAACACACAAACTTAATACTTGAATTCTAACTAGATCACTAACTAAATTAGTAACCATCAATTGAAAACCAACCCCATACCCCCCCCCCCCTTCGAACCGGTTATGGGAAGTGGGGACACCCCCATAATTCTTTTCAATATTTTATTTGAATGGTAGTGGATTAAGAGACATAATGTACAATGGTTAATGGTGGACTTGGTTTATAAAATGACACAAAGGTCATGATCATCTCATTCACAAACTCACAACACAACAAGCTCTCTTTCCTTCTCTTCTCCTTGTGTTCGGCCGAGAACACCACACCCACCATCACCACCTTCAAGATTCCTTTCATGCATTCTACATACATCCAAGGGTGCTAGGGATCATACAAGCAAGCTTGGTGTGTTCGGAAGCTCAAGGACCGCTCTCATTTTCTTTTATCCATCACTTTTACACTCTTGAACTCCCCTAGCCTTGTGCTAGTGGTAAGTGTCTTAGATCTTCATCCTCTTCATATTTTTGATGGTTAGTAGTAAAAGAATGATGAAAAGATAAGAACTCTAAAGAAACATAAACAAGTCTTGGAACATAAACTAACGAGAGATGAAGTAGTGTTAAAATGATGATGAAATCATGTTATATTTGTGTTGTTATGCTTGTTGTTTGTTGTTTGCTAGTTGAAATGATATAGTTCATCACATGGACTTGCTAGATCATGTTTAAGAACATGAACTTGCAAGGTGTGAAAGTTAGAGGTATGTGGATGATGAAATCATCTAAACATAGACTATGAACTTGAATAAATACATGCTTTCTTGAAAAATAAAGATCAAAGTAGGTTGTAACCTTGTAGATCTAAAGATCTATGAGTGGTTTTTCAAAAGAACCAAGTGAAAGGAATAAGTTTTGATAAAACTTGGATCTTACATAAACTAATCATACTTTTAGTGGGTAAACAAGTGTTGAAACACTTGTGTAAGAAGAAATTTCACAAAGAAATATTTTTAGAAAATGTGATTAGAAGTTGTGAAACGCCAAACTCTTTAAAAATGAAGTTTTAAAGGAACTAATCACATTTTGGAAGTTAACAAGACTTACTAAGTGTGCTAGTAAGTTACTACATGTTTTTATAAATCTTCAAGTTCATGAGTTTATGGTTTATGCTTGTTTTTGACAAATTTGATAATCAGAGATTGTATGTTGTTAATTGATGATTGATTGAATGATTTTACAAAAGAAAATGATATGCTAGTAAGCATGGACGCCTCCATTTACAAAGGAAACTCTGGCAAAATTTTTCTAAAATTTCAACACTTAGAAGATATTTTTCTAGTAAGTGTTTACAAATATATTTTTAACTTTATTTTCGAAATAAACCTCGCCATGATTTTATTATAAAAATTACCAAATATCGGAGGTTAATTTTCGTAAATAAAATTTGATAAATATATATTTAGAATATATATTTCATACTAAAACTCTTGTGTGATTATTTGCTTATTTTGCGAACTAGTTATATTATTTTTAGGGTAAAAATAATGTAACTTATAACGCCATGATATTACGACTCAAAAATAATACTAAAACTCTTAAGAAATAAACATTTAAGTTACACAATTGTTATTGCAATACGACACGCTAAAACATGACTTACGTAGCATTTCGGAAACATACTCTTATACGTATATTTTTGGTAAAATATTATTTGGAAAATCTATGAAGTAAAATATAATATTTTTGGGAAAAATATATATATTTTGAAATAAGATGTTCTAAGACAAGTAATTTAAATATATTTTTCTAAGTGGGACTTAAAATATATTTTTCGGAAATTACAAGTGTGCATGTATAAATACCCCCATCCTTGGGAAGGAAATACACTTATAAAATAATTAAGAAGTGTGAATACGAAATAGTTGCCTAACTATTTTCCTAAATACAAAAGTTAAGTTAAAATAATTAATATTATTTTAACAAGTATAATACCAACGTAACGCAACTCAAAACACTAAACCCTAAGCCAAGGCACGACCAGTTCGTCTAATAGACATTAGTACGTGTAGGTCGTCACGCAGCAGATCGAGTTTGAGGTTGACGTTACAGGATACGCACTTCTGTGAGTTCATGTCCCCCTTTTCTCTTAACTGTTTTCAGTTTTATAACTTCGGGGGTGAAATACATGTTACAATTATTAAGGACATTTTTATACATGGTATGATTTGCTTAAGGAGGGTTGGGACGTTCAGATCATGTGGGTGGTGGGTACAACACTTAAAGCCATTAATCCTCGTCGTAGGACCGAGGGACATGAGTGATAGATCTATTTGGGTGTAGCGAGCCCACACCCGTGAGGTCAGGGTGACCCATAGAGGTGACTGTGTCTTACAGCCAAGGCCCGGTACAAATTTGCTAGGTTTGAGTTTTCCTGCATCACTTCACACATACCAGTGGCTTTGCAACCCATTAGTGATCTCTTTTTCCTTAATTTCTACATACCAGGGACATTTATACATTGGGACGTACTTTAACAATTTATATACATACTCACTTTTACATGAACTCGCTCAACTTTTGTTGATTTTTCAAACTACATGTATTTCAGGAAATTAGTGGATCTGGCGAAGTGTGCAATTGTGTTAAGCTGCGTAGTGAAATATGATGTCATCCAGGTTTAGGAGGTGTAACCCTTACCTGGACGGGTTACATGTCTTTAAACCACGTTTTTATTCAAGTCTTTGTTGTGTCATATGAACACGTTTTAATTATGTCATGGTTGTAACTTGTTTTATGTGTCGACAATTTAAAACAATGATGTTGTGGTAACTTTAAATTTAACGAATGGATGATCATCATGTGTTTTATCTTCATATAGCATTGTTATGATTGTGCTATGGTATTAAGAAGTCACACCTAATAAACCCACGCTTCCGCAAAAGCCAGGGTGTGACAGCTTGGTATCAGAGCCTCGATCATAGCGAACTAGGATTCTTTCTCGAGTCTAGACTATGATCACTAGGGCTCTCACAAAAACATTTTTTTTACATTGCATACACTAAACGTCCAGATCCAGGATACAAAACATTTTTACAAATAAAAGGCACAAATACACTTTTTCAAAAATTCATGGTTCAGTCTTAGAGAGTGAGGGAGGTTTACCCTTAGAGGCTGGGGATGTTCAGTCTTAGAGGCTGAGGGAGGTTCAGCCTTAGAGGCTGGGAAGGTTCGGTCTTAGAGACTGAAGGGTTCAATCTTAGAGATTGGGGAGGTTTAGTCTTAGAGACTGGGAGGTTGGTCTTAGAGACCAAGGAGTTAGTCTGAGAGGCTAGGAAGTTCAGTCTGAGAGGCTGGGAGGGGTAGTCAGGGAAGACTAGGAGGATTACTTGTTTGCATTATTGTGATTTACATGTTTATTTGATTTTATGTTGATATATGTGCATATACGTGGTTGTGTTACAGACACTATGGCTTCTTCTTCCGATACGGGAGTATCAGACACAGTGGACCCCATGGCAGTTGTGTCAGACGATGAGATACCATCAGAGGGAGACGTCTACACGTCCGACACCACGAGTACAGATGACGATGATTTTCAGCCGTTCGCTCTGCCAGACATCGGAGTTGAGATTCAGCCTGCTGATGGCATTCCTGCTGGGGATCTCCCTCTTGCGGTGATCCCTGCTCCCGTTCCGCTTTCTGCTTTCCCCGTGGCGGATGTGCCACTCGATGTCGTATTTGATGACGACATTGATCTGTTCGAGGAGGGTCCCCCTGAGGACGACTATGAGGGCGGGGCCCCGATTGATGTTGACGCTATCCTTCCTATTGCTGAGGTCCCTGTAGAGGAGCTTCCTCTTGGTTCACCTGTCCCAGACTCGTTGGAGTATGTGGCATCCGCGTCCTTGCACGACCAGGGTGTGCAGCATCACTCTCCTGACGCCGACCCCGACATGGCGATGTCAGCTGCACCTGGTCCGTCACACGAGTTTGAGTTTGACCATGAGGTCGATGATGATTTTGACCCAGTTTTTCCCCCTGGTTTCGATCCTGATCATGAGATCGAGCTTATTCATATGGACCAGCCCTTAGAGGCGCCAGTGGCTCCCATTGATCCGTTGTTTGACATTCCTGTCGATTTTGATATGGACCTTGTTGACCCTGAGCCTGTCGTGGCCCCAGAGCCCGTAGTTGCTCCTGATCCTGCACCAGAGCACGACCCTGTTCTTGATGATGCACCAGCTCTTGCACCACCCATTGCTGACCTTCCCATTGTTGCACCACCATTGGTGGATGATCCTGTTATTGATGCACCCATTGTTGCACCTGTAGTAGGGGTGCAAACGAGCCGAGCCGAGCCCGAGCTCGACCAGGCTCGAGCTCGAGCTCGTTTAACATATGAAAGCTCGAGCTCGAGCTCGGCTCGAAGGTAATTCTTCAAGCTCGAGCTCGGCTCGGGCTCGATTCGTTTAGTATTTATTAATTAATTTATATTAATTATAATTATTATTAAACATATAATTTAGTTATTTTTTATATTTATATAAATGGTAATTATTATTATATAAATATATGTTTAATATATTAATAGAAAAATATATAAACACAAAGCTCGATTAGGCTCGCGAGACGGCTCGAGCTCGATAAGCAAAGCTCGGGCTCGGGCTCGTTTACTAAACGAGCTTGTTTTTAGGCTCGGGCTCGGGCTCGAGCTCGTTTAAGCTCGGCTCGTTCGAGCTTTTTTTCGAGCCGTAGCACCTGTTTCAGCCCCTGTGCATGCTGATCATGCACCGTTCGCCACGCATGTTGACCCTCGATACGCCGACACCCTCAACGGGTGGATCGACGATGATGATTACCCACCGTTTGTGATACCCGTCACTCCTCCCGTAGCACCTATTTCTGCACCTACTGAGATTCCATTGTTTCCCCCACACACCACTGACGTCCATCGCACTGATCTCCCCATCACATTCCTCCAGGACATACCACCACCACGTCCTGGAGAGGGTTCATCGAGGCAGCCGCCTGTTTCTGTTCCACCCGTACTGTCATCACCTTTTCCGTTTCTGTCACAGTTTCCTCATGTTGCACCACCTACTTCACCATCATTCGTACCATCAGGCGAGCCGTTTTTGTGGACTACGCCCCCTGTTATGCCATTATCTGACCCGTACCACCCATTTCATGTGGGGTACACTACGGAGGATATACTTGCGTCGCTGCAGCTACAGCAGGACGCATTGGGCCATCGTATTCAGGAGCTAGAGAGATCTCCACGACCGCCTTGTCACTGTCAGACCCCCTTTGCAGCACCACACACTCCCCGTCCACTTTCCCCTGATTCGGAGTTTCGTTTCTTGACATCTGAGCAGCAGATTGCATATTTGCTGCGCGTCTGTCGTGCCTTAGAGGAGGATTGGATGCACATGCGTCGCTTATTTTTCTCTTATTTTCCTCCTCCTCCTCCGCCATCAGCATAGATATTTTTGGTCTGTTGCAGGTAGTGTTGCTTTTGGTGAGAAGACAGCGATTGAGCCGACTACACAGCATTTTGAAGACCGCATTTTGACATTATGACTTTTGATATTTGATTTTTGGTTGTTGTATCTGACTAGATCGTTCAGACAGGGGTGATATGGCCCCTAGTCGCTTTTGATGTACAATACAGTTATAAAACTTGTAAACATTGTATTGTGGTCTTGATTATATAATAGCTCAATCGCAGTATTCTCATTACATGCATTGTTGACTTATTTGTTTATGATTATAACATGGGATGTTATGTGTAATGTGGTTGATGAATGTTACTATGTATACATATCTATTATACTTACTATGACCTGACCAATATGATCACCTTTTAGAAGATGCCTCCAAGACGCAATGTACGCATGCCTACTACCGAGGTGGAACTCCAAGGGATCATTGCCGCAGCTATAGCACAGTATGCGGCCTCCCAAGCAGGAACAAGCGGGAGTATCTCGAACAACAATGGCAATAACAACCCACCCAATGGTAATGATAAGTCGTTTGAGACATATTACGATACATTTGGATATTTATAGCACGTCCGCTAATACCATTTGTAAATTCTAACGTATGTGCAGGGTGCACTTACAAGCAATTCCTCGACTGTAAGCCCGTGAATTTCAACGGCACTGGAGGTGCTGTTGCGTTTGTTAGGTGGGCTGAAAAGACAGACTCTGTCCTAAGAATGAGCAAGTGCGCTCCCGAGCAACAAGTGACCTACATCTCAGAGCTGTTTCTGGATGGTGCCCTATCGTGGTGGAATCTGCAAGTGCAAACTTTAGGAGAAGCGGCAGCATACGCACTAACATG
Source organism: Helianthus tuberosus (assembly GCA_030545235.1). Lineage (NCBI taxonomy): Eukaryota > Viridiplantae > Streptophyta > Magnoliopsida > Asterales > Asteraceae > Helianthus > Helianthus tuberosus. Next base: position 32,544,340 of record CM060392.1, read on the forward strand.
GGCTGAGCTAAAGGAGCTCATGAGGAAGAAGTACTGCTCGCGAGCTGAAATACAGAAGCTAGAGACTGAGTTCTGGCACCTGAGAATGGAGGGTCCTAAGATTGCAGAATATGTTCAGAGGTTTCATGATTTGTCCCATGTAGTGCCGTACATGGTCACACCCGAATTTAAACGTGTCGAGCGCTTCATCTGGGGATTGGCACCCCAGATCATGAGTATGGTTACCACGTCCAAGCCTGCAACGATTACGGAAGCCATCGACCTCAGTGTGGCGCTTACTGAGGAGGCCATTAGGTTGAACAAGTTCTCAGTTTCTGAACCAAAGAAGAGGGAGACTCATGTGGAGTCGTCTGGTGAAAACAAACGGAAATTTTCCAACTTCAAGCAAGGTACCAGCAATGTGAGCAAGAAGGGCGATTCAAGCACACCGGCCAGAGGTTACATGGGCACTCTGCCCAAGTGTGAATTATGCCAGTATCATCATGCTGGCCAGTGCAGAAATAGGAAATGTGAAACTTGTGGGAAAATTGGTCACTTGAAAGATACTTGCTGGGTTGGTGCTGGCCGGGGTGGCCAAGGAGGTTTTGGTAATAGGAACAACAATCAAGGAGGTAACGGAAATGGAAACCGCAATGGCAGGAATGGTAATAGGGATAATACTAGGAATCATGGTAATCAAGGTGGGAACCGCAACAACAATCAAGGTAATGGGAATGGTGATGGTTGAGGACCAGGATGCTTCAACTGTGGAGACGCCGGGCACTTTAAAAGGGAATGCCCAAAACTGAATCAGGCGCAAGGCAGAGTCTTTAACATTGGTGCGAGGGAAGCACGCCATGATCCAAACGTTGTCACTGGTACGTTCCCTATAAACCAACGCTTTGCATCTGTTCTGTTTGATACTGGTGCCAATTATAGTTTCGTATCGTTAGAATTTAAGAATATACTTGGGTTGACCACTAGTAAGTTAGACGTTCCGTACTCGATTGAATTGGCGAATGGGAAACTAGTTGAAACGGGTGAAGTCATCAGAGGATGCGTGATAGAACTGGGAGGACACGAATTTACGCTAGATCTACTGCCAGTCGAGTTGGGAAGCTTCGACGTGGTAGTAGGGATGGATTGGTTATCGAGTAACAAAGCCGAGATCGTTTATCACGAGAAGACCATCCGCATCCCAATGGCAGATGGAGAGACGATCGTAGTTCATGGAGAAAAACGCGATACGCCTCTAAGGATCATTAGTTGTCTGAAAGCTAGAAAGTGTTTACAGAAGGGATGTGTTGCCTTCTTGGCGCACATCGTGGATCAAGAAGCCGTGGAGCTAAAAATCGAAGACATTCCAGTCGTAAAAGAATATCCTGAGGTCTTTCCAAGAGATTTTCCAGGATTTCCGCCACAACGACAAGTCGAGTTTCACATTGACTTGGTTCCAGGCGCCGCACCTGTAGCCAAGGCGCCCTATCGACTTGCACCTTCGGAGATGCAGGAGTTGTCTACGCAACTTCAGGAGTTGTTGGACAAAGGATTCATCAGGCCAAGCTTCTCACCTTGGGGAGCTCCAGTTCTGTTTGTTAAGAAAAAGGATGGTAGTTTTCGTATGTGTATAGACTACCGCGAGCTTAATAAGTTGACCATCAAGAATAGATATCCTTTGCCAAGGATTGATGACCTGTTTGATCAGTTGCAAGGTTTGAGATTTTATTCAAAGATCGACCTCCGATCAGGATATCATCAGTTAAGGATACAAGAGGAAAGTATCCCAAAGACGGCCTTTAGGACTAGTTATGGACATTACGAGTTCCTGGTTATGCCGTTTGGGCTGACAAACACACCGGCAGTTTTCATGGATCTAATGAACAGAGTCTGCAAGCCGTACTTGGATAAGTTCATGATTGTATTCATTGATGACATTCTAATCTACTCAAAGACGGAGGACGAGTACGAACAACACTTAAGAGCTATTCTAGAGCTACTTAAAAAGGAGAAGTTATACGCTAAGTTCTCAAAGTGCGAATTTTGGCTGCGTGAAGTTCAGTTTCTTGGTCATGTGGTTAATGGAAATGGAATTCATGTTGATCCCAAAAAGATCGAGGCAATCAAGAATTGGGAGACTCCAAAGACGCCAACCGAAATTCGACAGTTCTTAGGTTTGGCTGGTTATTATCGAAGGTTCATTGAGGGTTTCTCCAAGATCGCTCAACCTTTGACCTCTCTTACACAGAAAGACAAGAAGTTCGATTGGGGAGACAAACAAGAAGAAGCATTCCAGTTGTTGAAAAACAAGCTTTGTGACGCACCGATCTTATCGCTACCCGAAGGCACGGACGACTTCGTGGTGTATTGTGATGCTTCGCGTCAAGGTTTAGGCTGCGTGTTGATGCAGCGATAGAAAGTTATAGCATATGCATCTCGCCAGTTGAAAGTCCACGAGAAAAACTATACCACGCATGACTTGGAGTTAGGCGCGGTGGTATTTGCGTTGAAAATCTGGCGACATTATTTGTATGGCACACGATGTACAATCTTCACTGTTCATAAGAGTCTACAACACATATTTGACCAAAAGGAGCTTAACATGAGGTAAAGGCGCTGGGTAGAACTGCTAAATGATTATGATTGTGAGATCAAGTATCATCCAGGGAAGGCGAATGTGGTCGCCGATGCCCTAAGTCGAAAGGAAAGGATCAAGCCTATAAGGGTTAGGGCTTTGGAAATGATTGTCCAGACAGACCTCTCGTTGCGCATTCGTGCCGCGCAGAGATAAGCTCTTAAAGAAAGGAATATTGAGGAGGAATATCTCCGTGGGATGGAGAAGCAGTTGGTACCAAACGAGGAAGGAACTTTGTGCTTCATGAGACGAATTTGGGTTCCTCTGTTTGGTGGATTGAGAAAGGTCATTTTCGATGAGGCTCACAAGTCACGGCACTCGATTCATCCAGGAGCGGATAAAATGTACCAAGATCTTAAGGATTTCTATTGGTGGCCAAGGATGAAAGGCGATGTTGCGATATACGTTGGAAAATGTTTAACTTGCGCCAAGGTTAAGGCCGAATACCAAAAGCCTTCAGGTCTTCTACAGCAACCTGAAATACCCAAATGGAAATGGGAACAGATTTCCATGGACTTCATAACGAAATTGCCAAAGACGCCCAAGGGCCATGATACAATTTGGGTAATTGTAGACCGTCTAACAAAGTCTGCACACTTCTTGCCGATCAAGGAAAAAGACAACACGAGTAAACTTGCTGAAATATACATGAGGGAGATTGTTGCACGTCATGGAGTGCCTCTCTCGATTATCTCTGATAGAGATGGGAGATTTGTATCCAGGATTTGGCAATCCTTCCAAGAAGCTTTTGGCTCGCAGTTGAATCTAAGCACTGCTTTTCACCCACAAACTGATGGCCAGAGCGAAAGAACTATTCAGACATTGGAAGATATGCTGAAATCATGTGTAATGGACCTGGGTGGTAGCTGGGATAATCATTTACCATTGGTCGAATTTTCGTACAACAACAGCTACCACACAAGTATTGGAGCCGCGCCATTTGAAGCTCTTTATGGACGCATGTGTCGATCACCGCTGTGCTGGGCTGATGCGGGTGATAGACAGCTTGTTGGTCCCGAAATAGTGCAAGAGACAACAGACAAGATCTTTCAAATTCGAGAACGCATCAAGGCGGCTCGCGACAAACAGAAAGGCTATGCAAATCAAAGGAGGAAACCGTTGGAGTTTCAAGTTGGGGATATGGTTTTATTGAAGGTCTCACCCTGGAAGGGTGTGGCACGCTTTGGGAAGCGTGGGAAGTTGAATCCACGTTACATTGGTCCATTCAGAATCCTGCAAAGGATTGGCCTTCTAGAATACAAGTTAGACCTGCCTGCTGAACTTAATGGCGTGCATGATACATTCCATGTGTCAAATTTGAAAAAGAGTCCGACACAAGAGACAGTGGTCATTCCTGCTGACGAAGTTCATATCGACGACACGCTCTACTTTACCGAAGAACCCGTTGAGGTTACGGATTGGAAAGTTAACAAAACACGCAGGAGTAGTGTCAAGCTCGTCAAAGTTTGATGGAATGCAAGACATGGGCCAGAATTCACGTGGGAACGTGAGGATCGTATGAAAGAGAAATACCCACATTTATTCCCCAAGACCCCTGCATCTAGTAGCAGAACTAAAATTTCAGGACGAAATTTCTCTAGCATGGGGAGAATGTGACAACCCTCACAATTACAGTTATTCGTACAATTAATTAATATTTAATTTGTGCCTAATGACTGTGCTTGATTACAACTGTGATTAAAATGCTTTCTGTTTTCCGTTACATACATACATATGCATCACATTTTATACTGTCACTCTATTTATTACACACAAACATTAGTGACAAACTTGATGCACAAAGCACAGTTAGCACAGTGAGCGGATAACCCAGAAAACATGCTGACAATGCCAGCACCTAGACAGACAATATTTTGAGGCCAGTATGAGCCAGAGATAGAGTACTACACTAGTAGGGAGTGTGGGGAAGTGAGGACCATAAAACTGCGTCACTAGGTGATAGTTATAGTGCCGGGAAGTGCCTAAAACACACTTTAAATGCAGAATTCTGCACTAAATAACAAAAATTCAGCATTTAATGATGCTAGTAAAGTGCAAAAACTTGGCAAAATAGTCCTAGATACTTTCCAAAGTGTTGGGAATTAAATGTGTCACGAAAAGTAATATAAAGGACACTTTATGGATTAATTTAGCACTTTAACGGACAACACCCAACCGAACAACCGGACTTTACCCGGAACACAAAAATATTGTCAAACACATTGCTTTATTTTTCTGAGCTAGTTAGGGTCCCCGAACACCCTAACACATTATATATCATATAACACATCATAACACACAAACTTAATACTTGAATTCTAACTAGATCACTAACTAAATTAGTAACCATCAATTGAAAACCAACCCCATACCCCCCCCCCCCCTTCGAACCGGTTATGGGAAGTGGGGACACCCCCATAATTCTTTTCAATATTTTATTTGAATGGTAGTGGATTAAGAGACATAATGTACAATGGTTAATGGTGGACTTGGTTTATAAAATGACACAAAGGTCATGATCATCTCATTCACAAACTCACAACACAACAAGCTCTCTTTCCTTCTCTTCTCCTTGTGTTCGGCCGAGAACACCACACCCACCATCACCACCTTCAAGATTCCTTTCATGCATTCTACATACATCCAAGGGTGCTAGGGATCATACAAGCAAGCTTGGTGTGTTCGGAAGCTCAAGGACCGCTCTCATTTTCTTTTATCCATCACTTTTACACTCTTGAACTCCCCTAGCCTTGTGCTAGTGGTAAGTGTCTTAGATCTTCATCCTCTTCATATTTTTGATGGTTAGTAGTAAAAGAATGATGAAAAGATAAGAACTCTAAAGAAACATAAACAAGTCTTGGAACATAAACTAACTAGAGATGAAGTAGTGCTAAAATGATGATGAAATCATGTTATATTTGTGTTGTTATGCTTGTTGTTTGTTGTTTGCTAGTTGAAATTTTATAGTTCATCACATGGACTTGCTAGATCATGTTTAAGAACATGAACTAGCAAGATGTGAAAGTTAGAGGTATGTGGATGATGAAATCATCTAAACATAGACTATGAACTTGAATAAATACATGCTTTCTTGAAAAATAAAGATCAAAGTAGGTTGTAACCTTGTAGATCTAAAGATCTATGAGTGGTTTTTCAAAAGAACCAAGTGAAAGGAATAAGTTTTGATAAAACTTGGATCTTACATAAACTAATCATACTTTTAGTGGGTAAACAAGTGTTGAAACACTTGTGTAAGAAGAAATTTCACAAAGAAATATTTTTAGAAAATGTGATTAGAAGTTGTGAAACGCCAAACTCTTTAAAAATGAAGTTTTAAAGGAACTAATCACATTTTGGAAGTTAACAAGACTTACTAAGTGTGCTAGTAAGTTACTACATGTTTTTATAAATCTTCAAGTTCATGAGTTTATGGTTTATGCTTGTTTTTGACAAATTTGATAATTAGAGATTGTATGTTGTTAATTGATGCTTGATTGAATGATTTTACAAAAGAAAATGATATGTTAGTAAGCATGGACGCCTCCATTTACAAAGGAAACTCTGGCAAAATTTTTCTAAAATTTCAACACTTAGAAGATATTTTTCTAGTAAGTGTTTACAAATATATTTTTAACTTTATTTTCGAAATAAACCTCGCCATGATTTTATTATAAAAATTACCAAATATCGGAGGTTAATTTTTGTAAATAAAATTTGATAAATATATATTTAGAATATATATTTCATACTAAAACTCTTGTGTGATTATTTGCTTATTTTGCGAACTAGTTATATTATTTTTAGGGTAAAAATAATGTAACTTATAACGCCATGATATTACGACTCAAAAATAATACTAAAACTCTTAAGAAATAAACATTTAAGTTACGCAATTGTTATTGCAATACGACACGCTAAAACGTGACTTACGTAGCATTTCGGAAACATACTCTTATACGTATATTTTTGGTAAAATATTATTTGGAAAATCTATGAAGTAAAATATAATATTTTTGGGAAAAATATATATATTTTGAAATAAGATGTTCTAAGACAAGTAATTTAAATATATTTTTCTAAGTGGGACTTAAAATATATTTTTCGGAAATTACAAGTGTGCATGTATAAATACCCCCATCCTTGGGAAGGAAATACACTTATAAAATAATTAAGAAGTGTGAATACGAAATAGTTGCCTAACTATTTTCCTAAATACAAAAGTTAAGTTAAAATAATTAATATTATTTTAACAAGTATAATACCAACGTAACGCAACTCAAAACACTAAACCCTAAGCCAAGGCACGACCAGTTCGTCTAATAGACATTAGTACGTGTAGGTCGTCACGCAGCAGATCGAGTTTGAGGTTGACGTTACAGGATACGCACTTCTGTGAGTTCATGTCCCCCTTTTCTCTTAACTGTTTTCAGTTTTATAACTTCAGGGGTGAAATACATGTTACAATTATTAAGGACATTTTTATACATGGTATGATTTGCTTAAGGAGGGTTGGGACGTTCAGATCATGTGGGTGGTGGGTACAACACTTAAAGCCATTAATCCTCGTCGTAGGACCGAGGGACATGAGTGATAGATCTATTTGGGTGTAGCGAGCCCACACCCGTGAGGTCAGGGTGACCCATAGAGGTGACTGTGTCTTACAGCCGAGGCCCGGTACAAATTTGCTAGGTTTGAGTTTTCCTGCATCACTTCACACATACCAGTGGCTTTGTAACCCATTAGTGATATCTTTTTCCTTAATTTCTACATACCAGGGACATTTATACATTGGGACGTACTTTAACAATTTATATACATACTCACTTTTACATGAACTCGCTCAACTTTTGTTGATTTTTCAAACTACATGTATTTCAGGAAATTAGTGGATCTGGCGAAGTGTACAATTGTGTCAAGCTGCGTAGTGAAATATGATGTCATCCAGGTTTAGGAGGTGTAACCCTTACCTGGACGGGTTACATGTCTTTAAACCACGTTTTTATTCAAGTCTTTGTTGTGTCATATGAACATGTTTGCATTATTGTGATTTACATGTTTATTTGATTTTATGTTAATATATGTGCATATACGTGGTTGTGTTAAAGACACTATGGCTTCTTCTTCCGATACGGGAGTATCAGACACAGTGGACCCCATGGCAGTTGTGTCAGACGATGAGATACCATCAGAGGGAGACGTCTACACGTCCGACACCACGAGTACAGATGACGATGATTTTCAGCCGTTCGCTCTGCCAGACATCGGAGTTGAGATTCAGCCTGCTGATGGCATTCCTGCTGGGGATCTCCCTCTTGTGGTGATCCCTGCTCCCGTTCCGCTTTCTGCTTTCCCCGTGGCGGATGTGCCACTCGATGTCGTATTTGATGACGACATTGATCTGTTCGAGGAGGGTCCCCCTGAGGACGACTATGAGGGCGGGTCCCCGATTGATGTTGACGCTATCCTTCCTATTGCTGAGGTCCCTGTAGAGGAGCTTCCTCTTGGTTCACCTGTCCCAGACTCGTTGGAGTCTGTGGCATCCGCGTCCTTGCACGACCAGGGTGTGCAGCATCACTCTCCTGACGCCGACCCCGACATGGTGATGTCAGCTGCACCTGGTCCGTCACACGAGTTTGAGTTTGACCATGAGGTCGATGATGATTTTGACCCAGTTTTTCCCCCTGGTTTCGATCCTGATCATGAGATCGAGCTTATTCATATGGACCAGCCCTTAGAGGCGCCAGTGGCTCCCATTGATCCGTTGTTTGACATTCCTGTCGATTTTTATATGGACCTTGTTGACCCTGAGCCTGTCATGGCCCCAGAGCCCGTAGTGGCTTTGCAACCCATTGGTGATATCTTTTTCCTTAATTGCTACATACCAGGGACATTTATACATTGGGACGTACTTTAACAATTTATATACATACTCACTTTTACATGAACTCGCTCAACTTTTGTTGATTTTTCAAACTACATGTATTTCAGGAAATTAGTGGATCTGGCGAAGTGTGCAATTGTGTCAAGCTGCGTAGTGAAATATGATGTCATCCAGGTTTAGGAGGTGTAACCCTTACCTGGACGGGTTACATGTCTTTATACCACATTTTTATTCAAGTCTTTATTGTGTCATATGAACACGTTTTAATTATGTCATGGTTGTAACTTGTTTTATGTGTCGACAATTTAAAACAATGATGTTGTGGTAACTTTAAATTTAACGAATGGATGATCATCATGTGTTTTATCTTCATATAGCGTTGTTATGATTGTGCTATGGTATTAAGAGGTCACACCTAATAAACCCATGCTTCCGCAAAAGCCAGGGTGTGAAAAAATTTAAGTTACAAACCATAATATGTTTTAATGAGTTCACAAAGACTCGACAACATAACTTAAACCAACCCGAGCTTAGGACCATGTATCTCGTCCAGGAGTAAGATACATCTCCTAAACCCTACGACCTCGGATGACATCTTTTATTTAAACGCAGCTTGAAAACATGCAAACACCTGTCAGATCCACTTAGTTCCCTGAAATACATGTAGTTTAAAAATATCAAGAAAAGTTGAGCGAGTTCATGCGTTTGAATAAGTATGTATAAACCTTTGTAAACAGTGTAAGTATGAAAGTCCCGGTAAGATAGCAAACAAGGAAAAGATCACCAATGGTTTGCAAGGCCACTGATATGTGTGACGGTGTAGGAAGACTCAAACCTAGCAAAGTTGTACCGGGCTTTCGGCTGGAAGACATAGTCACCCTCTGGGTCACCCTGGTCCTCATGGGTGTGGGCTCGCTACACCCAAATAGATCTATCACTCATGCCCCTTGGTCCTTATACTAGGATTAATGGTCCCAAGTATCCGCCTACCCATTCACATGATCTATGGTTCTTTCCTAGGCTAACCATACCAATTGTATTTTTATGTAATCCTTTTGTAACATGTATTTCACCCCCGAAGTAAATAAACAAAACAGTTTAAAGAAAAGGGGGGGGGGCATGAACTCACAGTATTGCGTCTTCAGAATCGTAACCCAATTTTCTTTAGCAAACACGACTACCTACAATGTACTATTGTCTATTAGACGGACGGGCCGTGCCTTGGCTTAGAGTTTAACGTTTTTGAGTTACGTTTCTTATGTTACCAATATTATTCCATGTTATAATTTCTTGTTAAAATAATAATTATTTTAACTTTAAATTATATTTAGTTTTGGAATAATTGTTTAAGCAATATTTCTGTATTAATACTTCTCAAGTATTTATTTTCGTATTTCCTTCCCAAGGATGGGGGTATCTCATACATGTATTTTCGTATTATTGTATTTGTAGTTCCAAATTAATATATTCTCAAGTCTCACTTTAGAAAATATATATAAACTTATTTTGTCCAAAAATAATGTATTTCAAGAAAATATATACTTTTCCCAAAAATCATATATCTTCTAAATATACTAAGAAAATATATTTTTACTTCCAAAAATAATATATTCTCCTTGTTGAAAATATGATATAACTTGGTAATATTTACAAAAATCATATTTTCATTTCTTGTATCCAAAATAATATTTACCAAAAACATATTTATAACGGTATTTTCCGGAATATTTTGCAAGTTACGTCCTTGCGTTCGATTTCACAATATCATGTGTGTAACTCATATCTTTATTCCTTGTGATTTTTGGTAATATTTTGGATTGTAAATTCTTGGTATTTGTTAAGTTATATTACTTTAAATCCTAAAATAACATAACTATTTCACAACGTATACAAATATTCACACAAGTGTCTTTTATATATATATATATTCTAAATATATATTCACCCACTTTTATTTATAAAAACCAACCTCCAATACTTGTATTTTTATAACAAGGTCTATGGCAAAGTTTATATTGAAAACCATAGTTAAAACCTACTTGTAAATACTTGTTTAGAAAATATTTTTCTAAGTGTTTGTATTTTTAGAAAATTTCGCCATAGTTTCCTCCAAAAATAGAGGTGTCCATGCTATTAAAGCATATCATTTTCTTTTCAAAAATCATCATAAACAAGCAACAATCAATCTACACTTACCAAATGCTAAAACAAAGCTATCTACATAATGATCATGAACTTGAGTTTTCATAAAAACTTGTAGTAACCTGGTAGTATTTTAGTAGACTTAGTTACTCTTTAAAGTGTGTTTATTTCTTTAAAAATCTCATTCTTGAAAGATTTGAGTGTTTACAACTTGTTAGATGATTTCTCCAAAAATCATTCTTTTGAATTTTTCTTGTAAACAAAGTGTTCTTATACTTGTTTTACCACCAAAAATAGTGTATATTTAAGTAAAAACCAAGATCTTCTAAAAATCACATTTTGAACTTGATTCTTTTGGAAAACCATTCACAAATCTTAGATCCATAAGATTACTAACTCACTTGTTTATTATTTTTCAAGAAATCACTTTATTCTTCAAGTTCATGCTTAACACATGAGGATGATCATCTTGTTTTATCACATAATCATCTTCTCTCTTGCTAGATCATGTGTTTAATCACAATCTAGCAAGCTCCTTATGATGATCAACATCATAATCTCAAGTAAATAACAAGCAAGTATCATTCATACACTAAACAACATAGTTTCATCATATATCAAGCTTATGTTAGAGATTTATGATTATGTCTTTTAGTGTTCATCAAGTTTATCAATGTACATCATCATTTAACTAACAACATATGAAGTAAATAAGGATCATGAGAGTCTTACAACTAGCACAAGGCTAGGGAAGAACCCAAGAGATGGTGATGACAAAAGTGATGGATAAAAGCAATTGATGGAGGTCCTTCAAGATCCACAAGCACCAAGCTCCTTTGTATGGCTCCTTACACCTTAGAATGATCTTGGAATGGTTGGATGATGGATGAAAAGTGGTGGTGGTGTGGGTGTGGTTCTCGGCCGAGAGGGAGGGAGAGAGAAGGAGAGGTGTGGTGTGATGAAGATGAAGTGATGATGGTTTACTTATAATCCAAATTAGGCTTTTAACCAATGGTTCATGTGTTCCCATAGTACACAACATATCCTTAATCAATCTTTAGAGGATCAAGTAAGATCAAATGAGATTTAGTGGGGATTTTGGTGGGGTCATTGTGACCGTCCACACACAAAGGGGGGGGGGTCTAAGTGTAAGTTTTAACCATATAGTTAGATTAAGGTTCCATTTCAAGTGTTAGTTGCAAGTGTTATTTACTAGATTTTTTTTAGTGGGCGTTATGATGTTCGGGGATCATAACTAGCTCAGAAACATTAAAACAATGTCTCTAGTATAATTTTGGTGTTTCGGGTAGTGTCCGGTTGTTCGGTTAGATACCGGTTCGTTAAAGTGTCAAACTATTCCGTTTAGTGATCTTTAAGTACTCTTTTGTGACACTTTTGATTCCCGACACTTAGGAAAGCATTCAGGACCATTTTGCCATATTTTTGCATGTTACTAGCTTGTTAAATTGCTGAATTTTGCTGAAATATGCAGAATTCTACACTTTATGTGGGTTTTAGGCACTTTTCGGCACTTAAACTATCACCTAGTGAAGTAGTTTTATGGTCCTTACTTCCCTACACACCATACTAGTGTAGTACCTTGTCTCTGGCCCATACGGGGTCTCAAAACACTGTCTGTCTATGTACTGACATCGTCAGCATTATTCTGAGTTATCCGCTAACGGTGCTAGCTGTGTGTTACACCCCCAAAATCCACATGCGGAGTACCACCGCTTGGAGGCGTGACTGACCAGGATCAAGCCACCAATCATATTGAACATACAAGTAAATAGTAAAAGTCATTCATCAATATGATAGGTGTTTTCAAAACCAAACATAAACAAGTGTGTAGTGGAAGCATAAGTATGTAAACCCAATGTAAATCATAAGTTCAAATGTTTAAATATTTAACATGGCATTCTCGATCCATGTCCCACAACGACCTGCTCCTCCCTGTGCAAGCTCCATATGTACCTAAGGTCCTGCAAGGCATGCAGCAGAGAGTCAACAACTAGTTGAGCGAGTTCACAGTAAGTAAGTTCGTAATAGTAAGTTTGTTTCGTAACATGTGGCGCTACTAGGCCGATAGTATGTTCTATTAGTGGGGGCTTCCCATGTTTGCATATACACTAGACTATTTGTAACCATAGGTGTTCTTCTCACCGAGAACAGTAGTACGTACAAAGTTTACGTAGGTTTTACGTAAGTGTCCTTCACAACCGAGGACAGGGGTACGCGGGGGTTTACGTAGGTTTTACGTAAGTGCCTGACACAACCGAGGCAGTAGTGAGTATAAGTTCACGTAGGTTTTACGTGAGTGTCCTTCGCAACCTGAGGACAGTGACGAGTACAAGTATACGTAGGTTTTACGTATGTATCCTGCGCATCCGAGGACGATGGTAGATAGTCTAGTAACAGTGTAAGTACGAGTATCTATTCAAATCTCATTCCTTCAATCCCCATTCCCATACCCTGGGAATCCCATGCCTTAGTAAAAGTGTGAACTCACCTTGGTTTGCTCGGTATGCTAAGGTATGTGCTCACAGTAAATCAATCACGTCCTAAAGTACGCACGTATACATAATCAGTTTGTATTCACGAAGTTCACATATAAGCACAATCAATGATCACACAGTAGCACAAACCACGTATTCCAAATCATACAAGTCATGCGATTCACTTAACAGCAGTTAACTAACTCAGTTAACTCTTAACAGATTTAAACTAAGTTACTGTGCAAGTTACCCATTCGACGAAACCCATCCCTTTCGTCATGCATGTTCTCGGCGAAACACCCTTTGTTTCGTCGGGACTATCCTTTGGCGAAACACTTCCGTTTCGTCATCATTGGCGTTTCGCCAATTATGTCAGTTACGTCGCCTATCAGTTACATGCAGGAACCCTACTCATCGTTAACAGCCGACATCAACATCATACGAAGATCATACCGTCAACACCATACAACAATCATCATACAGAACTGACACAGTAATCATTCAGCAAATCATCGATATCATCACATAACCGATCTTGCATCAGATCATACGAATCTCAAAAATACATATCAGTTCACAATCACATGCTCATCATCATTACCCACTAACTGTTAATACATGAAATCATATTACCAAATCATTGTGCAATCAATCAGCCAAACCAACTCATGTATGACTTTAGCAAGTTATTCATTCTCATGGACAATCACATGTCTACTGCCATAGAGCATGCACTATCTTATTATATGCAATATATTACCACAATCGGTCCACTAGCAGTTTGTTTAATATATATGTTGTCAGCCATTTATAAAAACTAAATTGACACAATAGATTTTAGTGGGCTCAAAGGCCCTATCATGTTAATCGGCTCTTCTGACAATCACATGCATTATAATCATTGAGAGATTCATGAAACCCTAAGTATTCATCATGAGATCGTGACCTTCTAGAACGAATCCATCAATCAAAACAAAAGCAAAGGCATACATTCACAGCCGTTTCATCAATCAAGTAAATACGCAAATATGTATTAACTATCAAACTAACCGAGGTATCAAAGATGATGGTTTTGATCGCTAGAGAGAGCTTGGGGAAACACAGGGCTGCCGTCACACACAAGAGAGTTCTAGGGTTTTCTGTTCTTGCTAAAGTGACGAATGAAACAGAAAGTCCGGTATATAATTACGTAACGTGTTGGGCCCTTACTGGGCTTCGGCGGAACTGGGCTCGGCGAAACACAATCTGTTTCGTCGGGTTGGGTCACGGCGAATCACTTGTTTCGTCGGAGTTCGTTCACAGGTTAATAGTTTAAGTGTTTTCCTATTAAGTCTCATGTTATACATATACAACCAAACACTAAATCAAGCAAACACAATTTGTTTCATCGTAACACAATGTGTACATTACAAGTCAAACAAGTCAAACAACTACACAGTCAAAGTCAACGTGCATTTAATGCGAAAGTGAAAGTCGGAAACTCGAGTTGTCACACTGTGCTTTGTGCATCATTTATGTCACTAAAGGTTTGTATGTAAAAATGATGTGACAATATGAAATGTGATGCACATGTATGTATGATACAGAGATCAGAAAGCAGTTTAAGTCATCAGTTATAATTCAGCACAGTCATTAAGCACTAATTTATATTAATTAAATTGTACGGATACCTGGATTTTTGACGGTTGTCACATTCTCCCCCTGTTAAGAGAATTTTGTCCCAAAATTTTAGTTCTGCTACTAGATGCAGGGGTCTTGGGGAACAAATGTGGGTATTTTGCTTTCATGCGATCCTCACGCTCCCAAGTAAACTCTGGGCCGTGTCGCGCGTTCCAACGAACCTTGACGAGTTTAACACTACTCCTGCGTGTTTTGTTAACCTTCCAATCCGTAACCTCAACAGGTTCTTCCGTAAAGTGGAGTGTGTCGTCAATGTGGACTTCATCGGCAGGAATGACAACTGTTTCCTGAGTTGGACTCTTTTTCAGATTAGATACATGAAATGTATCATGAACGCCATTCAGTTCTGCGGGTAGATCCAACTTGTAGGCTACAAGACCAATCCTTTCCAGGATTTTGAATGGTCCAATGTATCTTGGGTTCAACTTCCCACGCTTCCCAAAGCGTGCTACACCCTTCCAGGGTGAAATCTTTAACAAAACCATATCTCCTACTGCAAACTCCAACGGTTTCCTCCTTTGGTCCGCGTAACTCTTTTTTCGATCACGAGCCGCTTTGATGCGCTCTCGTATCTGTATAATCTTGTCTGTTGTCTCTTGAACCAATTCAGGACCGACAAGCTGTCTATCACCCGCGTCGGCCCAGCATAACGGTGATCGACACTTGCGTCCATAGAGAGCTTCAAATGGTGCAGCTTGGATGCTCGCATGGTAGCTGTTGTTGTACGAGAATTCTACCAAGGGTAAGTGAGTGTCCCAACTACCACCCAAATCCATTACGCAAGCTCGTAACATATCTTCTAACGTTTGAATTGTTCGTTCACTCTGGCCATCAGTCTGCGGATGGAATGCAGTACTCAGATTTAGCTGAGAACCAAAGGCTTCGTGGAAGGATTGCCAGATCCTTGATACAAACCTTCCGTGTCTATCAGAAATGATCGAGAGAGGCACTCCATGTCGTGCAACTATCTCTCTCAGGTATAGCTCAGCAAGCTTGCTAGTGTTGTCTTTCTCTTTGATGGGCAAAAAGTGTGCAAATTTCGTCAGACGGTCTACGATTACCCAAATCGTATCATGACCTCTGGGTGTCCTTGGTAACTTCATTATAAAATCCATTGAAATCTGCTCCCATTTCCACATGGGTATTTCAGGTTGTTGCAGAAGGCCTGAAGGCTTCTGATATTCGGCCTTTACCTTGGCACAAGTCAAACATTTGCCAACATTCGTTATCGTGACAATACGGTGCAGCTGGACTTGAATATCCCTGTGGCAGACTCGTACGCACAACACAACTACTCGAATTACGGATACGGAGGTCAACCATATCCTCATGCTGAATATCCGGACCAGGGAGAGGGTGGTGAGCAGAACTTTGTACAACAAGACTATCCGGACTAGGGAGACGGTAGTGAGTAGGAGGATCTGTTAGTCAATGAGGAAAGCTCTTACCCAATTATAACCCCAAAGCGCTGCAGCTTTGGTTCAAACTCAAACCAAACCAAAAAACACACACCAAAGGTGCGATTTTCACATAGTTGACGAATTCGAGCTCATTTCAAGACCATTTTAGATGATACAAAGGCTATAAGGTGCGATTACTAGTCCCCGATTATGTACATTCAATAAATTCCATGTTGTTGTATGTGTTTTGCATGAATTTGTGGGGTGATCAGACTGACTTGGTGGGGTTTTTGAAGATCAGCCGGCCAAAGCGCAGAGCTTAACCCAAAGCGCTGCGCTTTGGCCTTTTTTGTAAAGAATTTTTAAAATTCATATAAAATTGTTTTTAGAAATTATTTTTAAAATCAAAATCAAAATTTGTTGTAAAATTGTTTTTAACTCTGTTATTAAATTGTTTTTAAAACTTGTTTTTAAAATTGTTTTTAGATTTGTATTTTTTAACACACAAATATGGATAGGGATATGGCTTTTGACATGGATATGTGTTTAGAGCACGAGCAGGTCGTAGTTGATCCACTAGACGGTCACACGTATTTGACGTTCCCGTTAGCATTAGATAGGCATGAGAGGTGCGCGAAGTTGCATACCATGGAGATACGGGGACATGTGGGGATTGATTGGGTGCTTTTAGAGAGCGTGGATGAGGTCGCGGGGGCAAAGGAGATAGTTGGGTTGGAGACTTCGTTTGCGTGATTGTTCCAGATTGCGACGGAGGACTCGTATTGTGAGATTGCGATCCCGTTTCTATCGTCATTTATATACGCGCCGCATCTGGACGATTATGTGGAGGACCCAGACCATCTGATACACGAGATTACTTTCCGTCTGGCCGGCAAGGAGTTTGGGATGAGTCTGCGAAACTTTTCCGTCCATTCAGGTTTGTACACACATGCCGAGCTCGATACAGATACACAGGGGGTTAGAGCCTTAAACAGGCAGACCCTTATTAGTTTTTGGATGGCTATTGAGAGGGTTCCCTTTTGGAAATCCTCGCAAAAGGCCACCGCCATCAAAAAAAAAATTTGTGTTTTTTTAGTTTTTTTTAGGTATTTTTGGTTGTGTTCACTTTGGTTCTCGCGATTCCCGTAATAAAGGGTGGTTCCTAACGGATCCTTCTATATATATATATATATATAGGAGAAGGATCCGTTAGGAACCACCCTTTATTGCGAGAACCGCGAGAATCAAAGTGCAACCAAAAATACCTAAAAAAATATAAAAAACACCCAATTTTTTTTATAAAAAAATCGCTACTTTTAGTAGCCAAAAAAAAAATTTTAATTTAAAAAAAAAATTGGATACTAAAAGTAGCGATTTTAATGTAAAAAATAGTAAAAAAAATAATTTTTTGTGTGTTTTTTTTATTTTTTTAGATTTATTTTATTTTATTTTTTGGTTTTTTGTGGGTTTAGTTTTAGCATTTTAGCTTGGGGGAGGGGGGTTAGGTTTTTGGGGAGTGGGGGGTTAGGTTTTTTTTAAGTTTTTTGGGAGGGTTTAGTTTTTAGCATTTAGTTTGGGGGGGTTTAGGTTTTTTTTTGTGGGGGTTAGGTTTTTTTAGCTATTTTAGGTTGTGTTCACATTGGTTCTCGCGGTTCTCGAAATAAAGGTGGTTCTCGCATGAACCTTACCCTATATATATATATGGATGAGTTAAAATGAGAACCACCTTGAGTTGTGGGAACCGTTAGAACTAGGCCTTCCAAAAGGTTTTTCCGAATTTTTTTTCTCAAAAGTCATAAAAAATCACTTGTTTCGGCACAAAAAATTATAAAAAATGTCGCATACCCATATTTAGATGAGCCATAAAAAAACTATTTATCTTCGTACAAAATTTACACCAGCGTGTAAAAAAAACTTGCATCAGTCAAAACTACATACTCGACAATTTTTTTTTAACTTTTTTACAAATATGTTTATAATATTTTCATTTACGTTTGTGTAAAAAAAATTTGTACCAACTCGCGCGGGAATAAAAATTTCTCACAGTCAACTTGTGGTGGTTCTCATTTGAACCGAGCCATATATATATATGGGGCTGCTAAAATGAAAACCACCCCAGTTAAGAGGACCACGAGAACCATTTTCCAATTATTGATCTTTGAAGATGGATGGATGAGATTAAAAGTTATGAAAACAATATTAAATTCTTTTTGTCTTATTATATTTTTAATATTTTAATGTCAAAATAGCAGTTTAGTGAATTTGCTTGTTTTGTCTTATTGTATATATTGTTTTTATTACTTTTTTTCTTATTAAATTAATTGTTTTTTTATTAAAATCTAATTTTTTAATTAAAAAACATTTTAAAATCTGATTTTTTTTACAAAAAACAATTTCTGTCAGGATTTTTTTTACAAAAAACGTTTTTACGAGCCGGTTTTTTTACGAGCCGTGTTTTACGCTCTATTTTTTACGCCACATTTTTACGCACCGTTTTTACGCACCGTTTTTACGCCCGGTTTTACGCGCCGTTTTTTCGTCCGGTTTTACGCGTCGTTTTTTACGCCCGGTTTTACTCGCCGTTTTTTAACACGCCATTTTTAGCCCCCGTTTTTACGCGTCGTTTTATCACCCGGTTTTTTTACGAGCCGTTTTTTACGCGCCATTTTTACGTGCTTTTTTTTACGCGCCGTTTTTTACGCCTCGTTTTTTTTACGCACACGTTTTTAAACTTTTTTTATGGTTTTAAACTTTTTTTTTACGAAAACTTTTTTTACGGTTTTAAACTTTCTTTTTACAAAAAAAATTTTTTATAATTTTTTTTACAAAAACTTTTTAACATAGAACAAAAATTTATACGGAAATTTTTTTACGGTTTTAACCTTTTTTTACAAAAACTTTTTTTTACACACATGTTTTTTAAACTTTTTTACGTTTTTTGACGAAAACGTTTTTTTACGGTTTTAACCTTTTTTTTACGAAAACTTTTTTTACGGTTTTAACTTTTTTTTAGAAAAACCTGTTTTACACACGTTTTTTTAACTTTTTTACATTTTTTACCAAAACTTTTTTTACAGTTTTAAACTTTTTTTTACAAAAACTTCTTTACAATTTTTTTACAAAAACCTTTTTACAAAATAACAAAAAGAGGAGAGAGAAATGTGAAGAGAGAGAAATTGAATAGAGAGAAATTGAAAAGACTTTAAAAAGAGACTTTATTGAGGAGAGAGAGAGAGATGATTTGATAGTTTTGATCAAATGACTATATTACCCTTTTGATTGTTATTATCTGATTGGTGGAGAGTGGTTCTCGCAACTGGGGGTGATTTTCATTTTAGCGGCCTCATATATATATACATATATATATATATATGGGGCTAGGATCGGTTAGGAACCTCTCTTTAGTGCGAGAAACGCGAGAACCAATGTGAACACAACCAAAAATACCTAAAAACACACAAATGTTTTTGGGTTATTGGATTTTAATAATCCGAAGTTTCACCAGTTGGCCACTAATAATCCCAACTTCAAAAATTCCCATGTGACAATCCTAACTTGTAAGATTTTGGCCCCCAATGATCCTTTGCTAACGGGGTTATAACCCAGTTAGTTTTTTGCTGACATGGCTGATGACGTGGACACAACTTTGTTATTTGTTGACTTGGCTGCTTATGTGGCACCATCACCACCTCCACCTACACCTCCTCCTCCTCCACTGCCATCACCATCTCCTCCAGCCACCACCATCTTCTACCACCATTACCTCCGACCACCTCCACATCCACCTCCACCGCCACACACAGTCTTCCACCACCGGAAAAACACTATCACCTCCGACCACCTCCATCATCTGCCACCGGAAACCTTTGTCACCATCACCACCTCCACTCCATCATCTTTAAACTTTACCACTAATTTCTATTGATGAATTCTTCAATCCACCCATGGTCCTGCTGATGGTGACAAAGGTTTCAATAGAAATTAGTGGTAAAGTTAAAAGATGATGGAGTGGAGGTTGTCACACCCCAAAAACGTCACAGCGGAATTTAAAACGTAGTGGTGACGGCCCGTTTCTATCTTGATGTTTGATGAATTATATTGTTGGACATAATTACTTATTTAAAACATAGATTTTCAACTTAGCATCCCAAAACACGACATAACCATGACATGATAAAGTTGTCTTTGATCCTCACGGATCTTATTACATTTGTCCCAGAAAGTTTTAAAGTTAGTCCAACATATTTAAGTGACAAAACATGCATCAACAACCACAAGATACGCCATGATTCCCGAAGCCGAACTCAAGTACCTGTAGAACACGTTTAAAATCAAGTGTCAACACAAAGGGAGGTGAGTTCACGTAATCAAAT
Organism: Helianthus tuberosus; assembly: GCA_030545235.1. NCBI lineage: Eukaryota > Viridiplantae > Streptophyta > Magnoliopsida > Asterales > Asteraceae > Helianthus > Helianthus tuberosus. Next base: position 32,564,922 of record CM060392.1, read on the forward strand.
TAAATAATTTGATCCTAAGGAAAAGCTTTCTAATTATGTGTTTATAATGAAACATCCATATAATTTTTAGAAAGTCCATTTATTTCCTTAATAAAATCCATGGGTCATCCGTCGTAGGTTTTCCAGCGGAAACCTCGACAATAGAGCATTTTCCCAAGTTTTGTATATTAAATTTATAGTGTCAACGTTCAGACTCGTATGTTAGCTAGACAATACGAACTATATATTTACCATGCAGGGATAATCAATGCTAGACAATAACCAGAATTTAAATTCGTCATTTGACTTGACACGAGGCGATCAGTCACGACGGGGTTGTCAACCCGATAGATCTACCAACAATTCTTCGTGTGCAATACTTAATCGATTAAACGACATCATTGGCGCAGGGTCCATATTGAGACCATATATGATGTCTGCCTCATGTACAATATATATATATCCTACTAATATGACAAATTTAATATACGATGTTGTGTGAATCCCCTGAAATCCCCACCGAAATGTAAGCCTATGCTGTTACTTACTCTCTTTAGATCAAGCAAATTCGTTCCAGCTATTCGGTTGTTTTCCCCCAAACATATATTCATCAAAAACGTTTTATCTCGAAACGTATAATTTTTCAAACTCCATATATTTTCAACGAATATAATTTATATTAAAAGGTATGTTTTAATCCAAAAACATTATTAAACCCTTTTTTGGCGTGTTGCACCCCCAAAACATATACAAAGCAGTAAAAGAGGGGTTTAGTGACACTCAACTTTGGGTGCGTATTTTAAATAGCGCAATCCCACAGTTTGATTTCTACACGTCCTATTATATGTAGGAACGATTTATAAATCAATATATCACAAAATCCTAAGTTTCTCTGTTTCTTAGAATTTTCACATAACTTTGAGATTTTCTCGAAAAGTTATCGTTTTTTATTATGTTGGCACGTTAATATATATATATATATATATATATATATATATATATATATATATATATATATATATATTTAAGGTTTTGCGACTTGAACGATTTTATTGGTGACCGTAATCATGTAAATCCATTAACACTCCCGTTTACACGTAATATATCTACGATTTGTGCGTCGTAACATATATACATAAACGTTCACATAAATTATTATCAAAATACGCGTAATCTCGTTAACTTATCTATTTTGTCATTTTTAAGGCAAACATACATAAGATATCTTATATGTATCAAATTTCATGCTTGACAAACAAGTTATACATTTAACGCGATTTTACCGTTTCTACCACATAAAACGCACAAGTATACATGCATAATCTAAATTTCCAATATCATGTTAAAACTTAACATATTTTCACATTCACATGTTTAAATCACATAACACATTTTAACACATAAGTTTCACCCAAAAATTACCCATACTAGTGTTCATTGAAAAACGTGTATTTTAGCGATTCGGTAACGTTTTCGGGCGTCGAAAGTCACGTATGACCAACCAAACACCAAGTAAACTTAATATTAGTCAAATACTTGTTTTTAAACTAAAAATATTAGTTACTTACTGATCTAAATCAGTTTCATAAAAATCATTCGAAAAGCAGATTTTTGACCGTTTTAACGCATAGTTTTGCGTTAAACGTTACTATAATCATCCTAACTCGGAATGACTTGATATTTTAACACAATACATGTTATTTACTGATTAGAATAGTGATTATAACCATATTAGTGCAGTTTTTTTGTAAGTCACATAAATCATGCGATTTCACGTATTTTTACAACTCCTAATGCACCAAGTACAACATGCAAAGCTAGAAAACATTATGACAAAGTTTAATACCATTTTAACACTTCAAATAATTATATTTTTAGTGTTTAGAATCTGATTAAAAATCATCTTCATCATACCATACATAAATCATCATTTCATGACCATTCATCCACATGCATGCTTAAGTACAAACATCTAATGCATTCAAATCACATCATCATCAACATGCATGAACTAAATTATATCTATCATGTATTTAACTCATGTTCAAACATTTAAGAACATCATCATCTTCATATGATCATCATCTTATCATTTCTTCATAAATGCAAGACTTATATATATATATATATATATATATATATATACACATACACACTTATATTCTTACACATTTAAGATTTAATCAACAAAAACTTCACATGCATGCATATACATACACATATATAGGTTCACATATGTATACGCACACATGATTTCACATCTTTACTTTCACATGTCCATTCATATGATTAAAACCTTTTTAAAAGTTCTCAAAGTTCACATACACATCATATTTCAACATCTTATCAACAAGATCATATCAAAAATCAAAACTCATATTTTTACATATATTTATATACATATATACGGCCACACATACCTACATATACACAACCATTTTATTTTATTCCAAAAACCCATTTGATTTACTTTTCAAGTTTATGTTTAAATCCAAGAACAAGAGAAACTTTTTACTATCATCTTTTTTCACCAAGAATCAAGAACATTTTTAAAAAGATTAGTTTTTATACCTTCAAGATTCAAGTGATTTTTTGAATAAAAAAATGATATTATGCTTGGTTCTTGCTTGAAAGTCCTTGGAATCACCTTTAAACCTTCAAATACACTTGAAATCATCTTGAAATGAGCTTGAATCTCCAAGAACAAAGTTGGAAATTCAAGAACAAAGAAGAAAGGGGGTGTTCGGCCGTGTATTGTAGAGAGAGAGAGAATGAGATGAATTGTTTGAATGTGTTATGATGTTTCTTGGTTTTGGAAAGATATTGAAAGTTTTGAGGGGCTTTGTCATCATGCACCTCCTATTATGACCAATAAGAGTTTGAGAGAGGAGAGAGAGAATGATGCATGGCTGCCAACTAATTTTTTATGTCTCCCATACACACATATTTCGTATATATATATATATACACACATATACACAATCTAGACCAAAAACTGGTATTTTACTGGATACCGGGTATTTTATCTAGCGTTTTAACCTCGTTTTAGTGCGTTTTAAATTATTTTTATCATTCTATAAAAATAATCACACAAAATTATTACTGAAATAATTACCAGTTTCCTTGACTGGCTGCGTTGACAGTATTTTGTCAAATACGCGCAGTATCGCGCGGTACACGCTCAAACTCGAAAAATAGAGTTTCTTTGCGTTTTTAATTATTTTTCCTCACGAATATGATTAAAATTACCATTCTAATCATAACAGATTATTTTTAGGATTTTAACACTGATCGGGTGGTCACCGATGTTCGTTTTGCATTTTAATCGTTACGCGATAAGCGTTTATTTTATCGAAGCCAACATAATTTTTATCAATGTTTGGATTCACCAACACATTAAATATCACATATAAATATCACAATAAGTCAAATATAGCCTTTTTATTTATTCATGACACGTGTTACATTTGTACGGTACGGCCTGAAAAGCCGGGTGTCACAGTCTCCCCCTGTTTAGGATATTTCGTCCCCGAAATTTTACTCTACAGGTTTTGTTTTCGCTCTCGCTCTCGGTGGAAACACTAAGATCAGTCTCGTTAAATATGTTCTTGTAGTTTCTGCGAGAAACTTTTGATTCTTACGAAGAATCCTCGTAGACCTTTATTAAATAGTCCCATTTCCTAATTTCTCGTCTCAACGCTCTCTACTTTCTCCAAGGTTCATCATTTACGAGTACTTAATCAGAAAGAGTAAAGTCAATGTTCCACCGAATCAGGTTTGACATATGTGTAACCACATATATGTTGTCCTATACCTAAGGTAGTCTGAGTCTACATACAATTGATCCAACTCGAGATGGGCTCTCGAAAGTATCTAATCTCATGAGCTCGTTTTCTTCCCTTCTTGCATTTATTTCAAATATCTTCTCTCCACGGATTGCACAATCAATAAATCGTATATACTATTAGTAATCTGTAATCGTCTCTCTGGTTATCAACATAACTCTTCTAATCATCCGTACTGCTTCTACGGTATTTCAATAAACTTCCGTTTATCTTCTAAACAAATCTCAACAAAGAATATAATCAGTGTATTATCCATTATACACTTTCTCAGACTGGACACATGAAACACATCATGTATTCCACTCAATCCTTATGGTAGCTTGAGCCTATAAGCGACTGATCCAACTCAAGATGGGCTCTCGAAAGGACCTAATCAATGTGGCTCAGCTTTTCTTTCTCTGCTAAGCCTAATATGTCACACCCCGACCGCGTTAAAACAACGAAACCGCGACGGAAACGTCGGGGAGTGGAGCAACAGAATTATTGTTTCACAACCATGGATTAAAAAGTTTTGTTTTATTGATTCATTAGATAATTTACATTGTCTTAAAACAAAACAAACAAGTTAAATATAGTCTATCATCGTTATTAGGTCACTAAGGCCTTGTCCAGTCCTAAGTGAGCATGCATCCTATTCGTAATCAACATCATCAATCACCACCTGAAATATATGTAAAAATAAAGTCAGCAAAGAAATGTCGGCGAGCACATAGGTTTTGTGTGAGTGTCAGATTCATGGCTCGTTTACATGTTGAAATAGCTCGTACAACTTCGTTAATTGATATCGGAAAACCTTGTTTTGTAAAACTTTTGTATTGTAAAATGAATAACCAAGTCATAACATATTTGATTATAGTTTATAAAACCTCGATGCCATGAATCTTAACTCAAAACATTTGTTTATGTAAACCCAAATCGTAAATCGTTCTCGTAATAAAACTCGTATGGTTTATATCGTTTAGCAAACATCGTTGAGTGTCTCGTTTGAAAATCGTTCGTCCAAGTAAACTAAATAATGCCACGGAATGTAATAAGATAAAAGCACTTATATATAAGAAGTACCAGCGGCGTATCTACCATGCTTTTATCACGTTACACCCGTCCCGTTATCTAAACACTAACCAAAAACCAATCGTTTATTCAAATCGTTTAACTTGTTCAAATCGTTCTAATCGTTCAAATCATTCACTCGTTTCAATCGTTCAATCATTCAATATCGTTTATTCGTTCAAAATCGTTCATTCGTTCAAATCGTTCTCGATTTAATTGTGAAAACTACTTTTGGTCGTCTCGTGGAATACATTCAAACCTTCGTAACTCGTCCATCGTTCAACTCGTATTAACAAACCACCAAAGGGTAAGTTAACAATTTACAGTTTCAGTCGTTACCCACATAACCCCCATACATAACCATGGGTGCAGTCCAATAACAGGATTTGTCAGATCCTATGGTACCTTAACCTAATACTGGTCGGCTCGGCCAAAGCTAATGAATGTCATTCGTTATGTAAATACGTCCAACAAGTTCGTTCACATTATCGAAATCGTTCTTGTTTAATATAAACCATAGTATTCGTTTTTAGAAAATCGTCGTTAAAAGCATCGAAATCGTTTAACACATATGAATCACCCCAAAACAATTGAAAACAGTAAAAGGGGAACTATGTACTCACATCGAAGTGCAAAGTATCCTTGATTAGTTAAACTAGCAAAACCCGAGTAAACCAAGGAAATCAAATAGCACCTAGTAATCGAATCGCTAAGTTAAATAATCGACACCCTAATCAGAAGATCGGATAGAATGAGGTATTGTAAACCAAATGAGTATTGGAACTCATGTGATATGGTTTAACAAAGCCTACATTCTAAATCGGAACCTATCCTTAGTGCTTTCGACCCGTTACGACCCATTAAGGTAGCTTATGCTACTTTAAGGCGTCGTTCGCGCAAATGCGCGTTCAAGACGCCTAACTAGTCCTATGACAAGTATTATATGCCTAAATATGTTACATAATCAGTTAAGTGACAAAAGTTTGAGCTACATATGCTTAAAATCCAATTATGCATTAAAAGGGCATTTTGGTCATTTACCTAAGGCATATAAACTACCTATCATACAACTAATTAAACTAAGTGACCATAAGGTATAACCTTGGAAGGTTATTGCCTATACAACTATGGTCACATAATATGCTTGGTCGGATCCTAACGATCGACCAAACGGGTCGGGTTCGAAAGTCTAAGCGGTTGTTAAGACCGCTTATCTTACGACCCTATACAAGCACTAGACTAAAAGTGACGAGTTAAACATGTTTTGAACATGTTTAACTAAGTTAGAAAACAGGTTTTGATATCAAAACAAAGTGTTTTGATACCCAAGGATAGTTTCGTCTCAAAATGCGCATAAATGGCATTTTGACCGAAACTTCGACTCGTCACTTCGACTAATCGACGTGGTAATCAGTAGGTATAGTCACCAGGGACTATAACCATCGTGATTACGCTCACGTTGCAAAGTTCAAACGAACTTTTTTTGACCAATTCATGGTCAAAGCAGAAAGTCAAACACTGTTTGACTTTCATGCTTGAAATACATGAAAAGCATAAAAGTATGAAAGAAGCTTACAAAAGGTCCAAGCAATGAAGATTTGATTCAAATTGCTCAGGTATGAAGTATGAAAACCCCAACTTAGAGCATAAATTGAATCAAGTGTGAAGAACCAAATGAAAACCCATTTCTATTTATAGGAAGATTGGATCATCAAGATCATTCCAAGTGTTAGGAAGGTGTAATCTTGACCTTACACTTGTGCACATGGTATTACAATACAATGGAAGTCGAAAACCAGCTCCAGGTATTGAGAATTTTGCAAAATAAACCCTGGAAATCAACCCTGTTGCTGAAACTGAGTTGCTGATTTTGGTCCTCTGTCACGTGGCGCGACAGGGTGACCTGGGCTCGGCGCGTGGCTCGGGGGAGCTAAGTTCCAAGTTTCCAGAATTGTCAAAACAGGTCCCTGCATGCATAAAACTTGATTTTTGACACGTTTAAGCCCCGTTAACCCCATTTCAAAGCTCTAAAATGAAGTTAAAGTATAGGGAACTTAAAATACGCTCAAAAACATCTCGGATGTCGGTTCGTTTGGTCGTACGGTTGCGTTATTCAGTTAATTACAATGAAAACTCGAACGGACGCAAAAACGATCCAAATTACACGACGAATGGTATTTTTGCATTCCAATCACTAAAATAAAATATTTTAATCATCACAAAAAATTTTGGATGTCCGGATATGTTCAGAACGCAAGATATGCGCGAAAATGCAAACTTATGCACTTTTTGACGCTTTTAGTCCCGGTTGATCAAATAAGTTTATTTTCGCATACCGAACCCCTCAAAGCCTATTTCTAAGCTATTTAAAGGATATTTAGGGGATGTTTAACTTATGATCAAGTTACAGAATGTTCGTTACTATACAAATCGGCATAGTTTCACAGTTCGACACAAATAGTCCATGCGATCGAATAAACTTGTTTTCGACACATCAAACCATCCAAAACTTATTTCTAAGTTATGTAAAGGTTATTTAAGGTATGTTAAGCCTATGTCACTATTCCAGAGTGTTTGTCGCGTTAAACTGATTACGTTTACGCATCAGTTTGCGTATAACTTTTTAAAAAGCGATTTAAAGCTTGAAATCGAACTCGAATCAAATTGTAAAATCATCAAACACAAATACACATATATTGACACCAAAACACATCGTTTTATCGATAATTGAAATTGTTTTACATCGTACATCATTTACAAAGCACAATTGTCACAGTCTCCCCTACTTTAGGAAATTTCGTCCCGAAATTTTAACTAGAGGAAACTTGTGAAAAGAAATTATGGATATTTCGCTTTCATTTGGTCCTCACGTTCCCAAGTAAACTCTGTGCCACGTTTGGACTCCCAGCGAACTTTGACTAATCGTATTCGCTTGTTCTTCAACTGCTTGACTGCACGGTCCATTATCTCCACAGGTTTCTCGACAAAGTGCATCGTTTCATCAATCTGAATCTCGTCGGGTGGAATGTGAAGATCAGTATCGGCTAAACACTTTCGCAAATTCGACACGTGGAATGTTGGGTGTATATTCCCAAGTTCAGGAGGTAGCTCTAGTCGATAGGCAACCTTTCCAATTCTTTCAACAATCTTAAATGGTCCAACATATCGAGGTGCAAGTTTTCCTTTCTTTCCAAATCTCACCACTCCTTCCAAGGGGATACCTTGAGTAGGACACAGTCTCCGACTTGAAATTCCAAGGGCTTGCATCGCATATCCGCATAACTCTTTTGACGGCTTCTAGCTATCAGAAGATTATCGTGAATTTTCTTGATTTTATCTGTTGTTTCCAGAATGAGCTCAGGTCCAGTAAGCTGAGCTTCACCGATCTCATTCCAACAGACAGGTGAACGACATTTTCGATTGTAGAGAGCATCGGACGGTGCCATATTAATGCTAGCATGATAACTGTTGTTATAAGAGAATTCAATCAACGGAAGATGAGAATCCCAATTACCACCAAAGTCTATCACGCATGCTCTAAGCATATCCTCCAATCTTTGTATCGTCCTCTCAGATTGTCCATCTGTGTGGGGATGATAAGCAGTGCTTAGATTCAGTTGAGTTCCCAAAGCAGATTGCATGGTCTTCCAAAAATGAGATGAAAATCGAGCATCACGATCGGAAATGATATCCAAAGGAACACCATGTCGAGATACAATCTCATCAACATAAATCTTGGCAAGTTTATCAGCAGATAGATCCTAACGGATCGGTATAAAGTGAGCTGACTTCGTTAATCGATCGATAACAACCCAGATAGCATCATGACCTCTAGATGTACACGGTAACTTAGTGATGAGATCCATCGAAATGTTCTCCCACCTCCAAACCGGTATCTCTGGTTATACAAGCAAACCAGATGGTCGTTGATGTTTAGCCTTGACTTTGAGACAAGTTAGGCATTTTGATACATACAAGGCAATATCCTTTTTCATACCAGGCCACCAGTACTGAGTACGAAGATCCTTGTACATTTTGTCAGCACCAGGATGGATGGAGTATCGAGACTTGTGAGATTCGTCCATCACTAAAGAGCGAAGATCGTCTTGTTTCGGAATCCACAAACGATTCTTGAAGTAGAGTAACCCATCGTCTTTCGTTTCGAGTTTAAGCTCAAGTTGAAGTGGTAGCTCATATTTCAATAAGCCTTTGGTTACACATGATCGTTGAGCTTGAAGGACACGAGATTGGATATCGGATAGAGTTTGAACAGAATGAAGCTTGACTCATTCCTTTCGGCATAGCGCATCGGTTACAACATTCGCCTTACCAGGATGGTAGCGAATTTCACAATCGTAATCATTTAATATCTCAACCCAGCGTCGTTGCCTCATGTTCAGCTCCTTCTGATTAAGAATGTGCTGGAGACTTTTGTGGTCTGTGAAAACCACACATTTCGTACCATAGAGATAGTGTCTCCAGATTTTGAGAGCAAAAACCACAGCTCCCAACTCATGATCATGAGTCGTGTAGTTTTTCTCATGAATATTCAGTTGTCTTGATGCATAAGCTATAACTTTACCTCGTTGCATAAGAACACAACCAAGGCCTAGATTCGACGCGTCACAATAGTCAACAAAATCATCGTTTCCCTCAGGCAAAGATAGAACAGGAGCATCACATAGTTTTCGTTTCAGTGTTAGGAACGCTTCTTCTTGTTTGGGTCCCCACTCAAAAGGCTTATTCTTCTGAGTCAAAGCAGTGAGTGGAACCGCGATCTTGGAGAATTTCGAAATAAACCGACGATAATAACCAGCAAGACCAAGAAAAGAACGAACTTCTGTCGGTGTCGTCGGCGTGTTCCAATCCTTAATAGCAGCTATTTTGGATGGATCCACATGAATACCCTGCTCGTTAACAATATGACCCAAAAACTGAACTTCTTTAAGCCAAAATTCACACTTGGAGAATTTAGCAAATAGTTGTTCCTTCTTCAGGAGTTCCAGTGTCAAACGAAGGTGTTGTTCGTGCTCGACTCGAGACTTCGAATAAATGAGAATATCGTCAATGAACACAATGATGAACTCGTCTAAATAAGGTTTACAAACCCTATTCATTAAGTCCATGAAAATAGCTGGGGCATTCGTCAAACCAAAAGGCATGACAGTGAACTTGTAGTGTCCATATCTCATGCGGAATGTAGTTTTGGGAATATCTTCTTCGAGTACACGAAGCTGATGATACCCAGATCACAGATCGATCTTGGAAAAACATGTAGCACCTTGCAGCTGATCAAAGAGATCATCAATTCGTGGTAGGGGATATCAATTCTTGATGGTAAGCTTGTTAAGCTCACGATAATCGATACACATTCGAAAAGACCCATCTTTCTTTTTCACAAACAGGACTGGAGCGCCCCAAGGTGAATAACTTGGTCGGATGAATCCTTTATCAGATAACTCTTGAAGCTGTTTTGATAACTCTTGCATCTCAGACGGTGCAAGACGATAAGGTGCTTTCGCAATCGGGTTAGCATTGGGTACAAGATCAATATGAAACTCGACTCAACGAACTGGAGGCAAACCAGGCAGTTTATCAGGAAACACCTCTGGATAATCTCGAACAATCGGAATATGTTGAATACACTTGCTCTTGCCTTTCTCTTCGGTGACATGTGCCAGAAATGCCACATATCCTTTTCGTAAATAACTTTGAGCTTTCGTACATGACATGAGTTTCAAACCACTAGACGGTTTCTCGCCACGAACCTCTAAACCTTCACCAGATGTAAGAGGAATACGAATGATCTTATCAAATCAAACCACCTCAGCATGATGTTTAGTTAACCAATCCATCCCTCTGATAATGTCGAAACTTCCAAGTTGCATCGGTGTGAGGTCAATAGGAAAAAGATGGTTATCGAGGTTCAACTGACAATCACGAATAACAGAATCGAGTACGAGAGGTTTACCAGTAGCAACTTCAACAGATAAGGGTTTCCTCAGTTTAGTTCTAGGTATCGTAAGTAAAGGTTCAAAAGATAACGAAACAAAACTTCTATCGGCACCAGAATCGAAAATAACAGATGCAGGTTGATGGTTAACAAGGAACGTACCATTAACAACCTCGTTGTCAGCCCTTACCATGTTTGCATTCAAGTTGTACGCTCGCCCACGAGCGGGATTCACATTAACATTGACATTCGGATTTGCATTCGCGTTCACCAACCTCGGGCAGTTGTTGCGGAAATGACCCATCTCTCCGCAGTTATAACATGAACCAGGTGAAAATCTAGTAGCATTTCCCCGTACCTGTGCTGGATTCTGAGCAGCTTGGTTTTGACCCAAATGACAAATGACAAATCTAGTAGCATTTCCCTGTATCTGGTGCCCATTTCTATCTTGATGTTTGATGCATTATATTGTTGAACATAATTACTTATTTAAAACATAGATTTTAAACTTAGCGTCCCAAAACACGACATAACCATGACATGATAAAGTTGTCTTTGATCCTCACGGATCTTATTACATTTGTCCCAGAAAGTTTTAAAGTTAGTCCAACATATTTAAGTGACAAAACATGCATCAAACAGATGGACGATGTTAAACATATTTAAGTTTTAAAGTTAGTCCAACATATTTAAGTAATACAGTTCTAATCACAAGCTTTACACAAAACTCTATTGGAACCGCTAATCACCCCAAATTTTTTCATTTTTTTACTTGTCTAGGTTTAACTTGGGAATTTCAAATTCTAAAAAGGTTATATTTTTACAAATTTACAACCAATAGCGTCGTGATAAAAAGAACCAACATAAGAAAATTATGAAACGGCATGACAAGCTTAGTTAAAAGTTGATTATATATACTTGATCACATAAAAACCCATTCCCACAAAAGTGAGTTTTGAGCCTTTATTGAGCATACAAATACATATCTTTAAACTAAATGCTCATTTTTCGTTTCTTGTGTGAATAGCCGCTTGGTTCTTACGACTCTAGAACTTGCCACGACGATACATTCCCAGTCCTTACCAACTTAAACCCGAGTAAGTAAATGATGGAGGCATTAGGACTAACCCTTTTTATTTCTACACCATTATTTTTCTTTTTTTTACCACCTACCCAAAATCCCCCTAGTTAACCCCTTTGAGCCTAAACCTTTTCATTACTTAACCCAAAAACAAACACCCTTTTTACCCACCAAAACCCTTTTTATTTTAAACCCTTTTGTTTTAGTAACAAGCTCGGTTTTTCGTATGACTTTTCAAAAAAAAAATGTTGATGATGAAGCAAAAGAGAAATAAACAAACAAGTTCATCCAAAATAACTTTGTTTGAATAATGGCTTCATCAAAATAAAAATTGCAAAAATAAAAAGTCTTACGAAAACCGACGCTTTTTACGCCTTTCACCCTTTTACTAACCACTAACCCAACCACATACCTTTAACCCAAGCCTAACCCTTCACCCAAAAGTCCTCTTGATATTTACAAAGGTATATAGTTAAAAAGGAGGAGGATTGATTGCTTGGTAAGCCTATGGTAGGAGTAAGTTCCATACCGCTCTCGAGTGATTCACTAAAATACCTCTTCGGCCGAGTGTTGAGTGATCCCCCGTGAGGTATGTGAACTTGTATATAAGTGGAATTTTAAAAAAGGCATGTTATGCCCTGATAAGTAATTTATCTTATGTAATATTTTAAATAAATCATGACGAATAGGATTGTAAATAAATAAAAATAAAACTTAATAAAGAATCTTGGAAATCCCGACACTCTATGACAAGCCCAAAAACCTTCTCTTCTACACATTCCATTTGGGAGTGTAAAGCCACATTATAAAGAGTTTTGTTTGAGGACAAGCAAAGATTCAAGTGTGGGGGTATTTGATGTGCACAAAATGCAACATATAAATTACATCAATTGTGGCATAAAACTAACCCTTTTTTAGTACTAATGTTGGAAAAAGTGTGTTTTTGTCTTCCTTTTGTATTTTCAGGATTAAATGAGCTCAAATTAACAAAAGAAGCAAAAAGACAGCTAAATCTAACACAAATACAAGAAAAGGAACAAACGTGGCATGCCCGACCCCCCGACAACATCTTCCCAAGCAAAATCAAGAAGACAGAAGGCTGAACACGCCCCGTGCTCAGTAAACACGGGGGCGTGCCCAAGTGCCAGCATAAAAAACAAAGCTATAGAAGCTTCTATCGCCCACCACGGGGCCGTGCTCAGCGGACACGGGGCCGTGGTCAACTATAAGATTCGCAGAATCCAGGCAAATCTTGATAGTACAGATATGCTTCTGCACACGGGGGCGTGCCCAGCGGACACGGGGGCGTGGTCAACTAATGCAGACAAACTGCAATTAATGAAGACAGAGAAGGAGGATGGACACGGGGCCGTGCCTAATGGACACGGGGCCGTGTCCGAGCTACTGTTCAGCCTATAAATAGGGGTGCTTGGCTCATTTGCAAACCATCCCTTGGCACACCACCTCTCTCACACTTCACCCACCACCCACCACCATCACAACACCATCATCCACCACCATCATCCATCATCCATTGTCCATCATAGAGTGTGTGAGTTGTCTCGGGATCCAAGATTGATCGTAAGAGTTCTTGACAATCAAAGGCCATGTTTGCCTAAGTCTCTTACATCACTTGGTGAAGACAAGTGTCTAGTGTAATACTTTTTATTTTTAATCTTTTCGCACTTTTTACTTGGTTATGTATTAATGACTTTAATAACTAGTTTCTTATGTTGAAGGTGATTCTTCCTTATCGTTTGTCCGTGGTGTCTTGGCATTATTTTACTGTCTATATAAAATAAAAGATTTTCACCATTCATATCTCCACGGTCTATATGGAGGTATGTTGGCTACCTGGTCGGGGGTTAAGGGAACGGTTTGGTAAGAGTCTTGCCTTGTTCAGTGTATAGATCCTGCAAGGACCTGGGTCAAATTTAGTAGGACCTCCTTCAATACCCACCGGTATTGGATGGCGGGGGTCCAAACTCTTTGATCCCCTCATATGTAAGCTACTATTAATACTTTAATCCGGCTACTTAGGACTGTATCCTTGCTGACTCAGACTACTTAGGCGAGGGTAACGTCACCTTCAAAATAGGGGCCTACCATAATATGCATTAATAACTTAATTAATTATCTTTCAATAATCCGACCCTTTAGGATTGTATCCTTGCTGACTCAAACTACTGGGTTGAGGGTAACGTCACCTTCAAAAGAGGGGCCTACTACAATAACTAAGATAATCTCTTAAAAAGTGCAAAAGTGCGGAAATAATCAAAGGTTACACTATACACGAGTCGGAGCCAAGTGATTCATCTTGTCTATCTGTTTTTACTTTTATTTTATTTTTCAGCATTTTAGTTAGTTTTATTTTTCTTAGTTTAAAACCTTTTTCTAAACTTTTGATTTGATTAGACGTTGAGGATAAACCGGTACTAAAAGCTCTTGTGTCCTTGGACGACCTCGGTATCTTGCCAACACTATACTACGCTCACGGTGGGTGCACTTGCCCATATGTGTGTTTGGTGTTAGTAAAATATCGTGTTTTATAAATTTAAAACTTGGCTAAAAAGTGTTAAAAAGGGCTTAACATATACATTAAAAACTAATAACACTCACGCACATCAGTCATCAATCACTAGTATGTTTTATTTTGAACAATTTAACAATTGAAGGTGGAGGGATCTTGGGTTTCAAGACGAAGCCTTCAATTGTTAAGTAAATATGGTTAAAAACTAATTGTGCTTTTGGTGGATGGATCTCGGTTTGAGATGAAACCAAAAGCACAACCTTTTGCAATGTTAATAATAAACTAACTTTTTTGGCTTTATCCATTGTTGTTTATTCTTATTTTGCAAATCTTATTATGTGTTGTTTGATTTGAATGTAGTTTCAATTTTTAATTTTTAATATAATATTTCTAATATTCTGACCAAATATCCTGAAAATATATCCTGGTCAGGATACTCATAAATATTCTATCAAAACTTTTTTCAAACATAGTTTCAAAAACTTAGACAATTTAGATAAGGCTTTTAAAGAATAAAAAGGAGAGATCATACCATAAATAGAATACATCTCAATCCTTAGACTTCAATTCTTTTGCAACCTTTCCATCGAAGATGTCCCCAGTCTGGGAAACTTAGTAAACCAAGTCCAGATTTGATCCTTTAAGCTTTTCACAATGCCTTGAGAGGAATGTCCCCTGTGCATATTGTTTTAAATACTTAGGAATTTTTGTGCATCAATCACAAATGATTTTACACTTGTGTATAACTTTAGCATTACAAGGGATAGACCCTAAATATCCTGGAGATAAATCCTCAATATTCTGGGGATAAACCCTAAGTATGCTGGGGATAATCCCAAGTTTTCGTGCGCTACAGGCGGGAGTGTATAAACTCCAAGACTTAGAAAGGTGAATGTTATGGGTGAAATTCTGAGCCCATATCCTGGATAGTATCTTGAATTATATCTTTATTATATGATAAATATTCATACTCAAGATGCTGACTCAGGATATTGGTAACATTCTGATGTGGTATCCTGAGGGTCACTAACAAATTATATGCAGGGAGTACGAGTACAAGTCCACAGCGGTCACGAAGACCTCTTTCCCTGAAGACTCGGTCTAAGTTATTCGAAGAAGAACATTGAGGCTGCTTTACTTGGTCTCCAACGTTAACTAGGGAATATTCGCTGGCATCCCACAATTATAGGAGATTTTGTTTTCATTTTTTAGCTATAAATAGACGGATAAACCAGATCAAATAGGACATCACACTCACTACTCTCGAGCTCTCATACTCTCTCTCGCAACTCTCACTTTCTGAAAAACATTGTAACACTTAGTAACGATCTGGTCAATATCCTGCACTGTATCCTGACATTTGAAGTAATAAGAAGAACAAGGCAGCTGCGATTGTCAGCTCCCGAGGTTTTGTGCCGGCGATCTAGATTGATCAAGGGCTTTCCTCGTACATCTCGTGTCACCCTTTACTTTTGGTCATTGTTTGATCATAGATATAGCTAGATATCCTGAGCTATATCCTGAAAAACTGTCTTTTGCAAACAACTAAATCAGGATATTTTCGATACCCATTCTTAGCACACTACCTCACTTAACTAATTTGATCACTAAATTGCTTAGGTAATTTTTGACCAAAACAATTTGGCGCCCACCGTGGGGCAAGTGGTGCTATTTCTACTAAAAGCTTTTGCAAAATCATTACTTGGTTTTATGTTTTCAAAACTTTTTGCTACACTATTTTCGATGGCCTCAAGATCAAACATGAGCTCTTCTACCGTGTCTGCTACAACCTCTGCAACAATTGGTTCGGTGCTTCCACCACCTCCTCCGAGGACGCAAGCCTCTTCACAGCCTCAGGATGTTATCCCCACCCGGAATGTTCAGGGATCTACTCCTGTTTTGGCCTCTAATGATGAAATTCTAACTTTATTTGGTAGTATACAGGATCAGATGAAGCAACAGCAGGAGACCAACCAAATGCGGATGAGAGAGATACAACTCTTGAAATCCAGCTCAAGCAGGCCCGCTGAGGATACTGTCACTCCCTTGCAGCCCAGAGCTTTGAACTTCAGTTCGGCAGTATATACTGAGGATAACAGGGGGAATATTGTGCCTAGCCATTCCCAGAGTCATATTCCTGAGATACCCTATTTGGTTAGGGTGTCAACTGTAAGAAGTTCAGGATATGCTTCAGGATATGGCCAGAATCCTCAGACCAGTAACGTGTCTAATAATACTAATACTCTTACTACTAATGGTATTGGATCTTTGCAGGATGCATGTAAGACATCAGCACTTTCCAGGGAGCTTCAGAAGTTAAAGGACATGATATCTAGTGTACCTGGGGTAGTCCAGCCGATTCCAGAAGTATCCCAGGATAGCCGCAAGATATCTCGATTTGCATATCCTATATGTGATGCTGAAATCCCAAAGAGATTTCAAACACCCAACATGAAGCTCTATGACGGGACCACGGATCCTGAAGAGCATATTGCTCAGTATAGGGAAAGGATGGAAATTAACCCTATCCCTCCGGATCTCAAGGAAGCTTGCCTCTGCAAGGGGTTTGGCTCTACTTTAACAGGATCAGCCTTAAAATGGCTCCTAAACGTTCCGCCTCACTCAATTACATCATTTGCTCACTTAGTCAATTTATTTAATAGTCAATTTTCTCGCAGTCGAAGTTTTGAAAAACTAACCAGTGATCTCTACAGGATAACTCAAGGACCTCAGGAATGTGCTCCAAAATTACCGAAGCAATTTAGTGATCAAATTAGTTAAGTGGGGTAGTGTGCTAACAATGTGTGTTGAAAATATTTTGATTATCTTGTTTATAAAACAGTCTTCAGGATATAGCTCAGGATACCGAGATATATCAATAATCAAACAATGAGCAAAAAGGTAAAGGGTGACACGAGATATACGAGGAAATCCCTTGATCAATCTAGATCGCCGGCACAAAACCTCGGGAGCTGACAATCGCAGCTGCCTTGTTCTTCTTATTACTTCAAAGTTCAGGATACAGTGCAGGATATGATGCGGATCAACTAAGTGTTACAATGTAATTCGAGTGTGAGTGTATGTGTTGTGAGTAATTGCAGCTAGTAGAGAGCTAATAGAGAGCAGAAGTGTGTGTCAAATTCGTGTGTTCCTACTGATCTGATCATTCCTTTATATAGCAAAAGAAATAACAACCTATCCTAAAAATGGGGGATGCTTCGAATATTCCCCTATGAACGTTGGAGACCCTTTCTTTGTGGCTTCAACGTTCTCTTCTCAACAGCTGAGTCTGAGTCTTCAGGAGAATCAGTCTTCTTGACCGTTATAAACAAGCCTTATTAATATGCACGTGAATTAATCAGTTATTACCAGGATACTGCATCAGGATGCTACCAATATCCTGATCCGGTATCCTGATCATAATCAAAAGTAATACAGTCAGAATATAATCCAGGATATATGTTCAGAAAACTACCCATAACACTAGTGTTCATTGAAAAACGTGTATTTTAGCGATTCGGTAACGTTTTCGGGCGTCGAAAGTCACGTATGACCAACCAAACACCAAGTAAACTTAATATTAGTCAAAATACTTGTTTTTAAACTAAAAATATTAGTTTACTTACTGATCTAAATCAGTTTCATAAAAATCATTCGAAAAGCCGATTTTTGACCGTTTTAATGCATAGTTTTGCGTTAAACGTTACTATAATCATCCCAACTCGGAATGAGTTGATATTTTAACACAATACATGTTATTTACTGATTATAATGGTGATTATAACCAGATTAGTGCAGTTTTTGTGTAAGTCACATAAATCATGCGATTTCACGTATTTTACAACTCCTAATGCACCAAGTACAACATGCAAAGCTAGAAAACATTATGACAAAGTTTTATACCATTTTAACACTTCAAATAATTATATTTTTAGTGTTTAGAATCTGATTAAAAATCATCTTCATCATACCATACATAAATCATCATTTCATAACCATTCATCCACATGCCTGCTTAAGTACAAACATCTAATGCATTCAAATCACATCATCATCAACATGCATGAACTAAATTATATCTATCATGTATTTAAGTCATGTTCAAACATTTAAGAACATCATCAACTTCATATGATCATCATCTTATCATTTCTTCATAAATGCAAGACTTATATATATATATATATATATATATATATATATAGGGAGAAGATCATGCGAGAACCACCTCTTATTGCGAGAACCAATGTGAACACAACCAAAAATGCCTAAAAATAGCTAAAAATCACACAAAATTTTTTTTTTTAATATTTTTTATGTTAAAATCGCTACTTTTCGAAGCCAAAAAAAAAAAAAATTTTAAAAACTTTTTTTTTTTTTTTTTTTTTTGCTTCTAAAAGTAGCTTTTAACATAAAAAATATTAAAAAAAAAATTTAGATTTTTTTTAGATTTTTTTAGGTTTTTTGGGGGTTTAGTTTTTAGCATTTTAGCTTGGGGGGGGGGGGGGGGGGTTTAGGTTTTTGGGGGGTGGGGGAGGGGGTTTAGGTTTTTTTGGGGGGGGGGGGGGGTGGGGGGGTTAGATTTTTTTTAGGTTTTTTGGGGGTTTTAGTTTTTAGCATTTAGCTTGGGGGGGGGGGGGGGTTAGGTTTTTTTTTTTGGGGGGGGGGGGGGGTGGGGGTGGGGGTTATGTTTTTTTTAGGTTTTTTTTAGCTATTTTAGGTTGTGTTCACATTGGTTCTCGCGGTTCTCACAATAATGGTGGTTCTCGCATGAGCTCCTCCCTATATATATATATATATATTTATATGTATACGCACACATGATTTCACATCTTTACTTTCACATGTCCATTCAGATGATTAAAACCTTTTTAAAAGTTCTCAAACTTCACATACACATCATATTTCAACATCTTATCAACAAGATCATATCAAAAATCAAAATTCATATTTTTACATATATTTATATACATATATACGGCCACACATACCTACATATACACAACCATTTTAATTTATTTTATTTTATTCCAAAAACCCATTTGTTTTACTTTTCAAGTTTATGTTTAAATCCAAGAACAAGAGAAACTTTTTACTATCATCTTTTTCACCAAGAATCAAGAACATTTTTAAAAAGATTAGTTTTTATACCTTCAAGATTCAAGTGAGTTTTTGAATAAAAAGATGATATTATGCTTGGTTCTTGCTTGAAACTCCTTGGAATCACCTTTAAACCTTGAAATACACTTGAAATCATCTTGAAATGAGCTTGAATCTCCAAGATCAAAGTTGGAAATTCAAGAACAAAGAAGAAAGGGGGTGTTCGGCCGTGTATTGTAGAGAGAGAGAGAACGAGATGAATTGTTTGAATGTGTTATGATGTTTCTTGGTTTTGGAAAGATATTGAAAGTTTTGAGGGACTTTGT
Organism: Helianthus tuberosus; assembly: GCA_030545235.1. Classification (NCBI taxonomy): domain Eukaryota; kingdom Viridiplantae; phylum Streptophyta; class Magnoliopsida; order Asterales; family Asteraceae; genus Helianthus; species Helianthus tuberosus. The sequence continues at coordinate 32,584,786 of CM060392.1, forward strand.
CATCATGCACCTCCTATTATGACCAATAAGAGTTTGAGAGAGGAGAGAGAGAATGATGCATGGCTGCCAACAAATATTTTATGTCTCCCATACACACATATTTCGTATATATATATATATATATACTTATATACACAATCTAGACCAAAAACGGGTATTTTACTGGATACCGGGTATTTTATCTAGCGTTTTTAATCCCGTTTTAGTGCGTTTTAAATTATTTTTATCATTCTATAAAAAAAATCACACAAAATTATTACTGAAATAATTATCAGTTGCTTTGACTGGCTGCGTTGACAGTATTTTGTCAAATACGCGCAGTATCGCGCGGTACGCTCTCAAACTCGAAAAATAGGGTTTCTTAGCGTTTTTATTTATTTTTCCACACGAATATGATTAAAATTACCATTCTAATCATAACATATTATTTTTAGGATTTTAACACTGATCGGGTGGTCACCGACGTTCGTTTCGCATTTTAATGGTTACGCGATAAGCGTTTATTTTATCGTTGCCAACATAATTTTTATCAATGTTTGGATTCACCAACACATTAAATATCACATATAAATATTACAATCAGTTAAATATAGTCTTTTTATTTATTCGTGACATGTGTTACATTTGTACGGTACGACCTGAAAAGCCGGGTGTCACAGAGGTGCTGATGGTGACAGAGGTTTCCGGTAGCAAATGATGGAGGTGGTCGGAGGTGATATTGTTTTTCTAGTGGTGGAAGACTGTGGGTGGAGGTGGAGGTGGAGGTGGTCGGAGGTGATGGTGGTAGATGATGGTGGTGACTGGAGGAGATGGTGGTGGCAGTGGAGGAGGAGGAGGTGGAGGTGGTGATGGTGCCACATAAGCAGCCAAGTCAACAAATAATAAAGTTGTGTCCACGTCATCAGCTACGTCAGCAAAAAACTAACTGGGATATAACCCAGTTAGCAAAGGATCATTGGGGGCCAAAATCTTACAAGTTGGGATTGTTATAGGGAATTTTTGAAGTTGGGATTATTAGTGGCCAACGGGTGAAACTTCGGATTATTAAAATCCAATAACCCAATTTTTTTTTATTATTTTTATATAAAAATCGATACTTTTTGTTTCTAAAAAAAATTGAGTAACAATTATGGATGCACATGTGCATATATATCGTTTATTTGACAAATTCCGTAATACATTACCATTATTAGACAATTGCACTTTCATTTACATTATCTCCGTAATACAATACTTTTTACATTAACAATATTAGAAATGCACATGTGCATCTATATGTATGAACATGATATAACGTGTTTTTGGTACACTAATTTTAATACACTTTCCTTTTCATCTATTATATCATCCATAATACACTACAATTACCTTCTACTATCCATAATACACTACCATTACCTCCTACTATCTATAATACACTACCATTACCAATATGTATAATATTTTTCATTTTATGCACATGTACATCAGCACCCTTCATACCAAAACAAACAACATATTACATCATAAAGTGACAAATATAACCAAATCATCAACCACTAGATATAACTAACCAAAAACATGTATATTGGCCAACTTAATCATTTAAAATCACAAACTTTTTGTATCAAAACACGTTATATCATGTTAATACATATAGATGCATATGTGCATTTTATATATTGCTAATGTGATAACTGTCACTTTTCCGTACATTCCGTACACTAATTGAACAGTAATCTGTGCTTTAATAACTGTGCATGATCTAGTTTACAAGACAAATGAAATTCTGATTACTGTTATATACATACAATGGCATTTCATGTTGCAAAACTTTTATTGTTGCTACATGCAACACGATATAGTTCTAATAATGCACAGAACATAATTGGCACCATTATCAGACAAACTAAAAATGCTGACGAAGTTCAGTACATAGACAGACAGTGTTTTGAGGCCCAGTATGAGCCAGAGACTACGTATTACACTAGTATAGTGTGTAGGGAAGAAAGGACCACAAAACTGCTTTTCTAGGTGATAGATAAAGTGCCGGAAAGTGCCTAAAACTCACTCAAAGTGCAGAATTCTGCATTATTCAGCAAAAATCAGCATTTTAACATGCTAGTAATGTGCAAAAATATGGCAAAATGGTCATGTATGCTTTCCTAAGTGTCGGGAATTAAAAGTGTCACAAAGGGGTACTTAATGAACATTAAACGGAATAACTTGACACTTTAACAAACCGGTATCTAACCGAACAACCGGACATTACCCGGGACACCAAAATATTGCTAGAAGCATTGTTTTACTTTTTCTGAGCTAGTCATGGTTCCCGAACACCCTAACATACTACATAAAGCATCCTACACTTAAAACACTAGACTTTTACATCTTAACTTCCACTAAATTACCTACTTACCATTTAAAAGTTACAATTAACCCCCCCCCCCCCCTTTGATGTTTACGGCCCAAAGGTGGCCCCACCCCAAGATTGCATAATCTTTTCTAAATCCCATTTGATCTTGATTGGATTTCTTTTAGATCTTGCATGTACTTTATGAAACCTAATGACCTTTGGGTATTAGATAAACAAGGTTATAAGAGGAACACATTAGATCATTAACACTTCATCATCTTCATCACCTACACTCTCTCACCTTCTCCCTTGCTCTTGGCCGAGCATAGTACCCCCACCACCACCATTTTTTGATCACCATCCATCCAATCCAAGACCATTTTGAGGTGTAAGAAGCAAGATTAGAAGGTGTGGAACTTGTGGATCATCAAGGACCTCTTCCGTTTGCTTTTATCCACTCGATTTTCATCATTGTTCTTCCCTAGCTTGAAGCTAGTTGTAAGATCCTTTTTAACACTTGTTACTTCATATTTTTGGTGGTTAAAAGTTGTAGTATGTTGATTAACACATGAACCATAAAAGACATAAACTTGAATCTTGAAACATAAGATGAAATATGATGAAATCTTGTTGAAATAAGGTTGTTTAGTATATGGATGATGATTGCTTGTTGATTACTAGAGATATTGATGTTGATCACTACATGGAGCTTGCTAGATTGTGATTAAACACATGATCTAGCAAGTTAGGGGATGATTATGTGTTAACACAAGAAGATCATCCTCATACATAGACATGAACTTGAAAACAAAATGATTTCTTGAAAAGTAATAAACAAAGTGAGCTAGTAAACTTATAGATCCAAGATTTGTGAATGATTTTCCAAGAAAACCAAGTTCAAAATATGATTTTTGAAAGATCATGGCTTTTACTAAACTTACACTATTTTTGGTGTTGAAATAAGTGTAGAAATACTAGAGAAACAATAAGAGGTTATAAATAAACATTTTTGTAAAACATGTTTACAATTTGTAAACATCTAAAACTTCCAAGAATGAGGTTTATCAAGAAGTAAATATATTTTAAAGGTTAACTAAACCCACTAAACGCTTTACCAAGTTACTACAAGTTTTTGTGAAAAAGATCAAGTTCATGTTATATTGTAAAGTGTATAGTTTTTGCACTTGGTAAATGTAAGATGTTTAAGGTATGATTGTTGATTGTTCGAATGATTTTTGAAAAGAAAATGATATGCTAAATAGCATGGTCACCTCCATTTTCAAGGGAGACTATGGCGAAATTTTCTAAAAATGCAAACACTTAGAAAATATTTTCTAGACAAGTATTTACAAGTATGTTTTAAACTATGTTTTTCAAGGTAAACCTTGCCATAAATTTTGTTACAAAAAAAATACAAGTATTGGATGTTGGTTTTTGTCAATAAAAATGGATAAATATATATTTAGAATATATATTTTATGTTAAGACACTTGTGTGGATATTTGTATACTTTGTGGAATAGTTATATTATTTTAGGGTAAAATAATATAACTTACAAATACCAAGAATTTACAACTCCAAAATAATACCAAAAATCACAAGGAATGAAATATAAGTTACACACTTAATATTGCGAAACCGAACGATAAAACGTAACTTATGAAATATTCCGGAGAATACCGTTACAAATATATTTTTGGTAAATATCATTTTGGATACAAGAAATGAAAATATGATTTTTGTAAATGTTACCAAAGTATATCATATTTTCGACAAAGAGAAAATATATTATTTTTGGGAAGTTAAAATATATTTTCTTAGAATATTTAGAAGATATATGATTTTTGAGGAAAATACATATTTTCTTGACAATACATTATTTTTGGGACAAAAAAAGTTTAAATATATTTTCTGAAGTAAGACTTGAAAATATATTATTTTGGAAACTACAAATACGAGAATACAAATACACATGTATGAAATACTCCCATCCTTGGGAAGGAAATACGAAAATAAATACTTGAGAAGTATTATAACTTTGGATAATGTTAAAGACATAAAGGAAACGTAACTTAAAACATGAATACTAAGGCAAGGCACGGCCCGCTCGTCTAATAGACCCCAGCACATTGTAGGTAGTCGTGTTTGCTGACGAGATTTGAGTTACGAGTACTGAAGACGCAAAACAGTGAGTTCATGCTCCCCCTTTTCTCTTAACTGTTTTTGGTTTCTCGGGGGTGTAATACATGTACGAATGCTTAAATGGTATGAAATGCCTATGAAATACTAGATCATGTGAGCATAGACTTAATATTGAAATGCCATTAATACTTAATTAGGGACGAGGGTTAGATCTAACGGGTACGGCCGAACCCCACTCATGGTCACAACTAGTACCAAGTAGTGCTTCGGAGTCCCAATCGAGGTTAATCGACACAGTCGAGGGTAATCGACGCAGTCGAGGTTAATCGACACAGTCAAGGGTAATCGACACAGTCGAGGGTAATCGACATAGTCAAGGTAAATTGACACAGTCGAGGTTAATCGACACAGTCGAGGAAAATCGACAAGGGTATATGCCCACTCATTACGAGTGCTCCCTATGTCCTCACATGCCTTAAAGTCCTTGTAAAACATTCATGTTCATACACGCTTTTCATACCTGTTTACAAAGGAGTCTCTCAAAGATTTACAAGATTACAATACTCATACAAAACGCATGAACTCGCTCAACTTTTGTTGATGTTTTCCAAAATTACATGTATTTCAGGTGACAGGATGGATCTTGGGCGCGGGTGTCATAACTAGAAGTAGACTTCAAGTTTAGATGTCATCCACTTTTGTTGGTTTGTAACCCAGTCGAAGGTTGTGTTTTAAAACTTAAATAACCAGTGTATGTAATACTCAAATTTTATGAATGGATGAACATCGTTTTGATCATGTAGTTGTTTATTACGATTGAATGCAATGATATTAAACCAGTCACACATCATACGCTTCCGCAAAAGTCAGGGTGTGACAGCTAATGTAAAAAGTAGTGTATTACGGATGGTAGTGTAAACGAAAGTGTAATCGTCTAATACTGGTAATGCATTTTGTGTGTTTTTAGGCATTTTTAGGTTTTTTTTATGTTCACATTGACTCTCATAGTTGTCATAATAAGAGTGACCACCCTATATATATATTCATCAGCCTAAACAATAAACTTTTTTTTTTGTGGCCTCTCTAGATGGACTCTATGGAGTCCCCCTCTTGCACTCCCTTTAAAACGCCCCGTGTTAATTTAGTTGATACCACTTTTTTACTATAATTCGATTTCATTAAGACCGTGGGGTATGGTGGGGCTTGGATTGGGGGCATGAGTTGACACGTGGAACTTGAAGATCAACAAACCCAAAGCCAAGTTGTAGGGGGTATGGTGGGCGTGGCTGGGCTGGCGTGGCCAAGCCACATCAACATTTTTTAATATATATATATATATACTAGCTTTCTACCCGCGCGATGCGGCGGCGGAGCGATTTTCAATCGGATACTCGTTTACCGTTAGTTTATCAGTCGTTTCGTTATATATTGTAGGGGTGATCATTGTTCGGTTTCAAATCGTAAAACCGCCAAAGGGCATACAAGACACAGGTTATTGGCGGGAACCCGCCATATTTATCATATAAAGTTTTTTTATACGTTAAATATGGCGCGCTGTCGCCAATCTTGTATGCCCTAGGAGAGAAGCACCTATCTTCGCCCTACAAAGATGAAACGTGTGACCTGTAGAGGGTTACTTGCGGGTTTCTTAAGTCATTTACTATAGTATGCTGCTCTACGGGCTTCCCCCTCAAGATGATTTTGAAGTTGTTGAACTTTCTAAGGTACAACATAGAAGCGTATGCCTGAAAAACAAAATCATTATATATCGTGATTACGCCAAATTAAAAACATGTTGAACATATGTAAGTTTTTAGAAATAAATAATCACCCTTAACAAATGAAGAAGGTGTTACGAAGAAAGGCCTTCGTCATTGAGCCATAAGTTGTATATGATTATCTTTGTCCTGTGTGAACCGATGTCTTCAAACTGAAAATACAAACAAGTGTTGAATAGCAATTTGACATAGTATACGTCATCGAACATGTTATGACCAAACTGAATGGGTCTGTTAAGAAAAAGCATATTAAAATGGGTTCACCGGCTATATTTGTTATCATGACGATCACCGGCTATATTTGTTATCATGACGATCACTGGCAGTGGCACGGGTGGAGATGACGGCAAAGGTGGAGGTGGGAGTACTAACAACGCAAATCAACACATTTCTAAAAAAACGGAAGAACATTATGAGACGTTTTGAACAAAATATATTAAAATCTGAAGTAAAAGCAGGAAGGACCATATGAGACTTTTTGATATGGGTCAAAACAAGCGGGTCGAGAGATAAATTGTTGAACCATTTATGTATATATTTTTTTATGATAAAAGAAAGAGAGAGAGAATCTCTTTTTACCATTTTAGAAACATTAAACTAACACAATTTGTTAAGTTCATAAAATATTTAAAAAAGCCTCACATTGGGAAATTGATGATAACATCAAACTCTAGTAATTATTCCCAGCGAGAACGGGATCGGTTTCCGATGCACTTGATATAGCAAATGAAAAGAAAAAAATTGCTTAAAAGGGTTTTGGTGTGTGTGGGATTTGTTAAAATCATTTTAAAACTATTAAAAAATATTTACTTAAACTTAATCTAAATTTTTTTTTTAAAAAACTACCTTTTTATGAAGTATCACTTTATCATTTTTTAACAAAATTCATATTAGTCGGGAACTCAATAAATATGTTAAGTTCATAAAAATTTTAAAAAACCCACCTTTTTATGAAGTATCAGTTTTAACCAGAATTCATATCCGTGGTCGGGAACTCAATAAATTTGTTAAGTTCATATGAAAAACCTAAATTAATTACCCTTCTTGTGATAAATTTTAAAATATAAACCCCAATTCCATTATTTCTTTCTCAGATGGTGGTTCCATCACCTAAACCATATATGCATATTTAAAAGATTAATTAGTGAATGAAGGTTTAAAGGTGCTTTAGAGTCTTATAACATACATCAGTAATACAACAATTAATTCCCCATACATCAAACATAATTTTCTAAATACACCAAGCTGCCAAAGTTCCACCAGTTAATGCATCCAGTATCCTTCAGTTTGGAAGGATGTTTGATCCACTCAAATGAGTTCTCTTTCACCTCTTTCACAATTTTGATGACTAAATCGCTCACTCAATTAAACACTTTCGCATTCTGAGGCTGACACAACATAAACACATATCATCAAAGTTTAAACGTTAAACAAAAACTAAATAGGTCAGATAAAACTAACTGCTACATTTCGTCTGTCTCTTAGAAAAAGTCTAAGGCACAACACATGGGTAAAAACTCAGACGTCGTCCAATCCAACCCGTTTTGAACCGCATGTAAAAAAAAGAAAAAGTTTCAACATGAACAATCTTATCGAAACTGTCTAGATGCACAACCAAAAAAATAAACGTTCCTTCCAACCGACCCATCGAACTGTGTTTGTTAGAATCAGAACATACAGTCACAAACAGTTTGTTCCATAGTTATATTATCATTCAAAGTTCCTTTTATTGTACAAGCTACACGCCTACACCAAAGAGACGCCAGAAAATTAGTTTACTTTAAAGTGAATATCGTGTTCACAGCCGACCCACTAACTTTGTTTTGACCATTCTTCATAAGTAAAAATGTGTTAAGTTATGTTTATAATGCAATGTTAAAACAAATAGTATTCTTGATCTACGAACAAAAGGATTTAGACCCATTCGAACCATTAGTTTTTTAGCAGAAAATATTAATTTGATCCGTTCCATATGTAAATGGGCCAGAGAGACAGAGGCTGCCACCTCTAAATGCAACTGTTTAGCAAGACCACTTTGGTTTTAAAGGTAGGAAAATAGTACCTGTTGATGTTGTGGTAGGGATTGTATGGTTTCAACTATTGGTAATTTGTAATCCCTTGACAAAACAATAGCGCCATCTGATCAGCCGAAAGTGTGATTATAAGTGCAGCATTTGGAATCAGAGCTTAAGTTCACGTCAGGGTAATCAAAGCAACATCTGCAAATGGCCAATGCTTCCTCAAACATGCCCCTTCCTCCTCTGCACATAACACTTAGAGAAAATCATATCAAAGCTGATAGATAAATCGTAAAGCTTTGAACATCTTCATGAAGCAAACACTTACTGCAATATACTTGATAAGGCCAATTGTACGTTACTATTTATACCTGAGGCCTGGGTGTCCCTGCATTGAAGAGAGTGGGAGAAGCATGTGTGAACCCAAAGTCAGACTTCATATTGACTTTTAATAGTCAAAGATGTCAAGATCAAACCTGAAGGGACAGAATCTATGCCTGCCAGACTCTCTGAAACGAATAGAACCTTCGAGATTTTTCATGCATTCGTCCATGCGGTTGAAACAATCAGCAACATAGGAACCTTGCTGAGCTGTAACCTGTGAAACCATCACTAAACCGCATTAGCAAAAAGAGAACTATAGCTTAGTGATTAATTTAAGAGTAAAATGCCATTTTCATCCCTCAGGTTTTTTTTTTTTTTTTTTTTTTTTTTTTGGGGGGGGGGGGGGGTACCTTGCTTACACAGAGTACAAAAGCCACTGAGAGCAGTAACCATAGATACCCAATCATCGGGGAGTTGTGCTGCTATTTGCTATCCTCCTAACGGAGCAAACTGACCAAGATGCTTGTACTTGCATAATAAATCATGAGGCATTAAGTGTTCGATCCCAAAGTCAGACTTCATATTGACTTTTAATAGTCAAAGATGTCAAGATCAAACCTGAAGGGACGGAATCTATGACTGCCAGACTCTCTGAAACGAATAGAACCTTCGAGATTTTTCGTGCATTCTTCCATGCGGTTGAAACAATCAGCAAGATAGGAACCTTGCTGAGCTGTAACCTGCGAAACCATCACTAAACCGCATTAGCAAAAAGAGAACTATAGCTTAGTGATTAATTTAAGAGTGAAATGCCATTTTCGTCCCTCAGGTATTTGGGGGGGGGGGTACCTTTGCTCTTACATGTGTAGGCTTCATTTCTCTCGCTGGATATGCATGCTCTGGCAAACCAACTTGCAAAGATGGATCTACCAAAAAGGCTTTTCATGGAGGCAGATTTGTTCCCTCCCGTGCAGGTATCTAGTTATTTCAACCCATTTACTTATGAACGGGTCGATTATGGTTTTTAGTATTACTTGTAATGGGTCAAATGGATAAAATAAGAAAATAGCTCAAAATAAATGCTTTGATGGCATTTAATCTAGCCGAAGTGTGTTCAACTTTAGTTTTTTGGCATAAAACCTCTTCAATCATTCTATTTGGAAAAATCTTGGTTATTTTTGACCCGTTAGTTAAATATAACCTGGACTGAACCATTTATTAGCAAATGGATCGAGCAGGTCTAATGGATAAACAAAGAAAATAGCTTAAAAGGAAATGCTTTGAAGGCATTGAAGTTTGCCCAGAGTGTACCCAGACTTCATATTGACTTTTAATAGTCAAAGATGTCAAGATCAAACCTGAAGGGACGGAATCTATGCCTGCCAGACTCTCTGAAACGAATAGAACCTTCGAGATTTTTCGTGCATTCTTCCATGCGGTTGAAACAATCAGCAAGATAGGAACCTTGCTGAGCTGTAATCTGTCTCCCATCTGCAGCTAATCCAGCTACACCCTGCAGCAAGTAACATCAATTCAAACACTTTTACTTGCTTATTGGAAGTATTTCAAAAGCAATCAATACTTTTACTTGCCTATTATAAGCATTTCAAAAACCTAAATGATATTTAGCTGACCATATTGATCATTCAATACATTTGAGTTGCATAATTAGTCATGAAAACACATAACAGACCTTTAAAATGAGCAATTACAGAAACAACACAACAATGAACAAACTGAAACATAATTCAAATTTACCATCCCAGAATGACGATGCACCGAATGAATTCTACGATTAGATCCAGGCAACATCATCTTCGACGCAATCAGCTTCTCTACTCCCTACAATCCACAAATCACTCAAAATTATTCAAAATCATTCAGGAACAACAACAAATCATTCAAAATTAACAAAAACATATAAAACCAACAATCCACAGAATCATTCAAATATAACAAGTTTTTTATCAACATAATCATTCGAATTCGAAATCATTCAACATTAACAGGTTGTATCAACATAATAAACCTACAATCCACAAATCATTCAAAATTTACAAGTTATAATCAACATAACTTTATCCCAGTCTGGATTTTTTTTGTGTCCAAAAGACCCAGGACTATGTCAAATTTACAAATTAAAGGGCTAGATAATGTGGTGTTAACAGAAAGAGCTGAAGCAGATAATGTCAAATCTACTTCTCCATACATATTCTCAGATGGTGGGTTTGCAGCCTGATAACATATTTCAAATATTTAGAACAATCGGCTTGCAAATGAATATAAAATAAAATAAAAACAGAATCTTAAGCTTACCGAATTAATTTACAGTTGAGAAGGTGGTGCCACCAATATCCATAAACAATCCTGTACAACATTCATGACTAAACTATTAAAATTTCATAAACACTAATTGCTACCTTTGGGACAGTTGCCGCTGTCAGCAGGGTAGCCATTCTCCAGCAAATCTGTGGATCCCTTGTTCAAATCTGTGGATCCCTTGGTGCCTTCGACATCTGAAAAGCATATAGAAACTACCGTGAAACATCATAACTTGCCACATATATTCATTAAACGGTATCAGTTCTTACCAAGTTGCCAGATAAAGCTTGTGATAGATCTCATGAAACCCTAGATCTGCTCATCAAACGGATCTGGTGATAGATCTCATGAAACCCTAGTTCGCCGAGAGAGAGAGAGAGAAGATCTGATGTTATTTTGTGAGATGTGTGAGGAATGAGAGAGAAAGCAATTGGTGATCCGTGTGAAGTCAAATGGACGGTCCAGATGATGATCCGCGTGAAAAGGTGAAAAACATGGACGGTTGTAGATGATCCGGGTAAAGGGTAATTTCTTTGTGTTTTCTTGTGCTTTAAGTGTTGTACATTGTGCATTAAGTGTTTTTTCAACACCTTGTTGAATTACCATTCTATCCTTCATATATCCTTATTAAAGTAGTATAGATTTATTTATAACCATTAAAAACTACATAAACATACATAATAATTATCAAAATAAAAAACAATCATTCTTCGTCGGTTTCGAACCCAGGAATCGTTGAAACATGATCCACCAAATCAGATCGAAGGTTGTGATGTATATCCCTTGACTTGATCAAAAATTCATTTGCCGCTTTATCTTCGTCTGTTACGTTACCTGGTTGGGGGTCATCGTCATCATAGTAGGTAACGACCGCTCTACCTTCATCCTCCAAAATCATGTTGTGAAGAATGATACATGCGTACATCACGTTTCCAACCTGATCCTTGTCCCATAGTCGACAAGCCATTGCCAATATTCGCCACATTTTCTTCAATACACCGAATGCTCGCTCGACGTCTTTACGTGCAGCCATTTGGACCCTGTTAAACTTTAATCTCTTTGGATCTATGGTACCGTGTTTTGTGAACGATTTTACGAAAACCCCCCACTCTGGGTAAATCCCATCAACTAGGTAGTATCCATACACGTACTCAACCCCGTTTACAAAGAAAGTTCCTTTGGGTCCTATACCATTTACCCGATCATTGAAAAGGGGCGAGTGGTTTATGATGGTAATATGATTATGTGAACCTGGCATACCGAAGAACGCATGCCATATCCAAAGATCTTGGGACGCAACCGCTTCAAGCATGATGGCTGGCATCCCGTGAAATCCACTCGTGTGAGCGCCTTGCCATGCGGTAGGACAAAGTTCCCAAGGCCATTTCATACAATCTAAACTACCTAGCATCCCGGGTAGCCCATGATAATCTGCGTGATGTTCCAATATTTGTTGCATGTCACTAAACGAGGGCTTTCTCAAATATCTTTTCCTATAAAGTTCTAGAATACATGAACAAAAGTTGTGAAGACTTTCTCTAGCTACACGTGCAGACATTTTTAAATAGTCATCCATAATGTCCGAACTATTGCCGTACGCTAACTGCCTAAGTGCGGCCGTGACCTTTTGCCACGTACTAAATCCTAATTGCCCGGTTACATCCGGTTTTTGTTGGAAATAAACATACTTCTCCTCAAGATCTCTAGATATCCTTAAAAATAAGTTTCTACTCATACGAAAACGACGCCTAAACATTTTTTCATCATACTTAGGTTCCGCTGAGAAGTAATCGCTTACCAACAAATTGTTAGCGGTGTGCCGTTCACGAGCGATGTACCTTCTCCTCCGTTTAGGTTGCGGTGTCTCTTCCTCATCGTCTTCGTCTTCCACGATAGCTTTCACCACCGTCGCGATCGTTTGTAGAAATATTTCCGCACCATCGTCAGATGATGATGACGATACACTTGAACTTGAAGAACTCATGGCAAGATTGTGTTTTATGTGTTTGATATTGTGTGAGAAAAATGTTAAATATGGTAAGGTATTTATAAAGGAATTTTTTTTAAATGTCCCCACCGGCTAGTTTGAATTGGCCATTAAGAGCCCGCCATGTTACCTTGCTAGACCCGCCCCACGCCCGGCTTCAAACCCCCGCCCCTTGGGCCACGCCCCAACCCAAGCCCACCCGGGGTGGTGGCTTGGGCGTTTTCCCCCAACCCACGCCCCAACCCAAGCCCCATACCCCACAGTCTAATCATTGTTTTAGATTGTAATAAAGCCGGTTAGTATTAATCAGTCTAATTAAGAATATTTCTATTTTACTATAGATCTAATAGTCTCGGTTCTTCAGTTGATCAGTTCGATATTTAGAGCTACTCTAAATCCAACCAAACTGAAAAAAAAAATTTAGTTAATCCTTAAATAAAAAACCAAATAGTCGGTACTAATCCGGGCTCTGATTTGGTTTTTGCCTCTATATGAAATACGATATAAGAATACTAGGTTAGAACCCCGTGTATTACACGAGTTGAATAAATATAATTTTATATACTAAGTAATAAAATAGTTAAATCTTTTAAAAACTCTTGTATTGCACGATTTGAATAAACACATGTTTTACACGAATAATGTAATCCGTTAAAACATTTAGTCATCAAGATGTGTTTTATAACAAAATGAACTTTGAGGTACTATTTACTTATTGTAACATCTCACTTTATTTTTTATTAGGTTAGAGAGTTGCATATTACATGATTTATAACATTTTACTTTGTTTTTTTTATTTATTATTAGGTTAGAAACTTACGTATTATCTTATGTTGGATAATCAGTAGAAAAAAAAAAGAAAAGAAATATTTTAGTAAAAATATTAAATATACAAGAGATATATTAGAAATAGGATTCTTTTTTTTTTAACGGCTAACTGCTTTCCACGTGTAAACCCACCATTTCGGAGCTATGTCCAAAGGCCGACTACTCGACCACCGCTAGAAATGTATAAAAAATATATATGTTCGACATGTATTGAATAAATCTTTTTAACGAAACAGTTGATTAAAATAAATATTTTTATTTTAATATTTAATTATCAGTTATCCTTGTCCTTATCATCAAAATATAAAAACAATTAAAACTACCAATTAAATAAAATCTTTATCTTTATAAATATTTAAAACGCTAATATATTTTTTAGATTTTAATATTAATATATAATTATAATAATTTATCATTAAAATCTCTTCAACAAATTTAAATTTAATATTATCAATAATTGACTTTCCTTAATAAATATTTAGAAAAATAATTAAGAGTGCCTCATAGAACGCCACGTGTCCCTAACATGGTTTCTTTTATTATATGTATAGATATGAAATATGAAATACGATATAAGAATATGGGGTATGGGGCTTGGGTTGGGGCGTGGGTTGGGGGAAAACGCCTAAGCCACCACCCCGGGTGGGCTTGGGTTGGGGCGTGGCCCTTGGGGCTTGGGTTTGAAGCCGGACGTGGGGCGGGTCTAGCAAGGTGACATGGCGGTCTCTCAATGGCCAAACCAAACTAGCCGTTGGCCAAGGGCTATGTTAAAAAAAAAAATTATTTTTTCACTATAAATATCACACTTCAATCCCTATTTTTACCACATTCAACCACAATACACTCCACATCTTCTATAATCATCTTCAATTCTCCTTCTACAAAACGAAAAAAATGCATTCTCATAATCGTGATTATGACCCGAACAACCCGTTTGCATTCCAAGAAAATAATCCTAGCCCACCACCCAATCGTCCAATGCCTAGTCCATTTTTAATACACTCCTCTATGCCCGTTGAAGCGAGTTATGCATCGTATACCGGGAATCGTTTGTTTACTAACTTTCCACACACCGACGATTTGAAATTTCTATCCCAGCTCATTGATCACCTAGAGGGTGACGAGTTGCAACTAATCTTGGAGATGAGAGAAGAGATAAAGAACAAATATAAGCATTAGGAATTTTTTTTATGTAATTTTATTTATTTAAAAATATTAAAAAAAATTAAATTTGTTGTTTTAAAAAATATTCAAATATTCAGTTTGGGTCAGCCCAGCGAACCAAAACAACGCCCCAAACCCCCGCCCCACCATACCGTCTTTAATGTGGGTCAGCCCAGCGAAGCCCCCCCAAGCCACGTGTCAACCTATGCCCCAAACCCCCGCCCCACCATACCCCACGGTCTAATACTATGGGGTATGGGGCTTGGGTTGAGGAGTGGGTTGGGGGAAAACGCCCAAGCCACCACCCCGGGTGGGCTTGGGTTGGGGCGTGGCCCTTGGGGCTTGGGTTTGAAGCCGGGCGTGGGGCGGGTCTAGCAAGGTGACATGGCGGGCTCTCAATGGCCAAACTAGCCGTTGGCCAACGGCTATGTTAAAAAAAATTATTTTTTCACTATAAATATCACACTTCAATCCCTATTTTTACCACATTCAACCACAATACACGCCACATCTTCTATAATCATCTTCAATTCTCCTTCTACAAAACGAAAAAATGCATCATCATAATCGTGGTTATGACCCGAATAACCCGTTTGCATTCCAAGAAAATAATCCTAGCCCACCACCCAATCATCCAATGCCTCGTCCATTTTTAATACACTCCCCTATGCCCGTTGAAGCAAGTTATGCATCGTATATCGGGAATCGTTTGTTTACTAACTTCCAACACACCGACGATTCCATACCTAGCCCGTTTCCACAAACGCGCATCAACCTTTCACCAACCTCCATCAACCTTTCCCAAACCGAAACCGTCCCCGAAACTCAACCACCCAACGATGGTCCTTCCGCCTCAATAGTTCCCAAAAAGAGAAGTCATAAGAAAAAAACCGAGGCAGAGAAAACACTTGAATCCGTCAAATGAAAACAACAAAAATGGGTCGTTAATGAAGAACTTGCATTGGCGAGGGCTTGGTTTCAACAATCTCTACATCCAACTTTAGGTATTCTTAAATATTTTCTAGCCCTTATTTTAATATTTTTGGTAATTTTTTATATAACTTTGTAATATATTAAATTTTGTTTTTATTAAAATAGGAAATTCTCAACATCGAACCCATTTGTGGGAAGCGGTTAGTAAAGCATTCCATGAAGAAATGGGAAGGGAGGCTTATCGTGAAAACGATAGCTTATCCTTGAAGTGGAGCGAGATAAGCGGCCAACTTACAAAATTTAGTGGCTTTTTAAATAAAGCAAAGCAAAACCCAAAAAGTGGTGAAACCGAAGCCGACATTGTGACAAATGCATTGGTTACATTCAAAACAAATGTGGGATGCGACTTCCGTTTCATACATTGTTGTGAGATTTGTAAGTTCCATCCAAAGTGGACGAATATCCCCAGTGGTAGCGAAACGTCTTCCAAAAGGTCAAGGGCCTCGTCCCAAGCCCAATCTGATGCACGAGATCAAGAGTTTGAGGACCTTTTGGATGCTTCGCCAAACCAGCCTAAATATGGAAGAGATGCCGCAAAAAGGCGCGCTCAAAATCAAGATCGGGTACGGCATCGCCTTCAGCTGGGGGTTCGGGCTCGCGTAGGGGAATTTACAGCGATCAGTTGGATGACATTGCATGCAAGTTAGATACATTCAACGTATTCCAACAACAAAGGGCCGAAATTCGAAAGAGCAAAGATGCTAGAGATGCCCTGAAACAAAAACGGGATGATTTGAAATTTCTATCCCAGCCCATTGATCACCTAGAGGGTGACGAGTTGCAACTAATCTTGGAGATGAGAGAAGAGATAAAGAATAAATATAAGCGTTAGGAATTTTTTTATGTAATTTTATTTATTTAAAAATATTAAAAAAATTAAATTTGTTGTTTTAAAAAATATTCAAATATTCAGTTTGGGTCAGCCCCGCGAAGCCCACCAAACCCCCGCCCCACCATACCGTCTTCAATGTGGGTCAGCCCAGCGAAGCCCCCTCAAGCCACATGTCAACCCATGCCCAAAACCCTCGTCTCACCATACCCCACGGTCTAAGCTGTGATATGAGATATCACCTATAGTTTTGAACACAGAGTCTTTACTTTCATGTGAACTCAAATTTGTTTAATTAGTAAACATAAATTATAGCGATAAATAGATCAACAAAATATTTACCCCCTTGAGAGCTTGGCCTAAAAAGTCATTAAATATTATTGATGATTATAGTTTATAGTAAACCTTTGATATTAAAAATCCAAAAATGAATGTTATTAAAAGTATAATAAATTTAAATCAAGTTGTAACACAACCCAAACCTACCTTGTGTATAAATTATTGAGAGAGTTATGGCACAAATTAAATGTGCCGACCAACAATATGCAGTCCCAACCATGAGTGTGTCTTTGAGCATACGTGTTACCCCTAGCTCCATATGTTACAACATGTGACTAGCAAAGAATAAGTATTGGAAAAAATAGTTAATTTGATCTGATATAGAGAGAAAAAATATAATAAAAATTGTTAAGTGAAACTCTACTAAATTTGACGGACTTTATGTGAATATTTATTTTAAGTGCATTTATTAGACGAAATTCTTTCTAATTGCATTTTGTATAAAGCAAAAAATTGGATCGGCAAAAAGTAATAAACAACTAACTTATACTAATATATAAATAGGGGATGAATTATGAGAAAACTAGTTTAAATGAGAAAACTAAAAAACTAACTAAAAAAGCATAAAATACATACCAATATTTTTCTACAATTTTATTATTTTATTTCGCAGGTTTTTATATATAAAAAAAATTAAAAAAAATTGTACTGCACATGTGCAATAATACAGAAAGCCTAAACCACTTAACACACACCCCCACCGACACCACCCTAAAACTTACCCCCCGAAAACCTAAAACTAAACCCTAAATATAAACCCGAAAAAAAAACCTAAACCCCCACCCCCACCGCCCAAAAACCTAAACCCCCTTCCCCCCACACCCAAGAACCTAATCCTAATCCTAAATCTTAAAAAAAACTAACCCTAAAAGTTAAACTAAACTCAAAAGCTAATTTTAAAAATGTAATGCACATGCGTAGTACAGATATAATGCACATGTGCATTACAAGTTTTTTTTTTGAATTTTTTTATATATAAAAAATTAACGATTTTTAATAAAAAATTTAAAAAAATTGTATTTTTTTAGGCTTTTTTAGTTAGTTTTTTAGTTTTCTCATTTATATATATATTACTAATTCATAACACAAAGGAGAAACAGTAAAGTTTCTTTGTGTACATTATGATCCTTTAAGTTTTTATTTTGTCTCTTGTGACCTCAGTTTATAAGTTTTCACTAATATGGTTAAACTCTCTTTGACTTTTCTTAAATCTATTTCCTTTGCTGTATATTTATATTAGTTTAAGTACCAGTGTTCGTTTTATGGTTTTCGATCAATATAAAATACGACTTAAACATTTTTGGTTGCTCTAGCGAGTGTTGTTATCGTATGAACCGAATCGATACCGACTGAATTCCCGTTGCGTATAATAATTAAATTGTCACTTGGTTACAGACTTCTCTATGGAAAAAAAATCAGGAATAACATACGTATATGAGTTTTGAACGTGGAAACAAAGGGGTTGTATTGTATGGGAAGGAGTTAATGGGCTTACTTCCACCGACATAGCTATTTTTTTATCTATATATGGTAATTGTTGATGCAAAAAATAATAGACCAAGGATAGTAGCTGGGCTGGTTAGGCGAAAGGGTTGAAGGGTTCAGCTTTGCTTAACGCAGGTCGTGGGATTCCCCCAAGTTTACAAGACGTGGAGAGAGGTTCACTAGATTGGTTTTGTAGTTTGCTAAAGATCCTCCTCTGAAATGTGTTCAGATTCAGATGTATGAGCAAAAGGAATGTGTGTGTTGAATGTGAAAGAAAGTAACTTGCATGAAGCAAGTACTCGAAGTGAATGACCAGGGATTTCAGGAATCAGAGCTGGCCAGGAATGTCCTCTTCAGTAAATGAAGTGTCTAATTTATAGGAAAAGACATTGCTCAAATGAAGTGTTGACTAGTGAACATGCTTGCAGTGGGGGTTTTGCCCTTTTTGGGGGTTGAAGGCTTTGACCTGCGGGTAAAAGAGTGTATTCTGTGGATCTGTGTTGCTTTTGCGGCTGGTGAGTTGGTTAAGCAATCCAGAGACGTGACCATTTACTGTTCCCGTATTGCTTTACTTCATCTCCCAGCTTTTCAACATTTGAACCGTTTAACCTTTTGAGCATCCATGTATTTAAGTCATTTTTATTTGGTCTTGGGCTACCCCCGTCATCAGCCCCCAAAGTCAGAGGTTTTTGGGAAATGAGCTCAAAGACTTCTAACTTTTATACATGTGTTTTACTGTCTAAAGGCTTCAAGGGTTCAAAGCTTGGAGGCTTAAAGGTTTGGAGTCAGTTAATTTTTTGAATTTTAAAAAAACTGGCAACTGATTTGATTGATGTGTGGTAGTTCATAGGGCGGCGGTTTTGCAGAGAGTAACTGTTTGCAATTATAACCTCTATTTTGAGTTTTATTTTATTGAAGATAACATTCAATCTTTCATTATCTCTTCAAGTTTCCTCTGCAATTCCTTTCCTCTCTTCAAGGTTAGTTCCGGCTTCTTTCTTATTTCCTTACTTTCTTCATATTTTCTTGTAAAAAATGGGTGCTCGTAAGGATTTGGCAAAATCCTTCTCTCGATTAACCCAAGAAGAGGTAGAACTGTTTTGTATAGAAAATGGTATTGGGACGAAATTTAAACCGACTGCTCCTGCTTGCGACGTTCCTATTGATAAATGTCCAGCCGGTTCGATTGCTCTTTATTGTCGTCATTTTGAGTTTTCGAACCTCCGTCATCCCTTTTCTGTCTTTGTTTTAAATCTGTTGGAGTATTACCGAGTCTCCTTTGGTCAGATTCACCCAAAGGGTATGGCTAGGGTTTTGCACTTCGAGGTTTTGTGCCGTGCCCTTGGTTATGATCCTTCATTGTTGCTTTTTCGCCGGTTTTTTCGTTTGGCCAAAAACGGTGATTGGTTCACCTTTGAAACATCCAAGGTTGATGCTTGTCTTATTTCGTCTATGGTTACGACACTCGGTACTTGGAAGGATCGCTTTTTCTGGGTTTCTAATTCTATTGTCCCATTCAAAATGGTGTGGATGCATCCGGATGCTGTTCTCAATGAACCGGAACCCTCTGAATCTGATTTGAATGGCACTTTTCTTAAAGCCATCCGGGAGTGCCCTTCAAGGGTTCGTCCCTTCCCTGAACATTTGCTAGTTCTGTTGGGGGTTAGTAAATTGTGGGAAAAGGCCAATCGGGATCCGGTTCTAATGAGGAATGGCACGGGTATGCATTTTTTCTTTTTTGTTCCCTTTGTGTTTTCTTAATTTATGTCTTATGTGCTTTTGTTTTATGGTTATTTGCAGTTATGTCTGCACTTAATTTCATCAAAAGCGACGATACTTCTGATGTTGCGTTTGAGGATGTTCCATCTGTCCCTGGTGAAAATGTTGTGGTTAGAAGTGCTGAGCAAAGGTTCGAGGGTTCGGGTTATGTTAGTGTTTCCAACGTCAAAGGTTTTTCTAAATCTCATGCTCCCAAGGCTTCAACCCGTCGATCTACCCGCCGTTTGTTGAAGGGTGCTCCTCAATCCACCTCTTCCGAACCGGTGGATTTGAGTGACGACATTGAGGCTTCTGAAGATCAAGGGGTTGAAGTTGATGTTGAGAAGGAACAGAAGCTGATTGTTCATGGCAAGAAGACTCCAGCCAAGAAGGTTATTGCTACTCCTGTTCAAGGTTCTTCAAGTAGAGACGTTGAAGGTTTGGATCCAGATGAGGTTTATGTGCCTGGTTGGTCGGTTAAAGTTGATGACAGTTTCAAGGATGCTGCTGTTTGTGAGGATGCGTTAAGCCACATTGCCCCTCCTTCTGTTCATAACACTATTGCTGATATGGATGATGACATGATGCTGTCCCGCATGATTTTGAGTACCTGCAACCTTGCTGCCATGCTTCCTCAGGGAGTTGCTCGTTTTTGTAAGAGGATGCATGAGTATGAAGAATTTTCTAAGAAGAAAGATAAAATGAAATCTTCCATAGCTGCAATGAAGAAGGAGATATGTGGGTTTGCTGAGAAAGAAGAGGCTAGGGCTAAAAAGGTTGGTGAACTGACTAGGAGGCATGAGATTGAAATGGGTGATCTCAAGAAAAGCTTCGAGGCTGATCGATTGAAGCTTAAGGCTGATAGGGAGGCTTTGTCTGTTCAACAGAAAGCTTTCGATGAAGAGAAGGAAGGCCTAAAGGCTTTGGTTGCTCAAACCAACAGTGATAATCAATGGTTAATTGAGCAAGGTTTCCAGCAGGTTGTTACTTATCTCCTTCACTCCAAGGAGTTCAATTCCGCTCTTGGTGAAGTCTACACGAAATTGCTCAACTTGGGGAAACATTAAGGTCTGATTGCTGGTTACAAGCTTCATGAATCTGGCCATCCTTTAGAAAAGTCTCCCTTATTTCGTCCTGAAGCTTCTGAGGTCTTCAAGGGTTCTGTTGAACAGATGGAGAGGGTGACCTACCCGTATGTCAATCAAGTTTCTACTTGTTTTGGTAAGCCCCTTACTGTCTTGCAGGAGTTGAAACCGGAGGGCCTCAATGAAAAAGTCTGTGCTGATAATCAATGGTTAATTGTGCAAGGTTTCCAGCAGGTTGTTACTTATCTCCTTCACTCCAAGGAGTTCAATTCCGCTCTTGGTGAAGTCTACACGAAATTGCTCAACTTGGGGAAACATCAAGGTCTGATTACTGGTTACAAGCTTCATGAATCAGGCCATCCTTTAGAAAAGTCTCCCTTATTTCGTCCTGAAGCTTCTGAGGTCTTCAAGGGTTCTGTTGAACAGATGGAGAGGCTGACCTACCCGTATGTCAATCAAGTTTCTACTTGTTTTGGTAAGCCCCTTACTGTCTTGCAGGAGTTGAAACCGGAGGGCCTCAATGAAAAAGTCTGTGCTGAAGTCCTGGGTTCTCTTTCAAGAAAAAGATCTTACTCGGGAGATAGTGATGACACCCTTTCAGGAGGACCAGATGCTTCAAAGGATGCAAGCTTGGAGGCTTCAGCAGTAGGTGGTGATGGTGGTGTGAAGGCTAAGAAGTCAAAGAAAGCAAAGAAGGTTAAAGGTGAAGGTTCCGGGGCTTCCAGGCCCCCTGCTGATGCTTGATGGATATTCGTAGCTTTCTTAGCACTCTTTGAAAACAATTTGTGGTGTATGTTAACTAAAACAATGTTAGGTTTCACAAGGACCCTTAAGGTTCTTGTTATGTGGTTGTGGTGGGGCCTGTATGGCCGTTTGAACAATTTCTCAACTTGCAAGCTGCTAGGGCTTGCTTTTAACTTTGTTAGGAAGTCTCTCAGACTTTCTTTGATATGCTATTATGTTTAACTATTTGTCTTGTGTTGTGTTTTTTATACTTGTGCCTATTTTGCTAAGGCAGCTTTTTTGGTTTTAAACCTTCAAGCTTTTTGGCTATCCCATATGTAGGTTGAAGCCTTTAAGGCTTTGAGTTGTCACGTATGAAGCTTGGAGCCTTGAAGGCTTCTTAGTTTTGTGACTTGGCTTGGTTTGTAGTTTTTTGTAACTTTTTGTTCAAGTTGTTGCATTATTTCTTAAGTTATTTCTGTTTCTTGTGACTTTGTCTTTGTCAAGTTTGTGTTACCTTTATGTTTTTTATACCTTAAAGGGTTCAGTGCTGCAGTCACTTAGCCTTGGTATTTTTAACAAGAAGACATAGCACCTATCCTATTTATTTTCTTGTTTTCATTTGATTTCGTAAGCCTGTTTGTTGATTATTTTTCTAAGGCTTAAGGAACATTTGGTGTAGGCTGTTCAAACCCGTCTATGAGACAACTTTGTTTTTAATAATAAGTCCCATGGAGTTGTATTGATTTAGGAACTCACCCCTTATATAGGTTCATTCAACCCTTGAACCTATTGAGCGATGTGGCCTGGGAGCTCATCCCCTTACATGGCCATTGCCATGGAGTTTTTTGCTAGGTTCTCCACCTGATCTTAGGATAGAAAGACAAATTTGATAAAACAACCTCATTCATTCAAGAGATACTTGTTTTTACAAAAGGTATTCATAGTGCTACTCTTGAAATACAACTTGTGAAATACAAACCAATCTTTCCTGTTTAAACATGGAACCTTTTCAGGGTTTTTCCATTCCAGTGTCTTGGAAGCCTTTTACCTTCTGAGTCTGCTAGCTTGTAAGAGCCACCCTTATGTGCTTCAAGGATGGTATACGGGCCCTCCCATTTTGGGCCAAGCTTTCCTTGGTTCTCTTTTTTGCTAGCTTCATTGTTTCTAAGCACCAGGTCTCCTGGCTTGAAGCGTTCATTCTTGACTCTCTTGTTATAGTAGGCTTCCATTCGTTGTTTGTACTTGGCTTCTTGAATTGCGGCTTGGTCTCGTGCTTCCTCTAGGAGTTGTAAGTTCAACATGGTCTCTTTTTGGTTTGTTTCGGGATCCATGTTGACAATTCGTTGTGTTACAACTCCTACTTCAGCTGGGATCACGGCTTCGGATCCAAATATCAAGCTATAGGGTGTTCTTTTGTGGCTTGTTTTTTCGGTTGTTCTTATGGCCCATAGAACACTTGGCAATTCTTCAAGCCAGTTGCTTTCGTACCTTCCCAATCTGGTTTTGATACCTTCTACTATGCTTCGATTCGTCCTTTCAACTTGACCGTTTGATTGTGGGTAAGCCACTGAGCTGAAAACCTGATTGATTCTGTATTCTTTGCACCAAACGCTGAAAGGCTTCTCAGCAAATTGCTTTCCATTGTTAGTGACAAGTACTCCCGGCAATCCATAACGGCAAATAATGTTTTCCCAAACAAAGTCAATGACCTGTTTGCCCGTGATCTTTGCAAGTGGTTTAACCTCAGGCCACTTGGTGAAATAATCTATGGCCACCAACAAGAATTTTACTCCACCTTTGCTTGGGGGAAATGGACCGACATTGTCCACCCCCCATTTATAGAATGGCCATGCTGAGGTTATTGGGACCAGATCATGCTTGGGACTTTTTGGGATTGGTGCATGAATTTGGCGGGCATCACATTTCCTTAATTGCTCAGTGGTATCCCGGTGCATTGAGGGCCAAAAATACCCAAGGTTCATAAGTTTGGCAACCACCAACCTAGCTCCAAAATGAGCTCCGCATATACCTTCGTGAATCTCTTTGATCAAATACTGACTTTGCTCGGGACCAACACATCTTAGCAAGGGTGCAAGATAACCCTTTTTGTAGAGGGCTTCACCTTGTAGTATATACTGCCTTGCCTTGATCTTAACCCTTTCAGCTTCTATTTGATCACTAGGCAATTCACCGTTTTTAAGGAATTTCTTGATTGGAGTCATCCAATTTGGATCTTCTTCGGTGATTACATCTTGAACTTCCAACTCATCGACTGATGGAGCCTTTAACACCTCTACCAATACCTTCTTGGTAAGGTGGGCAAAAGTGAGAAATGCAAGCTTACTTAAGGCATCCGCTTTCTTGTTTAGGGACCTGGGGATTTGCTTGATGGTGAATGTTTGGAAGGTATTCATCAGCTCTTTGGATTTTTCTTTGTATCTTTTCATGTTGGGCTCCTTTGCAACGTAGCTATCATTCACTTGGCTTGAGACCAGCAACGAATCTGTGAACACTTCAAGCTTTTGGACCTTCATTTCTTTAGCCAGTCTTAGGCCGGTGATCAGCGCTTCGTATTCAGCTTCGTTGTTGGTGGTCTGAACCTTGTCTCGTTCAATGGTGAGGACCGCACTTATGGCCTCTTCAGCAACTGAAAGGTACACCGAGATCAATTCTCCCGTTTCTGGGGCTGCAATGTCAGGTAGGGAAGCTAGGTGTTGCTTCATCTGGTTGAAGGCTTCTTCGGCCTCCTCAGTCCATTTGAAGTCCTTCTTATCGGAGTAACCTTTGAGCGTTTTGAAAAAAAGGTAAAGACCATTCAGCCAATTTGGAGGTAAAACGCTTCAAGGCTGCAAGCTTCCCGTTTAAGCTTTCAACCTCCTTCTTGCTTCTCGGTGGTTTGGTTTCTAGAACAGCTTTCACCTTGTTTGGATTGGCTTTAATGCTTTGTTTTCCCATAATATGCCCAAGGAATTTACCTTCCTCAAACCCAAAGGAGCACTTCTCGGGGTTGAGTTTCATGTTGACCTTCCTTAGGTTCTTGAAGGTTTCTTGGATGTTATCGAGCATTTGATACTCCGTTTTGCTTTTAATCACCAAGTCGTCGACATATACCTCCATGTTTCTACCAATTTGACTTGAAAAGGCCTTGTCAACTAGGCGTTGGTAGGTTGCTCCAGCGTTTTTGAGGCCAAAAGGCATCTTTTGGTAACAAAAGATCCCTTTGTCGGTGTGAAAGGCGGTCTTTTCTTCATCCTCTTCCTTCATGAGGATTTGATGATATCCTTTGTAGGCATCCAGAAAGCATTTGAACGGGTAACCGGTGAGGGAGTCAACCTTGAGATCAATTTCCGGCAACGGGTAACAATCTTTAGGACAAGCCTTGTTGAGATCCTTGAAATCTATGCACATTCTCCAAGAATTATCTGGCTTCCGAACCATCACCGGGTTTGCAACCCAGGATTGATATTTGACTTCTCGTAGAATGCCAGCTGACACAAGCTTTTCAACCTGTTGGCACGCAGCCAAGCTTCTTTCGGGTGCTAAGCTTCGTTTCTTTTGAACAACAGGTTTGACACCAGGTGGTATTTTTAATTCATGTTCAGCAATGCTTCGAGGGATGCCTGTCATATCCTCCGGGCACCAGGCAAAGACATCGCTAAAATGTGCCAACAATTTTTCAAGATATGAGAGGGTTTCTTGTGAAAGGCTTGGATTGACCCTTATCTTCTGCTCGGGGTACTTAGGATTTATGATTATCCTCTGCTTGTCTTCTTCACTTTTGGAGCTTTCACCTTCAACCATGTAGGCCTCTTGTGAAGGTTGAAGGGTTGCTATTCCCCTCTCGGTGGGAAATTTAACAGTGCCATGGCCAACAGACACATCCATATAAAATGCACACTGTCCCGGTCTTCTGATGATCACATCATAGTTTGAAGGTATATTGATAACCACAAAGGTGAGTGGTTGGACTCTCTCCTTCTGACCTTTACTGAAACGAACATCCAGTGTCAGTTGCCCTAAAGGCTTGAGGGGTATATCGGCAATACCTTTTATGTAGGTCCCGGAGGGTTGAAACCTTGCACGTTCTTCATTGCTCAAACGGTTGAAGAATTTTTCAAACATAATTTCGGTGGCAGCACCAGTGTCTATGTATGCCCTGCTTGTTTGTAATGTTCCCACAGTAGCCTCAACCACAAGAGGGTTTGAGAGAGGGTCTTTCTCTGTTGGAGGAAAGCAAACACATTGGAGCTCCCAAGCTTCCAACCGCTGCCTTTTGTGTGGAACCCTTCCATCAAAATCTACCATATTGACTTCCTTGCCCTTTCCTTCAGCCATTTTGTTTCTTACTTCCTTTACCAAGTGAGCAAGTTCCCCAGACTTAACGGCTTCTTCGATTCTCTTTTTAAGATGGAAGCAATCATTGGTATGGTGTCCCTTTTCTTCGTGAAATTCACAGTATTGTGTGGAATTTTCGTTCTTTCTGCTTTTGGGGAGAGGCCTAGGAGGCCGGAAGTTTTGCTTGACTTCTTCTGTTGCGAGGATTTCTTGAGGGGTCTTGGTAAGGGGTGTGAAGCTTATGCCTTTCTCCCTGCTGGAAGGGTTTCGACCTTCAAGCCTTCGATGGTCTGAACCCTTTTGGCGTCTGTCATAGGAGTTAAAGTTCCCCCTTTTCCTGGCTGGGCTGTTGCCTCGCCAGCTTGATCCTCTTTTTCTTTGTTCTTTAATGTCTACTGCCTCCTCTCCCCGGATATGGGCTTTTGCCCTTTCGAGAGCTTCCTCCAAGGTCTTGGGCAGGGATTTGTTGAAATCTCTTGTGAGATATTTGGACGTGATGGCGTTCATAAAACCTGCCACCCGCATATTTTCGTCTGCCCCTACATATGTTAGACCTTCCTTCTTGTATCTTTCTATGAATTCTCGAAGACTTTCATCATCTCTTTATTTTATCTGAAAGATCACTGTTGCATCTTTAACGTACCGCCTTTGTTGGGAGAAATTGGCCAGGAACCCCTTGCTGAGGTCGTCGAAGCTTCGAACGCTTCGAGCAGGTAAATCATTGAACCAGATTCTTGCTGATCCGACAAGGGTCTGCATGAACATTAGGCAACATTCAACGTTTGACCATTTCTCAATCCTTGCAGCACCAGTGAAGATCTGAAGATGGTCTTCAGGATCCTCAGTCCCATCTATGTTTTGATGTGGGATGGCATCTTAATCTTTGTCTGAAAATCATAATGGGTTATTTGCTGTGAAAAACATGAGAGGTTACTCGGCTTATAAGGCTTGGCCAAATCTTCTTCAGCCCTTGTACCCGCGTTGTTGCTGTTGTTGTTGTTGTTCCCTTGAGTGGCCAACACCTGATTGATAAAGTGCTGCCACGGGAAGTTGGCCATCATCTGGGGAATAAGGTTGAAGCCTTGAAGGCTTCCGGGTGCAACTGGGCAACTAACTCCCAAGGGAGTGCTCATAACAGCACTCCGTGCCAATGGAAGTACGGACAAAGCTTGCTCCCATGAAGTTGTTGTTGAGGGTGGAAAACTTGTTACTGGGGATTGTAGGAGCTGGTCAAGGGTCAGCTCATGGCCCAAGGGAGCACCGTTTGTAGCTGGCTGAGACGAAAAAAGAGGATATGCTGTGGGATTCGGCCTCGCGGACAAATAAGGGTTAGGGTTTGGAGGGGGATTACTGGGTCCGGCCTCATCCCTGGACACTAAAGGTTGTGAGTTTGCAAAAGGAGGGATAGGTGGTCCAGGAGATAGTGTTGGTTCCGGCTCGTCATAGTCCAAACGAATCCTCACTCCCTTGTCCCTTTCCCTACTCACATATTGGTTGAGGAGAGACCTTAACTCAAGGAAATTGTTGGCGACCCCCTCCGGGGTAAGTTCGACACGTGGTGGGGTGCCAGAGACACCAACATTAGGGGAAGGGACTCCGGACCTAGATGGGGTTGGAGTGTTGAAAGTGAGAAACTCGGGAGTGCTTCCTGGAGTCGAGAAAGAAGTTGGTATAGCCACATGAGTTTGGCTAGTACCTGGGGTAGAGGTGTTTGGAACCTGATTTACTTCTCCCGGGGTTCCACTTTCTGACATGGTAGTTTCAAGAGAAAGGAGCTACACTACTAGGTCTTTTGAGGGAAAATAGTGGCGTAGCCCCAGGGTGGGCGCCAACTTGTTGATGCAACAAATAATAGACCAAGGATAGTAGCTGGACTGGTTAGGCGAAAGGGTTGAAGGGTTCAGCTTTGCCTAACGCAGGTCGTGGGGTCCCCCCACGTTTACAAGATGTGGAGAGAGGTTCACTAGATTGGTTTTGTAGTTTGCTAAAGATCCTCCTCTGAAATGTGTTCAGATTCGGATGTATGAGCAAAAGGAATGTGTGTGTTGAATGTGAAAGAAAGTAACTTGCATGAAGCAAGTACTCGAAGTGAATGACCAGGGATTTCAGGAATCAGAGCTGGCCAGGAATGTCCTCTTCAGTAAATGAAGTGTCTAATTTATAGGAAAAGACATTGCTCAAAGAGGAATGTGTTGACTAGTGAACATGCTTGCAGTGGGGGTTTTGCCCTTTTTGGGGGTTGAAGGCTTTGACCTGCGGGTAAAAGAGTGTATTCTGTGGATCTGTGTTGCTTTTGCGGCTGGTGAGTTGGTGAAGCAATCCAGAGACGTGACCATTTACTGTTCCCGTATTGCTTTACTTCATCTCCCAGCTTTTCAACTTTTAAACCGTTTAACCTTTTGAGCATCCATGTATTTAAGTCATTTTTATTTGGTCTTGGGCTACCCCGTCATCAGTAATTAGACGACTCTATCATCTAGTATGGAACTCTTCCATACTACATGTTTTTCAGTTGAGAAATTTATAAAATCACCGGGGTAAACCCTTTACCCAAAAAAAATAAAAAATAATATATGGTTATTCTAACTTTCTCCCTCAACCTAAATATAATAACGGAAACCAAACACCAGAACTTATCATTTATCCCTATAAACATTTTGCTCAAGCCCAACTGCCCAAGAATGATTCATGACAAATAATTGTTTTTGTTCGTTGTTAATTCGCAAGTATTTGTTGGAGCCCAACTTGATAAGCAAATAAGGCCCAACAGCCTATGAAGAGAGCCCCATGACCTCTTGCTCTTGATCTCCATGTTTGGTTCATGATAACAGAATAGCGATGAGAGTAGTGGGGCACAAAAAACCTAATCTCGGACCCTGGAAAAAAACACGGAACTAGTTTCTTTTAGCTGGGAATTTTATATTCGTAACCTAACCTGACCCTACCCGTATGGTATTGATATGATATACATGTTGAGCTCAATACCCGTATACGGTTTATACACAACAATACCTGGAAGTGGTTTTACCACCACCAACAACAACAATTATAGCCAGTAAATCCCACAAATAGCAAAGCTATAGATAGGGTTTGGGGGGAGTGAGATGTAGGTAAACCTTACCTTCATCATACCTGAGGATAGAGAGACTACTTCCATAGAGACCCCCGACTCCAAAGCATACCACAGACGAACACACAAAACTAAATATATAAAAATTAGAAGCTACCAATAATAAAAGGAGTGGCTGAGGAGTACCATACTAAGAATAGGAGTTCGTATAACATGATATATAACATATGGACATGAAAAGTCTAGCAAAACGCAACACCAAAAAGGCATATGCAACGCTACCTAAAGTGTAAGATCATTGAAGTATCTAAACCAAAGCTAACACACATAAGTACCATCTACTAAAAGTCTCTAACCTTAATCTTACGCTTCCATGATCCCCTATCCTAGATCAAGTCATCGTAAAGGTGCAAATCTACCATATCTTGCCTAGTTCGTTCACCCCAAATCAATTTGGGTCTAGCTTTACTCCTCTTCCCCTCTACAATGAGGGTTTCCACTACTCCAACTGTCGTTGTTGTCTGCCTTCTCCTCACATGCCCAAACCATATCAATCTCCACTCATTTATTTTATCTGCAATACTAGCCACTCCTAACTTTTCCTTAAATGCCTCGTTTCTTTTCTGGTCTACGTTCGTGTACCCACACATCCACCTCAGCATCCTCGTCTCCGCCATCTCCATCTTGCATGCTTGTGTCTTCTTGATGTCCCAACATTCCCATATAATATAAAAGATCTAATTGAAACCTTATAGAATTTCTTTTTTAACTTTGTGGGAAACCTTATGTCACGCAAAACCCTAGTGGAAGCTCTCCAGTTACACTAGCCAACCTCGATGCGGTGGGTAATGTCTCTATCTATCTCTCATAACTCTGAACAAATGATCCTAAATACTTGAAATTAGTTTCCATTGAACCACATGATCCTCAATGGTGATCTGAGTGTCGTCGCCATCGCCTGCATTACTGAAATCACAATACATGTACTCAGTCTTAGCACGACTAGTTATTAAACCATTTCCCCCAAAAGCTGCTGGCCACTCCTCAATCCTTGCATTCAGGCTCTGTTTATTCTATACAACTAGTACAATATCATCAGCAAATAGCATGAATCACTGGACTGTCTACTGAGTCGACTGAAGTGGTTATACCCAAACCCGGTAATACCCTGTACCTGATACCAGTTAATGTATATTTTTATGTTTACTTTACAACTTATAGGTTTAAGTTTTCTTAACAAATACATATTATTAAGTAAATAACTTACTCTGTATTTTAATTATTTTTTCAAATTGCAATCCAAATTTTTTTTATTGTAAAAATAAAAAAAAAAAACTCTTTTTTAAAGAAAAAGGATATTAATACCCAAACCTGATCATACCCAGGTACGTAGGGTAAGGTTTTCACCTCAATACCCACCCCAAAACCCTCGGTTTCTCTCAATATCCAAATTTCAGTACCCGATCATACCCAAACCTGAGTCCACACTCGGAGCTGGGTATTAGAAATGCCCGATTTGTGCACATCTAGAAAAGAGATAAAGCATGTGTAAACATAGGGGTGTAAATTCCTAACACGACCTAAAAACACGACAAAACATAACACGGAATTCATGGGTTAGGGTTTAATCTTGATGGGTTCCGGTCAATTTCAGGTCGAACCCGCAAACCCGTTTAGCTAAATAGGTCGGATTCGGGTCAACCTGGTTGGGTTGGTAGGTTAACCCATTACACTTATTTATATTATATTATATTTTTTACAATATATTTTAAGTCATAAATTAAATTGGATGTGTATTTTATGTCATAGTTATAGCTTAAAAAGAGAAATTGACTTGATATTTTATAAAGTTTAATTTTAAAAATCGGGTTAAACGGGTCGTGTTCGGGTCAACCTTCGAATATTCGAGTCTTGTTTGGGTTCATATGTATGACACAATTTTTAGGTTCATGTCGTGTTCGAGTTTGTCTAAAATTTTCGGGTTCGGGTTCGGGTCGGGTTGAACCCACAAACTCGACCCGTTTAGCACTCTTATGTAAACACATTGATCAAAAGATCTAGATCCAAGAGGGAAAGTGTTAGAAAACTTTATTTGTAAGTATTGAAGAAAATCAAATTCAGCTTGATCTATGAAGAAGATAAAAGTCCTGAAGATCAAAACAACAAGAAGAAGACCGAATAGGGCAACTGAAAAGAAAAACATCTACTTCAAAGAAACAGAAGTTGATCAAAGAACTGAAGAAGATTATCAGAAAAGGCTTTTCTGATGGATCTGATGATATTTCTGATGAAATATCATCAGTTTCTGGCGATTCTGATCATCAGACTTTCTGATGATTTGTTCACCAGAATTTCTGATGAAGTGGTTATCAGAAATTCTGATAAAACCCCACTTATCTAAAAACCAGTTCTATCCTGCCACAATACCCGAAGCAAGTTGACATTATTGGATATCATGACGACAAAGGAAACTTGATTATTGGATTCAATGAATATGTCAAGAAACTACTTTTTGCAGGACATATACATGAATAAACAAATGTTTATTCATGTATCAAAGCCGTCTATAAATAGAAGGCTCATCAAGCAAAGAACAATGAGTTAAGGTTAGCATTCAATACATACTACATACTACAAACTCCATTGTCCTTTCACCTCAGAATTCACAAGTATTTGTTTGTAATAGATAATAATCTTACAATCACCTTGTAAACCATTTTGTTTCAAAATGATATAAACTTGAAAATTCTATAGGTCTTGTTTCTTGAAAGTCTGATTTCTATTTCTGCACACTATTTTCACATTTGTTGAAATCACTTGCCATATTACGTGAAAAGAAGTTTTTAAAGTCCAAACTGGGACCAACAATTGGTATCAGAGCAGATTGAATAAATCATTTTCAAACGTTCAATTGCTCATCTTCTTTTCTCTAAATATGGCAAACTTTCAAACATGGAATAATGCTTTCAATATTGGTTCAATGTCTAAACCTCCGACCTTGGTCAGAGAGGAATACCCACAATGGAAAATCAGGATGGTCAATTTCCTTAATGGACATGACCGAGCTCTGTTTCAATCCATTGAAAGGGGTCCACATGTACCAACTACTGAAATACCAGCTATTCCAGCAACTGATCAATCACCAGGAATCCCTGCCTCTAGGGCTCCCAAAAGTGAAACTCTTTGGAGCCCAGAAGACAAGGACCTGGTGGCTGCAGATGAAAGGGAAAAGTCACTTTTAATAATGGCTCTCCCTAATGACATATTTTCTCAAGTTGATGCATATGCACCAGCCAAGGAAATATGGGATCAGTTGGAAAATCTTTGTGAAGGAGGGGAAAGGATGAAAAGAAACAAAAGAACAAACTATGTTTCCTCATATGAGAGATTCAAAAGTCTACCAAATGAAAAACTATATGAAACATATCACAGATTTGCAAAACTTTTGAATGAGCAAAAGAAATTTGGTATTATAAAATCAAATGATGAAAGAAACATAAAATTTCTGGATGCTTTACCTAGAGAATGGAGAAGTCTAACCATGACTTTGTCCTCTACCTTAGAACTAGGTAATATGAGTCTTCATGACTTATATAGCATTCTGGTCCCTAGAGAAGAAGAGATATTTGAAGAATCAATTCAGAGAGGGGGATCTTTAGCTTTAATCTCAAACTCACAAAGAACATCTACCAATGATCCACAACCTTCAAATAGTCAAAATCTTGAAATTTCTGATACATCATCAGATTTTTTAGCTTTTGCTGAAGCAATTGCACTGCTCACTAAAACTTTTGAGCAGAGGTTGAGGGGAGGAGGCCAAAGATACCAGAAAAGTGACCGAGGGAGGATGGAAGGAAGATCTAGGGATGAAGTTAGATCAAAGGATAAGGGAAAGGCTGAAGTTGTGTGTTACAAATGTAAACAAAAGGGTCACTATGCATCAGAGTGCAAAACCAAGAAACTGAAGGATGTTGCATACTATGAGAAAAAGCTAGAAGAAGCAAAGAAGCAACAACAAGTCAGTTTGATTGCAGGGACAGATACATGGCTGTCTGATGATTATTCTGATGAAGAAGAAAAAGAGATGGCTAATTTCTGCCTTATGGCACTTTCTGATGAACTACCAGAAACATCAGAAAAGAAGGTAAATTTAGATAATCTTGACCTTGAACACAAGTTAAATAAACTTATGTCAAATTTTCTAAGTCTGCAAGAAAAACAGAGATCAGATAGTAAAAAATCTGATGAGTTTCAAAGAACCATGAATAAAGTTATACTTGAAAACCAGTTACTAATAGAAGAGAGCTTAGATCATAAAGCTAAAATTAAATTTTATGAAAAAGAAAGAAAAGATCTTTACAAGAAAGTTCATGATAAGGAAATAAATGTAAAAGGTTTTCAACAAGCTAAGGAATTCATTAACTTTATTAAATCGACACCAAAGAACAAAGGAGAGGGTTTAGGGTATGTAAAAACAAGTGAAAATAAACCCAACACCTTTGTAAAAGCAACACATCAGATTTCTGATAATTTTTTATCAGAATCTGACTCAGAATCATGCAGATCAACAAGTTCTGAGAACTCTTTTGAAGTCTCAAAACTCAACTTAAAAGCAAAAAGGAGTGAATCCAAACAAAAATCTTTAAATAATCCAGAAGCAGTTCACTCAAAATTTTAAAATTATCCAATCATTCCATCACAAGAAAAGATATCAGAAGTTTCTGATAAAGAATCTTGTATGTGTGTTGACATACTGAAGTTGGTTCAACACCATCTCCAAACAAAAGTTGAAACATCTGTTCATGGCTCAGCATGTAACAGATATTCTAATGAAAAACCATCAAAAGAAAATAGTCTGATTAAAATCTCATGAGAAAAAGTACCTAAGCAAGTGTGACAACTGGCAAAAATAATGGTAATTCCGTACAACTTAAACACTCGATTTAACATTAATTTCTCTCATTACAATTTAATTATTGCATGATTAGGTCGTATAAGATCTAGCAATCATAGGACATGGTTAAAAATGCTAAACAATATTAACACAATCGCCTTGTCGCGAGAAAACCACAAACTATGTCCTAATATGTTGGCAAAATGCTAAAAACACTATTCACTGGATCACACTATTCATGCCAGCTAGTTCTGAAAACTGTCCGAACAAGCCACGAATAGCATGAAAGAATATTATAGAGGGAATATAAAAAAAATCCCTAATTAGGGGCGTTAAATCATTAACACACTTCAACTTTCCGGTAAACGTGTATGAATGCACTTTGTCCGTTCTGCGCCAAAATATAACCAAAATAAAGCGTCCGCGACACTAAAATCTATCATTTCAGTGCCCGTAAGACTTATAACTAATGTATAGACCTTAAATGAGCTTATAGATATCAACGGGACATCCTAACATACACTTTCGGTAATATGGCATAACTTGCACAACTTGTCCGGTATCGGTCCGACGAACTAGTAAAGAGCATTTTCGCCATCCTAGCACCAAAACGAATCATTCGGTGAACTAGTTAGCCAATTTTTGGTGTCAAAAATATTGCCGAAACATTTATGGAACAAGAACTTGTATCATTCTCTAAATCCCTAAACATTTACATAACTTATAAGACTTTTATTATGTATTTTTTTTTATAAAAAATATATAAACTAGACACCCCCCCAACTCATCCAATGTGGGCCCCCACCATAAACCTACACCATCACTAATTAGATAAGCAAGTATGGTCTTGATAGATTTCTTAGATTTTGATGATATCTTGAAATTATAACATATATTAGCTTATCACATCTATCATTTTTCCATTCATAACAAGCAACCAAAACCCTCATTTGTCCTCCCTCTCACTAATGGCCAAACAACACCAAGAAGCACCTCCCTTTTCAATCCATAAACATAACATTTTCACTTAAATCAAGCCTTATTATTACCTTCTAAGCATCAAGAATACATGGAGCATTCTTAGGACTTTATTTGGAGCTTATTCTTGCCATCTAGGAGCTTGTTTTCTTGATCATCTTTATCTAGTTCATCTACTAGATTCTTGCAAAATTGTAAGATCATCTTTTATTATTATTTTTTTTAGCTTGTTATTATATTTAGATTTATATAGTATAAAGCATGTTGATCATCTTGAACAAAAAAAATCAAAGATTAAAACCCTAACCCCACCATAAAAGCCTACTAAATGTGATGTATATTATGTGGATTATGTTGTTATGTGCTAGATGATGCTTTTACATGTGTAGATCATGTTAAAGTAGGTTATTTACATGGATGATCTTGTATGATTAAGAACCAAAAATAAAGATTTAAAGATTTTTTAGGTTTAAATGTAAACAAGATCATCATTCTTATGAGCCATGAACTGTACTACAACATAAAGATGATTTATTTTGAATGTGACTTTTTTTAAAGATTAAAAACCATGATTTAAATTATAATAGTCTTGAAAAGTGAGTTAAACAAGTTGTTTAAATAAAATATCAAGGTTATATGTAGGGTAAAAATGATGGTTTAAATAATCTGGTTAAAAGATCTAAAAGTGTTATAATCTTTATTAAAAAGTATGGTCAAAAAATATATATCTAAAGCTCATGGAGCATAAAGATATTTATGTGTAAGTTTAATCATGCCAAGTTGGTAGGTTGAAACTTGATTTGAGTTTAATTGTGATTAAGGGGTTTGAACATGCTTAAAATACGTTTTAAAAACGTGAAAACGCCGTAGTTTTAAGGAAATTATGGCGAAATTTTCTAAAATCTTAATCGCGATTAAAATAGGATTAACGGGGTGATTAGCATGGTTAATCATGATTAGTAACCTTAATGGCGATTAACGACCTTAATCGTGATTAGACGAACCCTAATGACAAGGATTAAGTATTAACTATCCAAGAGTTTATTTAAACACTAAAAGGTATTTTTATTAAATAAACATGGGGAAAATTATAAGCATACCAATAAATATAAATTTTGGAGAAAATTATATATATGATTTAAATACCTTAGTTGGTGTATAATACGTGCGTATTATGTGTATGTATTAGTGATAGGAAATACAAACCAAACGCATAAATACCTTTCACAAAAGCAATATATGAATACTTGAAAATACACCAAATACATACATGAACCACACATATATCACAACCACGAACGAACAACCGGACAAAGGATAAGCAGGCGAACGGACATCGGACGACTTAACTTGTAACCATATGTACTAACATGACAATATATATATAAATATTCGAACCGGCACAAAATATATAATAAACGCTCTATCGAATGAAGCGCGTCGTCATCGGCAACGATCACCCTAGTGTCTCGACACGGATCGTGCACACACCACGAACGACATATTGTCACTTCCGACACGAAAACACACTTACTTGGCACTACGACGAAACTCTAAAAATAATATATATTTATAGACAAGAGAAATATAAATATATGTTAACACTTATAAAAATCCGGAAAGTATAAAATGAATATTACTAAGTGTACATATGCATGTGAGTATACAAGTATAGTAATACGTGTAAAATACGCTCAAAATACACTTGTGAAAGTATAAGAATACTTGGACTTATAATGGGCTAGTAAAGGCCCATATATTTAATAAATTGGGTTAAAGCCCACTTTCATGACATAAATATTGGGCCAAGCCCAATACCTTAAATACATGGGCAAAGGCCCATTTCCCTAAAATACTTATAAAAGCCCACTTACAATACTAACATGGGCTAGGCCTAATAACGTATAGAACTTGGGCTAGGCCCAAATGCCATAAAATATGGATTAAGCCCAAAACACTAAATTGTGGACTAAGCCCAAAGTAGAATACATGTATATTTTTATAAATATATAATGTAAAAGTACATTATAAATACGGTATACCTACACGTATAATACGGTATACCTACACGTATAAATACGGTATACGTACACGTATAAAGCGCGAAAATACAAGTATACATACGGTATATGTATATTTATATGTATAAAAGACTCTAGTATATGATGATATACTCACATACACTTGTTGAAGTGTACTCTCTCACTAATGTCGTACACATACGACAACGTATTTCGACGTTAAAAATAAATATTTTCAACACTTTAATCAGTTAAAGATATACACTTATATTTGTGTAACAAATATAAGGTCTCGAATCAAAGTACACCAGGAACAAATGCCAACATATTATTAAATTACACAAGTGTTCCAAAAATGAAATGAAAATAACAAACATTCAAGATGAACAACGAGTACAAGGTCTAGGAAAGACCGACGTGTCTAATGAGTTAGAACCCTTGTATGTTGACTTGCGTTTACGGAACACGTTGCTAGAATATCTCTCTCTTTCAGGAACGCAAAGCTGTGAGTTCATGTCCCCCTTTTCTCTTAACTGTTTTCGGATTTATAACTTTCGGGGGTGGAATACATGTCTCAATGGTATGGTTTAGCTAGGGAATGAACTGTTAGATCATGTGAGTGAATAGTAATCTTTCTTAAGTGCCATTAATCTTGTATAAGACCGAGGGCAAACGTGGTAGATCTATCGGGTGTAGCGAGCCCCACTCTTGGGTCCTTGTGTGGCCCATGTAGTGCTTTTGTTGTTCTGACCGGGTGGACCAGAGGAAATTCGCTAGGGTTGAGTGCTTCCTATGTCGCCACACATATTAATGTCCTTGCAAAACATTAATGATCTGTTCATAGACGCTATACATACCTGTTTGTTACAAAAGATCTCTCACATGTTTAAAGGTTTAATTGGAGCTCACTCAAAAGACATGAACTCGCTCAACTTTTGTTGATGTTTTCAAACTTACATGTATTTCAGGAAATTAATGGGATCTTGGTGCTGGTGTTTACTATGAAGCTTTTAGATTACAAGTTATCGATGTCATCCCTTTTGGAGGGTTTGGTCCATATATCTCATCTTCAATGAGATATAGAATGCAAAGCCTTATGTTTTAATCTTATGTCAAACTAGTCCTTTTGTAAAACTTAAAACTTATGTCGGTTTGTATCCTAAACAACTTATGATGTGTAATATTTTAAATTTTGTCAATGGATGAACATCGTTTGTTTTAATCATGTAGTTGTTACTTAAATCGTATGCAATGAAAACTAATCAAGTTCACACTGCGCGCTTCCGCTAATGAACGGGTGTGACAGATTGGTATCAGAGCTTCGCTTTTATTGAACTAGGATTCCTTCTCGAGTCTAGTCTACAATCACTAGGATCCTCTCACGAAAACATTTTTACAACAACAAAAATGTTTTTTTTTCATTGCATAAACAGAGACACCAAGATCCACTAATAAAACTCTTTTCAAGAAAATAATGCGAGGACATTATTTGGGGCTTAGTCTATATGGGATAGACTTGCCGAACTAGATTGATTCGCGCAGACCAATGTGATTATATTTGATATGCTATGTTTAATTATATATATATATAATAAGTAATGATATTATTTATTGATATATATATATATATGCATGTTGTACGGAATATTTTGCCGAAAACGAAATACCTTCGACTTCAGATTCTATTGTTGTTCTTGACTCGCGCGGTGAGAATATCTACCTCGCATCTATTGCGGAACTTATGGCGGATGTAGTTACTAAGTGAGACCTTAAGCTTGATGCCGTAGAAGATGGGTGTTCTTCCCTTGAATGTGGAGATGCCTGACTTCGGTAGTGACGACGACGAGGCGGAGGAGGCAACCCTGGACAACAACTCTATTTATGGGGCGAGGTCCCTGTGGCTTTTACGAATCATGATTGACGACACTCTTGTCCAGACCAGGAAGATGAAGTACTCATCTTGAAGGTGCCCCTCCAGCGACTATTGCTACAAATTCCCTTTATTTCTACTTCGTCTAACGTTTTACCACTTCGCGAGTAATGACAATGGATGTTAGCACGTGGACCATCATGAAGGTCCCTTCTATGTTGAAGGTATGAAGACAGTAGTGTCCCCTCTCTGACTGGTCGCCTGCTTTAAATGAGAGAACATTAGGGTGACCATGCAAGGCAATTTATTATTACGGGGGCCCACGTAATAACAACTTGTA
The DNA here is from genome assembly GCA_030545235.1 of Helianthus tuberosus. Lineage (NCBI taxonomy): Eukaryota > Viridiplantae > Streptophyta > Magnoliopsida > Asterales > Asteraceae > Helianthus > Helianthus tuberosus. The sequence goes on from CM060392.1 coordinate 32,624,407, forward strand.
GTGTATGGAAATCCTGATGGGCCCTGCGGGTCAAGCTAATGATTACTATTTATTCAAAATTCTTAAGTTGCTCGAGTTTCCATCTGGTAAAACACTAACTGGGATGGTAATATAACACCCTACGATACCGGGAGATCACACTTATTTGTTCACACCTAGCATTTGATCTATATCATGAGTCGGTTGAGACTAGTCACCTAACGGAACAAAATTTGTTAGCCACCACCACCAGCCTACCCTCCACCAAATCATCACCACCACACTTGCACCTTCCGACCCTGACATTTCTGTTCGAGCGCTCGTCTTAGTGCTCCAACAGTAAGTCAGTTCCCTCTCTCGTAGTGTCTACGAGCTGGAGGATGAGTGTGCCCATCTTCGCAACTTGATCTATCCTTCACCACACCCTACCCCTCCTACTCCTTAGGTGATTATTGCAAACACTTTTGTTTGGGGGTTGCAGACCCACTTTCAGTGTATTTATGAAGACCTAGCTTGAACTGAAGACACTCGAGGATCTTGGAAGACCAATGTAAAAGGAAAAGACTTACTACTTTTGTGTATTATGAACTTGTATGACCGGGGTTATGTAACCTCGAGTCCTTTTGTTTTTCTTCTACAAAACAATGTACCAAGTTGTCTAATATATGAAGCTCAGTAGTTTGTTTCCTTTATTAGACATTGTTGCTTATACGTGTGCATATGTTGCTTATGTGATTGCATGTTTGGATGATGTGATAATCATTTATATTATATATATATACACCTTAGTAGGCACATATTTGATAAATATTTGTATAATCTACTCGATACTTCTTATTAGAAGACAATGCCGCCAAGACGAAGCACCAACACAAACCCCCTGCCGAGGACGGAAGCCGAACTAAATGAGCGCATCTCGCAGGCGATCGCGCAGTACGAAGCCAACCGCTCTGAGCAAAGCGGTGGTACATCAGGAAACAATCCCCCGAATGGTAATGTTAAGTCGTCTATGACGCATTACAATACTCTCGTATATTCTATTCTCGCTTTGACAATGCCCATTCATGGTTTGTTGTTGCAAATGTTTCAGGTTGCACGTACAAGCAGTTCCTGGACTGCAAACCTCTGAACTTCGATGGCACAGGAGGTGCCGTAGCGTTTGTACGTTGGACCGAGAAGACAGACTCAGTCCTAAGAATGAGCAAATGTCTTCCTGAACAAAGGGTCACCTACATTTCCGGGTTGTTCTTGGATGGAGCGCTGTCATGGTGGAACCTACAGGTTCAGACCAAAGGGGAAACTGCTGTGTATGCTATAAGCAGGGAAGAGCTCAAGGAACTGATGAGAAAGAAGTATTGTTCGAGGGCTGAGATTCAGAAACTTGAGACTGAGTTTTGGAATTTAAAGATGATCGGATCTGATATCGCTGGGTACACACAACGTTTCCATGATTTGTCAAGGGTTATTCCATATTTGGTGGAACCTGAGTTTAAAAGGTTTGAGAGATATATTTGGGGACTTGCCCCGGAAATTCTGAGTCTGGTTACTTCTTCTAAGCCCCCTTCAATCAGTGAGGCGATTGACTTGGTTGTTGCACTCACCGAGGAGGCACTTCGTTTGGGGAAATTCTCAAAGTCTGGTGCTAACAAAAAGGAGACTCATGTGGAGTCTATAAGTGATAACAAACGGAAGTTTTTGAACTTCAAGAAAGGCACTCGGGCGAACAACAACAATTCCAACAAATGGAGGGAAGTCAATCCGCCAGCCGAGGCTAGGACTGGCGTAGCGAACAATGAAATTGGTGGGAAAGGTTATGCGGGCTTTTTGCCCAAATGTGATAGGTGTAGATATCACCATGCGGGTCCGTGCAAAAAAATTAGGTGCGAAAATTGTGGTAGGATCGGGCACAGCAAAGAGGCATGTTGGTCTGGTACGGGGCGTGGGAATAGAAACCAAGGTGGTAATGGAAACCAGGGTGGTAATAGACACCAGGGTGGAAATGGGAACCAGGGTGGAACTGGAAATCAGGGTGGCAATGGAAATCAAGGTGGCAACAATAATAATAATCGAGGTGGAAATGGAAATGGCAGAGGCCAAGGTTGTTATGGATGTGGCGACAAGGGGCACTATCGGAAGGACTGTCTGAAGGAAAATCAAGCTCGTGGGAGAGTTTTTACGATAGGAGCACGCGAGGCATGCCAGGACCCGAACGTAGTTACGGGTACGTTCCCTATAAACCAACACTTTGCATCCGTTCTGTTTCATACTGGCGCCGACTTTAGTTTTATATCTATAGAATTTAAGAACATACTTGGTTTAGAGTCGAGTAAACTAGACGTCCCGTATTCTATAGAATTGGCGAACGGAAAGTTAGTTGAAGCGGATGAGGTTATCAAGGGTTGTACACTCGAGCTTGGGGAGCAAAAATTTTCTATCGACCTCTTACCCGTTGATCTGGGCAGCTTTGACGCGGTTGTTGGAATGGATTGGTTGTCCGACAACCGGGCAGAAGTGGTTTGCTACAAGAAGACCATCCGCATCCCACTACCGAATGAAGAAACACTTATAATTCATGGGGAGAAACGCGAGACACCCCTACGGATTATAAATTGCATGAAGGCGCAAAAGTGTCTTCGAAAAGCTGTATAGCCTTCCTCGCCCACGTAGTCGATAAGGAAACCAAAGAGCCGAAGCTAGAAGACATCCCTGTCATGAAAGAATTTCCAAAAGTCTTTCCAGAAGACTTGCTTGGACTACCTCCACAACGTCAAGTGGAGTTTCGAATTGATTTGGTGCCGGGAGCGACACCAGTGGCGAAATCACCATATCGGTTAGCTCCGTCAGAAATGCAGGAGTTATCTACTCAGCTGCAAGAACTGCTAGATAAAGGATTTATTAGACCGAGTTTCTCACCTTGGGGAGCTCCAGTATTATTTGTTAAAAAGAAAGATGGCAGCTTTCGCATGTGCATTGACTATAGGGAGTTAAACAAGCTGACCATCAAGAACCGATATCCCTTACCAAGAATCGATGACTTGTTTGATCAACTACAAGGTTCTAGCTACTACTCCAAGATCGATCTGAGGTCGGGATACCATCAATTGAGAATACAAGAGGAAAGTATCCCCAAAACGGCTTTTAGGACTCGTTACGGACATTATGAGTTTCTTGTTATGCCGTTTGGCTTAACCAATGCACCAGCGGTATTCATGGACCTCATGAACCGTTTGTGTAAGCCATATTTGGACAAGTTTGTGATTGTGTTTATTGATGATATCCTAATATACTCTCGAACCAAGGAGGAACATGAGCAACATTTGCGAGCTATTTTGGAACTCTTGAGAAAGGAACAACTGTATGCAAAGTTTTTGAAGTGTGAATTTTGGATTCGTGAGGTACAATTCCTAGGTCATGTGGTAAATGAGAAGGGAATTCATGTCGACCCGGCCTAGATTGAGGCGATTAAGAATTGGGAAGCGCCTAGGACCCCAACTGAGATACGACAGTTTCTGGGATTGGCAGGCTATTATAGACGATTCATAGAGAACTTTTCAAAAGTGGCTCAACCTCTAACGACCCTAACACAAAAGGACAAGAAATTTGATTGGGGCGAGAAACAAGAGGCGGCTTTTCAACTATTGAAAGATAAACTTTGTGACGCACCTCTTTTATCCTTACCCGACGGTACTGATGGTTTCATGGTCTATTGTGATGCGTCACGACAAGGTCTTGGTTGCGTGTTGATACAAAGAGACAAAGTCATCGCATACGCGTCTCGTCAATTGAAGGTGCATGAGAAAAACTATACCACGCATGACCTTGAGCTAGGTGTGGTGATTTTCGCATTAAAGATCTGGCGTCACCACTTATATGGTACTCATTGTATAATCTTTACAAATCACAAGAGTTTGCAACACATATTTGATCAGAAGGATTTAAATATGCGACAACGACGATGGGTTGAGTTATTGAACGATTACGATTGTAAGATAAAGTATCATCTGGGCAAGGCCAACATTGTGGCAGACACCTTGAGCCGCAAGGAACGTGCAAAACCTCTAAGGGTGCGAGCCTTAGAGATGACCATACAAACTGATCTCACTTCCCAGATTCACGATGCTCAACAAGAGGCGCTTAAACCAGAAAATATACGAGCCGAATCCTTACGAGGAATGGAGGCACAATTGGTGCCAAAGGAGGATGGAACACTGTACTTTATGGGACGAATTTGGGTCCCGTTCTTTGGCGAACTACGAACGATTATTTTGGATGAAGCGCACAAATCAAGGTACTCTATACATCCGGGTTCGGATAAGATGTACCAAGACTTAAAAGAAATTTATTGGTGGCCTAAGCTTAAAAGCGACATTGCTACTTATGTTGGGGAATGCCTTACATGCGCCAAGGTTAAGGCGGAATATCAAAAGCCTTCAGGTTTGCTACAACAACCTGAAATTCCCGTATGGAAATGGGAACAAATCTCAATGGACTTCATTACTAAGTTACCCTGAACCTCAAGAGGCCATGATATGATTTGGGTAATTGTAGATCGAGTTACAAAGTCCGCGCATTTCCTACCGATCAGTGAAAAAGATAGCACTAAGAAATTGGCTGAAATATATCTCAAGGAAATTGTGGCACGACATGGAGTGCCTGTTTCTATTATATCGGACCGAGATGGTCGGTTCATGTCAAGAATATGGCAATCATTCCAAAAGGCCTTTGGATCACAACTGAATCTTAGTACGACCTTTCACCCGCAAACGGACGACCAAAGTGAGCGAACGATACAAACTTTGGAGGACATGTTGCGTGCTTGTGTGATGGACTTGGGTGGAAGCTGGGATACTCACTTGCCTTTAGTAGAGTTCTCCTACAATAATAGCTATCACACTAGCATCCAGGCCACCTCGTTTGAAGCATTATATGGAGGAAAGTGTCAGTCCCCGCTATGTTGGGCGGAGACCGGGGATAAACAAATCATTGGTCCGGAATTGGTCCAGGAAACCACAAACAAGATCATTCAGATACGAGATCGTATCAAGACGGCTCGTGATAGAAAAAAGAGCTACGCCGACAAACGACGCAAACCATTAGCTTTCGAGGTCGGAGACATGGTATTGTTGAAAGTCTCGCCTTGGAAGGGCATAGTAAGATTTGGTAAACGTGGAAAGTTGAACCCACGTTACATTGGACCTTTCAAAATCCTGGAAAAAGATCGGAACTGTTGCGTACAAGTTAAAACTACCCGAAGAACTGAGCAGTGTACACGACATGTTTCACGTGTCAAATCTCAAGAAAAGTCCTACTCAAGAGACGGTCGTCATCCCAGCGGACGAGATACATGTCAACGATAAACTCCAATTTACTGAAGAACCTATGAGGTTACGAACTGGAAGGTCCACAAGACACGGAGGAGTCGTAGGAAGCTAGTTAAAGTTCGTTGGAACTCGCGTCACGGTCCCGAGTATACGTGGGAACGTGAAGATCAAATGAAATCCAAGTACCCTCATTTGTTTCAAGACTCCCCTGCAACCGGTAACACGACTTGAATTTCGGGACGAAATTCTTCTAACGGGGGGAGAATGTGACAACTGGCAAAAATAATGGTAATTCCGTACAACTTAAACACTCGATTTAACATTAATTTCTCTCATTACGATTTAATTATTGCATGATTAGGTCGTATAAGATCTAGCAATCATAGGATATGGTTAAAAATGCTAAACAATATTAACACAATCGCCTTGTCACGAGGAAACCGCAAACTATGTCCTAATATATTGGCAAAATGCTAAAAACACTATTCACCGGATCACACTATTCATGCCAGCTAGTTCTGAAAACTGTCCGAACAAGCCACGAATAGCATGAAAAAATATTATAGAGGGAATATAAAAAAAATCCCTAATTAGGGGCGCTAAATCATTAAAACACTTCAACGTTCCGGTAAACGCGTATGAATGCACTTTGTCCGTTCTGCGCCAAAATATAACCAAAATAAAGCGTCCGTGACACTAAAATCTATCATTTCAGTGTCCGTAAGACTTGTAACTAATGTATACACCTTAAATGGGCTTATAGATATCAACGGACAACGGGACATCCTAAACATACACTTTCGATAATATGGCATAACTTGCACAACTTGTCCGGTATCGGTCCGACGAACTAGTAAAGAGCATTTTCGCCATCCTAGCACCAAAAGGAATCATCCGGTGAACTAGTTAGCCAATTTTTGGTGTCAAAAATATTACCGAAACATTTATGGAACAAGAACTTGTATCATTCTCTAAATCCCTAAACATTTACATAACTTATAAGACTTTTATTATGTAATTTTTTATAAAAAAATATATATAAACTAGACACCCCCCCAACTCATCCAATGTGGGCCAAACACTTCAACTTTCCGGTAAACGCGTATGAATGCACTTTGCCCGTTCTGCGCCAAAATATAACCAAAATAAAGCGTCCGCGACACTAAAATCTATCATTTCAGTGTCCGTAAGACTTATAACTAATGTATACACCTTAAATGGGCTTATAGATATCAACGGGACATCCTAAACATACACTTTCGGTAATATGGCATAACTTGCACAACTTGTCCGGTATCGGTCCGACGAACTAGTAAAGAGCATTTTCGCCATGCTAGCACCAAAACGAATCATCCGGTGAACTATTTAGCCAATTTTTGGTGTCAAAAATATTGCCGAAACATTTATGGAACAAGAACTTGTATCATTCTCTAAATCCCTAAACATTTACATAACTTATAAGACTTTTATTATGTAATTTTTTTTATAAAAAAAATATATAAACTAGACACCCCCCACCCCAACTCATCCAATGTGGGCCCCCACCAAAAACCTACACCATCACTAATTAGATAAGCAAGTATGGTCTTGATAGATTTCTTAGATTTTGATGAGATCTTGAAATTATAACATATATTAGCTTATCACATCTATCATTTTTCCATTCATAACAAGCAACCAAAACCCTCATTTCTCCTCCCTCTCACTCACGGCCAAACAACACCAAGAAGCACGTCCCTTTTCAATCCATAAACATCACATTTTCACTTAAATCAAGCCTTATTATTACCTTCTAAGCATCAAGAATACATGGAGCATTCTTAGGACTTTATTTGGAGCTTATTCTTGTGATCTAGGAGCTTGTTTTCTTGATAATCTTTATCTAGTTCATCTACTAGATTCATGCAAAATTGTAAGATCATCTTGTATTATTATTATTATTATTATTATTATTTTAGCTTGTTATTATATTTAGATTTATATGGTATAAATCATGTTGATCATCTTGAACAAAAAAAAATAAAAAAAAATCAAAGATTAAAACCCTAACCCCACCATAAAAGCCTACTAAATGTGATGTATATTGTGTGGATTATGTTGTTATGTGCTAGATGATGCTTTTACATGTGTAGATCATGTTAAAGTAGGATTAAGTATTAACTATCCAAGAGTTTATTTAAACACTAAAAGGTATTTTTATTAAATAAACATGGGGAAAATTATAAGCATACCAATAAATATAATTTTTAGAGAAAATTATATATATGATTTAAATACCTTAGTTGGTGTATAATATGTGCGTATTATGTGTATATATTAGTGATAGGAAATACAAACCAAACGCATAAATACCTTTCACAAAAGCATTACATGAATACTTGAAAATACACCAAATACATACATGAACCACACATATATCACAACCACGAACGAACAACCGGACAAAGGATAAGTGGGCGAACGGACATCGGACGACTTAACTTGTAACCATATGTACTAACATGACAATATATATATATATTCGAACCGACACAAAATATATAATAAACGCTCTATCGAATGAAGCGCGTCGTCATCGGCAACGATCACCCTGGTGTCTCGACACGGAGCGTGCACACACCACGGACGACATATTGTCACTTCCGACATGAAAACACACATACTTGGCACTACGACGAAACTCTTAAAAATAATATATATTTATAGACAAGAGAAATATAAATATATGTTAACACTTATAAAAATCCGGAAAGTATAAAATGAATATTACTAAGTGTACATATACATGTGAGTATACAAGTATAGTAATACGTGTAAAATACACTCAAAATACACTTGTGAAAGTATAAGAATACTTGGACTTATAATGGGATAGTAAAGGCCCATATATTTAATAAATTGGGTTAAATCCCACTTTCATAACATAAATATTGGGCCAAGCCCAATACCTTAAATACATGGGTAGAGGCCCATTTCCCTAAAATACTTATAAAAGACCACTTACAATACTAACATGGGCTAGGCCTAATTGTTAGTGCACTATGTGTGTGGCCATAGATAGAAATCTAACTGTACATGTAAAGTCTAGTGTCTTGAGTCTGTAAAATACCGGACAGAGGTTTCGCTAGGTTTCACTAGGTGTCGTTAGGCAATGTCAGGTTAGTATACGGTATGACACGATACGAAGGGAGCGGATCTGAACAAGAATGATGTCATCATTCTCAATGATGACATCATACATATGACATCATACATACAACATCACGTTCAAACAAGAAAGTATGCATGGAATTCAACTTCACACGAAATGGCATGCACGAAAAGGAATTTGATTTCGCACGAAATGAGATGCACGCATGTGGAATTTGATTTCGCACGAAATAAGATGCATTCATACGAAATGATCAGCCAACTATAAATATCAACTCATTTCGCATGGGGGAACAGTTAGTGAACGAAAATCAGAGAACTCATTTCGTACGAACATAAGTTCTTCAAGTTCATCAGATCTTCATCAAGAACACCTCCGATTTCGTCATGTTGATTAGATTTTGAGTATTCTTTGTAGAGATCGAGTCGAAACTCTGTCCGGTTGTCATCGTTACGTAATAAAACGATAGTTATTTACGTTTTCGCGCACGATTACGGTTCAATTTAACGGTTTCCGCACGTTAAATCGAATTCATCGCAAATCTAATGATCGTTTACGATCCGATCCTGAACTCACAATCGGCATCTTTCTTGAGAAATTCACATCTGTGATATTTCGTCTTACAAGTGGTTAATCAAGGACATTAAGTTGTACTTGATTTAACTTTCTTACAAGTGGTATTGTTTTTTGTGAAAAACCGAAAAGTGTTAAAGTTTTTACAAGTGGATTATGAAAGGACAATGTGATGAAAACCCCATGTTTGTGAAACGACAAACAAAACTAATTTTCCGGAAAAACCATTTTGATTAAAACAAACTTAAGTGTTTTGAAATCATAATGGGAAAATAGTTTGTTGTCAGGGGGAGTTCTGATTGTTTAAGCCAAGTGGATGGTGAATTGAGGCAATTCTCATTAGTTTGTCATTTTATTTGTACAGTCTATTGTTTTCAAATTTTCCTGGAAAATCAAAATTGAAACATATTTTGATTTTAGGGGGAGTAAGAAAATTTTTAGAAATTTTGAAAATTTGAAAAATTCAAAAACATGATAAAATCTAAAAGGACAAAAACATTGAAAAATTCAAAATGAGTTGTGTTGTGAAAAAGAGGAAATGATAGTACATCAGTGGACTATCAGTGCACGCTAGAGAAATGTGAAGTTTTATAAAGTTTTAAACAGTCTCACTAGGGATGTGTCGATAGGCTCAGCTAAGACTAGTAGTTTTGCGAAAACGATACAAACATAACGCAAAATGCCTAAGTCTAGTGGGAAACACGGTCGAACGCATAGTACTTAGTTTTGTCCTTCTTGACTGTGTGCCTGCTCGGTAATTGCTGATTGTCTTAGGACATAAAACTGGTAAGTTTGTGAGCCTTCACAACGTTGCTGAAAAGTCACTGTGATTTTGTGTTTTCTTTTTGCAAAAATTTAAACTTGTTTGATTTCTTTATTTTGATTAAGCATTGGACATCCTCTGCGTATACGGGAGTATCGACCTGGATGTTAATGCCTAATCGTTCTGCTTTAGTTTCTTTGGTGTTTTGTTTAAGCTTTGGATCACCTCTGCGTATACGGGAGTATCGAACTGGTGGTTAAAGCCTAAACACTTTCAATTTGTTTTATTTTTCTTATTTTACTTAAACATTGGACGAACTCTGCGTATACGTGAGTATCGACCTGATCGTTAATGTCTAAGTGTTCTGAGTTATTTTTGCACAAATCACAGTTGATGAAAGTTTAAAAGCGTTATTCGGGTCAGTGCATTACATGATGAGGGGATATGCTTAGATTGTGGGGCCCATAGGATTTTAGTGCTATCTAATATACCTTAAACGTATCGGTAAGCATTACGAACATCCTAGAGGAGTTTAAGTGGACCACAATATCGATGATCTAGGGTGAATTGTTTAAAAGCTTTAAGTGATAAAGTTTAGATCAACGGTGCAGCTGATGTGTCTCAATAAACTGATATGATCCTCTAACGCATACTCACAAAAATATTGTCTGTAAATATTTATTTACTGCATTTCATTAAAATCAAAAATCCAAAAAGATTTTCTGAGTGTTTTAGCATAAAATTTTGAAAATTCAAAAAGATTTTATTTCATATTATTTTCGACAACTGATGTTGGAAATCTGATTTTCAAAGTTTCGAGTGCTGAACATGATGAACAACATGATTGGGAGAGTTTGTTTGTGATGAGAAATGATTTTGAAACTTGAATTTCAAAATTAAAATTTAAAAAAAAAATCGATAAGTTGGATAATCAAGGTCATTAATTTGAACTTGATCATCTGTGAGGGTTACTGATTTTTATCATGCTTAAAAGTCAAATATGATAATAGACATGTATATGTTTAGAAAACTCTCACCAGTCAAATCTGAACGTTTGAATAATGATAAGATTTGACAGGAAGCTAAATGAAAAGGGGAGCAAGATTAAACGTCAAATCTTAGAAATTCGGGCATCATTCAAGGGGGAGACTGTGGTTTCACTTTAAGATGTTATCCAAGGCAGTTCAAGACTAAACATCACAGATTTCTAGCTATGTCTAAGGGGGAGATTGTTAGTGCACTATGTGTGTGGCCATAAATAGAAATCTAACTGTACATGTAAAGTCTAGTGTCTTGAGTCTGTAAAATACCGGACAGAGGTTTCGCTAGGTTTCACTAGGTGTCGTTAGGCAATGTCAGGTCAGTATACGGTATGACACGATACGAAGGGAGCGGATCTGAACAAGAATGATGTCATCATTCTCAATGATGACATCATACATACAACATCACGTTCAAACAAGAAAGTATGCATGGAATTCAACTTCACACGAAATGGCATGCACGAAAAGGAATTTGATTTCGCACGAAATGAGATGCACGCATGTGGAATTTGATTTCGCACGAAATAAGATGCATTCATACGAAATGATCAGTCAACTATAAATATCAACTCATTTCGCATGGGGGAACAGTTAGTGAACGGAAATCAGAGAACTCATTTCGTACGAACATAAGTTCTTCAAGTTCATCAGATCTTCATCAAGAACACCTCCGATTACGTCATGTTGATTAGATTTTGAGTGTTCTTTGTAGAGATCGAGTCGAAACTCTGTCCGGTTGTCATCATTACGTAATAAAACGATAGTTATTTACGTTTTCGCGCACGATTACGGTTCGATTTAACGATTTCCGCACGTTAAATCGAATTCATCGCAGATCTAGTGATCGTTTACGATCCGATCCTGAACTCACACTAATAACGTATAGAACTTGGGCTAGGCCCAAATGCCATAAAATATGGATTAAGCCCAAAACACTAAATTGTGGACTAAGCCCAAAGTAAAATACATGTATATTTTTATAAGTATATAATGTAAAAGTACATTATAAATACGGTATACCTACACGTATAATACGGTATACCTACACGTATAATACAGTATACCTACATGTATAAATACGGTATACGTACACGTATAAAGCGCGAAAATACAAGTATACATACGGTATATGTATATGTATAAAAGACTCTAGTACATGATGATATACTCACATACACTTGTTTAAGTGTACTCTCTCACTAATGTCGTACACATACGACAACGTATTTCGACGTTAAAAATAAATATTTTCAATACTTTAATCAATTAAAGATATACACGTATATTTATGTAACAAATATAAGGTCTCGAATCAAAGTACACCAGGAACAAATGCCAACATATTATTAAATTACACAAATGTTCCAAAAACGAAATGAAAATAACAAACGTTCAAGATGAACAACGAGTACAAGGTCTAGGAAAGACCGACGTATCTAATGAGTTAGAACCCTTGTGTGTTGACTCGCGTTTACGGAACACGTTGCTAGAATATCTCTCTCTCTCTCTCAGGAACGCAAAGCTGTGAGTTCATGTCCCGCTTTTCTCTTAACTGTTTTTGGATTTATAACTCTCGGGGGTGGAATACATGTCTCAATGGTATGGTTTAGCTAGGGAATGAACTGTTAGATCATGTGAGCGAATAGTAATCTCTCTTAAGTGCCATTAATCTTGTATAAGACCGAGGGCAAACGTGGTAGATCTATCGGGTGTAGCAAGCCCCACTCTTGGGTCCTTGTGTGGCCCATGTAGTGCTTTTGTTGTTCTGACCGGGTGGACCGGAGGAAATTCGCTAGGGTTGAGTGCTTCCTATGTCGCCACACATATTAATGATCTGTTCATAGACGCTATACATACCTGTTTGTTACAAAAGATCTCTCACATGTTTAAAAGTTTAATTGGAGCTCACTCAAAACACATGAACTCGCTCAACTTTTGTTGATGTTTTCAAACTTACATGTATTTCAGGAAACTAATGGGATCTTGGTGCTGGTGTTTAGTATGAAGCTTTTGGATTACAAGTTATCGATGTCATCCCTTTTGGAGGGTTTGGTCCATATATCTCATCTTCAATGAGATATAGGATGCAAAGCCTTATGTTTTAATCTTATGTCAAACTAGTCCTTTTGTAAAACTTAAAACTTATGTCGGTTTGTATCCTAAACAACTTATGATGTGTAATATTTTAAATTATGTCAATGGATGAACATCGTTTGTTTTATTCATGTAGTTGTTACTTAAATCGTATGCAATGAAAACTAATCAAGTTCACACTGCGCGCTTCCGCTAATGAACGGGTGTGACAGCAAGTCTGGGTACCAAAAACCCTCTAATTTTTCCATTTCAGGACCATCATGTGCAGCAGATCTGGTACTGCGATTCTGGAAGCTCCAAGCACATGACTGGGGACAGGAGCTTACTCAGTAACTTTGTTTCAAAACTGGGTAAATTGGTTAATTTTGGAAATGGAGTAAAAGGGAGGATTTTGGGGTATGGATGCATAAAATATGGATGTTTGACCATAGAAAAAGTAGCCTATGTAGAAGGCTTAAAGTACAATCTGCTGAGTTGTGGTCAATTCTGTGATAAAGGTTTTCAGGTAACTTTTTTACCAGAAAAATGCTTGTTAATTGGCATAGATGATAATAAGATTTATTTAAGTGGAAAAAGAATAAGACAATCAATCTACTATTTTGATTTCAAAGAGGAAAATGAACATCCAAAATTGTGTTTATTTTCAAAAATAAACAAGGGTAGTAGTTGGTTGTGGCACAAAAGGTTAGCACACTTAAATTTTAAAAATCTAAACAAATTAGCAAGCAAAGGTCTGGTAAAAGGATTACCTTTCATATCCTCAAAGAAGGATAAAATCTGTGAAGCTTGTGAGATGGGTAAATCTAAAAGAAGCTCACACAAAGCAATTTCCGAATCTTCAATAACACAAAATTTGGAACTTTTGCATATGGATCTTTGTGGATCCATAAGCACTGAAAGCTTTTCTGGAAAGAAGTATATACTTGTAATTGTAGATGATTTTTCCAGATACACATGGGTAGAGTTTTTAAGAAAGAAAAGTGAAACTCCTGATCTGATCATTAATTTTATTAGAAAAATTGAAAATCTGTTAAATTTAACAGTCAGAAGGATCAGAACAGACAATGGAACAGAGTTTAAGAATTCAAAAGTTAAGAGCTTCCTTGTGAGCAAAGGAATCTCTCATGATTTTTCTGCTCCAAGATCACCCCAGCAAAATGGAGTGGTAGAAAGGAGAAACATAACCTTAGTGGAATCAGCCAGAACAATGCTTGCTTATGCAAAATTGCCCACTCATTTTTTGGGCAGAAGCAATAGCAAATGCTTGTTTTACCCAAAACAGGTCCATAATCAACAAAAGATACAACAAAAGATATCAATGGGAGAATCCCAAGTGTAAAATTTTTGCACACATTTGGTTGTAGATGTTTTGTTTTCAATGATTTTGAAAGTCTTGAGAAATTTGACAGAAAAGCAGAAAAGGGTATTTTTCTTGGTTATTCAATGTCCTCAAAAGCATATAAAGTTTTTATACTAAACACATGGACAATCAGAGAAAGTTTATATGTATCTTTTGATGATTCATCAGAAATAGAAGTCTCTGATGAATATATGAAGGAAATAAACTTTTCTGATAAACAAGAAAAATATGAACATCTCTTTGAAATGATAACATAAGATTTCCTGGAACATGATCAATCTCTTACAAACAAATCATCAGATAATTCATGTACTAATCCTACAGAACAAATGGAAAGTGTATCAGAAATCTTGAATCAGAACAATGAAAATATGTCTGACAATCAAAATTCTGATACATCCCATACAACTAAGGCAACTGTTCAAGGGGAAACTTCAAATTCATCAGAACCAACAACTTTTCACAATAAGTTGAGATGGATAAAAGGACATGTTAATTCTGACATCACTGGAAATCCAGAAGATGGTGTAAGAACAAGATATGCAACAACACATGAGTGTGTATTTGCTGGGTTCTTAAGCAAAATAGAACCCAAGACTGTCAAAGAAGCTCTTAATGACTCAGACTGGATTCAAGCTATGCAAAAAGAGCTTGATCAGTTTGAAAAGAGTAAGGTACGGAATCTGGTGCCTAAGCCAAATGACAAATCTGTCATAGGCTCAAAATGGGTATTTAGAAACAAATCAGGTGAAAATGGCATAATAACCAGGAATAAGGCAAGGTTAGTGGTCAAAGGTTATTGTCAACAAGAAGGTATTGACTATGATGAAACCTTTGCACCAGTGGCCAGATTAGAAGCTGTAAGAATCTTTCTTGCCTATGTTGCATCCAAAGACTTCAAAGTATAACAAATGGATGTAAAATCTGCATTCCTGAATGGTAAGATTGAGGAAGAAGTTTATGTGCATCAACTTGAAGGCTTTGTTGATCCTAAATTTCAAAACCATGTTTACAACTTAAACAAAGCCTTGTATGGTTTGAAGCAAGCTCCAAGAGCATGGTATGAAACTCTTTCAAACTTCTTACTCAATTCTGGCTTCACAAAAGGTACTATTGATACAACACTTTTTCTTAAAGCACACAAGGGTCACACTTTGTTAGTCCAAATATATGTTGATGACATTATATTTGGATCAACAAATGAAAAGTTCTGCAAAAAGTTTCAAAAATTGATGACCAACCATTTTGAAATGAGCATGATGGGTGAGTTAACCTTTTTCTAAGGTTTACAAGTTAAGCAAAGAAATGATGGTATATTTCTAAGTCAATCTAAGTATGTAAAAACAATTTTACACAAATATTCACTTGAAAATTGCTCAATTTCAAAAACTCCCATGGCAACAGGGAACAAACTTGATTCTGATAAAGAAGGAACATGTGTAGATATTAAAACCTATAGGGGGATGATAGGATCATTTCTATACTTAACTTCAAGCAGACCAGATATTATGTTTGCTACATATTTTCTGGCCAGATATCAATGCGATCCTAAAGAATCACACCTAAAAGCAGTAAAAAGGGTTTTTAAATATCTAAAAGGCACATCAGAACTTGGTCTCTGGTATCCTAAGGATACAAATCTTGAACTAATTGCATATACAGATGCAGATTATGTAGGATGCAAGATTGACAGAAAGAGCACATCTGGTGCATGTCAAATCTTGGGAGAAAAGTTGGTATGTTGGGAAAGTAAGAAACAAAACTGTGTTGCAACATCAACAGCTGAAACAGAATATGTAGCAGCAGCAAGTTGCTGTTGACAAGTACTGTGGATGCAAACTCAATTGAAGGATTATGGAGTAAATCTGACAAAGATACCCATTCTATGTGATTCAAAGAGTGCAATTGCAATTACAGAAAATCCAGTTCATCACTCTAGAACAAAGCACATAGATGTCAGATACCACTTCATAAAGGATCATGTTGAAAAAGGTAACATAGAAATGTACTTTGTTCCAACAGAAAACCAAATTGCTGACATCTTTACAAAACCTCTTGATGAAAAGAGAGACAATTTTTTAATCAGCAAACTTGGCATGGTTAACATAAAAGATGAGGATGTTTCAGAAAACAAAAAGTTACTACCTGAAAACCAAACTGATGATCATCAAAGTGGAAGTTCTGATAATCAAAGTGTGGTACAACAGGTTTCTGACAAAGAAATCCATCAATCTAATGGAATATCAGAAAATCTGATAAATTATCAATGAATCTGATAATTTATCATAAAATCTGAAGAATTATAAAAAATCTGATGCATCATCAGAAATTCTGATAAAACATCAGAAACTTTGTTAAAACATCAGAATGAACACTGATCATCAAAAATTTCAAGAAGTTATCATCTTTATTCATATCTCATATTTGTACATAATCATAACTGTAGATAGTCTGTTTTTGGATTTTTTTTTTCTTTCTTTGTTTAAAAAAAATTCAAAAAGGGGGAAAGTAACTTGCATTAACATAAGTTAAGCAAGCAAAATCAACCGTCACAGGAAAATTTTTTGCAGAAAATTGAATCTTTCTTATACTCCCAATGCATGCAACGTCACACTTCATAAGGAAATAGAGAGACACAATGGCATAAAATGATTAGGGGCTATGAGAGTATCCGTCTAGTTATTCAATGCTTACTCACAAACGGGGGCTTCGAAGACTGCCATATACCCACTGCAACAGATATCATCTTAAATGAAGAGAAAGAAAAAGAAATAGAAAATCTTGGGTTGTTATTTATGGCATAACTATCACTTTCATCTATAAATATTAACAACTCTTGAATATTTTCTTCACTAAAACAATCCTCACTTCAAAAACTTTCTCAGATATCTCATTTAAAAAAAATGGCTTCTGCAAAAGAAATGAACTCAGGTCATTTTCCTCTCCCTCTTCACAAATATCACAACCTTAGACTTAGGTCTAATCTGGAAGGTCCTGCATGGGATGATTGCAAGTGTGTGTACAACATGATCAAGTAAAGTCCTTTGGGCTATGCTGTATCTACATACGTCACTATCTACCCATTGTCACACCCCGACCACGTAGAACAACTAGACGTGGCGGAAACGTCGGGGAGTGTTGTAACAGAATCATTGTTTCATAACCATGGAATAAATAAATTCTGTTTTATTGAATAAATGAACTCATTGTTTTAATACAATCAAATAAGTACAACTATGATCTTCCAAGTTTTAAAGTTGCTAAGGCACGAGTCCATCCTAAATGTAGCATGTATCAACAATCATTGCAAAGCAGTACCTGAAACATGTGTAAAAATAGGTACGTCAGCATAAAAATGCCTGTGAGATACATAGGTTTTGTGAAAATAGGATTCATGACTTGTAAGTTTAAGAAAATGTTTAATAAAGTTTAGTCATGAACCTTGTAAATTGATTTGTTTGGTAAATCGTTTGAAAAATAATAAGATCAGATGATATGTATAAATAAATGTAAGGTTAAATGAATAACCATGTAAAATGAGTTTGTATAAGATAAGTTGCTTGTAAAACAATATTTTGATAAAAAGGCTTATAGTATATTTGAAAATATACTTTGGATTTTAAGAGAATCGAATGAGTAATATATTAAAGTATATTTCAGTTCCAATATCGTTAACCCAAGTGTACTAAATAACGCCACGGTATGTAATGCAATGAAAACACTTATATATAAGAAGTACCAGCGGCGTATCTACCATGTTTTCATCACATTACACCCGTCCCGTTGTCTAAACACTAACCAAAACCCAATCGATAGATAGATAGTACATTAAATATACCTTCGTTGTTTAAAATAATAGTTTTAAGTAGTATATTACAAGTATACTTCGGATTTATAAATAACATATTAAACTATGTTTTGGTTTTATAAATAACATATCAAAATATGCTTTGGATGTGATAAATAACATATTAAACTATGTTTTTGGTTTTGTAAATAACATATCAAAATATGCTTTGGATGTGATAAATATATATGTTGGTTTTGTACAATATCACACATGGGAGCATATCAAACTATACTTTTGGGAGTATAACTAAATATACAAAAATAATGTGATTTAAGAATTCATTCAGACCTAGTGCATCAAAATACACCTTTGAGACTATAGGGATACCACAAAGGAAATTCCTATTTGGATGGAGAAACAAATTGGTTTCAGACATTCCATGACAACAGGAATGGGGTGTCAAATCCTATAGCGCTATATCATACCAACAATCGGTCTGGTGAACATAAAATAAGTACAATTCAACATTTTTATTTTATGTTCTTTGAGAAATCAGTGTTTAAACCATAGATAGTCATTTAGTTTGTCAAAAGATAAGTAATAACATGTATAATCAATTATACTTTGAAATCATGAAAATAACACATAGGTACACATGCTTCACCCCAAAATAGTTTGGAAAAACAGTAAAATAGGGGAACTATGTACTCACTTGAGATTGCTCAGAAGTCCTAAGATAACCACCAAGCAATGCTAGAGATCACGGAATCAAACGGCACCTAATATAGGTAACTATGTTAATTAACCGGACCTAAATCGGAGGATCGGATAGAATGAGGGCTTGTAAACCAAATGAGTATGGAAACTCATGTAATATGGTTTAACAAAGCCTACATACTAAATCGGAACCTAACCTAAGTGCTTACGACCCATTACGACCCGTTTAGGTAGCTTATGCTACTTTAACGCGTCGTTCGCGTAAAACGCGTTCGGACCGCCTAACTAGTCCTATGACAAGTAGAATATGCCTTAACATGTTTAATTATGTTACATAATCAGTTAAGTGACGAAAGTTTAGGTTACATATGCTTAATTACCAATTACACATGAAAAGGGTATTTTGGTAATTTACCTAAGGCATATAAACTACTTATCATACAACTACTTAACGAAGCGACCATAAGGTATAACCTCTGAAGGTTATCCCCTATATGCTATGGTCACCTAATGTGTTTGGTCGGATCCTAATGATCGACCAAACGGGTCGGGTTCGAAAGTATAAGCGATTGTTTAGATCGCTTACCTTACGACCCTATATAAGCACTAAACTAAAAGTGACGAGCTAAGCATGTTAAAACATGCTTAACTAAGTTTAGAAAACAGGTTTGGTATCAAAACAAACGGTTTTGATACCCATAAGTACTTTGGTTACAAAATACGCAAGAATAATTATTCTGGCCGAAACTACGGCTCGTCACTGAGCCTAGATAACGTGGTAATCAGTAGGTATAGTCACTAGGGACTATAACCATTGTGATCACGCTCACGTTATGAAGTTCAAATGAACTTCGCATTGACCATAAACTGGTCAATGCAGAAAGTCAAACAAAGTTCGACTTTCAGACTAGAAAAGCGATAAGAGAACGAAGGAACACTTACAAAGGGTCCCCGCAAGATTGATAATCCAAGTATTCTCAGGTATGAGGTGATGAAACACCCCAACTTAGAGAATTCTCAGATTTCAAGTGGGTTTTGCAATGGGGATGGATGGGTATTTATAGTTTTTGGAGAGCCGTTAAGATCGTTTCTCGAATAACGTGATCGAATCCCATCCGTACAAGTGTTGGAATGTTATGGTGCATCATTTTGCCCACCACAAGAGATTGACATGTGGCATTTGGCCTTTGGGGAGTGTTTAAATCTGTTAATCAGCAGTCAAAAATGATTTTCTGCATCTGACCCATGCTTGCGCACCGTAACACTCAGAGTGTTGAGGTGCGCAAGCACCTGCAGACCAGAAAGTTTGAAAAATGGCAGAACAGGCCCCTGAAGCTCCAAACTTGCTATTTGATGCATTTTTGACACGTTTAAGCCCCGTTAACCCCATTTCAAAGCTCTAAAATGAAGTTAAAGTATAGGGAACTTAAAATGTGCTCAAAAATATCTCGGATGTCGGTTCATTTGGCCGTACGATTGCGTTGTTCGGTTAATTACGACGGAATGCGCATAAGTGCGAAAAACGATCCAAATGGCGTGACGAATGGATTTTTCTTATGCCAAACACTAAAATAAAATATTTTAGTGTTTACATAAATTTTTGGATGTCCGGATGTATTCAGAACGTAAGTTATGCGCGAAAATGCAAACTTATGCACTTTTTGACACTTTTAGTCCCTGAATGACCCAAAAGTTTATTTTAGCACACCGAACCCCTCAAAGCCTATTTCTAAGCTATATAAAGGATATTTAAGGTGTGTTTAACTTATGGTCATGTTCCAGAATGTCTGTTACAGTTCAAATTGGCATACTTTCGCAGTTTGTCAAGTTTAGTCCCTGTAAGCGAATTAACGTGTTTTTGCCACACCAAAGCCTTTAAAACTTATTTCTAAGTTATGTAAAGGTTATTTAAGGTATGTTAAGACTATTTCACTATTCCGGAGTGTTCGTTGGATTAAAATGGTTATATTTACGCATCAGAGCGCGTATAACCCTCCAGCAAGCGATTTAAAGCTTAAAATCGAACAAGAGTTGATATGTGCAAACGATACACATATTTTTACAAATCCCAAGTATGGAGTACAATATTTCATTGGTTTGGAATTTGTTTGATGGTTGAAGTGACACAGGTGTCACAGTCTCCCCTACTTTAGGAAATTTCGTCCCGAAATTTAATTCTAGAGGAAACTTGTGAAGACAGCTGTGACGGTTTCGCCTTCTAATAGATCCATTAAACCCTTAAGTAAAACTCTGGGCCATGTTAGGACTCTTAGCGAATTTGTTAACCCTCAAAGTGAATTCCTTGTAATAGTAAAACATGGAATTTTGAACTACGGACAGAAGAACGTTTCTTATGAAGACTTATCATAGGAAACTTGGTGTGTGATTGAGATCAGAATTGGGGAGTGTGAGAATAAATGACATTGGTCGAGGTCCAAGACTTCTCCCGTATCATTATTCTTGTCACTATAGGTCTTAACACATGACAAAGCTTCCTGTGGTTTCTGTGCACTGAATTCCATAATTATGTAGGCCTCCATAATTACGTAATTCCTTGCACAGTCCGCACAGTTCATTTCATAATGCGTAGGAAAAAAAATCACTTGAATAAACATGAAGCGACTCGACTAGACCACCAAAGGGTCCTTTTAATTAGATCAACGAACGATCTTTTTAACTAGATTAACACATGATCTTCTTAACTAGACCGTCGTACGATCTCCTTAAATAGACCACTTAAGGGATCTTTTTAGTTACATCATCACATGCTATTTCTAATCAGATTTTCAAAATCAATCTGTTTAACCAGACCATTCAAGAGGTCCAATTATAGAATAATACTTTATAACCCGAGGGACTTAACTACAATGTTGAAGTCCATTAAGGATTTAAGATAGTATCTTTGGATATCCTATTATGAATCTCTCGTATGAGATATGGAAGATTCTATGAGGATTTAGATGGATCACATACAACCACAAAACATGTAAGAAAAACACATAAGCACAAATTTAGTTAACTTGATTCTTTAATTTGTTATCTTTAGGTATGGATATTTAAAGCACACTAGGAATCCAATCCATGGATTTCATTTGGCACTTTAATGATTTTTAAGGATCTATCTATAAAGATAGAGGGATTCTCACTAAGAGTTTGGCTTTGTTTCTTAAAAGAAACGAGTGTTTAAGGTTCTTGGGGAGATCACAAGTGATCATAAAATGACAGAACCACACGAGTAGTTTGTCTTTGGGTTGACATCATAAGGTTGCATCAAGCATTCACACAAACGCATAAATTTTGCAGAAATAAAAACAACAAATCTTTATTTATGTAACAACCGAATCGTCTTGAAGTGTCAAAAGTAACAGCCAAGGAAATACAAAACACTAATTGTTCACTGCTGCATCATTGTTCATGTTTGCCTCATTTATGTTAAACACTCGTCCACGCGCTGGAGGTACGTTAACAAGTCTTGGGCAATTGTTCCTGTAGTGGGTAAGGTCACCACAGTTATAACATGACCCCGGAGGGAACCGTGCTTGAACAGCAGCAGGGTTTGCAGCAGCTTGATTTGCATAACGACAAACATTGATCAAATGTCCCAACCGCCCACAGTGGGTACATTTGTGACACTGCTCTTGCTCTAGATGATGACGGTTGCACTTGTTGCACATAGGTGCGGTACCAACATAGTTTTGCCTTTTGCGAGGTTGTGCTGGCTGGTTTGGTGCAACCTGTTTGTCTTGAGCAGTTACAGCGTAGTTTTGAGAGGCTTTGCGCTTCTTCTTCTTGGACACCTCAGCATTTTCTTCCTTTGGTTCCACTTGAGCAGTCTTGTCAGATGGTCTTGAGTCGCCCTTCCGAAACAGCTTGCGCTTCCTGATATGGGATTCAGTCAGAGTGGCAGACAATTCAATGGCTTGTCTGATAGTAGTAGGGTTGCTGCCAGTAACAATATCCTGAACTACGTCAGGAAGACCATCAATGTATTTCTCAATCGCCTTATCCAAAGGCGTAACCATAGTAGGGTATAACAAGCTCAATTCCTCATAGCGGTCAGTATAGGCTCGATGTTCCCCACTGTCTTGCTTCAAATCATCAAATTCCCTTTCTAGAGCCCTTAGCTCATGACGAGGACATAATTCCTTCATCATAAGAGCCCTAAGCTCAGCCCAAGTCTGTGCTAATGCAACCTCAGCACCGCGGTCTCTCATAACCCCGTTCCACCACGTAAGAGCCCTCTTCTGAAATACACTCGAAGAAAACTCGACCTTGCGATTTTCAGGACACTGAACGTGACGGAAAGTATTCTCAATGCTCTCGAACCATTAAAGAAGCCCAGTTGCTCCCTCAGAACCACTAAACTTGAGCGGTTTAGCCGAGTTAAAATTCTTGAAATTGCATGGAGCATTGTTGTTGTTGATGGCTTGAATCATTTGAGCATAAAGATTTGGGAAGGCAGCAGCCATTTGCTGCGCGATGATTTCCGCCAGTTCGGCATTCGCCATCTGATTGTCGCGTCGAGGAGGCATTCTAAAAGAGGAAACATGAGAGGAAACGAGTGAGGGAATTAGACGAAAAGAATGAGATGAAACAAATCTGATGAAAGCAAGGATAGTGGTCATTTGTTTGTTACTACAAAGCAACAAACGACCCCGGTGATTAATCAAAGTAAATAGGTCAAAAAAATAATGTATCGCGAAGACATGCTCGCCTATAAGTGGACACTCACCCCAAGAGTTCCCAGGTAAGAG
The DNA here is from genome assembly GCA_030545235.1 of Helianthus tuberosus. Taxonomy (NCBI): domain Eukaryota; kingdom Viridiplantae; phylum Streptophyta; class Magnoliopsida; order Asterales; family Asteraceae; genus Helianthus; species Helianthus tuberosus. The sequence continues at coordinate 32,647,952 of CM060392.1, forward strand.
TGACTGGTCCGATTATGTGGATTTGTACGAACACTCTAGCCTTAGACAGAAAACTCAGGGTACAGGCACCCACCCTTCCAGTTTGCACGTGTTCACATTATTTAGAACCCAAAACTTTGACGAGAGTTTTGAAAATTCAAAGGGGTTCAAAACCTTATAACAGAGGGTTCAAAACCTAGTAATCAATCATCCTAGAACAGATGATTAGTTTTCAAAGCGGTTTTGAAATTTATGTTCTTGTTGTGGTCGTCGCCTAAGGATAGGTGACGGTATTGTTTTATGACTAAACGCAAGTAAACTCGCGTTAGGGTCCTAGGAAGGTTATAGACTAAGTCAAAGTATTACTAATAACCTAATTCCCTATAACCATTGGCTCTGATACCAACTTTTCTGTCACACCCCGACCACGTAGAACAACTAGACGTGGCGGAAACGTCGGGGAGTGTTGTAACAGAATCATTGTTTCATAACCATGGAATAAATAAATTCTGTTTTATTGAATAAATGAACTCATTGTTTTAATACAATCAAATAAGTACAACTATGATCTTCCAAGTTTTAAAGTTGCTAAGGCACGAGTCCATCCTAAATGTAGCATGTATCAACAATCATTGCAAAGCAGTACCTGAAACATGTGTAAAAATAGGTACGTCAGCATAAAAATGCCTGTGAGATACATAGGTTTTGTGAAAATAGGATTCATGACTTGTAAGTTTAAGAAAATGTTTAATAAAGTTTAGTCATGAACCTTGTAAATTGATTTGTTTTGTAAATCGTTCGAAAAATAATAAGATCAGATGATATGTATAAATAAATGTAAGGTTAAATGAATAACCATGTAAAATGAGTTTGTATAAGATAAGTTGCTTGTAAAACAATATTTTGATAAAAAGGCTTATAGTATATTTGAAAATATACTTTGGATTTTAAGAGAATCGAATGAGTAATATATTAAAGTATATTTCAGTTCCAATATCGTTAACCCAAGTGTACTAAATAACGCCACGGTATGTAATGCAATGAAAACACTTATATATAAGAAGTACCAGCGGCATATCTACCATGTTTTCATCACATTACACCCGTCCTGTTATCTAAACACTAACCAAAACCCAATCGATAGATAGATAGTACATTAAATATACCTTCGTTGTTTAAAATAATAGTTTTAAGTAGTATATTACAAGTATACTTCGGATTTATAAATAACATATTAAACTATGTTTTGGTTTTATAAATAACATATCAAAATATGCTTTGGATGTGATAAATAACATATTAAACTATGTTTTTGGTTTTGTAAATAACATATCAAAATATGCTTTGGATGTGATAAATATATATGTTGGTTTTGTACAATATCACACATGGGAGCATATCAAACTATACTTTTGGGAGTATTACTAAATATACAAAAATAATGTGATTTAAGAATTCATTCAGACCTAGTGCATCAAAATACACCTTTGAGACTATAGGGATACCACAAAGGAAATCCCTATTTGGATGGAGAAACAAATTGGTTTCAGACATTCCATGACAACAGGAATGGGGAGTCAAATCCTATAGCGCTATATCATACTAACAATCGGTCTGGTGAACATAAAATAAGTACAATTCAACATTTTTATTTTATGTTCTTTGAGAAATCAGTGTTTAAACCATAGATAGTCATTTAGTTTGTCAAAAGATAAGTAATAACATGTATAATCAATTATACTTTGAAATCATGAAAATAACACATAGGTACACATGCTTCACCCCAAAACAGTTTGGAAAAACAGTAAAATAGGGGAACTATGTACTCACTTGAGATTGCTCAGAAGTCCTAAGATAACCACCAAGCAATGCTAGAGATCACGGAATCAAACGGCACCTAATATAGGTAACTATGTTAATTAACCGGACCTAAATCGGAGGATCGGATAGAATGAGGGCTTGTAAACCAAATGAGTATGGAAACTCATGTAATATGGTTTAACAAAGCCTACATACTAAATCGGAACCTAACCTAAGTGCTTACGACCCATTACGACCCGTTTCGGTAGCTTATGCTACTTTAACGCGTCGTTCGCGTAAAACGCGTTCGGACCTCCTAACTAGTCCTATGACAAGTAGAATATGCCTTAACATGTTTAATTAAGTTACATAATCAGTTAAGTGACGAAAGTTTAGGTTACATATGCTTAATTACCAATTACACATGAAAAGGGTATTTTGGTAATTTACCTAAGGCATATAAACTACTTATCATACAACTACTTAACGAAGCGACCATAAGGTATAACCTCGGAAGGTTATCCCCTATATGCTATGGTCACCTAATGTGTTTGGTCGGATCCTAATGATCGACCAAACGGGTCGGGTTCGAACGTATAAGCGATTGTTTAGATCGCTTACCTTACGACCCTATATAAGCACTAAACTAAAAGTGACGAGCTAAGCATGTTAAAACATGCTTAACAAAGTTTAGAAAACAGGTTTGGTATCAAAACAAACGGTTTTGATACCCATAAGTACTTTGGTTACAAAATACGCAAGAATACGTATTCTGGCCGAAACTACGGCTCGTCACTGAGCCTAGATAACGTGGTAATCAGTAGGTATAGTCACTAGGGACTATAACCATCGTGATCACGCTCACGTTATGAAGTTCAAATGAACTTCGCATTGACCATAAACTGGTCAATGCAGAAAGTCAAACAAAGTTCGACTTTCGGACTAGAAAAGCGATAAGAGAACGAAGGAACACTTACAAAGGGTCCCCGCAAGATTGATAATCCAAGTATTCTCAGGTATGAGGTGATGAAACACCCCAACTTAGAGAATTCTCAGATTTCAAGTGGGTTTTGCAATGGGGATGGATGGGTATTTATATTTTTCGGAGAGCCGTTAATATCGTTTCTCGAATAACATGATCGAATCCCATCCGTACAAGTGTTGGAATGTTATGGTGCATCATTTTGCCCACCACAAGAGATTGACATGTGGCATTTGGCCTTTGGGGAGTGTTTAAATCTGTTAATCAGCAGTCAAAAACGATTTTCTGCATCTGACCCATGCTTGCACACCGTAACACTCAGAGTGTTGAGGTCCGCAAGGACCTGCAGACCAGAAAGTTTGAAAAATGGCAGAACAGGCCCCTGAAGCTCCAAACTTGCTATTTGATGCATTTTTGACACGTTTAAGCCCCGTTAACCCCATTTCAAAGCTCTAAAATGAAGTTAAAGTATAGGGAACTTAAAATGTGCTCAAAAATATCTCGGATGTCGGTTCATTTGGCCGTACGATTGCGTTGTTCGGTTAATTACGACGGAATGCGCATAAGCGCGAAAAACGATCCAAATGGCGTGACGAATGGATTTTTCTTATGCCAAACACTACAATAAAATATTTTAGTGCTTACATAAATTTTTGGATGTCCGGATGTATTCAGAACGTAAGTTATGCGCGAAAATGCAAACTTATGCACTTTTTGACACTTTTAGTCCCTGAATGACCCAAAAGTTTATTTTAGCACACCGAACCCCTCAAAGCCTATTTCTAAGCTATATAAAGGATATTTAAGGTGTGTTTAACTTATAGTCATGTTCCAGAATGTCTGTTACAGTTCAAATTGGCATACTTTCGCAGTTTGTCAAGTTTAGTCCCTGTAAGCGAATTAACTTGTTTTTGCCATACCAAAGCCTTTAAAACTTATTTCTAAGTTATGTAAAGGTTATTTAAGGTATGTTAAGCCTATTTCACTATTCCGGAGTGTTCGTTGGATTAAACTGGTTATATTTACGCATCAGAGCGCGTATAACCCTCCAGCAAATGATTTAAAGCTTAAAATCGAACAAGAGTTGATATGTGCAAACGATACACATATTTTTACAAATCCCAAGTATGAAATACAATATTTCATTGGTTTGGCATTTGTTTGATGGTTGAAGTGACACAGGTGTCACACCCATAACTCCTTCAAGAATTCTGGTGGAATGCTGAAACTGTCTTCAGTAGCACCACCATGTGGATTGAAAGCAAAGTGATGGGGTTCAGTATCACCTTAAAGGAGGAAACTCTCAGGGATGTGTCACACCCCGACCACGTAGAACATACAAAACGTGGCGGAAATGTCGGGGAGTGTTGTAACAGAATTAATCGTTTCAAATCCATGGCAATTAAAGTTTCGTTTTATTAATCAAACATGAGAGTTTACATTGTTTTAAACAAGAACAAAGAGTACATAACATAAATTAACTAGTTCTTGTCTCGTTTTAAGTCACTAAGGCACAGGTCAGCCTAAGTATGTCTTGATAAGTCCTATGCATCAACTCCTGAAAACACATGTGAAAATAGGTACGTCAGCATAAAAATGCCTGTGAGATACATAGGTTTTGTGAAAACATAATTCATGACTTATGTTTGAGAAAATGTTTAGTCATGAACCTTGTAATTTGCTTTGTCTTGTAAATCATTTGAAAAACGATAAGATCAGATGATATGTATAAATAAGTGAATAATGTATGGTTAAATGAATATAATATGAGTTTGTATAAGATAAGTTGTTTGTAAATCAATGTCTTGTGAAAAGTATGTTATTTGTATAAAATGTTCTATGTCTCAAACTGAAATGATTCAAATAACGCTACGATATGTAATACCATACAAACATTTATATATAGGAAGTACCAGCGGCGTATCCACCATGCTTGTATCATATTACACACGCTTCGTTACTTAATCACTTACTCAAACCAAACTACTAAAGTAAAATGTTCATGTCTAATGTAAATCATGTAATATGTATCCAAAATGTAATCATGTGATGAATAACAAATGTACTAAGTATGCAACAATAGACATACGTAGCATGTGACTTGTACTAAGTATGCAACAATAGACATACGTAGCATGTGACCTGTACTAAGTATGCAACAATAGACATACGTAGCATGTGACCTGTACTAAGTATGCAACAATAGACATACGTAGCATGAAATGTAATGTAAAACGATGTACTAAGTAATGCACACAATGGGCACACCTAGCATGAAATGTAATGAAATCATGTACTATAATGTACTAACGAACATAGCAGGTATATGATGTGAAAACAGGAAAGCTTGAAAGTAACAAGTAGGCACATGTGTTCCACCCCAAAACGTTTGGAAAACAGTAAAAGAGGGGTCTATGTACTCACTTGAGGTTACTCAGTAGTCCTGGAGTGACAACCAAACAATGGTAGAGATCACGGAATCAAACGGCACCTAATATAGGTAACTATGTTAATAAACCGGACCTAAATCGGAAGATCGGATAGAATGAGGGTTCGTAAACCAAACGAGTATGGAAACTCGTGTAATATGGTTTAACAAAGCCTACATACTAATTGAAACCTATCATAAGTGCTTCCGACCCATCACGACCCGTTTAGGTAGCTTGTGCTACTTTAACGCGTCGTTCGCGTGAAACGCGTTCGGACCGCCTAACTAGCCCTATGACAAGTGTTATATGCCTAAACATGTTACATAATCAGTTATGTGACAAAAGTTTAGGTTACATATGCTTAATTACCAATTATACATGAAAAGGGTATTCTGGTAATTTACCTAAGGCATATAAACTACCTATCATACAACTACTTAAACGAAGCGACCATAAGGTATAACCTCGGAAGGTTATTCCCTACCTACTATGGTCACCTAATGTATTTGGTCGGATCCTAATGATCGACCAAATGGGTCGGGTTCGAAGGTATAAGCGATTTATTAGATCGCTTACCCTACGACCCTAGACAACGTGGTAATCAGTGGGCATAGTCCCAAGGGACTATAACCAACGTGATTACACTCACGTTGAGAAGTTCAAACGAACTTCGCATTGACCATAAACTGGTCAACGCAGAAAGTCAAACAAAGTTTGACTTTCAGACTCGAAAAGACTCGAAAAGCAATAAAAGAAAGAAAAGAACGAAAGAATACTTACGAAGGGTCCCCGAATGCTAATTTCGATTCAAAAATCTCAGGTATGAAACAATAGTTTCAACTTAGAGTTTATCAAATCAAAATTCTAGTGATTTTAAAGCATGGGGGGTGGGGTATTTATAGTAAAAGGTCCACCGTTAAGATCGTTTCATGGAAACCGTGCCTTAATCCCACCCGTACAAGTGTCGGGACCTTATGGTAGCTCAAATTGATCCTTATCAGCTGACTAAGCATTTTAGAATGTGTGGTTGTGAATGTAACAGCTGCAATCTGCTGTTAGATTCGATTAATCTGGTCAGAAGGGGCCACGCGGCCCGCTTCAGCATGTGAAGAATCTCAGGCGGGCCGCCTGGGAGTCACAGATCAGAAACAGTTTTGCATAATGACAGTTTCAGTCCCTGCATGTGTTTAAGCCCATTTCCGACACTTCTAAGGCCTGTAAAGCCAAATTTAAGGCCCTAAAATGATGCCTAAACATTGTGGACTTGAAACATGCTCAAAAATATGTCGGATGTCAGTTCGTTTGGTCGTACGAACGCGATGTTCGCTTAATTACGACGGAATGCGCATAAGCGCGAAAAACGATCCAAATGATGAAACGAATGGATTTTTCTTATGCCAAACACTAAAATAAAATATTTTAGTGCTTACATAAATTTTTGGATGTCCGGATGTATTCAGAACGTAAGTTATGCGCGAAAGTGCAAACTTGTGCACTTTTTGACACTTTTAGTCCCTGAATGACACAAAAGTTTATTTTAGCACACCGAACCCCTCAAAGCCTATTTCTAAGCTATTTAAAGGATATTTAAGGTGTGTTTAACTTATGGTCATGTTCCGGAATGTCTGTTACAGTTCAAATTGGCATACTTTCGCAGTTTGTCAAATTTAGTCCCTGTAAGCGATTTAACTTGATTTCGGCATACCAAACCTTCCAAAACTTATTTCTAAGTTATGTAGAGGTTATTTAAGGTATGTTAAGCCTATGTCACTATTCCGGAGTGTTTGTTGCATTAAACTGGTTATATTTACGCATTAGTGCGCGTATAACCTTCCAGAAAGCGATTTAGAGCTTGAAATCGAACGAGAGTTGATATGTGCAAAAGCTACACATATTTATACAAGTCCAAAGTATGAAATACAATATTTCATTGGTTTGGCATTTGTTTGATGGTTGAAGTGACACAGGTGTCACAGTCTCCCCTACTTTAGGAAATTTCGTCCCGAAATTTAGTTTTAGAGGAAACTTGTGGAGACAGCTGTGACGGTTTCACCTTCAGACAAATCCATTGAGCCCTTAAGTAAAACTATGGGCCATGTTAGGATTCTTAGCGAAGATGTCAACCCTCAAAGTGAAGTCCTTGTAGTAACAAAACATGGAGTTTTGAACTATAGACAGGAGAACATTTCCCGTGAAGAATTATCATAGGAAACTTGTGTGTGCTTGAAATCAGAATTGGGGAGTGTAAGAATAAATGACATTGGTCAAAGTCCAAGACTTCTTCCGTATCATTACTCTTGTCTCGGTAGGTCTTAACACATGACAAAACTTCCTGTGGTTTCTGTGCACTGAATTCCATAATTATGTAGGCCTCCATAATTACGTAGTTCCTTGCGCAGTCCGCACAGTTTATTTCATAATGCGTATGGGAAAAATCAAACGAAGAATCCTGTGGTGATCTAACTTGACTACAATTGAGTCTCTTTAACTAGGTCACCAAAGGATTAGATCAACGAACAATTTCTTCAGCTAAACTACCCAAGAGAAATATTTAACTACATCAACGTAGGATGTATTTAACTAGATTGTCGAACCAATCTATTTAACTTAGATCGACGTAGGATCTCTTTAACTTATCAACACATGTTGTCCTTAGACTTTGGAATAGTACTTTATAATCCGAGGGACTTAACTACAACGTAGAAGTCCATTAAGGATTTAAGAAAGTACCTTTTTGAATATCCTACTACGAATCCTTCATATGAAGATAAGAAAGATTCTATGAGGATTTGGATAGCGAATATCCAGAGTATACAAAACACAAAATGCTTAAAAGGAAAGACAAGATGCATAAACACATAGTCACATAACCACCAAATTGTTTATCTAGATCTTTAATTTGTAAGTTTTGTTTTGTTAATTACGTACATGCATTTAAAGCACACTAGGAATCCATTTCATGGATTTCATTTGGTACTTTAAACATTAGCAAGAATCTATCTATGAAGATAGAAAGATCTTCCAAAAATTCGATTTCGTTTTCAAGAAAACGCAATATTCGAATTAAGGTACAATAATTTTTGAATATACGGAAATACCCTTAGGTACCCTATTATGAATTTATAGTGGTACTTTGGGTATTCGTACAGAGTTGTAACTTGCGACTTGTACTTCGTTTCCTTGGAGGAAACGGGTACTTTGGATTTCCGTGGAAAACGCAAGATATAATAAAATGAAAGAAAATTACGGGGTAGTCTGTTCTTCAAGGAATACGGTTCCTTGATTGTCGGTATTGTAGAGGATACGTTGTTTATACATGCCATCACATTTGTACATTGCAATGTAAAATAAAAAGATTTATTTATAAACAACAACAACTGTTTCATGGACCTAGAATACAAAAGAAACTAATATATAAGGCTTGATTATTTCCAAACAACATTGTCTTCTTAGTTGGTCCGGTGCTCATCCCTGCGCTGGATTCGCATTAGCAATCTTTGGTTAATTTCTTCGGAAATGGCCCATCTCGCCACAGTTGAAGCAAGGACCTCGTGGAAGACGAGCTTGAGCAGGATTTACTTGAGGTTGGTTTGGACCACCTTGGTTTGGGGTAAATCGACAAACATTTGCCAGGTGACCGAGTCGCCCACATGATGCACATAAACGACACTGTAGGTGAGCTAAGTGGTGTGCATTACATTTGTCACATATCGGTGCAGTACCGGCATAAGGTTTCCTTGCAGGAGGCTGAGCTGGTTGGTGGCGGATGTTTTGGTTGGGCTGAGCAGCAATCGCAAAATTCTGCGAAGCCTTACATTTCTTAGAAGATTCGGTTTTGCTTTCCTTGGTTTCCTCCTGAACATTAGCTTCTGGTTTCTTGTCGCCTTTCCGAAAAAGTTTATTCTTCCTGATGTGGGATTCCGTTAGGGTAGCAGACAGTTCAATGGCTTGTCTGACAGTAGTAGGGTTACTGCCAGTAACAATATCCTGAACTAGGTCAGGAAGGCCATCAATGTATTTCTCAATCGCCTTATCCAGAGGCGTAATCATAGTAGGGCATAACAAGCTCAATTCCTCATAGCGGTCAGTATAGGCTCGATGTTCCCCACTGTCTTGCTTCAAATCATCAAATTCTTTCTCCAACGCTCGCAGTTCATGACGAGGACAGAACTCCCTCATCATAAGAGCTCTAAGCTCGGCCCACGTCTGTGCTAGTGCAACTTCAGCACCACGGTCTCTCATAATCCCGTTCCACCACGTAAGAGCCCTCTTGGGAAACACACTCGAAGAAAACTCGACCTTGCGATTTTCAGGACACTGAACGTGACGGAACGTATTCTCAATGCTCTCGAACCATTGAAGAAGCCCAGTTGCTCCCTCAGATCCACTAAACTTGAGCGGTTTAGCCGAGTTGAAACTCTTGAAGTTGCATAGAGCATTGGTGTTGTTGATGGCTTGCATCATTTGAGCATAAAGATTTGGGAAGGCAGCAGCCATTTGCTGTGCGATGATTTCTGCCAGTTCGGCAGTCGCTATCTGGCTTTCGCGTCGAGGAGGCATTCTAAAAGAGGAAACATGAAAGGAAACAAGTGAGAGAATTAGACGAAAAGAATGAGATGAAACAAATTTGATGAAAGCAAGGATAGTGGTCATTTGTTTGAACCATGAAGCAAACAAACGACACACAATGACTAATCAAAGTAAATGGGTCAAAAATAATGTATCGCGAAGACATGCTCGCCTATAAGTGAACACTCATCCCAAGAATTCCCAGGTAAGCACAACTGGTCTCGCGTCTGATGAGATGTATACGAAGTGCTTGCCTAGACAGAAAACCCAGAATACAGGCATTCACCCTTCCAGTTTGCACGTGTTCACATTATTTAAAACCCAAAACCTTGACGAGATTTTGAAAACTCAAAGGGGTTCAAAACCATATAACAGAGAGTTCAAAACCTTACAATAGAGGGTTCAAAACCTAGTAATCAATCATCCTAGAACAGATGATTAGTTTTCAAAGCGGTTTTGAAATTTATGTTCTTGTTGTGGTCGTCGCCTAAGGATAGGTGACGGTATTGTTTTATGACTAAACGCAAGTAAACTTGCGTTAGGGTCCTAAGAAGGTTATAGACTAGGTCAAAGCATTACTAATAACCTAATTCCCTATAACCATTGGCTCTGATACCATCTTTTCTGTCACACCCCGACCACGTAGAACATACAAAACGTGGCGGAAATGTCGGGGAGTGTTGTAACAGAATTAATCGTTTCAAATCCATGGCAATTAAAGTTTCGTTTTATTAATCAAACATGAGAGTTTACATTGTTTTAAACAAGAACAAAGAGTACATAACATAAATTAACTAGTTCTTGTCTCGTTTTAAGTCACTAAGGCACAGGTCAGCCTAAGTATGTCTTGATAAGTCCTATGCATCAACTCCTGAAAACACATGTGAAAATAGGTACGTCAGCATAAAAATGCCTGTGAGATACATAGGTTTTGTGAAAACATAATTCATGACTTATGTTTGAGAAAATGTTTAGTCATGAACCTTGTAATTTGCTTTGTCTTGTAAATCATTTGAAAAACGATAAGATCAGATGATATGTATAAATTAGTGAATAATGTATGGTTAAATGAATAACCATGTAATATGAGTTTGTATAAGATAAGTTGTTTGTAAATCAATGTCTTGTGAAAAGTATGTTATTTGTATAAAATGTTCTATGTCTCAAACTGAAATGATTCAAATAACGCTACGATATGTAATACCATACAAACATTTATATATAGGAAGTACCAGCGGCGTATCCACCATGCTTGTATCATATTACACACGCTTCGTTACTTAATCACTTACTCAAACCAAACTACTAAAGTAAAATGTTCATGTCTAATGTAAATCATGTAATATGTATCCAAAATGTAATCATGTGATGAATAACAAATGTACTAAGTATGCAACAATAGACATACGTAGCATGTGACTTGTACTAAGTATGCAACAATAGACATACGTAGCATGTGACCTGTACTAAGTATGCAACAATAGACATACGTAGCATGTGACCTGTACTAAGTATGCAACAATAGACATACGTAGCATGAAATGTAATGTAAAACGATGTACTAAGTAATGCACACAATGGGCACACCTAGCATGAAATGTAATGAAATCATGTACTATAATGTACTAACGAACATAGCAGGTATATGATGTGAAAACAGGAAAGCTTGAAAGTAACAAGTAGGCACATGTGTTCCACCCCAAAACGTTTAGAAAACAGTAAAAGAGGGGTCTATGTACTCACTTGAGGTTACTCAGTAGTCCTGGAGTGACAACCAAACAATGGTAGAGATCACGGAATCAAACGGCACCTAATATAGGTAACTATGTTAATAAACCGGACCTAAATCGGAAGATCGGATAGAATGAGGGTTCGTAAACCAAACGAGTATGGAAACTCGTGTAATATGGTTTAACAAAGCCTACATACTAATTGAAACCTATCATAAGTGCTTCCGACCCATCACGACCCGTTTAGGTAGCTTGTGCTACTTTAACGCGTCGTTCGCGTGAAACGCGTTCGGACCGCCTAACTAGCCCTATGACAAGTGTTATATGCCTAAACATGTTACATAATCAGTTATGTGACAAAAGTTTAGGTTACATATGCTTAATTACCAATTATACATGAAAAGGGTATTCTGGTAATTTACCTAAGGCATATAAACTACCTATCATACAACTACTTAAACGAAGCGACCATAAGGTATAACCTCGGAAGGTTATTCCCTACCTACTATGGTCACCTAATGTATTTGGTCGGATCCTAATGATCGACCAAATGGGTCGGGTTCGAAGGTATAAGCGATTTATTAGATCGCTTACCCTACGACCCTAGACAACGTGGTAATCAGTGGGCATAGTCCCAAGGGACTATAACCAACGTGATTACACTCACGTTGCGAAGTTCAAACGAACTTCGCATTGACCATAAACTGGTCAACGCAGAAAGTCAAACAAAGTTTGACTTTCAGACTCGAAAAGACTCGAAAAGCAATAAAAGAAAGAAAAGAACGAAAGAATACTTACGAAGGGTCCCCGAATGCTAATTTCGATTCAAAAATCTCAGGTATGAAACAATAGTTTCAACTTAGAGTTTCTCAAATCAAAATTCTAGTGATTTTAAAGCATGGGGGTGGGGTATTTATAGTAAAAGGTCCACCGTTAAGATCGTTTCATGGAAACCGTGCCTTAATCCCACCCGTACAAGTGTCGGGACCTTATGGTAGCTCAAATTGATCCTTATCAGCTGACTAAGCATTTTAGAATGTGTGGTTGTGAATGTAACAGCTGCAATCTGCTGTTAGATTCGATTAATCTGGTCAGAAGGGGCCACGCGGCCCGCTTCAGCATGTGAAGAATCTCAGGCGGGCCGCCTGGGAGTCACAGATCAGAAACAGTTTTGCATAATGACAGTTTCAGTCCCTGCATGTGTTTAAGCCCATTTGCGACACTTCTAAGGCCTGTAAAGCCAAATTTAAGGCCCTAAAATGATGCCTAAACATTGTGGACTTGAAACATGCTCAAAAATATGTCGGATGTCAGTTCGTTTGGTCGTACGAACGCGATGTTCGCTTAATTACGACGGAATGCGCATAAGCGCGAAAAACGATCCAAATGATGAAACGAATGGATTTTTCTTATGCCAAACACTAAAATAAAATATTTTAGTGCTTACATAAATTTTTGGATGTCCGGATGTATTCAGAACGTAAGTTATGCGCGAAAGTGCAAACTTGTGCACTTTTTGACACTTTTAGTCCCTGAATGACACAAAAGTTTATTTTAGCACACCGAACCCCTCAAAGCCTATTTCTAAGCTATTTAAAGGATATTTAAGGTGTGTTTAACTTATGGTCATGTTCCGGAATGTCTGTTACAGTTCAAATTGGCATACTTTCGCAGTTTGTCAAATTTAGTCCCTGTAAATGATTTAACTTGATTTCGGCATACCAAACCTTCCAAAACTTATTTCTAAGTTATGTAGAGGTTATTTAAGGTATGTTAAGCCTATGTCACTATTCCGGAGTGTTTGTTGCATTAAACTGGTTATATTTACGCATTAGTGCGCGTATAACCTTCCAGAAAGCGATTTAGAGCTTGAAATCGAACGAGAGTTGATATGTGCAAAAGCTACACATATTTATACAAGTCCAAAGTATGAAATACAATATTTCATTGGTTTGGCATTTGTTTGATGGTTGAAGTGACACAGGTGTCACAGGATGTTCTTCAGTTGGTTGATCATCCAAGTCACACCTCCTTCGGAAAGGAAATCATTGAAGAAACTCTTAGGAACATGGGCTATGAAAGACCCAATGTTTCAAGGCAGATCAGCAAGTCTGGGTTCATACCTCCATTCCGGTACTTGGTGACACAGCTCAGTGCCTGCTTCTCAAAGAAGATAGGGCACTTCAATGAGCTGTCTTACAGGATGATGGAGGTGGTCCATGCAGTTGTACAAGAGAAACCGTACAACTTTTCTAGGTTTCTCATGAGAGACTTAGAATCAAACTTGCACACCCGTCAACCTTTTCTGATCTACCCTCGCTTTGTGACCAAAGTGATAATCAGTCAGCTGGGATTTGGAGGGGTAACAAGCTGGTACCCAAGGGCCTAGGTGGTTTTACAAGAAAACACTTATGTTCCCTCCCTTGTTCCATCAAACAATCACAGTGGTCATGAAACCTACCTTTGGTTGTATGTTAAGGGCATGTACAATGAGTAGTTTTTTTTAATTTAGTTGTTTTTGAGTAAAGTTTTTGTATCATTTTTTTTCTTTCTTTTTTTCTTTTCTTCAAAAGCATCATAATAGATCTAGGGGGAACTAAGATGGCATTTCTGATAAAAACAAGAAAAATCTGGTGAAGATCAACAGAAATCTAATGTATCTGGTCAAAAATCAGAAATTCTGATAAGATATCAAAAAATCTGATAATTTATCAGAAAATCCGATGTATCATCAGAAAATGTGTTAATATAGCATAAAAGTGTTAAGATAACCAGAATTAACTGATAAATCCAAAAAAATTGAGAAGAAATATCAGGCAACAGTAGGTTAAAACCAGACTCAAAGAAACTTGTGACAACATAAAAAAAAGGATTTTTGAAAAAGTTTCTGTCAAAATTAAATTTTTGGGTAATCTTTTTAACAACACTACTTGAAGATCAGAACAAAGATGTGAAGTTTAGAAATGTTATGTAAGTGAAATCTTCAAAACTCTACTTATTCCCTCTCATCTCAAAAAAAAAAAAAAAAAAAAATTGGCGATTCAATGTCTAAATATGAATCAAATGTATTCTGATGAAGTATGAAGAAAATCCAACTCTCAAAGGTTTTATTCAAAAAATTTCTGATATACATCATCAAAAGGAATGCTTGGGAACATACACAGTTTCAAAAAGGTTTTTATTGGACCTTTTTACAACTAAAAGGGTCCCACATGAAGAAAAGGTGCAAGTTGAACATTAGTGTTTATCTACTAAATCCTTGGAATCTCTGATTTTTAGTAAAAGATTTATTTTGAATTAGAGATAAACCAAAGGTTTTTTAAACAACTGTTTCTTTAAGGGATTAAAACATCATTAAGGTGTCATAAACCACCTTAAATACAAACAAACCACGAAAAACACTCAAAGATCTCTGTCTCAAAACACTATAAATACCTCCTTCAAAAACAGAGACTTCCATCTTCAACATTCCTCTTCAAAAGCAAAACCCTAAAAACCCTTTATCGAAACAAAAACCTTCAAATTCTCCATGGCTGTTATCAACATCAACATGCCACCAGTTGAACACTCTGTTCAACTCATAACTGAAGCTGAATTCCTACCATTGAAGAGAAACAATGAAGCCATGAATGACAACATTGAAGAATATGATACAAAGTGGCAAATTTTGATCGAATTTCTGACCAGATGTCCTATAACTCAAGCTCTTACAAAGACCAGAGAGGTACCGGAAAGACTTATACAACAAGTTGTAAAGACACTCAATCTCTCAAATCCAAACAAGCTTACAACACATGTATGGGGAGATATCTTACTGGAAGAGATCAGAAATCAAAAGTCAAACATCAAAGCATTATCAGAAACTGTCAAAGCTGTACAAAAACAAACAGAAGATAACACTACAGCTCTGAACAAACTACAACAGCCATCAGAAAACTCATCAGAATTTGAGAAAGCTCTCAAAGAATTGCAAGAAATCAAGACAAAGATGGCAGAGGTTGCAAGTGCAGGGGAAAGCTCAAGTTCTGGAAAAATCCTTGAAGAAATTCAGTTCCTTAGAGCCAACAACAGCAACATGGCTGATGCTCTTGAAAAACTGATGTTGGAATGGTCCACCCAAAAGAATCAAGATCAACTGGAGTTTCAGAAGATGAAGAAAAGAAGAATTAAATGCTCAAACTCTTGCTAATGTTCACTTGTTAGTAAAGAGGTTGCAGTACAATGTTGCCAGACTTGAAAATGTTGATTTACATGAATTGAAAGCTCCAATCCCACAAGGTGAACCAGCAGGAGAGTCAGAAACTCCTCAACAACAATTCAAACAACCAGAAGTCACTCAACGGAAACTACCCAGTCAATCAGAAGCATCAGCAACACAAAGACAGAAGCAACCCATGGGTCCTCCTCCTAGTAGGCAGAAATTACTCATGGGTCCTCCAACAAAAATATCAAAGCCAGACACACCAAAGGTACCAACACAACAAGTTGTTCCAGTTAAATCATCATCCATGGCTCTCACAGGTGAAACAGAGTTCAGCAAACAGTACAAAAGAAAAGAGAAGAATGGAAGATGAAGTAACATCCTCAAAAAGACCTAGAACAGTGATTGGAGAAGATCCAGAAGGAAAACTCAAAGAATTCACAATGCTGAAAGGTGATCTACACACAATTATGTATCCTGAAGAACACTTGAAGCATTACTACTAGAACAAACAAGAAGATAAATTAGAAAGGCCACTCTCTCCAATAAGCAGAAATATTGTTCAACTCAGAGATGAAGGAAACTTGGAAATGTTGCTCAAACTTGTCACACCCCCAAAATCCACCATGCGGAGTATCACCGCTTGGAGGCGTGACATGACCAGGATCGAGCCACCAATCATATTGAACAACTCAATTAAGTAAATAAAACCAAACACAATACGATTGGTGACCAAAAGGAAGTAAACCAACTTTAGGTTAACAGCGGAAGCATAAAACGTAAGTTCAAAACATAAGTTCATAGGGATTAAAAGTTTAGCACGGGACATAACAAATAATATTCCACAACAACCTTCTCCTCGTGTAAGCTCCAAAAGCATCTAGCGACCTGTAAGGCATGTAACAACAAGTCAACAACAAAGTTGAGTGAGTTCACGTTTGGTTGTTTAGTTTTAAGTTGTTTCTGAAAAACGTGGTTTGACTTTCGTTGGCTTATTTGCCATGGGGGTTACCCCGTAGTTGAAAGTATGTTTAACCAGTTCCTTTTTCTTTACCCAAACCATATCCATAATCAGTGGGGGCTTCCCCATGTGAACTACTAGACGGTATGATATCGACTACTAACGAAAGTAAGTTGTGCCCTAAGTCAATGTCTATCAGCATTGACCCTTTGCCTTAGTCCATTATTACACGCCCGTTCGAATGACACGGTGTGAGGTTTGTTAAACCTAATAGCGCTATTAACTAATGACCCGCTCGCCATCGGCCTCGGCGATTAAGTCGATATAAAATGAGGGACTTATGATAGAGTTTTGTCTAGTAAGTTTTAAGGTTGTTGTCCTACCCAAGGATGACGAACGTACGTAGTTCTCCCAAAGAGAATACGCAGGATTAATATTGGCATCCTACCCAAGGAGGATGGCCGTACATATCCTACTTAAGTAAGATATGTAGATTCCGTTTTAATTCTTTAACCCATTCCCAAACCACCGGGAATCCCATGCCTTAGAAAGTGTGTGAACTCACCTCGGTTTGCTCGGTTAGATTCTCAAATATAGCTAACAGTCAAGGTTGGTCAATCACGTCCTAATATGATTACTAGTTAGTCATTTAGTAGTTTCAAATAGAGCACAAAGTTCCTACACGTATCTACTACATAACATGCATTCACTTTAATAGTTCACGCTTATATAAACATTCTACCTATAGTTACTCAAGAACAAGCATACGATATTGCACATATTACTTTTATTGACATATAACATGTTAGATCATCCTCAGATAACATACTCGCCATTTAGATACGCAAATTACAACTTATGTCATTTCAGCTTTAATATTCAAAACCGGGCTGTTTTCGGACATTTTAATAAAATAGTTAACTTATTCCAAAAATTCCCAAATTTTTACAGAATGTCTTAAAAAATCCAAATATTATTGTTTAAAAATCTCGGGATCCAATTCATCATCAATATTTTATAAAAATTCATTTTCCGGACTGAACTCAGATTTATCTTTTTCTGACTGCAGTCCACGGAATAATTTATTTAAAATTCATCGAGAGTCCGATTTACGAAATTCCAGTGAGAAAATTACAAATACATCGGTGGTCATCTACAGTACAACTTTCATGATCTAACTCTACACAGAAGTCAAGTTATGATGGAAACAGAACGCATATTTTTCAGCATAAAAAATGCAGCTCTAGCTGCTGTTACAAAACGACACTTTAAAAATAGTAAACGAAGTCCAAAAATTATGATTATGGTGCCATTAGAACCGTATTTCATAATACATAAATCTAGACTTTAGAAAATACATTTTTCGTTAAGTTACGGTCCTGTTACAGCCAACTGAAGTTGGCTGTAAAAGCTTGGTCAGAAACTGTTTTCAGCCTTTTGGCTTTCTAACTTGTGTTCGATTGATTCCGTTAACATGTTTAGTGATCACAACAACATCAAACATCAATATTAACCAACAAATCATCAGATAATCAACAAGAATCATAACAACATCATATTAACATCACTTCATCACTAGACTAGTTTATGTTCAAGACTTGTTTAAGGTTCTTTAGAGTTTCTTGATTCTTTACCATTCTTTTCATTATTAACCAACAAAATCATGAATAAGATGAAGATCTAAGGCACTTACTACTAGCACAAAGCTAGGGGAGTTTCAAGTGTGGAAAAGTGGTGGATAAAAGCACACAGAAGAGGTCCTTCAACTTCCGATAACACCAAGCTTCGTTGAACGCCTTGTAGCACCTAGAAGTACACTTGGATTGGATGAACTTGCAACAAAAATGTGGTGGTAGTGGGAGGGGGTTTCGGCTGAGTTTATGGAGGAGGGAGAGAGTGAAATGAAGTTTGATGAAGATGATGGAAGGTGTATGTTTCTTATAGTCCATAAGCTCTTTTATCCAAGGGTTATCATGTCTAAGGAGTACATGACATATCCTACCATATCCCAAGGAGAGATTGCTTAGAGATTTTAGTAAGATTTAAGAAATCTTTGGTGTGTGGGGCCTCTATGAGCCGTAAGTTAGCAATGGGGGGGGGGGGGGTTAAGTGTAATTTGATGGTAAATAGGTGATTTAGTGGAGGGTGTTAAGTGTATGACTTGTGTTTAATGTGTTACATGCTTTATGTAATGTGTTTAAGTGTTCGGGAACCAATATTAGCTTA
The DNA here is from genome assembly GCA_030545235.1 of Helianthus tuberosus. Taxonomy (NCBI): domain Eukaryota; kingdom Viridiplantae; phylum Streptophyta; class Magnoliopsida; order Asterales; family Asteraceae; genus Helianthus; species Helianthus tuberosus. The sequence goes on from CM060392.1 coordinate 32,666,829, forward strand.
AAAAAATAGAAACAATGCTTCTAGCATTATTTTGGTGTTCCGGGTAATGTCCGGTTGTTCGGTTCGGTGTTGTTCCGTTAAAGTGCTTAATTAATCCGTAAAGTGTCCTACATATATATTTTTGTAACATTTTTAATTCTCAACACTCAGGAAAACATACCGGACTATTTAGTAACTTTTCTGTATACTACTAGCATGTTAACAAGTACATGTAAGTATAACCCAGTAATCAGAGAGCAGTTAAATGATTCAGCACAGTCATCAAGTACTTTAATTAACATTAATAGATTGTACGGTTACATGTAAATTTGAGGGTTGTCACATTCTCCCCCTGTTAAGAGAATTTCGTCCCGAAATTTAGCGCGTGGTTACTGAGGAAGCTAGTTAAGTTGCGTTGGTTTCCTGGTTTTCCTGGGGTGTCACATCATCCCCCCCGTTGATTTGGAATTTCGTCCTGAATTTCTGCAGTAGCTTCAGCCTTAGCAGTGGTTGTGTTTTTCTTAAACAGCTGGGGGTACTTGAGTTTCATTTGGTCTTCTCGTTCCCAGGTATACTCTGGGCCACGACGGGAATCCCAACGAACTCGGACAAGAGGTATTCTGGTGCGCTTGAGGATCTTAACATCTCGATCAGTAATCTCTACTGGTTCCTCGACGAATCGCAGCTGGTCGTCGATAGTGAGCTCTTTGAGAGGAACTATGAGGGTCTCATCTGACAGACACTTATTCAGATTCGACACATGGAATACGTTGTGAACTCCGCTGAGTTCTTCAGGTAGATTCAACCTGTAGGCCACCTTGCCAACCTTCTCAATGATTTCAAAGGGTCCGACGTATCGCGGGTTTGCCTCGTTTGCCAAAACGAACTACACCTTTCCAAGGTGAGACTTTGAGTAGCACTCGATCCCCAACCTGGAACTCGAGTGGTTTCTTTCGCTTATCGGCATAGCGTTTCTGACGGTCACGAGCTGCCGCCATTCGTTGTCGTATCTGAGCAATTCTCTCGGTGGTATCTACCACAAGTTCTGGGCCAGTGATTTGGCTGTCACCAACTTCTGCCCAACAGAGAGGTGATCGGCATTTGCGTCCGTACAATGCCTCGAACGGAGCGGCTTGGATGCTGGTGTGGTAGCTGTTGTTATATGAAAACTCCACTAGCGGGAGGTGTTTTTCCCAGCCATTTCCGAAGTCGATTACACATGCCCTAAGCATGTCTTCAAGGGTTTGGATGGTGTGTTCAGATTGCCCATCCGTTTGTGGGTGATAAGCGGTGCTCATATCAAAACGTGAGCCAAAAGACTTGTGCATAGCTTGCCACAGTTCAGAAGTAAAACGCGCGTCACGATCGGAAATGATGGAGGTTGGCACTCCGTGCCTTGATACTACTTCCTTTAGGTAGATGTCTGCTAGAGTAGAAAACTTATCCGTTTCCTTAATAGCCAGAAAATGTGCAGACTTGGTCAGTCGATCTACGATCACCCAAATGGTATCGTTTCCGCGTTGAGATCTAGGCAGACCGGTAACAAAATCCATGGAAATCTGCTCCCATTTCCATTTCGGGATCTCCGGTTGTTGGAGTAGGCCTGATGGTTTCTGATATTCGGTTTTGACTCTCGCACAAGTCAAACATTTGCTAACGTAGGTTGCTATGTGAGCTTTCATGCCAGGCCACCAGTATGTAGTCTTTAGGTCGTGGTACATCTTATCCGAACCAGGAGGTACTGAATAACGAGACTTATGTGCTTCATCCATCACAAGCTCGCGTAAGTCTCCATACAGTGGAACCTAGATGCGTCCGTTAACATAGTAGGCGCCGTCTTCCTTTCGTTCTAGCCGCTGCCTCGATCCTCGTAAGGACTCAGCCCTGATGTTCTCTGCTTTCAATGCTTCAACCTGAGCATCGCGAATCTGAGCGGGAAGGTTAGATTGGATGGTAAGCTGTAAAGCACGTACACGCTTAGGTATAGTATCCTTTCGGCTGAGGGCGTCGGCCACAACATTGGCCTTGCCCGGATGGTATTTGATAGCGCATTCATAATCGTTCAAGAGCTCAACCCATCGGCGTTGATGCATGTTTAACTCCTTTTGCTTGAAGATATGCTCGAGACTCCTGTGATCGGTGTAAATGGTGCACTTGGTACCGTACAGGTAATGTCTCCATATCTTAAGTGCGAAAACAACTGCTCCCAGTTCCAAGTCGTGTGTAGTGTAGTTCCTTTCGTGAACCTTAAGTTGGCGTGATGCGTAGGCAATGACCTTATCACGTTGCATCAACACGCAACCAAGTCCTTGGATGGAAGCATCGCAGTAAACCACAAAATCATCTGTGCCTTCAGGCAATGAGAGGATAGGCGCGCTACAAAGTCTGTCCTTCAAGTGCTGAAATACGGACTCCTGTGCATCACCCCAACGATAGGTGACACCTTTCTGAGTCAGTGAAGTGAGAGGTTGCGCAATCTTGGAGAAATCTTTGATAAATCTTCTGTAATATCCGGCCAAACCCAAGAATTGGCGGATTTCTGTTGGTGTACGGGGTGCAGACCAGTTCTTGATCGAGTCTACCTTGGATGGATCAACATGAATCCCATCCTTGTTTACCACGTGGCCTAGAAAGTGGACTTCGCGAAGCCAGAAGTCAAATTTCAAAAACTTGGCATACAACTGCTCTGCTCGAAGAAGTTCCAGCATAAATCGTAGATGCTGCTCGTGTTCCTCCTGACTCTTTGAATAGATCAGGATATCGTCGATGAATACAATAACGAACTTATCCAGGTAAGGCTTGCACACTCGGTTCATGAGATCCATGAAGACCGCTGGTGCATTCGTCAATCCGAAAGGCATAACCAGAAACTCGTAATGGCCGTAACGAGTTTTGAATGCTGTTTTGGAGACGTCCTCCTCTTGGACTCTCAGCTGATGGTATCCCGATCTCAAGTTAATCTTAGAGTAATAGCTCGACCCTTGCAACTGGTCGAACAAGTCGTCAATATGTGGAAGAGGATAACGATTCTTCACGGTCACCTTGTTAAGTTCGCGATAGTCAATACACATTCTGAAAGTACCGTCTTTCTTCTTCATGAATAGTACTGGGGCTCCCCAGGGCGAAGAGCTAGGACGTATAAAACCCTTTTCCAAGAGTTCTTGTAACTGCGTGGACAGTTCTTCGAGTTCTGATGGAGCTAGACGATAGGGGGCTCGAGCTATGGGCGCTGCTCCAGGAGCTAGCTCGATTTGAAACTCGACCTGTCGATGAGGCGGAAGACCAGGTAGTTCCTCAGGAAATACCTCAGGAAAATCGCGCACAATAGGAATGTCTTCTATCTTCCTTTCTTCTGAGGATGTATCAGAGACGAGGGCTAGAATACCAGTGTGGCCCTTTCGCAAACACTTCTGGGCCTTAAGGAAAGAGATAATGCCTACGACAACACCACTCTTGTCGCCATGAATTACGAGGGGTTCCTCACCAGAACGAGGAATGCGGACAATCTTCTCATTATAAAGAATCTCCGCTTGATGATGAGATAGCCAATCCATCCCAATAACGATGTCGAAACTACCAAGTGTGATAGGAATAAGATCGATAGAGAAGGTCTGACCAGCTAAGATGAGGTTACAACCTTTAACTACGTGTGTGGCTTCAAGAATTTTACCGTTAGCTAGTTCTACCGTGTGTTTGGTGCTCAGGAGTGTTGGAGTGCGCTTAAGCATTTGACTGAATAAAACAGTAACAAAGAAATCGTCCAGAAGAAACTTACCCATCACAATGTTGGGATCGTTCCTTGCATCACCCTGACCAATCACGAAAACACGTCCTCTGGCACCATTGCCGTTATTGTTACCCCCGTTATTGCCTCCATTGTTGCCTCCATTGTTGTTCCCATTGTGGTTCCCGTTTCCTTGGTTGTTGTGGTTCTGATTCTGGTTCAGCTGGGGGCAGTTTCTCTTAAAGTGGCCTTCAACGCCACACTGAAAGCATCCTTTATTGCCCTGTTGTTGCTGCTGCTGGTGGTTCTGTGGAGCTTGTTGTTGTTGTTGTTGGCGATTCTGATTCGCAGGACGCGGGCTCCTGCAATCCTTAGCTTCATGACCCAGCTTGTGACATCTCTGACAACGACCTTTGTTGCACTGCCCGCTGTGGTGCAAATTACATCGGTTGCACTTAGGGTGATTTCCCTTGTACCCACCCTGACCTTGATTCCCAGAAGATTGCTGACTGGGGCTCCTGTACTCGTCTGTCTTTCGCTGCTGGGACTGAGCTGAAGCAGAACCCTTACTGGAATTTCCATCCCATTTCCGCTTGTTGTCGCTAGGAGCATCAGAAGTAGCTGTGGCACTGATACGTTTGGGTAGCCTGTTTTGCTCCACTGCCTGGTCGGTGAGACGATGAGCCAACTTGATGATTTGCTGGATGGTACCCAGGTTAGCCGAAGTCACGTGACTTTGAATCTCTGGTACAAGGCCCTTGAGGTACAGCTCAATACGTTTGATGGGAGGGTCCACCATAGTTGGACACAAGATGGCCAGCTCGTTTGACCTCTTAGTATACGCCTCAATCTCAGACCCCGTCATCTTCAGATTGAAAAATTCCACCTCTAGCTTGTGGATGTCATCCCGACTACAGTATTCTTCTTTGATCAGTTCTTTGAAACCATTCCAGGGGGTGGCATTAGCAACTGCCAGCCCTAGTAGTTGAACATGTGCCTTCCACCAGGTTAACGCAGCACCTTCAAGTGTTCCGGTAACATATTTCACCCTACGGTCTTCAGGGCATTCGCACATCTCGAAAACAGACTCAAGCTTTTCAAACCAGTGAAGAAGGCCTACTGCTCCTTCTGTGCCACTGAAAGTACTGGGTCGGCAATCCATGAAGGTTTTGAACGTGCACACAGGAGGTTGAGCATGTTGACCTGTTGCGCGAGAATAAAAGACAAGGTTAAGCACGAGGGTTGGTTTGCGAAGGTAAGATCTAAACGTCCTAAGGTGGGTTGATATAGCAGGTTATACCTCCTGCTGGATTTGCTGCGAGTGCCTCAGCAACTCGTTCATTGATCAAAGCCGTCAACTGGGCTTGAGTGAGGTTGATACGTCCTCCGCGTCCGCTCATGATCTTCACAACGAAGCAAAGTAAGTGAGAAAAGTGTCGCGAAAGTGCGTAAGTGTGGAGTGACAGAAGAGAGTAAGCACACAAGGTTCAAATAACAGTTATCACATTAACTAATGCAAACCATGATCAATGTACCATGAAACTAACAAGTAGGCAATATAAACATAAATCATATCACCTAGGATGTTGAGTCTTGCACGTGGAGCGAAGCGTCGTTGTGGATCGTTGAGCACTGTACAGGTTATAGTCTGGTTTTGTCAAAAAGCTTTTCCCTTTTTAAAACCAAGTTCACTATAACCATGCGGAGTATCACCGCTTGGAGGCGTGACATGACCAGGATCGAGCCACCAATCATATTGAACAACTCAATTAAGTAAATTAAACCAAACACAATACGATTGGTGACCAAAAGGAAGTAAACCAACTTTAGGTTAACAGCGGAAGCATAAAACGTAAGTTCAAAACATAAGTTCATAGGGATTAAAGGTTTAGCACGGGACATAACAAATCATATTCCACAACAACCTTCTCCTCGTGCAAGCTCCAAAAGCATCTAGCGACCTGTAAGGCATGTAACAACAACTCAACAACAAATTTGAGTGAGTTCACGTTTGGTTGTTTAGTTTTAAGTTGTTTCTGAAAAACGTGGTTTGACTTTCGTTGGCTTATTTGCCGTGGGGGTTACCCCGTAGTTGAAAGTATGTTTAACCAGTTCCTTTTTCTTTACCCAAACCATATCCATAATCAGTGGGGGCTTCCCCATGTGAACTACTAGACGGTATGATATCGACTACTAACGAAAGTAAGTTGTGCCCTAAGTCAATGTCTATCAGCATTGACCCTTTGCCTTAGTCCATTAGTACACGCCCGTTCGAACGACACGGTGTGAGGTTTGTTAAACCTAATAGCGCTATTAACTAATGACCCGCTCGCCATCGGCCTCGGCGATTAAGTCGATATAAAATGAGGGACTTATGATAGAGTTTTGTCTAGTAAGTTTTAAGGTTGTTGTCCTACCCAAGGAGGACGAACGTACGTAGTTCTCCCAAAGAGAATACGCAGGATTAATATTGGCATCCTACCCAAGGAGGATGGCCGTACATATCCTACTTAAGTAAGATATGTAGATTCCGTTTTAATTCTTTAACCCATTCCCAAACCACCGGGAATCCCATGCCTTAGAAAGTGTGTGAACTCACCTCAGTTTGCTCGGTTAGATTCTCAAATATAGCTAACAGTCAAGGTTGGTCAATCACGTCCTAATATGATTACCAGTTAGTCATTTAGTAGTTTCAAATAGAGCACAAAGTTCCTACACGTATCTCCTACATAACATGCATTCACTTTAATAGTTCACGCTTATATAAACATTCTACCTATAGTTACTTAAGAACAAGCATACGATATTGCACATATTACTTTTATTGACATATAACATGTTAGATCATCCTCAGATACGCAAATTACAACTTATGTCATTTCAGCTTTAATATTCAAAATCGGGCTGTTTTCGGACATTTTAATAAAATAGTTAACTTATTTCAAAAATTCCCAAATTTTTACAGAATGTCTTAAACGATCCAAATATTATTGTATAAAAATCTCGGGATCCAATTCATCACCGATATTTTATAAAAATTCATTTTCTGGACTGCACTCAGATTTATCTTTTTCTGACTGCAGTCCACGGAATAATTTATTTAAAATTCATCGAGAGTCCGATTTACGAAATTCCAGTGAGAGAATTACAAATACATCGGTGGTCATCTACAGTACAACTTTCATGATCTAACTCTACACAGAACTCAAGTTATGATGGAAAAAGAACGCATATTTTTTAGCATAAAAAATGCAGCTCTAGCTACTGTTACAAAACGACACTTTAAAAATAGTAAACGAAGTCCAAAAATTATGATTCTGGTGCCATTAGAACCGTATTTCATAATACATAAATCTAGACTTCATAAAATACATTTTTCGTTAAGTTACGATCCTGTTACAGCCAACTGAAGTTGGCTGTAAAAGCTTGGTCAGAAACTGTTTTCAGCCTTTTGGCTTTCTAACTTGTGTTCGATTGATTCCGTTAACATGTTTAGTGATCACAACAACATCAAACATCAATATTAACCAACAAATCATCAGATAATCAACAAGAATCATAACAACATCATATTAACATCACTTCATCACTAGACTAGTTTATGTTCAAGACTTGTTTAAGGTTCTTTAGAGTTTCTTGATTCTTTACCATTCTTTTCATTATTAACCAACAAAATCATGAATAAGATGAAGATCTAAGGCACTTACTACTAGCACAAAGCTAGGGGAGTTTCAAGTGTGGAAAAGTGGTGGATAAAAGCACACGGAAGAGGTCCTTCAACTTCCGATAACACCAAGCTTCGTTGAACGCCTTGTAGCACCTAGAAGTACACTTGGATTAGATGAACTTGCAACAAAAATGTGGTGGTAGTGGGAGGGGGTTTCGGCTGAGTTTATGGAGGAGGGAGAGAGTGAAATGAAGTTTGATGAAGATGATGGAAGGTGTATGTTTCTTATAGTCCATAAGCTCTTTTATCCAAGGGTTATCATGTCTAAGGAGTACATGACATATCCTACCATATCCCAAGGAGAGATTGCTTAGAGATTTTAGTAAGATTTAAGAAATCTTTGGTGTGTGGGGCCTCTATGAGCCGTAAGTTAGCAATGGGGGGGGGGGGGTTAAGTGTAATTTGATGGTAAATAGGTGATTTAGTGGAGGGTGTTAAGTGTATGACTTGTGTTTAATGTGTTACATGCTTTATGTAATGTGTTTAAGTATTCGGGAACCAAGATTAGCTTAAAAAAATAGAAACAATGCTTCTAGCATTATTTTGGTGTTCCGGGTAATGTCCGGTTGTTCGGTTCGGTGTTGTTCCGTTAAAGTGCTTAATTAATCCGTAAAGTGTCCTACATATATATTTTTGTAACATTTTTAATTTTCAATACTCAGGAAAACATACCGGACTATTTAGTAACTTTTCTGTATACTACTAGCATGTTAACAAGTACATGTAAGTATAACACAGGAATCAGAGAGCAGTTAAATGATTCAGCACAGTCATCTAGTACTTTAATTAACATTAATAGATTGTACGGTTACATGTAAATTTGAGGGTTGTCACAAAACTAGTTACAAATCAAATAGTTTCCATTGAAAGAATTATCACTATTAATGCTCATGGAGGTGTCTTAGGAACTTATGGACAGAACAAATACACCTTGATTATTGTTGATGCATAATGTCTATCGCCTGCGTCATCAGTCTATGTCGTGTCATGTATATGTAATAGGTTGAAAATGTTAAGTTTATGTTGTAAGTCAGGTCGAACGACCTGATAAGGTCAGGTCGCACGAGGTGGACTTGTCTAGTTCGTGCGGACTGGGTCTGTTATTTCGTGCTTTCTGGCAAGCATATAAATAGGCTAGTAGTGTTCTTCATTTGTAACTTCTGGAGAATTTTGTACCGAAGTGCTGTCGGATTCTCTCTGTACCAAAACAATTTATATGAATGAAGAACATGTTTAAAGTGACTTTCTACTCTTCTACTCATATTCTAACACTGATTGACGGTTTCTAGTCTGATTCCACCTTTCTAGAAACTAGATCTGACTCTGATTGACTTGTTTGGACGATTCATCGATCCTACAAGTGGTATCAGAGCTCAGGATGAGTCAAATCTGTTGATATCAGTGTTTTGAACGGTTTAGAACCATAAACTTCTATTCTTTGTTAGTTTTTCTGACGAATTCATGGATAAAATGGACAGAATTTTGGATATTATGTGTAAAACACTGTTTTAAACAATCGGTGAACAAATTGGACGGTAAATTCAAACTAAAAACTGATCAAAATTGACAAAATCATGAACTTTTGGACTTAGAATTCTCAAACGAGGTGGATATTCATCCAAATCACTTGAATTTTGTCCAAGTTGTGTGAAAACTGGTCAGGTCACACGAACTGATCTCCAAGTCGCACGAACTGAACAGTCAGGTCGCACGAACTGGTCCAGGTCGTTTGAAACTGGTCCAGGTCGTTTGAAACTGGTCCAGGTCATTTGAAATTGTTCCAGGTCGTTTGAAATTGGCAGTCCAGGTCGTTTGAAAAGTCCAGGTCGTCTGAAAGTCCAGATCGTTTGAAAGTCCAGGTCGCTTGAAATAAAAATTTTTCAAAACTTAAAAATTTTTCAAAACATTTTTCAAAGTATAAAATGGACAATCAAGAGTTTTACAATGCGTTTTTCGGAGGAGGTATGACTGTTCAAACTCCAGCAAGTATAGCCCAGAATGTGAATATGGAGAACGAGCTAGGAACCATGCAAAAACCACCGAAACTACTCAACATTGAAGATTATTCGGGGTGGCAGGATAGATTTCGCACGTGGGTTCAGGCGAATCACCTCGAATGCTGGCTGAAAGTTGAAACGAAATATGTAGTTCCTACGAATGGTGCTGGTCTTCCGAAAACACTTAACACGTTAACTCTGGCTGAACAAGAAAACTTTAAAGCCGAGAAGAAGATGGTCAGTATATTGCAGCAGGCAATCAAGGAAGACATTTTGGTATTGTTACAGCATCAGGGTGACGCGCAATCTATTTGGAACTCTCTTAAAATCAAATTTCTTGGGAGTGCTGCAATGATCAAAAGCAAAAAGGCACTACTGAAAAAAGAATTCGACATATTTACTGCTATCAGTGGAGAATCAACGAAATAGTTGATTGAAAGGTATTGTCACTTGGTAGTGGAGATGAAACGTTTGAATATAGATAAAACAGACGAAGAGTGGGTTGATAAGTTGGCTAACGCACTACCACAAGAAGAGTGGGGTACGTTCTTATTGGTTTTAAAGAACAATTTGGAATACGTGGGTTTCAATTTAAGTACGTTTATCGAGAGAATTGAAGCTCAAGAGCTTGAACTTCGGAAGATGAGGAAAATGAAATCTGCAAACGTACAACAAGATGTTCAACTTTATTACAAAGGAAACTCATCTGCCACATATGCTCCGAGTCCAAAGATTCAAACGGCATTTAGTGCAGATTATTCATCGGGAGTACCTCAAAGCATGCCTAACAACAACTTTTCATCGTTTCCAAATTACGAACCGAATCCTAAGGTTCAGAGTTTTCAAGAACAAGTTTCTTCTCAAAGTTCTTCAGGATCGAACAATCAGAGATATAATCATGGGATACTGTGCAATATCGCTGTTAATATAAAAAACGGTCAAGATTTTACTGAGACAGCCGCAAAGCAGCATATAGCACTTCTAGCTTCTGTACTTGAGTCTTACGAGAGTCTAGTAGCCGAACGAATTGGTAATCTAGACATGACTAAAGAAGATTACGATCAAATTGACCCCGAGGAACTAGAACTCATCGATATAAAATGGGGTATGGCGAGCATTGTGAGAATAGCTCAGAGAAGTTAATAATCACCAGAATCCATTCGCCAATGATTATTACCGACAGGCTATCTATCATAAAAACAATCAACAACCATTCAATCCACGACCTCAAATCGAGAACAATCCATCCAAACAAACAGAAAAAGCTCTTTTGGTGAATCAAGATGACGAAAAGATTCCAGAAGGTTTCAGTTGGGATAAGTACGTTCCAGGAGGTGGTCTTGCAATGATGGCTGGAATTATTGAAGAGTCGGAACCGGAAATCGAGGAATGTGTTCCTGAAGTTGAAGAAGTCAGTGAAGTGATGAATGAAGAAAGTTTTGCAGATCTAGAAGAGGCAGCAGCAGCGGTCTACTATTATCAGTCTGAACAGAAGGTTATTACTAATGCATTTAAATCTATAATGCCAGCTAATGTGTTTGATTCTTTTACAGGTTTCTTTAGTGAACCGACTACGGGTTTTTGCCCATAGTACGAAGTTGAACAAACTCCGGTTCAAGAGATCATTAATGTCTCAAAGGAAATGAATGAAGAAACTTTGAAAGAAATAGCCGACAAAGCTCTTATGGTCAAGCTGCAAGAGGTAGAACAAACTAAAACATCTTCTGATAACAATGAGACCAAAGATGCAACTCAAGAGTCAGTGTCAGTTGAAAAGGAGTCAATTATCGAGACTTGTGATACGTATGAGTCAGGAGAGAAGTCCGAGTCCGATGACAAATCAGAAAATGTGAAGTCCAAATCCGGAGAGAAATCTGAATCTGAGTCCGGAGAGTTTGGTAAATCGGAAAGTAAAAATGATAAACAAGAAAATGTTTTTGAAAAAGTTGATCCAATTCTTGAAAAGCCATGCGAAAACTGTTTGAAACCATGCATGGATTGTCTTGAAAAAGACGAACAGTTTCAAGAGTTGAAAAAGTTTAACGACAAATTAAAATTTGATTTTAATGATGTTAAAGAAGCTTATGACACTCTGTCACGATCAATTAAAGCGATTCACACTGAGAGTAAAGAAAATGATAAAATTGTTAATTTGCACAAAGCTACAGTCATGGATAAGCAAATGTCGATTAACATCCATCTGGACGAAATCGCATCTCTAAAGAAGGAACTTGAACTGATGCGCATTGAGACAGAAAGAGTCGACAAAAAGTTGATCAGTTATCTTTCATCTTCATATGTGATTGATCAGATCATTCGTCAACAAACTGAAGCTAAACCAACTTTCAAAAATGTTCCACCCCCAATGTGGAATCATTATACTCAGAAATATCCAGACGGGGTGGAGGAGGCATTGAATCTCAAACTGAGAACAGAAGAGAATGAGTTACCGAAAAACATAGATGTTACATTCTCTCCGTCTGACACCGACAATGAGTCACAACTGGTTAAAACAGTTGTAGACCAAGTGTTGGGTGAAGAGACTGATAACACTGATTTCGAAATGGTTAAAACTCATTTTGAGAATTCCAGTTCAGATTCTGAAGATGACGGAAAATTTCTTGATAAGTTTATCCCAAAGTCAGATAAAGTTTTGGATGACGATTCGATCATTATGGTTTACACGATGACCAGAACTGACAAACTGTATATTGATTTTGAGTACCCGATTCAGAATGCGAACCTGGAAAAGGTTGAAAAAGTTTTTAAACTCGTGGAAATTGATATCTCAGAAGTTAACAACAATTCGTTTCTATCAAAACCAAAGAAATCTTTTGTTAAACAACAACCGACAAACAACCCGGGAAAGAAAAATGAAAGGGTGGGTAACAATGGTAATAACAAGAGACATGGTAATAACTACAAAAAGAAAGGTGTTGGTTTTGAGATGAAAATGGCTAAGAAAGAAGTTAAGCCAAAAGAAAAATTGAGTGAAGTGTTTGTGGCTGGTAATAATACAGAAGTCGAAAAGGATTATATCTTTAGTAAGCAAGCAATTGATGATTTTATTGCGGCGAAAAAGATAAGAGACGAGGCCAACAGGTCCACTTTTGTTGAATATGACAAAAGAATCTGTTATCGATGCAATGAAATCGGTCACATGGCCAAACAATGTGTCAAAAAGATGATAAAACCAGTTTTCCATAAACCAAAACCAAAAATTTCAAAGGATGTTAAGAAGAAATCACCTATGGTATCCCCCGTGCGTATTCTTAAACGCGGTGAATCATTGAAGTCAGAGGACAAACCAAAATCAACTTTTGAAATTGGTGAATCTTCAAAATCACAAAAGACTTCAAAGGTTTATTCTAAAACAAAGACTTCCCAAAGTCAATCATGGGTGGAGAAACCTAAACATTCTTTTGAGGAAAAGAAAATGGAGGAAGTTTTAAAATCTGAACCGAAAATTTTTCCAACCACTGATGAGAAAATTGAGTTTGAGTTAGATAAATTGATTGAAGAATTCCCACCTATCAAGGAAGGAGCTCTAAAATCAAAACCAGAACCTGATGTTCCAAATGTTGTTTTTAACATTCCAAAAGTTGACATAGTAGCTCATGATATTGTCTTTGGTAGTGTACCAAATGTTGAAAAACCTTGGGTATCATTGTTTAAGTAAATGTCTTTTGATGTGTGTAGGGGCTTCCAAGGTCCATCATTTCTAAATGGATAATGGATAGCGGCGCCTCACGGCACATGACAGGGATGTTAGCATTGTTATACGACGTCAAATCAATCAATGTAGGTTATGTCGGGTTTGCTGGAACTCAAGGTGGAAGAATTGTTGGAGAAGGAATACTTACTAACGGGGTCGTAACATTCGATAAAGTGAATTACATTGCTGAGTGAGAAAACAATCTGTTGAGCATTTCTCAGATTTGTGATAAGTCATTTACAGTTCATTTTACAAAAGATGAATGTCTGATTCTTAAACCAGGGTTTAAAATTCCCGAAGAAATGGTGTTGATGCGCGCTCCTCATGAAAACGATCTCTATATACTAGACATGAGCGTTGCAACAACGACAGATAAAAAGGCACAATGCTTTGTGAGTAAGACGAAGGCGACTGAAAAAGAATCCATCACGTGGCATCGTAAAATGGGACATATTCACTTGAGGAAGATGAACTTTTTAGTTCATAACGATCTTGTAGAAGGTGTTAATGTGAATAGCTTCCATCTTAACGACGACTGTATTGAATGTAAGAAAGGGAAGCAGACGAAGAAATTGCACCCAAAAAAGCTCTTGAACTCTATCAGATTACCGCTCGAAAGACTCCATATGGATCTTTTCGGACCGGTAAATGTGAAAAGCATAAGTGGAGATCTATATTGTTTAGTTGTTACTGACGACTTTACAAGATTTTCCTGGGTGTTGTTTCTAGAGAGAAAAGACGAAACGTTTGATTCTTTGATGAAGTTATTCAAAAAGATGGAAAATGTTTACAAGCTGCCGATTAGACGTATTCGAAGCGACAATGGCACGGAATTCAAGAACAACCGCATGCTCGAATTCTGCATCGATAAGGGCATTCTTCATGAGTTCAGCGCACCGTATACTCCTCAACAAAACGGTGTCGCAGAAAGAAAAAATCGCATGTTGATCGAAACAGCTCGTACCATGTTAGCATATTCGAAATTACCGGTATATTTTTGGAGTGAAGCGGTTGCCACGGCATGTTACACGCTCAATCGGGTTCTTACGGTGAAGAAGTACAAGAAAACTTGTTTTGAATTGCTTCATATTTACAAACCGAATTTGAAATATTTAGAACCATTCGGATCACCATGCACATTCATTGACCCAGACGGTAAATTTGGTGTAAAAGCTAATGAAGGTTTTTTTGTAGGATATGCTAGTCCGTTGAAGAGAGTTTTTGTTCCGAGTTTGGGGAAGATCATACAAGTTCAACACGTTGACTGTCAACGGTTTACTGCTCCAAATCAACTTCCCGGAAACAGGTTGCTATTTGATTACGATAATCTCTGGGAGTTATTCCATTTACCGACAGAGCCGAATGAGGAGGAACTGGCATTTTTATACCAACAACAGCAGTCTCTTTCACAAGAACAAGTGCCGAGACCGTTGGTGGTTTCTTCGCCGTGTATCTACTCGACAAGGCGTTATACGGATTACACCAGGCCCCGAGAGCCTGGTACGAGACGCTTTCCCAGCATCTGCTGACCAACGGGTTCACCAAAAGGACTGTCGATAGTACCCTATTCACTAAAGAGGTTGCAGGACATCTACTTATCGTGCAGATATATGTGGATGACATAATTTTCGGATCAACGAACGATGAGTTGTGTAAAGAGTTTGAGAAGGTCATGAAAAAGAAGTTTGAAATGAGTTCAATGGGGGAGATGAAGTTCTTTCTTGGGCATCAAGTTGAGCAACTGCCCAATGGAATCTTCATACACCAGACCAAATATGTGAATGATGTGTTGGACAAATTCAATATGTCCGAATCATCTCCCATATCAACCCCCTTGGCTACGAATCATGGCATATGTCCGGATGAAAGTGGTGAGAAAGTGGATGAAACACTTTATCTGTCAATCATAGGATCACTAATGTATCTGACAACATCACGACCGGACATCATGTATCCAACCTGCCTCTGTGCCCGGTACCAGTCGAGTCCCAGAGCATCACACATGATGATAGTGAAGAGAATCTTACGGTATCTCAAAGGTTGCCCAAGCACCGGCTTGTGGTATCCCCGATCCGGTGACTTCTCTCTAACTGGATATTCTGACTCTGACTTCGGGTGCGGTAAGTTGAATGCTAAGTCCACAACTGCTGGTTGCCAGTTCTTCGGAACTCGGCTAATCACTTGGCAGTGCAAGAAACAGACCACAGTCGCTCTCTCGACTTGTGAGGCTGAATACGTTTCGGCTTCCAGCTGTTGTTCCCAGATTCTCTGGATTCAACAACAAATGAGGGACTATGGTTTGCAATTCTTAGACACGCCAATTTTTGTGGACAACGAGGCAGCAATTAATATCACTAAAAATCCGGTTCAACACTCTAAAACAAAACATATTGAGATTCGACATCATTTTATTCGTGATTGCTACGAGAAAAAATTGATTCGAATTGATTATATTCACACCGATGATCAGAGAGCTGATTTTTACACTAAACCCTTTGATAAAACAAGATTTAATTATCTTTTGAAATTGAACGGGTTAAAGAATTTGTTTTCTGGGAGGGTGGTAGAGTGTGTGGCCGAGGAGGACGGCGATCAGAAGTGATCTGCGTCTAGTTGTCATGTTTTCTGTACAGTTTCTTTATTGCTTTTGAAAAAACCAAAAATACAAAAATATGTTTTTGATTTTAGGGGGAGAAAGTTTATAGAAAATACAAAAACATGATAAAATTTCATAAATACAAAAACATTGAAAAAAATCAAAAATGAGTTTTGTTGTGAAAAAGAGGAAATGATAGTACATCAATGGACTATCACAACATGCTAAAGAAATGGAAAGTCAAAATGTTTTTAAACGAGTCTCACTAATGATGTGCCAGTAGGCTTCACACGATTAGTAGATTGAGTTCGAGATATAAACATAACGAATAACTGCTTATCTCGTGGGTAACATCTCTCGGATATATGGGTAACCCCCGAAATCTTGTTTGAGAGATTGCCTGATTATGAGATACTAGGTCTTTATACTATTTGATATCTGGGGTATTATACCTGGTCTTCTGATATTGCGGAAGCAATGGCCTAGACCTCGTATAATACTTTACGCGATTTTAAAGCTCACCCTCTGCATAAAAATTGATAAAATATCAAAAGATACAAATCAATTGCAGTTGAAGAAAAGATTCCCTAAAGGGAACACACTTAAAGTCGAGCCTTCATCTCTTTGACTGAACGGTAGTTCATACCTGAGTTCTCAAGGTCTCGCACTAACCCGAATACAGATATCAGATTGGTATACTCACCAGTAAGACTGAATCTAGGGAATTTTGATACGGGAGTATATTCTGAGGTGGAACACGCGAATAAGTTCAGTTCTTAAAACACTAATTTGTATCTTGAATCAATTGAAACTTGTGTAGAAGTTTAAGTGGACAACAATACTGACAATCAGAAGTGAATTTGTTTAAGACTTAAAGTTAAATCAAGATCAACAGTGTTAGTGATAAGTTTCAAAAACTGATATGATCCTCTTACACAAACTCACAAAAAGATGTCTGTAAATATGTTTGTACAGTTTCCTGTTTCTTCAAATCCAAAAGATCTTCTGTTTGTTTAGCTAAAATGTTGAAAAATTCAAAAAGATTTGTCATTTCATCTTATTTTTGACAACAGACGTTGGGGATCTGATGATCAAAGTCCAACAGCGCTAAACAAGTTGGATCATTTGGGTTGGATAAGAAATTTTTGAGAAAAGTGTTGGTAATTGCTCAAAATGCTTAAAAGTTCATTAATTTGAACTTAAAATGTTTCAAAATTGTCAGCGAGATCATAATTTGGTCGGCCAAAGTCATTAATTTGGATTTGGCAGGCTAAACAGTTGACCAGGGTCATTAAATTGGACTTGGTTAACTGAGTGTGTTGGTAAAAAGATAAAAAGTTAAAAATTAAAAATTTTGAAAAAAAAAACAAATTTCACACAAGGTGCCAACTCGTGCGAGCTGGCCAGACCGTTTCAAATACAGGCCAGACCACATGGACACCTCAAACCGCCTCAACAATCCAACTCGCACGACCTAGCTCCTATATATAAAAGGGAGACCAGATCGCATGAATATTTTAGTCTCACACCACACCGCATGAAACACACACCCTTCAAGCGATTTGAGAGATTTGAGCGATTTCTTTGATTTTCAAGCCTTAATCTTGTGAATTTAGTAATCGGAATCCTTGTATAAGTTGGTTCACACAACTTATATCATGGGAAAGGTACTGATTGATGTTAAAATTGATCCAAATCACATGAACTCGTATGAAACGAATGAACAATGTCTTTGAACTTAGATCTAGGCTTGTGTAATGGATTAAATCGAACAAAATTCATATCAATGTGCTCGGAATTTGTTGTAGAACAGATCTAGGGTATCAATTTCATCATAGAAACACGTATTAATAACCTGCAAATTTACTGTTCATATATGGTTATTCAAACGAAGTGATGACTTAGGTCGCACGAGATGGTCAGATCGTTTGATGTTCCAAATCGCATGAATTGACCAACTCGCTTGGGATCCACATCGTTTGAAATTGTTCAACTAGTTTGAATCCAAGTCGTTTGAGTTGACTAGACAGTATGTTTTGGTCAGATCGTATGAAACCAGATCGTTTGAAAATTTCTAAACACTTTGGCACGAGGTCGCATGAAATGGCCACTTCGCATGAAGCCAGATCGTGTGAATGTTAATTTGTCTTGAATCTTGTGCATAATTTTTAACTTGTTTGTTTCTATTTGTGTTTCAGGCATCAAACGTGGAGTTTGAACCATCGTACAATACTTGCTGTGTTTACGATGAAACACTATCAAAGATGGTTGTGTTTAAAGAGATTTTGCCATTCATGAAGCGTTTACCAATTCAAAAAGCTTTAACGGATCAGCACAAAGTTTTCAAATCTCATGTTGATCGATTTTGGAAGAAGGCTGTTTATGATGAAGTGAATGATGTTATCAATTCAATTGTTCAGATTGATAATGAAGATAAAGAGATCATAATCACAGAACAGTTTGTACGAGAAGTATTAGAGTTTCCAGATGATGATAATTCACCAACAGGGTTTCCGGAAAGGATGGTCAAAGGATGTATGCTTAGAATGGGTTATAACGGTCCGTTGAATAAAGCAAATTATTTGAAAGCCTGTTTCATAAGCCGTACAAATTCTTTATTCACTCAGTGATTCATGCGCTAAGTCACAGAAAAGGTGGATATGATGTTATGAAAGATTATCAAATGTGTATGGTGACGGCGTTGGTGCCCAACAAGAAATACAACTTTTCTAGAATTCTTTTTCATTACATGAAAGATAATATTACTTCTGGTAGTCGAAGTTGGGTGTATCCAATGTTTGTGCAGATGATGTTGGATCATGCATATCCGAATCTGAAGAAAGATGAACAAAATGATTTAATGCTGTTGCATCACATGGATAATGAAACGTTAATCCGATTATCCAAGTATACAAAGAATTGGCCTCAACCGAAGAAGACAGATTTTTTTGGATTCATCAAAGATGAGAAATATGAAGATCCAGATCCAGTAAATCATTTGAAGTGGAGGAATGATGCAGAAATGAAAGAAAAGAGTGCAATTTATGAATTAACCAAGTTAGAAGATTTATGTGAAACTCGAAATGATTGGTATACAAAGGTAGAAAAAGAGAAGAAAAAAGGTGGAAAGAGAACTCCTACACCAAAAGTCCAAGCTGAAGAAGGATCATCTTCTCAACCACGGAAGAAACGTAAAAAGAAAGCGGTTGAAACAATGCTAGTTGATGAACCAGAAGTTGATGAAACAGAAGCTGATGTTGAAAAAGATCAAGACCCGTTAACTCCTGAAACTGAGCAGTTGTTGAAAGATATTGATGATACTTTAGAAGCTGAGAAAGCAGCTGGTAAGAAAGTAGTTGATGATGAAGAGAAAAGTTCATCTGGTGCAGAAGGTGATTTGGATGCTGAAGTTGATCGTTGGATCAAAGAAAACTATGATCCAAAAGATAGGGAGAAACAAAAGAAGACAAAGAGGAGTTCAGATGATGATGATGAAACCTATGCTCCACCAGAGAATGTTCAGGTGGTAACACCACCATCTTTAGGATGTAGAAAGAAATCAACATCAAGGAAACGTGTCATAACTCCAGCAGCGCGAAAATTAAAATTCAAGCTGAAACTAAATCCACCACCAGAACCACAAACTAAACCACCATCACCACCACCACGACAACCATCACCTGACCCTTTACAATCACCACAATCACCACCACCACATCATATTTCATTACCTATTCATGAACAACCTCCAATAACTTCACCACACGTCCAACAAACACCACCAACCACACAACCACCAGTTCATACTACTCCTGGATCGTCTGGTTTTCAAAATTTTCCACATATTCCAGAGAATATAGTTCTTGAAGAGCTTGATGATTTTAGCTTTGTGAATGATGATCTTGTGAAGAAGTTGCAAAAGAAGGTGAATGAGGTGTCAAGTGAGAAAAAGAAGTTAGAGGAACGTGTTAAGTCTGTTGAATCTGAGAATTCATCTTTGCTGAAGAAGATTGAAGCTGATCAAGTCGACATAGACATTCTGAAAGTTCGGATAGCTGACTTGGAAGAAGAAAAGTCTCGAAGGGATGAGCAGAATGAGTACTTCAAGTTGAAAAATAAAGAATTAGAAGCCAAGAATGCTAGAAAAGAACATGAAGAATATATGTTAAAGAAAGTGATTGAAGATTTGATTGGTAAGCCGATTGAACAAAGATTTGAAGAGATAGAACTTGCGGAAGTTAGAGCAAGATGTAAAGCTGAAATGGAAGCTGAAATGAAAGATAAGGGTAAAAGTGTTCTAGTTGAAGATGATGTTCAAGTAACTGAAAGGGCAATTGTTTTGAATGATCCTTGTCCATTAACTTCAGTATCTGGTATGATTAAGATCGAAGATGATGAAGAAGACGAAGATGATAATCTGAAAGATGATGCAGATGAAGTATATTCTGTTCATAGTGATGGTGATGATGATGGAAATGATGATGTTGATCAAGGAAATTCTGGTATCAAAGTAACTGAAGCGTCACAAGAAGAGAATATTGACGAGTATCTTCATGATGATGCAAACGAAGAACCAGAAAATGTAGGAGGAAAGGGGGAGCATGGTGATGCTGAAAATGTTGATGAAAATGTTGATCAAGGTGCAGGTTTGATTCTACGTCTTGAACATGATGTAGAGGAAGGTGAGATCTTGCATACTTATACTAGAGATGAGATCATTAAGATGATGCATATTGAAGAAATGAGTTTAACTTCGATTTTGAAAAAGAGTTGAACGAGTTTGATATCAATCATCAACCTGAATATCAGTACAAGTATGTTGAAGAAGCTGATAATTATGATAAAGTGGAAGTAGAAGACTGGAGCAACGATGATCAGTCTGAGAATGTTAACGTTGATACTTCTAGCTTTCCAACTCTTGCTGAGTTTTTCAGTCAAGCCAATGAGGATGAATTGAAAAGAAAAATTGCTCAGGGTGTTAAGATTAAGAGTTTTGGAGAAATGTCTAAGGAAGAACAACGTGAAGAAAGAAATAAGTGGTTCAGGAAGGATATGGAAAGAAAATACAAAAGACCACTACAGTATTACAGAAGGGATAAAGATGTTTCTTTGGGTGATATCATAAGCTGGGGGTACTTACCACAAGTCAACGCTTATGCTATTAGAAGAGAATTTGGTGTTCAGTATTTCCAGTATATTCAAGATATATTTTTTTTGGGTAAAGGGTTACCCCGGTGATTCTATATATTCACAACCAAAAAACACAAGTAGTGTAGGTAGTCTACACTAGTTCAATCATGGGACATGCCCCATGAAAGTAAAACAACTAGAAAACAAATAAACACCACCAAACGGAAAAAACCACTAGACTAGACTCTAGAACATAAAACCAAAAACTACTCAATCAGCCAGCGTCTTCAAGAAGATCAGCTCCAATAATCCCCCAATCACCGAGAAGCCTTCTCACATTGTCACAATTCTTTAGCTTCGCTCCCATCAATTTGTAACGCACCTGTTGGATAATAATTTCAATAATAGTTTCTGGAGGTCTCAACTCATTCTTGAATAATCTAGCATTACGCTCCTGCCAGATGAAATAAGCAGTGGCCGCTACCAACAACCTTGCAACATAGTTAGTCGCTGACTTCGAACTGGACCGAACTACCAGCCAATTAACAATATCCTCCCACTTCGATTGAACCGACTCCATGCCCACTTTATGTCTGACCTTATGCCAAACTTGATCCGAGAATTTACACTCGAAAAATAGATGATTATGAGAATCATGATTGGCATAACATAACAAACAACACATAATGTTCATGTTTTTTCTACGGGAGATATCCCAGCTCAAAATCTTATCCTGAGTAAGTAATTTGCGCCTCATAATAAGCCACATTAAAAAAGCATGACGAGGGATGCATTGGGCGAACCAAACAATACGACACCACTCTACCTCCAACTCTCGATGTCTGAAAGAATCCCATGCTCGAGCAGTAGAAAAATCATTTAGATGATCCCCTTGGCGCCATAAGAGTTTATCAGCCTTATTCGGATTAATAGACATGTTATCGAGTTGCATAAGGACCGGAAATAGATCCCTCCAATCATTAGGCCAACTCCACGAAGACTCCGAGTAAATATCAGAAACTTTAGATTCCAAATTGAAACCTGCATTAGCAATAAGTCTCGGAGAAAGGAGCTGAATCAACGGGCCTAAATTATTCCACGTATCGAACCAAGCTGAAGTAGTTAAACCATTCCCAATTTCGGACCAAACAAAACTCCTTATAACCGGCCGAACCTGAAGAATCTTCCTCCACGACCAGCAACAAGAAGAAGGAACTTTACACGCCCAGAAACTTTTACCTCTTAATCTGTAAGAATGAACCCACTCAACCCATAAGGAGTCACGCCTTGAAAGAATGCTCCATATATGCGATGACATAAGGGCTTTGTTAACATCACCAATACGACGAATCCCTAACCCACCCTCATACTTAGGAACACAAACTGCTTTCCAAGAAACCTTAGCCCGGCCTTTTTGAAACGTATTGTCATGAGACCATAAAAAATTTCGCATCAACGCTTCCAAATTAAAAATCACCCAAGCAGGCAAGATAAACACAGAAGACCAGTAAATATGCATAGAGGACAATACCGATATAATAAGTTGCAACCTACCTGCGAAAGAAAGTAATTTATTCCTCCAATGCAAGATACGTCTTTCGAGCTTCTCCACCAACACCTGACAATCTTTGTACAGTAACCGCGACGATATAAGAGGAACTCCCAAATATCTCACTGGCAACGTACCCTCTATAAACGGCATAATATTCAATAGCAGTTTTAACAAACGATGGAACATTAGAGAAAAAAACTGTACTTTTCTGAATATTAGGCATCAAACCCGACATCTTTGTAAAAGAATTGAGCGCTTCCATGATGCACCTGGCCGACGCAATCTCACCCCTAGCAAAAATAAACAAGTCGTCCGTAAAACAGAGATTGATAATCTGTTGGCGTTCACACTTGTTATGGAATTTAAACGACGAGTCAATCCTTACCGTCTGTTGTAAGATAGCTGTAAGAATCTCCATCACAAGAGTGAAAAGATACGGAGAGATAGGATCACCCTGACGAAGCCCCCTATTACCCTTGAAGAAACCATGAACGTCACCATTAATACACACTGAATACGTGGTCGTAGAAATACAAACCATGATCCAGTGAACCATGCTGCTATGAAAACCGAAACCCACCAAAATGTTCTTTAAAAAGACCCAATCCACAGTGTCATAAGCCTTCTGAATATCAACTTTGAACGCACATTTAGGGGGACCAATGTTTCTATGATAATTATGCATCAACTCTTGCGTTAACAAAATGTTATCAGAGATTTTTCTACCTGGCACGAAAGCCGACTGGTTGACACTAACAATATCATTAAGCCCCACCTTAATTCTTTCAGCAACAGTTTTACTAATGCACTTGTATAAAACATTACAGCAAGCAATCGGACGGTAGTCCGTAACCACAGACGGGGAGGGAATCTTAGGAATAAGAACAATGAGCGTATGGTTTAATTCCCTGAGAAGTTTCCCTGTATGAAAAAAAAATCAATAACTGCTTTCGACACATCATTACCAACGATAGGCCAGGCACTTTTAAAAAATCTTGCTGTAAAACCATCAGGACCTGGCGCCTTATCCGACCCAATCGAAAACATCGCCTTTTTAACCTCATCAAGAGTAACCGGCCGAACCATATGAGCTGCAACATCCCTCTCTAACATTTTAGTAAACAAATCAGGAGTCGGATTAAGTGACGTATCACCCGGGCAGCCTAAAAAGTGCTCATAATGTTCAACAAAGGCTTTCGAAACCAAATCATCCGAAAACTCATTCCCTCTAACATCACGAATTACCTCAATGCGGCTATAGTGAATTCTGTTTTTAAGCGACGAATGGAAGTAAGTCGTGTTCATATCTCCAGCCGCTAACCAGTCCACCTTAGACTTTTGCTTCAAAAAACGCTCTTCATCTAATAAAGCAGCCTGATAATCACACCGAATAGTGGCTTCCTCATCCCGAAACGTCTGACTAGACGGGTCTTTATCAATATCACACTGGATCCTATCAAGCTTATCTCTCAATTCTTGAACTTTTTTGTGCAAGTTACCTTGCTGGAAAAGTAATACGCGTAAAGGAGATTTCAACTGCCGAAGTTTCTTAACAACCGAAAATTGATACACACCACCAATGGTCATACCCCAAACTTTCTCCACAATCGGCAAGAATTCAGGTTTATGCACCAGAAAATTAGCAAATTTGAAAGACCGATGCTTTAATTTTTCAGCTTCCGGGAACTTAATAACACACGGGCAATGGTCCGATAACCGAGCTGGATAAAACACCGCTACAGCACTCGGAAATTTAGCAATAAACTGAGAATTACCAATAACTCTATCAATTTTTTTCATCAACCCGATCCCCTTCTTGGGCTTCTGATTCCACGTGAAATGGATATCAGAGCGGTTTAAGTCTACCATCTCAATGTCATCAACACACTCTTGAAATTCCTTCATGCTCAAAGAAACCGAGGAGCACCCCATAGACTTATCTTCAAGGTTCAACGCAGAGTTAAAGTCACCTAGGATGACCCAAGGTTCATTACGAACAAAATTCTTATTCAAAGAAAGATGATTCCACAACTCCCTTCGATTCACATAATAGTTTGCTGCATAAATAATCGAACAAAAAATCATTTTTTGCTCCTGTTTAAACATCAGCTGAAGGTGCATAACCTGATCAGACTCCGAAAGCACCATAACATCAAATATAGACGGATTCCAGCCAACAATAATACGCGTTCCTTTGTCACGTCGGGCTCCATTCGACGTCCAATGCCAAGACCGAAAAACTGACTTACACACTTTAGGAAGATTACTCACCTCCACATGAGATTCAACAATAGCACATAAACTCAATTTAAACTCCTTAATAACATGGCGAGCCTCCGTTTGCTTAATGGGGCAGTTCAAACCCCTAATATTCCATGAAGCAATACTAACCATTGAGAACCGTAGAAGAAGGAGTGCTTGCCCCTTTTTTATTTTCAATATTAATAGTTCCTTGCCTCAGAAAACCATCCATCTCAAAACCATCCGACTCATTAAAATCGTCAACAAGCTCTTCATCTTCCAAATCCACTTGGGCCGAAGCTGGCCTATTTCCATCCACCTCCTCATTAGTGCTAGAATCTTTTAGAACATCAAAAGGATTAGAAGACTGAAAATTTGGCGAAACTCTAACCGGCTCTTCCTTTTTTTTAGAAATCACTGGCCTATATTCAAACTTTTGCTTAGGCTTATTAACCGGGAAACCAGTTTTTCTAGCAATCTTTTTACTATGCACCCCTGTATACCCCTCCTCATCAACCACCTGATTATTATTAGGACGTCTAGTGTGATTTTGCTGCTTACTACCCTTCTCCATCATTCGAGCATTACTTTGTTTCAAACCTTGGTGAGGGCAAGTATCATTAGAATGACCAAAGACACAACAATGGGCACAACGAAGAGGGTACCATTCATATTCAACAGACATAGATTCCTTAATAAATCCATCCCCCTCCAGAACAGGAATCGCCATTATTATCTCTTCTCTAAGAGTCTTATCAGCCGAAACCTCTATAAGGGCTCTTGCATAACTACTACGTCCCCACATATCCATGCACATCGACATGGTATAGGAGTCCAAGAGTTTCGGTTCCCCAATAGTAGTCGCTAACATACTAAGACCATCCTCCGTATATGCAGCAATCGGAACATCATGAATTTTAACCCAGATTTGTACCTTCTTTACTTCCTTTTTCTCGAGTTTAGTCGTCGGGCTCCAAATATTAAGAAAAAGAGGCTGTGACCGAATAATCCATGGACCATCCTCCAAAACACTCATCATTCCTGCCTCCTCCGCAAACTTGAAGAAAAAATACCCGTTAGCGTTCATCATGGACTTCTGAATTCCATATTTTTTCCAATTATTACGCACAAAATAATCTACGACCGGGTACGCCACACGATCCCCTAGGAAGTAACCAAACAAGGTATTCGCCATTTTATCTTGAACCACGCGCACAGATTCCCTCGGGAGAACAACATCACAACCATCGTGCACTGAATCATTAGCTAGAGAACGAAACTTCAGCTTTACGGATTTATTTGCAAGCAGCGAATCAGCATAAGACTTAGGTTTCGAAGTGTTACCAATATCCACGTTGGTCCCCAGAACCCCTTCTAGATCGACCTTATTGTTAGTCGAAGTCTCACCATCCGATCGGCCCACATCAAGATTAACCGGAATAGTAACCTTAGAAAGTTCATCAATGATATTTATCTTTTTGGGGTCAGAAACAATACCACGACGAGGCAACACAGGGTTTCCATCAATAATAACCACACGGCTAGCTAAACCCTTAACTGATAATGTAGATTTACCACGATCACCTGGAACAAATTCAGTCGACTTCTTACGATCATCCATAGCAAAAATACGACTCTCTCCAATAGATCACTTAACAAACAAGCATGCACAAGAAACCAAGAACACCAGCAACACAAAGACGAACGAAGACTGAAAATAAAAACCCTAATCTAGCAAAACCTATCCCATGAATAATCAAAAACGAAAATCACAGAAGATAGGCGGCGATAAACACAAAAGAAAAGAAAACCCTAGATTAAAACGATCGAGAATGCTAACTAGTTCGTTATAGATGCTTGAAACAAGCCTCTAATCACAGACTGTTATACATACTTTTACGAAAAAATCATAGGATCCAAGATGAACAAAATCGCCATTGCTAGAGAGAGAGAATTAGGGTTTTCATTGGCCGATAGTATATTCAAGATATAATGTCTCTACCTTGGTGGGATGTTGAAGAGTTGCCCAAAGTGAGAACGTTATCATATCCAGTCAGAGTTCATGATATGCCAACATGGGGCTTGATGAAATTTGAAGCTTTCAAAGAATTTCGTCACTGGAAGCCACATTATCCTAAGAAAGTAAAAAAGAAGGATCCTGTTACAGGCATTGAAGAAACAATTCTGCAAATCAAGAAGCCCAGGGTTATAAAGAATATTCCATTGCCAAAGATGGAACATAATTTTCATGAAGGGTTTGTATGCTGGGTTTATAGTTGTATGACGACCGAAGCAGTAATTGTGTATCGAGTTGGGAATGAAAGCAGATACATTCATCTATATGATCCGATGTGGATAGTGAATTGTTCTGCAAAAGATATTGAATGTCTGTTTGTGAACAAGATCGGATATAAGGCAGAAGATAAAGATCAAGCTATGCAGTTTCAGAAGGTTGCTACAATATGTTTTTTCAGAAAGGAATAAATTCTGAAAATATGTGGTTATCAAGATGGAGAGAGATTGAAAGAGAAGAGTTTCTGAAAGCTGAGAAGGAGAGAGAAGAGCGTGAAGAAAAAGACAGGATTGCTAGAGCTACATGTGTACAAAGGCTAGCTGAGGAAGAAAAGAGAGCTGCAAAAGAGAAGGAACAGCTCAGGAAAGCGTTATTGAAAAAGCCGAAGCAAAGGGAAGAATTTTTCAAGTCTTTGTGAAAGAATGTTTTGAAGACAGGCTGACTGAATACTGCGGCAATATCCAAGGGGGAGTTTGTTGATGCATAATGTCTATCACCTGCGTCATCAGTCTATGTCATGTCATGTATATGTAATAGGTTGAAAATATTATGTTGTAAGCCAGGTCGCACGACCTGATAAGGTCAGGTCGCACGAGGTGGACTTGTCCAGTTCGTGCGGACTGGGTCTGTTATTTCGTGCTTTCTGGCAAGCTTATAAATAGGCTAGTAGTGTTCTTCATTTGTTACTTCTGGAGAATTTTGTACCGAAGTGCTGTCGGATTCTCTTTGTACCAAAACGTTTTATATGAATGAAGAACATGTTTAAAGTGACTTTCTACTCTTCTACTCCTATTCTAACACTGATTGACGGTTTCTAGTCTGATTCTGCCTTTCTAGAAACTAGATCTGACTCTGATTGACTCGTTTGGATGATTCATCGATCCTACAATTAGAGAAGACACAAGTGATACAACTGTTACTGATGGAGACCTGGCTGATGATATTCACCCACTGGGCTTAGTAAAGTTGAAGCAGCTCATTGATAAAGACAAAAGCTCCTCAGCTGTGATCAGAAGAGCTCTTGACAGCATCAAGAATGTAAGAAAAAATTTATATCAAAGGGCTGCACTGACAGACTTTGACTTGTGTATCAACTTTGAGTATAGCAAAAATGTACTAACACCTCCTCCTAACAACACCATTCTGGCTGAAATTCCTCCCAACAAAGTAAGAACCGGAGCTATCTTTGACAAACTAGAAATGTGTGTGGTTTTCAAAGATGCTCATGATGAGAAAGCTCTGGTCAGAGTTAGTGAAGTAAACAGGTATTCAAATCAAACTATGAAATATATAGAGAACTACATGAATGAAAAACAAGAGCAGCTCAAGAAGAAGGGGAAGAACAATGAACAGCTGAGGAAGGCAATTGAAGATAGCATTGAAAAATGGATGGAAGCTAGAGGTTGGTGCAAAGAACTCTACAAAACTACTCAAAAGGCAATTGATTACAAGAAAAGGTTGAAAGCAGGAGACAAGTTCAGAGGCAGAGTGAAGATTAATTGATGAATTCATGAATTTAATTTCTGTCTTTGAAAAACAATATTTTATTTCTGTTTGTTTTGAACAATGGTTGGTTTGATTCTGTTTTATATTTCTGAATTTAGTTGTTTGAACTTTCTTTTTAAGGATTAGTTGAAGGTTGTTTATGTTTGATATAGATAGTTGTTTTTCTTACAATACTTAGGGGGAAAACTGTTAGGAAACTTTATTTGTAAGTATTGAAGAAAATCAAATTCAGCTAGATCTATGAAGAAGATAAAAGTCCTGAAGATCAAAACAAAAAGAAGAAGACCTGACAGGGCAACTGAAAAGAACAGCATCTACTTCAAAGATACAGAAGCTGATCAAAGAACTGAAGAAGATTATCAGAAAAGGCTTTTCTGGTGGATCTGATGATATTTCTGATGAAAATCATCAGTTTCTGGCGATTTTGATCATCAGATTTTCTGATGATTTGTTCACCAGAATTTCTGATGAAGTGGTTATTAGAAATTCTGATAAAACCCCACTTGTCTAAAAATCAGTTCTATCTTGCCACAATAACCGAAGCAAGTTAACATTATTGGATATCATGATGACAAAGGCAACTTGATTATTGGATTCAATGAATATGTCAAGAAGCTACTTTTTGCAGGACATATACATGAATAAACAAATGTTTATTCATGTATCAAAGCCGTCTATAAGCTTAGCATTCAATACATACTACAAACTCCATTGTCCTTTCACCTCAGAATTCACAAGTATTCGTTTGTAATAGATAATAATCTTACAATCACCTTGTAAACCATTTTGTTTCAAAGTGATATAAACTTGAAAATTCTGTAGGTCTTGTTTCTTGAAAGTCTGATTTCTATTTCCGCACACTATTTTCACATTTGTTGAAATCACTTGCCATATTACGTGAAAAGAAGTTTTTAAAGTCCAAACTGGGACCAACAGAAATAATGTTGCCATAGACTAGCAACAATCATTCAAGAGTTCTTAAACCCTATATTAGTATAAAATGTAACATTAGCAAGATTTCAAAGATTGTAAGCTTTTGATCGTTCCGTGTTTTATACTTTATTTACGAGTTTCGTAATTGTACGATCAAGCAAGACGATATTCACAACATTTCCAGAACAAAATCCAAGTTACCTATGCTTTAATACCCCTCACATAACTTAAATAACAAGTTAGAAGGGTTAAAAATGTCAAAAAGCTGATAATACAAGTCTAGGGTGTGACAACTATGTTATGTAAGCATCGTATAATGTAAAACAATGTTGATTATCAATAAAACAATGTGCTTTGGTGTTATTATTTGTGTTATTGTGTTTGATGACTTTACAATTTGATTCGATTCCGATTTCAAGCTTTAAATCACTTTCTGGAGGGTTATACGCAAAACTGGTGCATAAACGCAATCAGTTTAACGCGACGTACACTCCAGAACTATGACGTAAGCTAAACATACCCTAAATATCCTTTACATAACGTAGAAATAAGTTTCGAAGGGTTCGGTATGGCAAAAACATGTTTATTTGAACTAAAGAACTATTTACGACAAAACTGCGAAACGAACGTTGGTGAACGCCCGGATAATATCTGAATCCTGAAAATATTCTGTTATGATTAAAATTTTATTTTTAATCAGGTTCGTAATGAAAAATAAATTTAAAACGCCTAAAAACGTTATTTCTCACGTTTAAGCGCGTACCGCGTGTTTCTGCACGACACAGTGCTTCTACTGCAAAACGCGGACAACACAGCCAGTCTTGGCAACTGAAATTTATTTCAGTAATATTTTGGCGAGTTTATTTTTATAGAATAATAAAAATAATTTAGAACCCCATAAACCGGGATTTAAACGCTAGATAAAATACCCGGTACCCAGTTAAACACCCGTTTTAGCCTGCATATGGCATGTTTATATAAAAACTTACACTTCACCCCCCCATATACAATTTACGGTTTTAACATGGTGTGGAACCCACCAAATAATTCAAATATCTTGCAAAATATTTCTTTCAAGACCTTGTTTAACACTTGTCCTTGCATGCCTTATTCCATATCTATTATATATCAATTCATATCTTTCATAGATCATCACAATCCTCCTACTCTCTCTCTCATCCCAAACCGTCCCATCTCTCTCTATATAACTTCATCTTCTTCAAGCCTTGTTCATCACCTTCAAGTCCCATTCCTAGCTATTTTCAAGTTGGTATGAAGATCTAAAGGGGTTCCCAAGGTGTTGTCAAGTGATTACAAGCTTCCTATCATCAAAATCTCATCCCAAAATCTACTTGAATCTTGAAGGTATAACACTTATATTTAAATCATACCTTTGATTCATAGTTGTTCTTGATGATTTGAAGTTTCTCTTGAATCTTGGGATTTTCACTAAACTTGAAATCTAAAATAAAATGGGTCTTGAAACAAATAAAAATGGTGGTGATAAATATGTATGTATAACCGTATACATATATATATATATATATATATATATATATATATATATATATGGGTGTATGAAACTTGAAATCTAAAATAAAATGGGTCTTGAAACAAATAAAAATGGTGGTGATAAATATGTATGTATAACCGTATACATATATATATATATATATATATATATGGGTGTATGAGTTTTGAGCTTTATTTTTGTTAAGTACTTGTTTATGTTGTTACATGTTCTTGAATGGTGGTAAAAATGCAAGTATTTGGTGATTTATGTATGATATGTTAAATGTGAATTACTTCAGCAAATAAACCTGAATATATCTTATATTTGATGCACCTAAACCTATATAAAATGTTGATGTTATGATAGTATGCTTTAGGCACTTGTACATGTGAAAATATGTTGATTTAAAGCTCAAAGAATTGATGAAAAATGGTTATATGACAAAAACTGTTTTAGATCAGGTTACAAACACTAAAAATAACATTATTTGATGTATTATAATGGCATGAAACTTTGACATAGGTTTGATAGCTTTGCATGTTGTACATATAGCTTAAAAAGTGGTAAATTATGTGAAATTTGCATGATTTATGTGCTTTATTTAAGACCTGCACTATCATGAGTATAACCATTATTTTTTTCAGTAAATAACATGGGTTGTGTCA
Source organism: Helianthus tuberosus (assembly GCA_030545235.1). Classification (NCBI taxonomy): domain Eukaryota; kingdom Viridiplantae; phylum Streptophyta; class Magnoliopsida; order Asterales; family Asteraceae; genus Helianthus; species Helianthus tuberosus. The sequence goes on from CM060392.1 coordinate 32,698,400, forward strand.
AAATTTCTAGTCGTTTCGATTTCGGATGGTTCGGGTAATGTTTGATGCAAAACTATGCGGTAAAACGGTCGAAAATCGCCTTTTCGGAGGACTTTTACAAAACTGTTTTAGATCAGTAACCAAACTGATATATTTGGTATAAAAATAAGTATTTTAACTTATATTAAGTTTACTTGGTGATTGGTTAGTCATACGTGACTTCCGACGCCCAAAAATGCTACCGAATCGCAAAAATAAGTGTTTTTCGACATACACTAGAATGGGTTGTTCATGGGTTATTTTATGTGTTACAATGTGCTATGTGTTTTACAATATGTGTATAATCATGTGTTAGTGTTGACAAGATTAGGTGTGTTACGCTCGAGTACATATATACAAATACACCAAAATAATAAAAAATAATAACTTTTCGAGAAATCTCAAAGTTATGTGAAAATTCCAAGTATCGGAGAAACTCATGTATTTTTGTGAGTTTTGATTATTTAATCATTCTTATTTAATTTAGGACAAATAAACAAATTGTGGGATTGTGTTAGCATATAAAAACGCACCCAAAGGTGAGTACATAGTCCCCTCTTTTACCGTTTTTCAAACATTTTGGGGTGAAACACATGTGCCTACTTGTTATTTTTGCGCTTTCCATGTTTTCATAATATATACTTGCTATGTTCATTAGTATGCTATTAATACATAATTTCATCTTCTTTTGCTATGTATGTTTACTTGACATGCTAGCGCATTGATTTACATGACTTTTCTGCTTTGTATGTTAACTTAGCATACTTAGTACATTGCTTTCTCATAACATGTTTACATTTGATATGACATTTGGTTTGTACAACGGGACTAAAACACATTCATTAACATTAGCTATGCCGCTCGGTAGTAAGTAATGGTACCATAGGACTTGACAAATCCCGTTCCTAACATCCTAGGTTTGTTTGGGTGTAAGGAATGACTGAATCCGATAACATTTCTTTTGATAACCTTGACTTAGGGTTATCCGTCTGTCTCAAGGCTTGAATGTATGCGTTAACTTACCACATAAGTGTTTGTATCAGTAAAACATGCATTTACTTTGCAAAACATACCTTTTTGATATATTCAAAATACCTTGTTTTGTACATTTTTACATTTGGTTTATGTGACTACACTTTACTTACCATACATAACATTTGTTACACATTACTTGACTACATTTGGACTTTTAACATTTGACATGGTTTATACGAGGACTTTTTGACAATTGGTTTAAACATGGACTTTATACATTGGTGGTTTGTTTAAGTGACTTAAGTAACGAGATGTGTGTAGTATGATACAAGCATGGTGGATACGCCGCTGGTACTTCCTATATATAAGTGCTTGTATTATACTACATGTCGTAGCATTAGTTAGATCATTCAATTTGGACTTATACCTTTTACACAAACAATATATTTTTCACGAGACTTTGGTTAACAAAACAATTTACAAGGTTCATGACTAACTTTTATTAAACATTTCTTTAAACTCAAGTCATGAATCCTATTTTCATAAAACCTATGTATCTCATAGGCATTTTTATGCTGACGTACCTATTTTCACATGTGTTTTCAGGAGCTGTTGCTTAGGATGTTCGTGACACACTAGGGCGGACCTGTGCCTTAGAGACTTAAAATAAAGATGGAACTAGTTTAATTATGTGATGAACTCTTCGTTTAAGTTATTTTAAGACAATGTAACTCTTTGTTTGATGAATAAAACATAACTTTTAATTACCATGGTTGTGGAACAATAATTCTGTTACAACACTCCCCGACGTTTCTGCCACGATTTGATGTTTTACGTGATCCGGGTGTGACAGAAGAGTTGGTATCAGAGCCAATGGTTATAGGGAATTAGGTTATTAGTAATACTTTGACCTAGACTATAACCTTTCTAGGACCCCAACACAAGTTATCTTGTGTTTAGATTTTAAAACATGCACTTCACCTATCCTTAGGTGATTACCAAAAACAAAACATAATGGAAGGCACAAAGCCAAAATGAATCATCAATCTCTTAAACCTTCCAAGTTTTCAAAATTTCGTCAAAGTTCTGGGTTCTAAATAGTGTGAACACGTGCAAACTGGAAGAGTGAATGCCTGTACCCTGGGTTTTCTGTCTAAGGCTAGAGTGCTCGTACAAATCCACATAATCGGACCAGTCACTCTTACCTGGGAACTCTTGGGGTGAGTGTTCACTTATAGGCAAGCATGTCTTCGTGATGCATTATTTTTAACCAATTTACTTTGATTAGTCACTGTGTGTCGTTTGTTTGCTTTGTGATGCGGACAAATGACCACCATCTTTGCTTTTGTCGATTTTTGTTTCATCTCATTCTTTTCATCTAATCATCTCACTTGTTCCTTTCATGTTTCCTCTTTTAGAATGCCTCCTCGACGCGAAAATCCGCTACCAAATGCTGAACTGGCAGAAATCATCGCGCAGCAAATGGCTGTTGCGTTCCCAAATCTTATTGCTCAATGGAACCAAGTCAACAACAACAATAATGCTCCATGCAATTTCAAGAGTTTTAACTCGGCTAAACCGCTCCAGTTTAGTGGTTCTGAGGGAGCAACTGGGCTTCTTCAATGGTTCGAGAGCATTGAGAATACTTTCCGTCACATTCAGTGTCCTGATAATCGCAAAGTCGAGTTTGCTTCCAGTGTGTTTCAGAAGAGGGCTCTCACATGGTGGAATGGAGTTATGAGAGACCGTGGTGCAGAAGTTGCTCTAGCACAAACATGGGCTGAACTTAGAACTCTTATGATGAGGGAGTTTTGCCCTCGTCATGAATTGCGAGCTTTGGAAAGGGAGTTTGATGACTTGAAACAGGATAGTGGCGAGCACCGGGCGTATACTGATAAATATGAGGAGCTGAGTTTGTTATGCCCAACAATGGTTACCCCACTCGATAAGGCTATCGAAAGGTACATCGATGGTCTACCTGATTCAGTGCAAGACATCGTTACGGGTAGTAACCCTACCACAGTCCGTCAGGCGATCGAGTTAGCAGCGACATTGGCTGAGTCGCAGATTCGGAAGGGTAAGTTGCACAGAAATGGCGAGAAAGGTAAGAAGCAGGCGTCTGACAAAGAGGATAGCAAGAAAGGTAAAAATAAGAAGGGTAAGGATTCTGGTTCCTCGAAGGGTTCTAGGAAGCGAAAGGCTTCCCAAAACTATGACGTTACTGCACAGGCTCAAGCTGCACCAAATCAGCCTGCGCAACCACTTGCCAAGAAACCTTATCTAGGCAATGCAGCTTTGTGCAACAGGTGTAACGGCCATCATCAGCCACACCTCCAGTGTCGTCAATGTACCAACTGTGGAAGACCTGGTCATCTTGCTGATACATGCCGCATTCCTGCTAATCAGAATCGGGCAGCTCAGAACCCGGCTTAACAAGTTGCTCAGCCTCTTGCTCAACAACAAGATCAAGCTGCACGACCTCACTACCCACCAGGTTCTTGTTATAACTGTGGGGATCTGACCCACTACCGTAATCAATATCCAAGATTGGTGAATGCGAATCCAGCTCAGGTTCAGGCTCGAGGTCGAGTCTTCAACATGAATGCACAAGAGGCGCAAGTAGACAATGAAGTGGTGAACGGTACGTTCTTTGTTAATAATCAACCCGCATCTGTTCTTTTTTATTCTGGTGCCGATAAGAGTTTTATGTCGTTATCTTTTGAGCCATTGCTTCGCGTGTCTAGAACGAAACTAGGTAAGCCTTTGACAGTAGAAGTTGCGAGTGGTAACCCCGTTGTTCTTGATTCTGTTCTTTGCAATTGCCAAATGAACCTTAACGACCATCTTTTTCCTATTGACCTCACGCCCATGCAACTTGGAAGCTTCGACATTATTGTGGGTATGGATTGGTTAGCCAAGCATCACGCGGAGGTAGTTTGTTTTGAGAAGATTGTTCGGGTGCCGTTTTCGTCAGGTGAGATCCTACATGTTCGTGGTGAGAAACCTGCTAGTAGTCTCAAGCTCATGTCTTGTACTCAAGCTCGGAAGTATCTGCGAAAGAACTATGTGGCCTTCTTGGCACATGTTACAGCAGATAAAGGCAAAGGTAAGTCTATTCAAGATATTCCTGTTGTTCGGGATTTTCCGGAGTTGTTTCCTGAAGAGTTACCTGGTCTACCCCCAGCACGTCAAGTCGAGTTCCGTATTGATCTCGTACCTGGTGCAAATCCCATTGCCAGAGCTCCATATCGTCTTGCACCGTCTGAGATGCAAGAGTTGTCTAAGCAGCTTCAGGAGCTATCTGACAAAGGTTTTATTCGTCCTAGTTTTTCACCTTGGGGTGCTCCCGTTCTTTTTGTCAAGAAGAAGGATGGATCTTTCAGAATGTGCACCGATTACCGTGAGCTTAACAAGCTTACCATCAAGAATCGATATCCCCTACCTCGCATCGATGATCTCTTTGACCAGTTACTGGGTGCTTCTTATTTTTCGAAGATTGATCTTCGTTCTGGGTATCATCAACTTCGTGTGCATGAAGAAGATATTCCCAAGACAGCGTTCCGCACTCGTTATGGGCATTATGAGTTCACAGTCATGCCATTCGGGTTGACTAATGCTCCTGCTGTTTTCATGGACTTGATGAATAGGGTTTGTAAGCCTTATTTAGATAAGTTCATCATCGTTTTTATTGATGACATCTTGATATACTCTAAGACGCAAGCTGATCATGAGCAACATCTTCGTCTTACTCTGGAACTCCTAAAGAAAGAGCAACTTTTCGCCAAGTTCTCCAAGTGTGAATTTTGGCTTAAGGAAGTTCAATTTTTAGGGCATATTGTCAACGAACAAGGTATTCATGTAGATCCCTCCAAGATCAGTGCGATTAAGGATTGGGATACGCCTACTACTCCTACTGAGGTTCGTTCTTTTCTTGGTCTCGCGGGTTATTACCGCCGCTTCATAGAGAATTTCTCAAAGATTGCAGTTCCTTTAACTGCTCTAACTCAGAAGAACAAATCCTTTGAATGGGGATTTAAGCAAGAGGAAGCGTTTCAGACCTTAAAGCAGAAGCTTTGTGACGCGCCTATTCTGACTTTGCCTGAGGGCAATGATGATTTTGTCGTTTATTGCGATGCATCTAAATTGGGTCTTGGCTGTGTTCTGATGCAAAGGAACAAAGTTATAGCCTACGCATCAAGACAATTGAAGGTGCATGAGAAAAACTACACCACTCATGATCTTGAGTTGGGTGCAGTTGTCTTCGCTCTTAAGATTTGGAGACACTATTTGTATGGTACTAAATGTGTGGTTTTCACTGACCACAAAAGTCTTCAGCACATCTTCAATCAGAAAGAACTCAACATGAGGCAACGACGTTGGGTTGAACTTCTAAACGACTATGATTGCGAAATTCGCTACCATCCTGGTAAGGCGAATGTCGTAGCTGACGCTTTGAGTCATAAAGAACGTGTCAAGCTTCATTGTGTTCGTGTTCAATCTGATATTCAAGCTCGATCTGATATTCAAGCCCGCATCTCTCAGGCTCAACATGCTTGTGTTTCACAAGACTTGATGGGTAAGGAATTACCCTATCACATTAAGCCTGATCTTGAACTGAAGGACGATGGATCGTATTATTTCATGGACCGTTTGTGGGTCCCAAGCCTATATGATCTCAGCATTTTGCTTATGGATGAAGCTCATAAGACTCGTTATTCTATTCATCCTGGCTCAGATAAGATGTATAAGGATCTTCGTACTCAGTATTGGTGGCCCGGTATGAAGAAAGACATTGCCTTGTATGTTTCAAAATGCCTTACTTGTCTTAAGGTCAAGGCTGAACACCAACATCCTTCTGGTCTTTTGGAGCAACCAGAGATTCCAGTTTGGAAATGGGAAAACATTGCTATGGATCTTATTACCAAACTTCCGCGCACTAAAAAGGGTCATGATGCCATCTGGGTAGTTGTTGATCGTCTTACTAAGTCAGCACATTTCTTGCCAATACGTGAGGATTTTTCTGCTGAAAGGCTGGCTAAAATCTATGTGGATGAAATCGTATCTCGACATGGTGTTCCTTTGAACATTATTTCTGACAGAGATGCTCGCTTCTCTTCTCGTTTTTGGAGAACCATGCAATCTGCTATGGGGACCCAACTTAATCTGAGCACAGCTTATCTTCCACAAACAGATGGCCAAACTGAAAGAACAATCCAGACTTTGGAGGATATGCTTAGAGCTTGTGTGATCGATTTTGGTGGTAGTTGGGATTCACATCTTCCATTGATTGAATTCTCCTACAATAACAGTTATCACTCCAGCATCAACATGGCTCCTTTCGAGGCTCTCTATGGTCGAAAATGTCGTTCACCAGTCTGCTGGAATGAGATAGGTGAGGCTCAACTTACTGGACCTGACCTCATTCTAGAGACAACTGATAAGGTAAAGAAAGTTCGTGATAACCTTCAGACAGCTCGAAGCCGTCAAAAGAGTTACGCGGACCAACGATGCAAGCCCTTGGAATTTCAAGTCGGTGATCGTGTATTACTTAAAGTCTCACCTTGGAAAGGTGTGATCAGATTTGGAAAGAAAGGAAAACTTGCACCTAGATACGTTGGACCATTCAAGATCATCGAAATAATCGGTAAGGTAGCCTACAGACTCGAGTTACCTCCTGAACTTGGGAATGTTCATCCAACCTTCCACGTATCCAATCTCAAAAAGTGTTTAGCTGACGAGAACCTCCACATACCGCTTGATGAAATTCGTGTTGATAAAACACTGCACTTTATCGAGAAACCTGTGGAGATAGTGGACCGTGCATTCAGACAGCTGAAGAACAAACAGATTCATTTGGTCAAGGTTCGCTGGGAATCAAAACGTGGCCCCGAATTTACTTGGGAACGTAAGGACCAGATGAAGGCGAAATATCCGCATTTGTTTTCACAAGTTTCCTCTAAATAAAATTTCGGGACGAAATTTCCTAAAGTAGGGGAGACTGTGACAACTGTGTTCTGTAAGCATCGTATAATGTAAAACAATGTTGATTATCAATAAAACAATGTGCTTTGGTGTTATTATTTGTGTTATTGTGTTTGATGACTTTACAATTTGATTCGATTCCGATTTCAAGCTTTAAATCACTTTCTGGAGGGTTATACGCAAAACTGGTGCATAAACGCAATCAGTTTAACGCGACGTACACTCCGGAACTATGATGTAAGCTAAACATACCCTAAATATCCTTTACATAACGTATAAATAAGTTCCGAAGGGTTCGGTATGGTAAAAACATGTTTATTTGAACTAAAGAACTATTTACGACAAAACTGCGAAACGAACGTTGGTGACCGCCCGGATAATATCTGAATCCTGAAAATATTCTGTTATGATTAAAATTTTATTTTTAATCAGGTTCGTAATGAAAAATAAATTTAAAACGCCTAAAAACGTTATTTCTCACGTTTAAGCGCGTACCGCGTGTTTCTGCGCGACACAGTGCTTCTACTGCAAAACGCGGACAACACAGCCATTCTTGGCAACTGAAATTTATTTCAGTAATATTTTGGTGAGTTTATTTTTATAGAATAATAAAAATAATTTAGAACGCCGTAAACCGGGATTTAAACGCTAGATAAAATACCCGGTACCCAGTTAAACACCCGTTTTAGCCTACATATGGCATGTTTATATAAAAACTTACACTTCACCCCCCCCCATATACAATTTACGGTTTTAACATGGTGTGGAACCCACCAAATAATTCAAATATCTTTCAAAATATTTCTTTCAAGACCTTGTTTAACACTTGTCCTTGCATGCCTTATTCCATATCTATTATATATCAATTCATATCTTCCATAGATCATCACAATCCTCCTACTCTCTCTCTCTCATCCCAAACCGTCCCATCTCTCTCTCTATAACTTCATCTTCTTCAAGCCTTGTTCATCACCTTCAAGTCCTATTCCTAGTTATTTTCAAGTTGGTATGAAGATCTAAAGGGGTTCCCAAGGTGTTGTCAAGTGATTACAAGCTTCCTATCATCAAAATCTCATCCCACAACCTACTTGAATCTTGTAGGTATAACACTTATATTTAAATCATACCTTTGATTCATAGTTGTTCTTGATGATTTGAAGTTTCTCTTGAATCTTGGGATTTTCACTAAACTCGAAATCTAAAATAAAATGGGTCTTGAAACAAATAAAAATGGTGGTGATATATATGTATGTATAACCGTATACATATATATATATATATATATATATATATGGGTGTATGAGTTTTGAGCTTTATTTTTGTTAAGTACTTGTTTATGTTGTTACATATTCTTGAATGGTGGTAAAAATGCAAGTATTTGGTGATTTATGTATGATATGTTAAATGTGAATTACTTCAGCTAATAAACCTGAATATATCGTATATTTGATGCATCAAAACCTATATAAAATGTTGATGTTATGATAGTATGCTTTAGGCACTTGTACATGTGAAAATATGTTGATTTAAAGCTCAAGAAATGATGAAAAATGGTTATATGACAAAAACTGTTTTAGATCAGGTTACAAACACTAAAAATAACATTATTTGATGTATTATAATGGCATGAAACTTTGACATAGGTTTGATAGCTTTGCATGTTGTACATATAGCTTAAAAAGTGGTAAATTATGTGAAATTTGCATGATTTATGTGCTTTATTTAAGACCTGCACTATCATGAGTATAACCATTATTTTTTTCAGTAAATAACATGGGTTGTGTCAAAATTTCAAGTCGTTTCGATTTCGGATGGTTCGGGTAATGTTTGATGCAAAACTATGCGGTAAAACGGTCGAAAATCGCCTTTTCGGAGGACTTTTACAAAACTATTTTAGATCAGTAACCAAACTGATATATTTGGTATAAAAATAAGTATTTTAACTTATATTAAGTTTACTTGGTGATTGGTTAGTCATACGTGACTTCCGACGCCCAAAAATGCTACCGAATCGCAAAAATAAGTGTTTTTCGACATACACTAGAATGGGTTGTTCATGGGTTATTTTATGTGTTACAATGTGCTATGTGTTTTACAATATGTGTATAATCATGTGTTAGTGTTGACAAGATTAGGTGTGTCACGCTCGAGTACATATATACAAATACACCAAAATAATCAAAAATAATAACTTTTCGAGAAATCTCAAAGTTATGTGAAAATTCCAAGTATCGGAGAAACTCATGTATTTTTGTGAGTTTTGATTATTTAATCATTCTTATTTAATTTAGGACAAATAAAAAAATTGTGGGATTGTGTTAACATATAAAAACGCACCCAAAGGTGAGTACATAGTCCCCTCTTTTACCGTTTTTCAAACATTTTGGGGTGAAACACATGTGCCTACTTGTTATTTTCGCGCTTTCCATGTTTTCATAATATATACTTGCTGTGTTCATTAGTATGCTATTAATACATAATTTCATCTTCTTTTGCTATGTATGTTTACTTGACATGCTAGCGCATTGATTTACATGACTTTTCTACTTTGTATGTTAACTTAGCATAGTTAGTACATTGCTTTCTCATAACATGTTTACATTTGATATGACATTTGGTTTGTACAACGGGACTAAAACACATTCATTAACATTAGCTACGCCGCTCGGTAGTAAGTAATGGTAACATAGGACTTGAGAAATCACGTTCCTAACATCCTAGGTTTGTTTGGGTGTAAGGAATGACTGAATCCGATAACATTTCTTTTGATAACCTTGACTTAGGGTTATCCGTCTGTCTCATGGCTTGAATGTATGCGTTAACTTACCACATAAGTGTTTGTATCAGTAAGACATGCATTTACTTTGCAAAACATACCTTTTTGATATATTCAAAATATCTTGTTTTGTACATTTTTACATTTGGTTTATGTGACTACACTTTACTTACCATACATAACATTTGTTACACATTACTTGACTACATTTGGACTTTTAACATTTGACATGGTTTATACGAGGACTTTTTGACAATTGGTTTAAACATGGACTTTATACATTGGTGGTTTGTTTAAGTGACTTAAGTAACGAGATGTGTGTAGTATGATACAAGCATGGTGGATATGCCGTTGGTACTTCCTATATATAAGTGCTTGTATTGTACTACATGTCGTAGCGTTAGTTAGATCATTCAATTTGGACTTATACCTTTTACACAAACAATATATTTTTCACAAGACTTTGGTTAACAAAACAATTTACAAGGTTCATGACTAACTTTTATTAAACATTTCTTTAAACTCAAGTTATGAATCCTATTTTCATAAAACCTATGTATCTCACAGGCATTTTTATGCTGACGTACCTATTTTCACATGTGTTTTCAGGAGCTGTTGCTTAGGATGTTCGTGACACACTAGGGCGGACCTGTGCCTTAGAGACTTAAAATAAAGATGGAACTAGTTTAATTATGTGATGAACTCTTCGTTTCAGTTATTTTAAGACAATGTAACTCTTTGTTTGATGAATAAAACATAACTTTTAATTACCATGGTTGTGGAACAATAATTCTGTTACAACACTCCCCGACGTTTCCGCCACGATTTGATGTTTTACGTGGTCGGGGTGTGACATAGGGGCCAAAACTGTCAAAAAACAAAATATTTTGGATCAGAGTGCCTTACGGACCGTAAGGCATACCTCTTACGGTCCGTAAGGGGTGCCCAGATGAAGAATAATTGCTTGTTCACCAAGTTCTGCCACCTTTCTTCACATTGTGACACCTAGAATGATTTTTGCCACCTCTAATCTGGTCATGAGACATGTTAGGACACTAAGCAACATCAAAACACACTTGGCAACACCTCCTTGATCCAGCATTAGTATAAATAGATCCATTGTTCTTAAGTTTCTTCACACCATTCTTTTCTTTCTCCTTTAATCATTCTTAGAGCTTGCTTCTAGACTTGAAGCCTCCATTCTTGTGTTCAAATCATTCCATCCAAACACTAGTAAGTGTTTCTCTTTGTCTATTTCATTTTCTAAGCTAGTTATGAGCCAAAAGTCAAGCAAATTGACTATTTCTTTGACTTTCAGTTCAGACCATTTAGGTCAAGTCAAAGTTCAAAATGAACTTTGCTATGTGATCCTAATAATGAAGGTGTTAATCCCTTGCGATTACACCCTCTGATCATCACATTTAATAGGCGAAATGACGAGCCAAACATGCTTTAGATAAAAGTAAAAAACGCAGAAACTGCATTTTACGACAAATGAGTTTTTAAGAATTAAAAGCAAAAGTTTGACACCAGATCCGTTTATATAACATTATAAGACATGTTTTATCATGTCTAACTTCTCATTTCTAGTTTAGTGCTCAATTCTGACGTATGTGGTTTTATACATTTATTTACAGTATTTTCACACGCAACGAAATGTGTTTTATTTATTTATAAAAATGGTTTATACCTTAACATTAAAACACACACAACAAAGGACAAGTGTATCCGGTCATATATGTAGCAAAGTATTGGTAAGAGCCAAATATCGATCAAAGGAACACGGCGTTATTAAGTACTAAATCTTTGTCATTAGATTACCAGATAAAAGGATAAGTGAATGGTTGTTTAACTAAGTTATCTAAATTATAACTAAAACATAAATATATTATTATCTTGTTTCACAAATATCCTAAACATGTTATCTATATCAAATATGTCACGAAAGCACTTAATCAATTTTCCAATTTCGAGACAGTTAGTCATCCGCTAGGAGTTTTCTAACATGATGATTCTTCGGAAAGTTAACGTGATAAACACACGTTAACCACCTAAACTCATTCTTTAGCGAGCTATTGATATTCATTAATGTGAACCTTTAAAGATAGATTAGTCATCCGCTAGGAGTTTTCTAACCTCACTTATCAAAGAAAGCAATACCGATGGTCACAATACAGCCACGAGGATACGCATTTAAGTAGATCATATAACAAATTATTTCACCTTTACAAGTCTTGAACACAAATCTACCATGTCAGCAATTTCAGACCAAAACTACTAAACAAGGATCATAAACCGCATTCAAGAACATGTAATCAACACCATGTAATTCGTTAGAACCCTTACATTCAAGAAAGCATTCCTGATCAAAATAAGATATATCTTAGATAAAACCAATACCCCTCTCGAGTCTTATGGTGTAAACAAGTTTACAAACAAGTGATTAATCAAGAAATAGTTACCATCCCACTAACCACAGATTCATTATCCAAGACAATCAAACATAATCAAGAACTCAACATCAATGAAACATTCATTATATAATCATGAAGATTCAAACATGAAAAAGTACTAAAGATTCATATTAATAAGATTACAACATAAAGATTATTCAAGAAACAAGTTCATTACTACTATTACATAACTAACATCAGCTCAATACTTGAATAACGATCAGAATACATGTTTAAGAACAAGGAATCGAACCATAAACAAGCAAGGAATTGATGGGTTGGATCGGTTATGCTTCCACTCGATCTTAAGGCTTCAAATGGGTCTGATCAGGACTGCTTCGTAACCCAGAAATCACCCAGAAACATGAAGAAAAACCCAACATTTTGATCAGTAGTGAATGTTGCTATTTATAGGCAATTTTCAGTTTGGCACGGCCGTGCGGCAGGTCTTGTTGGGTGACGTCATTTCTCCGATTCGGGGTCAGACAAGTGGACTAGTGGACAAGTTTCCTGGGTCACCAGATCGGCACGGTCATGCCGTTGGTCGCACGGTAGAGCGAGGTCATCAGAATGTTGATAAGAAATCTTGGTCTGGCTGGTGCATGGTCATACGGTGGGTCGCACGATAGTGCGGCCCGGGAAAACATCAGCACCATCAGTCGCACTGGCAGTGCTTCTGAGGTCGGACGACTCGCACGGTAGTGCGATCAGGTCGCAAGGTCGTGCGACACCTGGCAGTCATCAGAATTTTGCTATTTTTAACAGAATTTACCCGTTTTCATCAGATTTGTCTTTTGTACTTCGTTTAAGACCTGAAAATATAAAAGTATCGGATTTGGTACCTAAACGTCGCGGTTTCGGTCAAAAACGCTTAAAACGGAAGTGTTTTGGGGGATAAAAACATGTATAATTTAACGTATATCAAACATCCCCACACTTGAACTTTGCTTGTCCTCAAGCAAACTTAAATAAAGCAAATGAACGAATCTAAAAATTTACAAAGTTACTAATTTATTTCGATGGTTAATCGGTTTTCCAAAAAGTCAATCATCAAAGATTTTAGACCAAACAAGCGTATGCGAATATAAATAAAGATAACCAAAAAGCAATGATTCCACTTTCGATCGACTTAGCATGCAAATCTTTACATTTCTCACAATGTTCACACACACTCGGTTATATTTATGAATCATACATGTAATGTGTATGTGTAAAACACTCAACGCCAAGTCAATGAATCATGCAATATCATAAGCTTGTCAAAAGATCTAATCTCCACCAATTTAACATGCGAAAAAGCATAAATCAAGAGGTCTTTGATGGTTGTAACGATAGGCTAATGTTAAGGGTGTGGAATGGATATTTAAAAGTGGCTAAACGGTTAAAACTCGATGGTTATTTCTAACTAGTGTAGATGAATCAACAACTATACATAAATAACGCTTAAAGACGATTTTACTCTTTTCGAGCTATATAACATATCTTGTACTATTTAGCGCTTAAAATTGCTCTAACTTGATCGTCTTTGATCTGTTTTTCGATCTCTATTTTCTGGTTTTTTTACAAGGAAATAATTACAAACAAGCTAGTTGGATAATAACTTTGGCCGAGTTTTAACACAAAGGTTTAAAAATAAAAAGGCTAAATTTGGTTAAGTAGGCTAAGTAGTTGGGTAAAAATGGAAAAACATGGAAAATAGGCTCAACATGGCGAACTAATGGATAATGTTGGGTGCGGGATATAAACAAAGAAAAAGGCTAACACAAGAAGAGTATCCTAAGTGCCTCTATCATATTCATGCCATTTTCACATATTCATGATCTTGAAAAGTATACCAATGACAAGTTCTAAATTGCTATAAAACATCCGGCTCAATCATATTTCGAAAAAAAAAAACAATAAGCATGTCAAGAAAGCAATAAAAGGCTCAAAAATATGGTCACGAAAACGGATGGAATTGGTATAAATGTAAGGATAAATATGCAAGTCTTTCTTTTTGTTTGTCACACTTTTATTTATCTTTTTCAAAAATCAATTTGACTTGTCGGTTTTTATCAAATTTGATGCTTTCTAAAGAACACAATTGACCGTTTTTGTATTTTTAAAGGTTTTTTTATAAATATATACAAAAACGAGGACACTCAAGGACAAACAAAGTTAAACCCTTAAACCCTTCCCCACACTTGAACTTCACATTGTCCCCAATGTGAAACACGTCTTAGTTAAGCGATTATGAAGAGCTAAACTAAAGTGTGAAAAATGATAGAAGAACTCCTTTAGAGATGAAGTAGACTTGTATGAATAGACTTTGAATATAAGTCTTCTCAACTCTGTGTGCGTCCCTATATACCTGCCAAGTACGTCACTAATCAAAACAACAAACAATACTATTGATCAAACCGTTAGATGACTTAAAACCAAATCCATTATTTAAACAAAAACAAACACACACTAAAAACAAGTAAGGAATCATGCCTTGATTGAAGATTCGAGTTAAATCCTTGCAAAAATTGGTTGTTTTTAGGAGTGGGAGAGCCAAGAACGGGTGTGCGGCCAGGGTTAGTAATTTTGAAGGGTTTTTATTTATTATTATTATTATTATTAATTTTTTTTGAAAGTTAGTTTTTATACCCTGAAAAATTACTGTTGCTAAAAAGTCGTGCATGGTAGTGCGCATCAACCTGTGCACTGTGGTTCGCAACGTGGTGCCGCTGTGCATGGTAGTGCACTCGGTCCGCTCGGTAGTACGTGTTCGATGACCACCTTATACACGTTGTTCTTGGTCAGATGTGATTATGAAGTGTACGGTCGTGCGGATCAGGTGCACGACCGTGCGTCATCTGTACATTATGCAGATAGAAGTAACAGAATGCTCTCAACTCCGTTTTCTCAATAGATTTCACTATTTTTGCAAGGTTTTACATGTTTTAACTTTAAACTAACTTCAAAACTTCCTAAGACATGAATCAATCTTGTTCAAACCTACTAAAAACAGAATAAGTTAACAAACAAGGAAATAAATGCGAGAAATTAAATATTTACATCTTTACCCTTAGCGTGTGAAAACACGTTCGCTAAATTTGTCAGCGAGTCGATAGCTAGACTCATTTTTCCCACACTTGTTAAACGTACGGGGCATTGACACGCCCTTTCGGCTTCGGCTCTGTGTTTCCTGGAAGACCACCCGGGGGTCTCTCAGACAACATTTTAGCCAACTGTCCAACCTGATTCTCAATAGTCTGTATAGAAGCTTTCTGACTCCGCATCTCCCCTTCTTGGGCCATGAAGCGTTCCTCATGTTGTTGGTAGCGGTTCTCAGCTATCTGATTAGCACAATTAAAGTTTCCTAACAGCTGTGTCATTATCTCCTATAGCTTAGAGTTACTCTAAGAGGCATGAGGCTGGGAACTGCTCCTGGGGCCTTGATGATGGTAATGTGGTTGAAAGGACTGACCTAGAGATTGGTAAGGTTGTCCCTGGGGCTGCTGTGGCGTGGGAGCACACTGAGCGTATCTGAGTGGGTTTTGGTTCCCAGAACCGGATTTCCACCCAAAGTTTGGATGATTTTTCCACCCCGGATTGTACGTGTTGCTGTAGGGGTTATTTTGGGGCCTTATTTGATTGCCCAGATAGTCCACTTCCTCGTGGCTTGTAAACATAACATCCTTCTCACAAGTACTTGGCTCATGTGAAACTCCACACAACTCACATGATGATTGCATCTGTGAAACGTTCAGAGCTTGATCAAGTCTTGCTGGCAAAGCTCCAATCTGTGCTGTAAGATCCGTATATGTATCTACAGCATGAACGCCAGGAATGGATGATGCTTTAGTTCGCACCATACTGTGTCGAGAACTTGACTTCAAGGTAGCTTTTTCTATAATTACGTAGGCTTCATTGGGTGTTTTTGTTCCAAGATCGCCTCCTGCATATACATCTAAACGTTCTTGTGAGTCGTAATTGAGTCCTTGGTAGAAATTAAGTACAAGCTGCCTTTTGGACAGCCCATGATGTGGGACATCAATTAAAAGATCTCTGAATCTCTCCCACGCAGCGTGTAGAGATTCCCCGTGGTCCTGCTTGAATGTCAAAATACGATTCTTCAACTTGGCTGTCTTTTCTGGAGGAAAGTATTTTTTGCATGAAAAGTTCTGCCATCTCGTTCCAGGTCGTGATGGATCCTGCCGGAAGTGAAAAAAGCCAAGATCGGGCTTTGTCTCACAAAGAAAATGGAAAGAGCCGCAAACGGACCGCGTCTTCAGAAACGTCTCGTATTTTGAAAGTCGAACACACTTCTAGAAACGAAGCGATGTGTCGACCCGGATCTTTGTGATCCTTCCCATCAAACTGCACAGAATTTTGTAACATGTTAATAATACTAGATTTAATTTCAAAACTCGGTGCTACTATCGTAGGTCGGGCGATGCTCGGTAGCAAGCCCTCTCCTCCTGGACGGTCGGTCTCATTCAAAGGCTGGTCATCCTCAGCCATGATGCTTCCTCTTTCGTCCTCTGAACTCTCGCTGTCAGAAAGTACCACTGGTTCGTCGATTGCGGCCACAATCCTTTGTGCAACGACAAGCGATCTTTCGCGGAGCCGCCTACTTCTTCTCAAGTTATTTTCCAGTTCGTTGGCTAGCTCAGCATTAGCGGGTACAGGGGCCGTGGACATTAACCTACAAATAATAAGGAAAGCATTATACGGAAAAAGAATGTAATATATTATACTATTATAAATATATATACATATATATATATACTATTATAAACATTTTCTTTTCTTTTTTTTTAAATCAGAAAATCTGATGGAATCTGATGGAAATTTGATGATCGCATCGAAAATCTGAATTTTGTTTTTACCAGAAATTCTGATAAATTCATCAGAATTTACCAGAAAATCTGAGTAAACGCATCAGAATAATTAGTTTTTTTTTATTTTTTTATTTTTTTATCAGAAAATCAGATGAGATCTGATGAAAATCTGATGAAATCTGATTATTTCATTGAAATTCTGATATTTTATATTTTTACCAGAAATTCTGATAACTTCATCAGAAATCTAATGATTTTATCAGAACGTTTCTATTTTATTTTCGTGAAGTAAATAAATAAATAAATGAGTACAAATAAATGAATGAATAAGCAGTTAACTAAATAAATAAATGGACAAAAAAGAATAAATAAAATAAAAAATGAGCGTAAATAAATAAATTTAAATGAATACACAAATGAAATAAATAAATATATATAAGCGGTTCGATTCCGAACACGGGGCATAAATGTAAATAGAAACAGAAATGAAATAACTGAATTGAAATAAAGAAATGAAATACTGAAATAACTGTACTGGAATGAAATAAATAAACAAATAAATGTAAATGAAATGACTGAATTGATATAACTGAAATAAATAAAATAAAAGAAAATGGTTCGATTCCGAACACATAACTGAATTAAATAAATAATTGAAATAAAAAAAATGTTTGTTGAACAATAAATAAAAGGTTAGTATGTTAGTAAAGTTAGCGATTAGTCAGTTAGTGTTGGTGCAGTTGTCTGTCGACTTCATCTTCGTTCGAGTCTCAGATTGTGAAAGAGCCCGAAGACCGGTAAAGACTGAAGAATGAGAAGACTCGATACTTCAGACTCGTCAACATCCGAGGGGGAGTCTGTTAGTGCATACGTCTGTCGACTTCGTCTTGTATCGAGTCTAGTATTACAATTGTTAGATCAGGGTGCGTTATACGAGAAAATAGGAGGTTTTGTGTGTTAAAGAGGTAATTTCGTTTGAAAATGACATTGCCACTTTCAAACGAAATTAGAATGTTTAATTTCGTTTGAAATGGGCAATGCCACTTTCAAACGAAATAGAAACCTCTATAAATACCCTTGATGCGAATTCATTTGTAACCTTCTTGTTTCCGACACCGAGGTGCTGTCGAAGTGTCTACGTGCTGTAAATCATTTCAAGATCAATAAACAAGACAATTAATAGTGAATACAAGCTAAACAAAGACAGAATCAATGAATTCCGCCTCTGATTCTGTCTGAACACTCTTCTGATTGACTCGTTAGGTCATTTCACGATCCTACATGTGGTATCAGAGCTCAGGAAGAAGAGTTCTTACCGTTTAGCTCGTTTTCGCTGGAAAATTCTTATTCCTACACCTTCTTTTCAAAATTAATCAAGTTTTCACGGTTAAATTTGGCTAAAATTCTCATAATGTGTGCGTAATTGTGTTTTAACAAACCCTTGAGAGTTTCAGATCATAATTCGACCATTTGCTTGATCAATTGAACAAAGTTTGGTCCGAAATGATGATGTCATGATGATTCCGTTTGAACAAACTTGATAATTTTGTTTGAGATTGGACAATCTGACTGATTCCGTTTGAAGATCATGGCTGATTCCGTTTGAATACGGAATTCCGTTTGAGAAATTAGGTGATATCGTTTGAAACAGTTATCTCGTTTGAGGATTTCGTTTGAAAGATACAATCCCGTTTGAAATCCTGATTTCATTTGAAAGGTCATACAAATTCAGCAATTTTGTTTGTGATAGTATCATTTTGCACGTGATCTGATTGAAGTGATAATTAGCGACCCAATTGAGTTTTAAAGTGCAGCCCATGTGAATACTTGTAGCGGCCCAATCAGATTTTTTTTAACACTTGAAGTTGTCGGTTAAGTGGATATTGAGGTCCAATTAAAATCAAGTAGATGTTAAAGGAGTGTCGGCTCATTTAAATGTGCATGTGAACATGTGTTGTTGAAGCCTAATATATTTCACCAGTTCAATTAATTGACAAAAGTCCATCGATATCAGTTTGCACATGAAACATATCACCGGCCAATTTAATTGTGATCATTAATAAACTAAAGTTGGGCGGTCAAATAGAATTGATTGATGATGATGTTGTCGGCCCAGATTTTGTTTTGATTCAACCCATATTTGTCGGCCCAATCATATCGGTTTGCATGTATTGATCGGCCCAATCATTTGATTCAAGTGCAGTGAAACTTTTAAAAGTTGATAATTTGTTGGGATCTAAAAGATTCAATCAAATAAGAGTAATCTCATTTGAACAGTTTGTTTTTTTGAAAAATGGCAAAAATGTTTGATGAAACAGAAAACTATTATTTTGAAAGATTTAATAATTGGCATCGAGGGTTTATAGATGATAGTTATAGAAATGTGAAGAAGGTTGGTTGGGAGAAAAGGTTTAAATACTTTGTGCGTTTGAAAAATGAAAATTTGGATGATCTAGCAAATCGATATACAGTCTTAATTGAATATTTGAAAGAACATGAGATAAGACTGTCAGATACTGAAAAAGTATCAAAGTTTGCTGATGCATTACCAGTAGAGTGGGATGAATTTTTGGAAAATCTAAAAAAGGATTTTAGTTTTTCAAAGTTATATCTAAGAGAGTTTATCAACAAACTTAAAAATTATGAGCATGAAAGTGAAAAGAAAAAGGAAGAGTTGATAAATGAAATGAAAAAGAATTTGATGAAAGTGGATTTAAATGTGATTCTTGAAATAAAATGAAGAATTAGTGTATGTCTTGCTGCTAAAAGTAATTTGATATATGATAACAAGAGGGGTTGTTATATTGATGAGAATGCGAATCCTCTTGATTTCGTTAAAATTTTTTGTGCAGGAACATACAAGATAGAGGAAAAGGAAAATTCAAAGAATGAAGAATCAGAAAAGCTTGGATCTTCAAATTTTGAATCTGTGTGCTCTAAATGTGTTCAATTTGAAGCTGACAGTGTCAAACTCTTGAAGGATTTGGAGAGTTTAACATTGGAGATCAAAGATTTGAAGGATGAAAAGAAAGCCGATGATAAACAGATTCTTGAACTGCAGGAAAATTATGAGAAATTGAAATCTAAAAATGTCAAACTGTTAAGTGATTTGGACAGTTTGACATTGGAAGACAAAATTTTGAAAGAAAAAGAAAAAAAATTTGAAGATGAAAAATTAAAAATTGAAAAAGATTTTCAAAGTCAAATGAGGGTTTTAGAAGATGAAAAATTTGTTATTTTTAAAAATAATCTTGAAAAATAGATTGAAATAAATTCTCATCTTCAGAAAATCATTCGGCTTGAAAATGAAGCTGAAATTGCTCGAAATAAAATTGATGAGCTTGAAAATAAATTGAAAGGTTTTGTGAATTCTACATCACATGTCTGTCCAAAACCGATCAATTCAGTTCCAATAAGTGACAATGTCACAAATTTTGACAAAGTCAAAGTTGAAGACTGTGATGAGAAAACTGATGATGAAGTTGAAAAAAGAAAAATATTTTTGAAATTAAATGAAATGTTTCAAGAAACTGTTCTACATTCTACTGAAAAGGGTGAATGCTCAACGCAAAAACCTGTAAAGAAGAATGTGGAACAAAAACAAAAGGATAAAAAACCAAAAATTGTTGAAAAAGGAAATAAAAGCTCATCAGTTTAATCATCCAATAGAGATAAAAAACCACAAAAATTAGAAAATCAAAACTCAAAAACTGTTGGTAATAAGTGGTGCAGGTTTGACCACAGTGCTTCAAAGCGAAATTCAGCTTTCAGGAGGAGTAATGATTACCACAAAGCCAGACAATGCTATGATCTGAATGTTTGGTGTGTAAGTGGTGATTGGTATGATAACAGAGTGTGTTACACTTGTGGTGTTCGAGGACACATTGCTGTTAATTGCCAAAATCAGTGGTTTGAGACGAGGAGATGCTATAATTGCCAAATCAAAGGTCACATTGCCAGAGATTGCCCAATGAGATCAAATCGAGGGCTGAATCTCAGAAAAAGGAAAAGAAATCAGTCAATGTCAAGCTCAAAGAACAGAAAGTTCAAGAATCTAAAGTTCAAGAACAGAAAGTTCACGAACAGAAAGTAAAGCTTTCGCAGGGGCAAAAAGACAGACTGAGGAAGAAGAGGAAGAAAGCGAGAGAATATCTCGAAAGGATTTTGTCCTCGGATACAACTGGTAAAACCGATAAAAGTTCTGATAAATCGTCTTGCTCACCAAAGAATGACAAATCAAGCAAAACGAATTCATCAGATACAAATCTGAGGACAGAGGAGAGAGTAAAGAAAGATAAAGTTGTTGGCAATGAATCTGACTCATCAAAGTCAGACAAGCCAAGTTCAGGCAATGAATCTGGTGTGGTAAAGCCAGAAGAGCCGTGTGTTGAGGTAAAAGTTGAGAATTCTGGTCTAACAATGGATGATGCAAATTTTCCACCATTGTTGAACAAGAATTCAAAATCACCCAAGGACCGTCAGGCTTGGGTGAATTTGTTTAAATGAAAAACCTGACTTGCCGGAGCTTCCAGGTTGGTAAGTGTGGAGCAGGTATCGGCACATTTCTTGAGAAATTCACGAAAGTGATTTCGACTTAAAAATGGTAAATCAGGGACATTAAGTTGTACTTGATTTTCTACAAGTGATGTTTGAGGATTGATCTTAAAAATGTTCGTTTTTACAAGTGGTTGAAAAAAACAAGGTGATGAATGATTCCCATGTTTGAGAAATGACTCACAAAACTTATTTTCCGGAAAAACCATTTTGATTAAAACAAACTTAAGTGTTTTGAAATCACCATGGGAAAATGTATTGTCGTCAGGGGGAGTTCTGATTGTTCAAGCCAAGTGAATGGAGAATTGAAGTGATTCTCATCATGTTGTCACATTTCTTGTACAACTTGTTTTCAAATTTTCCCGGAAAATCAAAATTGAGACATATTTTGATTTTAGGGGGAGTAAAAATTTAAAAAAAATTAGAAAATTTGAAATTCCAAAAACATTGAAAAATGCAAAAATGAGTTTTGTTGTGAAAAAGAGGAAATGATAGTAGATAAGTTGGACTGTCACAACATGCTAAAGAAATGGAAAGATAAAATGTGATAAACGGTCTCACTAAAGATGTGACGATAGGCTCAGCTAGACTAGTAGATTTGCGATAACGATACAAACTTAATTGAAAAAGCCGAGTTCTAGTGGGAAACATGGTCGAAAGCATAGTACTTAGTTTTGTCCTTCTTGATTGTGTGCCTACTCAGTAATCGCTGATTGTCGAAAGACATAAAACTGGTTAAGTTTGTGAATCTTTCACAACTTTGCTGAAAAAGTCGCTGTGATTGTGCATTTCATTTTGCAAAGATTTAAACTTGTTTTATTTCTTTATTTTGTTTAAGCATTGGACATCCTCTGCGTATACGTGAGTATCGACCTGGATGTTAGTGCCTAAACGTTCTACATTATTTTCTTTGGTGTTTCGTTTAAGCTTTGGATCACCTCTGCGTATACGTGAGTATCGAACTGGTGGTTAAAGCCTAAACAACTTCAACTTGTTTTATTTTTCTTATTTTGTTTAAACATTGGACTTTCTCTGCGTATCGAAAGATCGACCTGATTGTTAATGTTTAAACATTCTGCTTTGTTTTCGCACAAATCACAGTTGATAAAAGTTTAAAGGCATTACTTGAGTCTGTGTATTGCATGATGAGGGAATATGCTGAGATCGTGGGGTCCATAAGAATTTAGTGCAAAATTAATATACCTTAACGTATCGGTAAGCATTTCGAAAGTTTTTAGATTGAGTTTAAGTGGACAACAATATCGTCAATCTATGTGAATCGTTTAAAGCTTAAAATGTTTAAAGCTTAACGGTGTTGGTGATTGGTCTCATAAACTGATATGATCCTCTTACACAAACTCGCAAAAATATTGTTTGTAAATATTTCTTTATTGCATTTCATTTATTTTAAAAACAATCCAAAAAGATTTTAGTGTGTTTTAGCATAAATTTTGAAAAATACAAAAAGATTTTCGACAACTGATGTTGGAAAGCTGATATTCAAAATTTCAAGTGCTGAACATGATGAACAGGGTTGGGAGTGAGTGCTTAAATGAAGAAATTTATTTTGAGAAAGAAAGCTTGATTAGTTAATCGAGATCATTAACTTGAAATTGATGTAACTATTACTAGTAAGTTTTTCTTATTGATTTAAGTAAAAACTTATATTTTGTTGAGAATTATGTAGGTGATGAGCTGAACAGAACTAAAGCCAGGATTTGATCTCAAGGTGATAGCTAATTCCAGATAACGATCCCATCATGATGAAAGGGGGAGTCTGACGAGGTTAAAACCTAAGAGAACATCCTAGTACATGCTAAGAAAGAAAGAAGACCGATCAAGATTGAAGAGTCGTCATGTTGAAGACTCTCACTGAAGATTCCGTCAACATTCAAGGGGGAGTCTGTTGGTGCAGTTGTCTATCGACTTCATCTTCGTTTGAGTCTCAGATTGTGAAAGAGCCCGAAGACCGGTAAAGACTGAAGAATGAGAAGACTCGATACTTCAGACTCGTCAACATTCGAGGGGGAGTCTGTTAGTGCATACGTCTGTCGACTTCGTCTTGTATCGAGTCTAGTATTACAATTGTTAGATCAGGGTGCGTTATACGAGAAAATAGGAGGTTTTGTGTGTTAAAGAGGTAATTTCGTTTGAAAATGACATTGCCACTTTCAAACGAAATTAGAATGTTTAATTTCGTTTGAAATGGGCAATGCCACTTTCAAACGAAATAGCAACCTCTATAAATACCCTTGATGCGAATTCATTTGTAACCTTCTTGTTTCCGACACCGAGGTGCTGTCGAAGTGTCTACGTGCTGTAAATCGTTTCAAGATCAATAAACAAGACAATTCATAGTGAATACAAGCTAAACAAAGACAGAATCAATGAATTCCGCCTCTGATTCTGTCTGAACACTCTTCTGATTGACTCGTTAGGTCATTTCACGATCCTACAGTTAGTAAAGTTAGTCAGTTAGTTGATTAGTTGGTTAGTAAAACAGAAAAAGAAAAGTTAGTCAAAAGTTAGTCCTACTGGGCGTGCCAGACTAAATATTCACAAGTTAGTTGTTAGTGCACTATGTCTATTGACTTCGTCTTGTATCGAGTCATATAATGTAATAGGATAGAATAACCAGTGCTCGAGGTGCTAGAAACTGAGATTAGTGAGTTTACTAGTGATTCCGCGTGAAATGGTCAAGGACATGTTCAAGCGAAATCAACATTGTTGATTCCGCTTGAAAGTGCTTTGAGTCAGTTCAAGCGAAATCAGGTCAACTATAAATAGGGCACTTGTCTGTTTCATTTGGAGCGGAATTAGAGTTTTGTATTCGGTAACGAAGTGCTGCCGGATTGTCTCCAGGTGCTGTAATTATATCAGATTAATACAAGAGACATTTATAATTACATCGAGCGTCCGTGTCATTGATTCCGCCTTTGATTCGGATAAACAACTCTTCTGATCGACTCAGTCAGGTCGTACAACGATCCTACAAGTGGTATCAGAGCTCAGGAAGAAGAGTTCAGCTTGATTGCATCTGTTTTCTGACTTCTAAACCTTCTTTTTCAAATTGGACAAGATTTACCGGTCAAAATGGATTGAATTTTTCACAGTACACGCGAAACTATGTTTTAACAAAGCCTTGAAAGAATCAGATCAAAATTCGGCTTAAAAGTGACAAAATTGGACCAAAAACGAGATTCCGCTTGAACGAACATGTTTATTTCGCTTGAAAAGTTTAGTTGATTTCGCTCGAATCTACTATTTTGCTTGAAAATTCATCTGATTTCGCTTCAAATCATAATTCTGCTTGAAATTAGCACCTGATCTCGCTTGAAACAGTTATTTCGCTTGAACAGTTCAGCTATTCCTCTTCAAAGTGCTATTTCGCTTGAAAGTTCAACAGATTTCGCTTCAAGAGTGATTCCGCTTGAGATCCTTATTTCGCTTCAAAAGTGGATTTTTCGCGTCAAGATCATTTCGCGTCAACTGAGTGTCAGTTTATTTCAAGTTGTTTGATATTGTTTAAACTGATTGTGTTTGTTTGATTGTTTGCTCCAGGTATATTGATTCAAGAATTTTCATCATTGCTGAAGAATTCTACAACACGTTCTACAACGCGTTTACATCAGAATCTTCCGAAATTACAACCGTTACACCAAAAACTATCACAAAAGCGATCAATGAGAACATCAAGCATGATAATTTCTATGGAACACACTCAAAGCCACCAACTCTTGAAAGTATTGAAGACTATACATGGTGGAAAGAGCGTTTTATTAACTGGGCTAAAGCATACGCGCATGAAATCTGGTTCTGTATGGAATTTGGATATGAAAGACCAAAGGATGATAAAGGAGAAGAACTTCCATTCAAGAAATTATCCAAAGATGATAAATCCGAATTTGCAGCTGAACAGAGAATGATTGCTTTGATCCAGTCGGCAATTAGAAATGACATTTTTGCATTGCTTAACCATGATGGGTCATCGAAATCTGTTTGCGAAGCTTTACGAGTTAAAGCTGAGGGGGGGGGGGTAAACAGATTAAAAAGAACAAAATTGCTTTGTTAAAGAAAGAATTTGATCTGTTTGATAGCATTAAAGGAGAGTCTGTGAGGCAAATGATAGAAAGATTTTGTCATCTAAAAATTGAACTAGAAAGGTTTGAGATTGTGAAAACAAGAGAGGAGATTATTGATAAAGTCATACAAGCGTTACCACGAGCTGATCAGTGGCAAACGTTTGTTTTTATTTTGAAAAATGATGCTTTATATGAAACAATTTCTCTTGATACATTATTTGAAAAGATTGAAACTCATGAGCTTGAATTGCAGAAACAGAACAAGATGAGCAGCTCTTCATATCAACAGAATGTTGGCTTGTATTACAAAGGTAATTTACCTTCGGTGAAAGCTGATAGTTCACCAAAGACAGCATTTAGTGGTGAAAGAACAAAAGAACCTCAGAAAAGCTCATCAAGCTACAATCCGGGTTATCATTCATCATCTTCAAAAGCTAGTTCTGAAGAAGCAGAGGAGATACTGTGCAACATTGCTCTTAAGTTGAAAAATTCTCCGGGAATGAGTATCAATGCAGCTAAACAACAAATGAGTTTTCTTGCATCTGTTTTGGAGTCGTATGAAGGTCTAGTTGCAGGCAAGATTGGAAATTCTGAGTTAACCAAAGAAGACTACGACCAGATTGATCCGGAAGAAATGGAACTCATTGACATCCGTTGGTTTTTAGCTAGTTGCATTCGTAGAACTCAGAGATATATGGAGATTACGGGGAAACAATCTCTTGGTGGTGCTTCAACTAAATTGGGTTTTGATAAATCCAAAGTGACCTGCTTCAGATGTAAGCAAAAAGGTCATTTCAAGAGAGAATGTAACAATTCTGCGGTTGGTGGAAATGAACATCCGTTCAATGATGACTATTACCGGAAGGCAATTTACCACCGAAGCAAAGAAGAGCCGAAAATGATTGAAGATAAACCCAGAGAGAAATCAAGAGCTTGTGCCGTGATCCATGATGATGAAGGATATGATTGGAGCCAGATTTGTCCGGAAGAAGATCGTGTTGATATTCGAAAAACAGCTCATGGCAAAACTATATCAAAGAATAACCATTATGTTTTCATTGCTGAAATCAAAGAGGAAAACAAAGAAGAAAATGTTGTTGCTGAAATTAAAGAGAAAACCAGAGAAGAGATTCTGAGTGAAAAAACGTACAGAGAAAGAAACATTGCTTGGAACAGGATGGATGAAATGCAAGAAGAATATGAGAGTTCTGTCAGTAATAAGAGATGGGATAAGAAATGAGAGTGCTATATCAACAGAATGGGTGAACCTGTTGTTCCGAAGAAAGACATAATTGTTGAAGATGTTCTTCTCATAATTCCTCGATCTGCCGAATACTATAGAAATGTATTAAAAGATGACACTTATGCAAGAAGGCATGAAAAGGAAATAAGATATGCTATGACATCGTGTTTGAGGAAGAGGGATGAAGAGAGAATGAAGAAGAATGTTGAGAAGATGGTTGATGAGTTGAAGAAGGTCGCTGAAGAAGTGAAAGTAGAGAATGTGAAGGTAGAAGAAAAAGTTGTTGAAAAAGTTGTTGTGAATGAAAAAGTTGTTGAGGAAGATGTGAAGATTGTTGAAGAAGTGAAAGAAGAAGTTAAGGTGAATAAAGAGGTTGAAAAAGCTGTTACTGAAGAACAGCAGGTTGTAAAAGATGAGAAGAAAATTGAAAGTATGATTGAAGTAAAGAATGAGAATTCGAAAGTTGCAAATGATGTTGGTGATGAAGTTGGTGTTGAAGAAAAGCAGAAAGATGTTGATCAGAAGCAGACAGAAATTGCAGCAAACACCGAACTGCCAATCACTGAGGAAAATTCAGATTTTGAAATCTTGAAAACTGTTGAACAGTGCAAGAAATGCATGGAAAAGTGCAGTGCTTGTACTGAAAAAGACAAACAATTCAAAATAAGAAATCTTGAATTCAATAAAATTGAAGAAGTTTTCAAGAATAAATGCAAAGAAATGTTTGAAAATGAAAAAGTTTTGAAAGATAATGAAGAAAAACTTTTGGAAAAATGTAAAAAGTTAGAAAAAGAAAATGAAGTTTTGAAAGAAAATGTTTTGAAAAAGACAGAAGATTGTGAACAAAAAGAAATTGTTTGTCATGAAATGAAGAAAGAATATGATTCAATAAAATTGGCATATCACATTACAAAAGAGTCATATGAAAAGGTGAAGGATGAAATGAAATTTGCTCAATCAAGAATGAATTATTGTTCTGAAACTACTAAAGAGCTTAAGCGAATGTATGAAATAAAACAAGATGTTGTTAATTCTTATATTGAGGATGTTGCTAAGCTAAAGCGTCAGATTGCTGATTTAGAACAGGATAATAACAAGTTAAAGAGTTATCATGTGTCGTCATATGTGCTTGAACGTATTTTCAATATAAAACCGGGAGATGGTGAGGCTGAGCAAAACAAGAAAGGCATTGGCTCAGAGTTTCATCAAGTTCCACCACCGGGAAAATTTGCATTTTATGATGATGAAAAGGTCGAAAAAGCTTTCAACTTGGTAGATCAATTGCCAGATAACATTGACGTAACCTATTCCAAATATGATGATTCTAGTGATTCAGAGGTGGTAGGTAAGGTCGTTGAAAGTGTGTTGAAAGAAAAGTCAGTTGATACAGGTAAATCTGAATCACAGGATGAAAATGAAGGTAATTTTCATGATGGATATCTGAAAGATTCAAAATCCGAGAAAAATTTGAATGATGATTCAAAAGGATTGGTTTATACCATGATTGGATCGGACAAATTATTCTTAGATGTTGTATTCCCGATTCAGAATGTGATGTCAGAAAAGGTTGATAAAGTGTTCAAAATGATTGAAATTGAAAAATCTGAGATTTCGAAGTTTGCTGGAAAAGGTCACAAAACTTTTTATAACAAACCTGGTTACAAGAAGAAGAACATGAAGGCTGGGTTGGGTTATAAGAAGAAACAAGGTCGATATAAAAATGAAACTCCGAATTTTCGGGCAAAAATGAATTTTGTTCAAGGAAAAATTTTTGAAGAAGAGGAAAAACTCAAATTTAGACAACAGTCTAATGAAGAGTTCTGTGTTCAAAAGAAGAAGCAACAACCATAGGTCAAAGATGTGTCCAAGAGAACATGTTTTAAATGTGATCAAATAGGACATCTTGCACGAAAGTTTCTAAATCTGAAACTTGTGGATGTCGACAAAAAGAAGTCTGAAAATGTTGAGAAACAGAAATCTGAGGATGTGAAACACAGGTCAACCAGATTTGATTCAAAACAAACTTGGAGGTACAACACAAACAAGTTTGCTTCGAATCAAAATTGGAATTCAAACACAAATAGATTCGATTCAAGACAGACCTGGAATTCTCACACACCCAGAGTCCGAACAACTCAAAGTTGGAAAACATCAGTTGATATGACAAAACCCCAAGAGTTTTGGAAACCAAAAGTTGTTCAAAATCAAAATGTTCAAAAAGAGTCACATTTTTACAAAAGAGGTACACCGAAAGGTCAAACATGGAGTGTTAAGAAACAAATGATTTCGGTAAACGATGAGAAAGTTGAAGTAAAAGTTGAAAAAGTCTTTGATGACAAAGACTTTCCGAAGTTAAATGATGCATATTTTGTTGAAATGCCTAAGGTTCAAGAGACCTGGGCTAAATTGTTCAAATAATCAAGTAGTTTGAATGTGCAGGTGCTCAACAAAACTGAAGATTGTGAGATTGGAAGTTGGAGCAGCCTGGCACAACGAGGAGAGGAGGCTGCTGAAATATGGTTTGGTTGAAACAGGGAGTTTGTTTGTTTTCTGTACATAAATAAACAATATTTCAAAAACCATAAAAATTGAAAATTTTAAAAACCAAAAATATGTTTTTATTTTGTCAATAAATTTGAAAAATACAAAAATATGTTGATTGAATATGCCGAAACCCTCACGGCTGAACAAACATGATTAATTTCACAAGATTGAAAAACGGTTTTCAAACTGTAAAATATCAATGTGTTGTAAATCATGGGGGTAATTATTTTCTGCAAAACAGAGCACATTAGCAGAAAATGGATGGCGAGACAAAGCTATCAGTATCGGTTTGTCAAATTTTCTTTAAATGGTTTTGCATTTTAGGGGGAGTATTGTTGTTAGAAAATACAAAAACATTTGAAATTTTGAAAAAGCCAAAAACATGATAAAAACCAATTGGCAAAAAGATAAAAACATTAAAAATGGAAATTGAGTTTTTGTGTAAAAAGAGGAAATGATAGTACATCAGTAGACAGTTACTGTACGCTAAAGAATTGGAAAGTCAAAATGTGTTAAACGATCTCACCGTGGATGTGTCGGTAGATTTTTATACATTTAGTAAACTTTTTCGGGATATAAACATAAATTCAAACTTGCTTATTTCGTGGGGAACACTACTTGGATATATAGGTAACCCCTGAAATCTTGTTTGAAGGACCCCTCTTTCTGAAATACTAGGTCTTTATACTCAGTGATATCTGGGGTATTATCCTGGGACTTCTGATTTTGCGGAAGCAATGGCCTAGTCCCCGTATAATACTTTCTGCATGCTTGAAATATAGCAAACGCCCTCAGTACAAAAATGATGAAACATTGAAAAATGCTAATCATGTGCTGTTGAAGAAAAGATCCTCTAAAGGGGACACACCAAAAAGTCGAAGCCGTCATCTCTCTGCTGAACGGAAGTTCTGACCTGAGCTCTCACGGTCCTTCGCAATTTAACCCCTTACAGATATCATCTAGATATACTCACCTGTAAGACTGAATATTGGGATCTGGATACGGGAGTATATTCAAGAGGTGGGACACATTAATGAGTTTAAGTTCTTAATACACCTAATTCGTATCCTGAATCAGTTGAAATTTGTGTGAAAATTTAAGTGGATCAGTATATCGACAATCTAAGTGAATTGTTTAATTCTTAATGTGTAATTAAGCTCAACGGTATTTGTGACTTGTCAAAAACGGATATGATCCTCTAACGCAAACTCAAACAAAAATATTTCTTGTAAATATGTTTGTAAATTTTTCGTTACTGCTTTATATTTTCAGAAAATACAAAAAGATTTTGATTCTGTTTTATTTTCGACAACCGATGTCTGAGATGCTGAGTGTCAAAATCTAAGTAAGCTGATTGTGTTTCTGAAAATAAACAAGTTCATTAATTTGAAACTTGAATTTTTACAAAAATCAAAAACAGTTTGTGATATCTCCAAGGTCATTAGTTTGGACTTGGATGATTAACAGTGGGGGATTTGGATTCTTTAATTGTTAAGAAGGCCAGGTTTTCGATTCTGAAACTGCCAATATTCAAAAGATGTGTTAGTTTAGAAAGATTGAGTGAGCCAGGTTACAATTCCTGGATAGCCGAAATTTGAAATGTTGTTACTTATAATTGTTTGAGTGATTGCAGATGAGATTCCAGACCACGATCCCGGTAGCTGAGTCTAAGGGGGAGTCTGAAGACAAGCTTAAAGCAAGGGGGAGCTTGTAATCTGAAAGCAAGGTGTCGATCCCTAAAGCATGGAAGCTTGACGAAAGGGGGAGCCTGAAGAATTGAAGAACGATTGATGGATGCTTACAGCGTTAGACAATTTAGACAGAGAATGAAGACTGATCAAGACTGAAGATGTGTCATGATAAAGACTCGACACTGAAGACTTCGTCAACATCCAAGGGGGAGTCTGTTAGTGCACTATGTCTATTGACTTCGTCTTGTATTGAGTCATATAATGTAATAGGATAGAATAACCAGTGCTCGAGGTGCTAGAAACTGAGATTAGTGAGTTTACTAGTGATTCCGCTTGAAATGGTCAAGGACATGTTCAAGCGAAATCAACATTGTTGATTCCGCTTGAAAGTGATTTGAGTCAGTTCAAGCGAAATCAGGTCAACTATAAATAGGGCACTTGTCTGTTTCATTTGGAGCGGAATTAGAGTTTTGTATTCGGTAACGAAGTGCTGCCGGATTGTCTCCAGGTGCTGTAATTCTATCAGATTAATACAAGAGACATTTATTGTCACACCCCCAAAATCCACACGCGGAGTATCACCGCTTGGAGGCGTGACATGACCAGGATCAAGCCACCAATCATATTGAACAATGTATGTAGTAAATATAATTTAACCAAACAATATGAAAGGTGATCAAAACCAAAGCATAGTTAAGTGTTTAGCGGAAGCATAATTGTAAAAACCCAAAGTAAGTATTAAGTACGAAATAGAATAATGTTTATAGCATGGCACACATTGCCATGTCCCACAACGACTGCGCCTCACTGTGCAAGCTCCATGGGTACCTAATGACCTGCAAGGCATGTAGCAACGAATCAACAACAAAGTTGAGCGAGTTCACAGTCGGTTATTTAGTGATAGTATTCGTTTCGTAAATCGTTTGTTCGTTTGTAAACCATGTATCGTATTAATTCGTATCGCAGTCACCCTAACATGTTTGCGAAGATTAGTGGGGGCTTCCCATGTGTTGTTAGACCACGCGTATCGACTGCTACGAAAATGTAAGAGGTGCCCTAAGTCAATGTCTATCAGCATTGACCCTTTGCCCATAGTCCATTAGTACACGCCCGTCCGACTGGCACGGTGTGAGGTTTGTTAAACCTAATAGCGCTATTAACTAATGACCCGCTCGCCATAGGCCTCGGCGATTAAGTCGATAAATGAGGGACTTAAAGTGATAGAGTTGATGGTCTTATAGTCGTGCGTATCCTGTTGTATGGGGAATACGCAAGTTTGTAGTTACCGTTCAGTATCTTTAACCCATTCCCAACCCTTGGGAATCCCATGCCTTGGATAGAGTGTGAACTCACCTTGGTTTGCTCGGCAGATACACAGAAAGGTTACTTGAGCTTTATGTGGTCAACCACATCCTAACATGGTTACCATACAAGTCAGGTCTAGGTTCAGGTAAAGCACGTATGTTTACACATAAGTTAACGGATTACAAACACGTATTGGTCATGGCAACACATTAACAGTTAAGTACATAACATACTCATACTTGTACGATTCAAAAGATTGGGCTCGCACAAGTCTAACAGCCTTGTGCGATTCACCCATTGAAGCCCAAAGATACCCGGCCCAATAACACAATCAATCCAACACTGCAAACGGCCCAAACAAGTAAACAAGAGTCTTGTGCGATCCGGATGGACTTGTGCGATCCGGATGGCTTGTGCGACTGTGTTTTGGGCTTAATCGGCCCAACAGCATAAGTGAAGTCCAACTATTGTGTGTGGCCCAAGCCTTGTGCGATCGGCACTACCTTGTGCGATCCACAAGGTCTTGTGCGATCATGCATATCCTGATTGTACTTAGTGTATTAACAGTTGCACTATTCTTGTGCGACTGTCTTGTGCGACCAGAACTTGTTCGATCGGATCAAATCTTGTGCGATTCTGATCTTGTGCGACTGACAAGTTTGTGTGATTGCACTTGTGCGACTGGTCTTATACGATTGGTCGTCTTGTGCTATTTGTTTTAATATCCGAAAATTATGGCAATCAGTTATTTGATTTCCATTTATGAAATCTATCAATTAACAACACTAACAGTTTCAATCTTGCATAACCCGATCAAATCAATCAATTATCATCCAATTCATAAGAACCCTAATCATATTCAAAGTATAAACAATAACTTAATCAAATCATCGATTCCAATTCATCATACAACACCTCATGTTCGATCATATAATGGGTCCGATTACACGAACATACAGCCGATTAACAAGTATTCGGTTCTAGATCAATAATATGCAAATCCGATTAATATGAACATTATTAAATACACATATGTGAGCCGATTTCATGAGCACTAAGATTAACAGTTTATATCATGTTCAATCATAAGATATCACTAAATCATCATGTAATACACATAGATCATAACATCATCAAGAATCACAAACACTAACCGATTAAAGGTAAACAAGGATGATCCGAACAAGAAAGCTTCAAGAGATGGGGCTTCGGCTATGGGGATTGCCGTCGAACAAGAGAGAGAGAAGTAGAGAACTAGGGTTTTGTGTATGTGTTGTGTTTTGCAAGTTATGAGAAGTATACCCTTTCTCCTAAGTGTTAAGCGTATAAAAGAGAGTGGGCCGAACCCATCACGGGCTGCCCTTGATCCGAATACAAGGAATATGGCCCAAATGGGCTTGTGCGATTGGGTTAAGTTGTACGATCCGAGTTATCTATATATATACATTAGTTACACAGAATCACATATTACAAACATAACATTCAAATAAACCACAAGTTCACATAATCGAAGTACAATGAGAGGTTTGAAATACGAGTTGTCACATTATCCCCAAGTTGAAAGAAATTTCGTCCCGAAATTTGGTACGTACTCACTGAGGAAGCTAGTTAAGTTGTATGGTTTTCCTGGGGTGTAACATCCTTCCCCCGTTGATCTGGAATTTCATCCCGAAATTCCGCAGTAGCTTCAGCCTCAGTAGTGGGTGTACTGTTTGCGAACAATTGGGGATACTTTTGTTTCGTTTGATCTTCGCGTTCCCAGGTGAACTCTGGGCCACGACGGGAGTTCCAACGAACTCGAACAAGAGGAATTATAGTACGCTTGAGAATATTCACATCTCGGTCAGTAATCTCTACTGGTTCCTCGACAAATCGCAGCTGATCGTCGATAGTGAGCTCCTTCAAAGGAACTATGAGGGTCTCATCTGACAGACACTTCTTCATATTCGACACGTGAAAACGTTGTGAACTGCACTGAGTTCTGTTGGTAGGTTCAGTTTGTAGGCCACCCTGCCTATTTTCTCAATGATTTCGAATGGTCCAACATATCGTGGGTTAAGTTTGCCTCGTTTGCCAAAACGAACAACACCCTTCCAGGGTGAGACTTTGAGTAGCACTCGATCCCCAACCTGGAATTCGGAGTGGTTTCCTGCCCTTATCAGCGTAGCTTTTCTGACGGTCACGAGTTGCCGCCATTCATTGTCGTATTTGAGCAATCCTTTCTGTTGTGTCTACCACGAGTTCTGGGCCAGTGATCTGGCTATCGCCAATTTCTGCCCAACAAAGAGGTGATCGGCATTTACGCCCGTACAATGCCTCAAACGGAGCGGCCTGGATGCTAGTGTGGTAGCTGTTATTATACGAAAATTCCACTAGTGGCAGATGCTTTTCCCAGCCGTTTCCAAAGTCAATCACACATGCCCTAAGCATGTCTTCAAGGGTCTAGATGGTACGTTCAGACTGCCCATCCGTTTGCGGGTGATAAGCTGTGCTCATGTCTAAACGTGAGCCAAAAGATTTGCGCATTGCTTGCCACAGTTCTGAAGTAAAACGTGCATCACAATCAGAGATAATAGAGGTTGGCACCCCGTGCCTCGAGACAACTTCCTTAAGATATACGTCTGCTAGAGTGGAGAACTTATCCGTTTCCTTGATAGCTAAGAAGTGTGCAGACTTTGTGAGTCAATCCACGATCACCCAAATAGTATCGTTTCCACGTTGAGATCTAGGCAGGCCAGTAACGAAATCCATGGAAATTTGCTCCCATTTCCATTGTGGTATCTCTGGTTGTTGAAGTAGGCCCGATGGTTTCTGATATTCAGTCTTGACTCTCGCACAAGTCAAACACTTGCTAACGTAAGTTGCTCTGTGAGCTTTCATGCTAGGCCACCAGTATGTAGTTTTGAGATCGTGGTACATCTTATCCGAACCAGGATGTACTGAGTAGCGAGACTTGTGTGCTTCATCCATCACAAGCTCTCGTAGGTTGCCATAGAGTGGGACCCAAATGCGTCCTGTTACGTAGTAGGCGCCGTCTTCCTTTTGTTCTAATCGTTGCCTTGAGCCACGTAGGGCTTCAGCCCTGACGTTCTCTGGTTTCAATGCTTCTACCTGGGCATCTCGTATCTGTGAAGGAAGACTAGACTGGATGGTGAGTTGTAATGCTCGCACGTGCTTAGGCGTAGTGTCCTTTCGACTGAGGGCGTCAGCCACAACATTGGCTTTGCCTGGATGGTACTTGATGGCACATTCGTAATCATTCAATAGCTCGACCCATCAACGTTGACGCATGTTCAACTCCTTTTATTTGAAGATATGCTCGAGACTCCTGTGATCGGTGTAAATAGTGCACCTGGTACCGTACAGGTAATGTCTCCATATCTTGAGTGCGAAAACGACAGCTCCCAGCTCCAAATCGTGTGTAGTGTAGTTCTGTTCGTGAATCTTAAGTTGACGTAATGCATAAGCAATGACCTTGTCACGTTGCATCAGTACACATCCAAGTCCCTGAACGGATGCGTCGCAATAAACCACAAAATCGTCTGTGCCTTCAGGCAATGAGAGGATAGGGGCGCTACAAAGTCTATCCTTTAAGTGTTGAAACGCAGTTTCCTGTGCATCACCCCAACGATAGGTGACACATTTCTGAGTTAGTGAGGTGAGAGGTTGCGCAATCTTGGAAAAGTCCTTGATAAACCTTCTGTAGTAACCTGCCAATCCCAAGAATTGGCGAATTTCTGTTGGTGTTCTAGGTGCAGGCCAGTTCTTAATCGAGTCTACCTTAGATGGATCAACATGAATCCCATCCTTATTCACCACATGGCCTAGAAAGTGGACTTCACGTAACCAGAAGTCGCATTTTGAAAACTTGGCGTACAGCTGTTCTGCTCGAAGGAGTTCCAAAATGAGTCGTAAATGCTGCTCGTGTTCCTCCTGACTCTTAGAGTAGATCAGGATGTCGTCGATGAATACTATAACGAACTTGTCTAGGTAAGGCTTGCACACTCGATTCATAAGATCCATGAAAACCGCAGGTGCGTTTGTTAACCCGAATGGCATAACCAGGAACTCGTAGTGTCCATACCGAGTCCTGAACGCTGTCTTAGAGATATCCTCCTCGCGGACTCTTAGTTGATGGTAGCCTGACCTCAAGTCAATCTTTGAGTAGTAGCTCGACCCCTGCAACTGGTCGAACAAGTCGTCAATGCATGGAAGAGGATAACGATTCTTCACAGTCACCTTGTTAAGCTCGCGGTAGTCAATACACATTCTGAAAGTACCGTCTTTCTTCTTCACAAATAGCACTGGAGCTCCCCATGGCGAAGAGCTAGGACGAATAAAACCCTTATTCAAAAGCTCTTGTAGTTGCGTGAACAGTTCTTCCAATTCTGATGATGCTAAACGATAAGGTGCTCGAGCTATGGGCGCTGCTCCAGGGGCTAGCTCGATTTGAAATTCGACTTGACGATGAGGCGAAGGACCAGGTAGTTCCTCAGGAAATACCTCTGGATAGTCGCGTACAATCGGAAAATCTTCT
This sequence comes from Helianthus tuberosus, assembly GCA_030545235.1. Taxonomy (NCBI): domain Eukaryota; kingdom Viridiplantae; phylum Streptophyta; class Magnoliopsida; order Asterales; family Asteraceae; genus Helianthus; species Helianthus tuberosus. Next base: position 32,735,371 of record CM060392.1, read on the forward strand.
ATCTTCTTCTCTTTCTTCGAGGTGTCAGTAACGAGAGCCAAAATAGCAGTGTGACCCTTTCGCAAACACTTCTGGGCCTTAAGGAAAGAGATGATGCTCACAACAGCACCACTCTTGTCGCCACGAATCATGAGAGGTTCATCACCTGAACAAGGAATATGAACAATCTTCTTGTTGCACAGAATCTCTGCTTGGTATTGGGATAACCAGTCCATCCCAATGACAACGTCGAAACTACCCAAAACGATAGGAATGAGGTCGATGGAGAAGGTCTGATTAGCAAGAACAAGATTACAACCCTTGACTACGTGTGTGGCCTCTAAACTCTTACCATTAGCTAGTTCTACAGTGTGCTTGGTGTTCAAAAATGTTGGGGTACGCTTAAGCATTTGGCTAACTTTTAAGGACACGTAGCTAGTATCGGCACCCGAATCAAATAAAACAGTAACATAAAAGTCGTCCAGTAGAAACTTACCCGTCACAACATTGGGATCGTTCCTTGCTTCTCCCTGGCCAATCACGAATATACGACCCCAGGCACCATTGCCGTTGTTATCCTCGTTGTTTCCATTCCCCTGGTTGTTATTATTGTTGTTGTTCTGATTCTGGTTCAGCTGGGGACAATCTCTCTTGAAATGGCCTTCAGCTCCACACTGAAAGCATCCCATGTTGCCTCGCTGTTGCTGCTGCTGGTTCTGTGGAGCTGGTGGTTGTTGTTGTTGGTTCTGATTCGCAAGTCGGGAGCTCCTACAATCCTTAGCTTCATGACCCATCTTGAGACACCTCTGGCAACGACCCTTGTTGCACTGACCCCTGTGGTGTCTATCGCATCTGTTACACTTTGGAAGGTTTCCTCGATATCCACCCTGCCCTTGACTACCAGAAGACTGCTGACCAGGGCTCTGATAGTCATCAATCTTTCGTTGATGTGCCTGGGACTAAACTGAAGTCGAACCTTTGCGGGAGGTTCCATCCCATTTTCTCTTGTTATCAGAGGGAGTAGCAGATGTAGTAGTAGCAGTAGCGCCTATACGCTTAGGCAACCTGTTCTGTTCCACTGCCTGGTCTGTGAGGCGATGAGCAAGACGAGTAACATCCTGGATAGTAGCGAGGTTAGCAGCAGTCACATGGCTTTGAATCTCTAGTACTAAGCCTTTGAGGAACAGCTCGATGCGTTTGATGGGAGGTTCCACCATAGTTGGACACAAGATGGCCAGCTCATTTGACCTTTTCATATACGCCTCTCTCTCTGATCCTGTCATCTTCAGGTTAAAGAACTCCACTTCCAACTTGTGGATGTCATCACGACTACAGTATTCCCGCTTGATCAGTTCCTTAAAATCATTCCAGGGGGTGGCGTTAGCAGCTGCCAGCCCTAACATTTGGACTTGTGCATTCCACCAAGTCAGCGCAATGCCCTCGAGAGTACCAGTGGCGTACTTCACCCTGCGAGCTTCAGGGCATTCACACATTTCGAAGACTGACTCGAGCTTTTCGAACCAGTGGAGGAGTCCAACTGCCCCTTCAGTGCCACTGAAAGTACTAGGACGACAGTCCATGAAAGTTTTGAACGTGCACGCAGGCAGCTGAGCATGCTGGCCTGTTGTATAAACGAGAATAGGACAAAGTTAAACACAAGATTTGGGTTAGGAGTGTAGGATCTAATGATCCTAGAGAGAGTTGCGACTGCAGGATATACCTCCTGCTTGGGCGGCTGCAAGTGCCGCAGCAACTTGTTGGTTAATCAGAGCCGTTAACTGGGCTTGAGTCATGTTAACACGTCCAGCCATGCTCTTCATATCAAGGGAAAACATGAGTGAGAGAGGTTCGCGAAAGTGCGATGACAGAAGAGAGTAAGCACGCAATGTTGCAAACAGTAGTTACTACGTTATCTAACCATACCATGCGTAATGTTCTATGTAATCTAGCAAGTAGGCAATGTAAACATAAATCGTATCACCTAGAATGTTGAGTCTTGCACGTGGAGCGAAGTGTCGTTGTGGATCGTTGAGCACTCTACAGGTTATAGTCTGGTTTTAACAAAAACTTTTTCCCTCATTAAAACCAAGTTCACTATAACCAATGGCTCTGATACCAATCTGTCACACCCCCAAAATCCACACGCGGAGTATCACCGCTTGGAGGCGTGACATGACCAGGATCAAGCCACCAATCATATTGAACAATGTATGTAGTAAATATAATTTAACCAAACAATATGAAAGGTGATCAAAACCAAAGCATAGTTAAGTGTTTAGCGGAAGCATAATTGTAAAAACCCAAAGTAAGTATTAAGTATGAAATAGAATAATGTTTATAGCATGGCACACATTGCCATGTCCCCATGTCCCACAACGACTGCGCCTCCCTGTGCAAGCTCCTTGGGTACCTAACGACCTGCAAGGCATGTAGCAACGAATCAACAACAAAGTTGAGCGAGTTCACAGTTGGCTATTTAGTGATACTATTCGTTTCGTAAATCGTTTGTTCGTTTGTAAACCATGTATCGTATTAATTCGTATCGCGGTCACCCTGACATGTTTGCGAAGATTAGTGGGGGCTTCCCCTGTGTTGTTAGACCACGCGTATCGACTGCTACGAAAATGTAAGAGGTGCCCTAAGTCAATGTCTATCAGCATTGACCCTTTGCCCATAGTCCATTAGTACACGCCCATCCGACTGGCACGGTGTGAGCTTTGTTAAACCTAATAGCGCTATTAACTAATGACCCGCTCGCCATAGGCCTCGGCGATTAAGTCGATAAATGAGGGACTTAAAGTGATAGAGTTGATGGTCTTATAGTCGTACGTATCCTGTTGTATGGGGAATACGCAAGTTTGTAGTTACCGTTCAGTATCTTTAACCCATTCCCAACCCTTGGGAATCCCATGCCTTGGATAGAGTGTGAACTCACCTTGGTTTGCTCGGCAGATACACAGAAAGGTTACTTGAGCTTTATGTGGTCAACCACGTCCTAACATGGTTACCATACAAGTCAGGTCTAGGTTCAGGTAAAGCATGTATGTTTACACATAAGTTAACGGATTACAAACACATATTGGTCATGGCAACACATTAACAGTTAAGTACATAACATACTCATACTTGTACGATTCAAAAGATTGGGCTCGCACAAGTCTAGCAACCTTGTGCGATTCACCCATTGAAGCCCAAAGATACCCGGCCCAATAACACAATCAATCTAACAATGCAAACAGCCCAAACAAGTAAACAAGAGTCTTGTGCGATCCGGATGGACTTGTGCGATCCGGATGGCTTGTGCGGATGTGTTTTGGGCTTAATCGGCCCAACAGCATAAGTGAAGTCCAACTATTGTGTGTGGCCCAAGCCTTGTGCGATCGGCACTACCTTGTGCGATCCACAAGGTCTTGTGCGATCATGCATATCCTGATTGTACTTAGTGTATTAACAGTTGCACTATTCTTGTGCGACTGTCTTGTGCGACCAGAACTTGTTCGATCGGATCAGATCTTGTGCGATTCTGATCTTGTGCGACTGACAAGTTTGTGTGATTGCACTTGTGCGACTGGTTTTGTACGATTGGTCGTCTTGTGCTATTTTTTTTAATATCCGAAAATTATGGCAATCAGTTATATGATTTCCATTTATGAAATCTATCAATTAACAACACTAACAGTTTCAATCTTGCATAACCCGATCAAATCAATCAATTATCATCCAATTCATAAGAACCCTAATCATATTCAAAGTATAAACAATAACTTAATCAAATCATCGATTCCAATTCATCATACAACACCTCATGTTCGATCATATAATGGGTCCGATTACACGAACATACAGCCGATTAACAAGTATTCGGTTCTAGATCAATAATATGCAAATCCGATTAATATGAACACTATTAAATACACATATGTGAGCCGATTTCATGAGCACGAAGATTAACAGTTTATATCATGTTCAATCATAAGATATCACTAAATCATCATGTAATACACATAGATCATAACATCATCAAGAATCACAAACACTAACCGATTAAAGGTAAACAAGGATGATCCGAACAAGAAAGCTTCAAGAGATGGGGCTTCGGCTATGGGGATTGCCGTCGAACAAGAGAGAGAGAAGTAGAGAACTAGGGTTTTGTGTATGTGTTGTGTTTTGCAAGTTATGAGAAGTATACCCTTTCTCCTAAGTGTTAAGCGTATAAAAGAGAGTGGGCCGAACCCATCACGGGCTGCCCTTGATCCGAATACAAGGAATATGGCCCAAATGGGCTTGTGCGATTGGGTTAAGTTGTACGATCCGAGTTATCTATATATATACATTCGTTACACAGAATCACATATTACAAACATAACATTCAATTAAACCACAAGTTCACATAATCGAAGTACAATGAGAGGTTTGAAATACGAGTTGTCACATTTATAATTACATCGAGCGTCCGTGTCATTGATTCCGCCTTTGATTCGGATAAACAACTCTTCTGATCGACTCAGTCAGGTCGTACAACGATCCTACATTAGTAGATAAAAGAAAACAAATAAATACAAAAATGTACAAATATTCACAAGTATTCAAAGTTTGTACACCGGTAAAATAATGACTCGGATTGTTCCGAAAATTCACCGTGTCCCCGGCAACGGCGCCAAAAACTTAACGTACGTGGTTTTATACATTTATTTACAGTATTTTCACACGCAACGAAATGTGTTTTATTTATTATAAAAATGGTTTATACCTTAACATTAAAACACAAACAACAAAGGACAAGTGTATCCCGTCATATATGTAGCAAAGTATTGTTAAGAGCCAGATATCGATCCAAGAAACACGGGCGTTATTAAGTACTAAATTTTGTCATTAGATTACCAGATAAAAGGATAAGTGAATGGTTGTTTAACTAAGTTATCTAAATTATATCTAAAACATAAATATATTATTATCTTGTTTCACAAATATCCTAAACATGTTATCTATATCAAATATGTCACGAAAGCACTTAATCAATTTTCCAATTTCGAGACAGTTAGTCAACCGCTAGGAGTTTTCTAACATGATGATTCTTCGGAAATTTAACGCGATAAACACACGTTAACTACCTAAACTCATTCTTTAGCGAGCTATTGATATTCATTCATGTGAACCTTTAAAGATAGATTAGTCTTCCGCTAGGAGTTTTCTAACCTCACTTATCAAAGAAAGCAATACCGATGGTCACAATACAGCCACGAGGATACGCATTTAACTAGATCGTATAACAAATTATTTCACCTTTACAAGTCTTGAACACAAATCTACCATGTCAGCAATTTCAGACCAAAACTACTAAACAAGGATCATAAACTGTGACAACCCTCAAAATCCCATGTATTCCGTACAAATTATTAATGATAATTAAAGTGTCTGACGACTGCGTGGAATTACTTAACTGCTTTCTGATATCTGTGTTATGCTTACACGTATTTGTTAATATGCCAATAGTGTACAGAAAAGTTACTAAACAGTCCTGTGTAATTTCCTAAGTGTTAGAAATTAAAAACGTTACAAAAATATACATATAGGACGCTTTGCGGATTAATGAAGCAGTTTAGCGGAACAGTGTCAAACCGAACAACCGGACTTTATCCGGAACATGAAAATATTATTACTTTCACTATTTATATTTTTCTGAGCCAGTTAGGGTCCCTGATTACCCTAACACCCGCCATAACATGCAACATACAACTAACGAGGTTAAACACTTAACTTACCTATTTAACCTTAACTAAATCACCTAACTACCTAGTTTAGATTGAACTAACCCCCCCCCCCCCCCCCATGCCATAACCGGCCCCAACTAAGGGGGACAAGCTTGTACTTTATGAGATTATTAAAACCTAAGTTGTCTAATATCTAAGTGGCATATTAACCTTTGGTTAATCCACACTAATTTTGCCTATAAGTAACAAGGTTTACATTGTGATTTTTTTTACATAACACCAACCAACAACACACCTCTCCCTCTCTTGCTCTAGTTTCGGCCGAACACCCCACCCCCCTATATCCATCATTTCGATTTCCATCTTCACATTCCAACATCATACATACATCAAGGGTTGCATATTAGGAAGCGTGGTGCAAACGGAACGCGAAGGACCTCATTCTATTGCTTTTATCCACTCGATTTTCGACTAGAATCTTCCCTAGCCTCGAGCTAGTAGTAAGTGACTCTAAACCTCTTCTTGATCTTGTCTAGAGTGGTTAATAAAAGTTTCGTCGGTTAAAAATTACTAACATATAAGATCAAAGTCTAAAAGTTTACTAAAGTGATGAACAAGGTGGTTAATGGATGAATATGTGCGTAAATCATGTAGATCTTGTGTGGTTATGATGATTGGGTGATTATCTGATGCTTTACTGAATGATATTAGTATATGATGTTGTTGTGGTCACTAAACTCGTTAACGGAATCGATCGAACATGATTTAGATGGTTAAACACTTGAAATCAGAATCTGTCTAACTTTTACAGCCCACTTCTGTTGGCTGTAAACAGGTCTTAACCTCAACGAAAAATTGATATTTTGAATCTAAAATATGTTATTATGAAATACGGTTCTAATGGCACCGGAATCGTAATTTTTGGACTCCGTTTACTATTTTTAAAGTGTTAATTTGTAACAGCTACTTAAGCTGAATTTTGACAGCAATAAATGGGTGTCGTACTTTCAGTCATAACCTGAGTTTTGTGATGAATCGGACCATGAAAATTTTACTGTAGATGATAACTGAAGTATTTGTAATTACCCCACTGGAATTTCGCAAATCGGACTTACGATGAATTTTTAATAAATTGTTTCGTGGACTGTGGTCAGAAATACATAAATCTGAGTTCAGTCCCGAATATGAATTTTTATAAAATATTGGTGATGAACCGGACCCCGATATTTTTACACAATAAAATATGGAACGTTTAAGACATTCTGTAAAAATTTGGGAATTTTTGGAACATGTTAACTATTTTATTTAAATGCCCGAAAACAGCCGGTTTTGAATATTAATGCTGAAATAACATAAGTTGTGATTTGCGCGTCTAAATGTCGAGTATGCTATCTGTGAATAATTTGACATGTTATATATGTTATGTGCATTATCGTATGTTTGATTTTGAGTGGGGAATGGACGGGAAACTTAGATGGGCGTAAACCGTTACAGTGGTGCATGTTGTGTGATAGATACGTGTAGGAACTTTGTGTTCTATTTGAAAGCCACTAAATGACTAACTGGTAAATCATACTAGGACGTGATTGACCGACCTTGACTGTTAGCTATATTGAGAATCTAACCGAGCAAACCGAGGTGAGTTCACACACTTTCTAAGGCATGGGATTCCCGGTGGTTTGGGAATGGGTTAAAGAATTAAAACTAAATCTACATATCCTCCTTGGGTAGGATATGTACGGCCATCCTCCATAGAGCGGATGCCATTATTAATCCTACGAATTCTCCTGGTGCAGAATACGTACGTTCGTCCTCCTGGTGCAGGACAACAACCTTAAAACTAGCTAGACAAAACTCTATCATGAAGTCCCTCAATTTATATCGACTTAATCGCCGAGGCCAATGGCGAGCGGGTCATTAGTTAATAGCGCTATTAGGTTTAACAAACCTCACACCGTGCCAGTCGGACGGGCGTGTACTAATGGACTATGGCAGATTGTCAGTGATGATAGACACTGATATAGGGCACAACTTATTTGCGTAGCAGTCGATATCATTCCGTCTAGTAGTTCAAACGGGGAAAACCCCCACTGATCATGGTTATGGATTGGGTAAAGAAAAAGGGGAATTGGTTAAATGTACTTTCAACTACGGGGTAACCCCCACGGCAAATAAGCCAACGAAAGTCAAACCACGTTTTCAGGAACACTTAAAACTAAACAACCAAACGTGAACTCACTCAACTTTGTTGTTGACTAGTTGTTACATGCCTTACAGGTCGCTAGATGCTTTTGGGAGCTTGCACGAGGAGGAGGTTGTTGTGGAACATGGGTTGTTATATCCCATACTTAATAATTGAACTTTATAAACCTATGGAACTTATGTTTGAGACTTTAAACTTATGAACTGTGAACTTATGTTTTGAACTTACGTTTTATGCTTCCGCTGTTAACCTAAAATCGGTTTACTTCCTTTTGGTCACCAATCGTATTGTGTTTGGTTTTATTTACTTAATTATGTTGTTCAATATGATTGGTGGCTCGATCCTGGTCATGTCACGCCTCCAAGCGGTGATACTCCGCAAGGTGGATTTTTGGGGGTGTGACAGATTGGTATCAGAGCCATTGGTTATAGTGAACTTGGTTTTTAATAAGGGAAAAAGTTTTTATTAAAACCAGACTATAACCTGTACAGTGCTCAACGATCCACAACGACGCTTCGCTCCACGTGCAAGGCTCGACACCATAAGTGGTATGATTATGTTATATTGTCGGTTAGATAGTTCTCACTGTGCATTAGATAACGTGATAATTGCTATTTGAACCTTGCGTGCTTACTCTCTAATGTCGTCCCACACACTTACACACTTTCGCGACACTTTCCTCACTTACGTTGCTTCATTATGAAGATCATGAGCGGACGCGAAGGACGTATCAACCTCACTCAAGCCCAGTTGACGGCTTTGATCAACGAACGAGTTGCGGAGGCACTCGCAGCTAACCCTGCAGGAGGTATAACCTGCCATACCAACTCACCTTAGGACATTTAGATCCTACCTTCGCAAACCAACCCTCGTGCTTAATCTTGTCTTTTATTCTCGCGCAACAGGTCAACATGCTCAACCTCCTGTGTGCACGTTCAAGACGTTCATGGACTGTCGACCTACCACTTTCAGTGGCACCGAAGGAGCAGTGGGCCTTCTTCACTGGTTTGAAAAGCTTGAGACAGTTTTCGAGATGTGCGAATGCCCCGAAGACCGTAGGGTGAAATATGCTACCGGAACACTTGAAGGAGCTGCGTTAACCTGGTGGAAGGCACAGGTTCAACTACTAGGACTGGAAGTTGCTAATGCCACGCCCTGGAATGGTTTCAAAGAGCTGATCAAAGAGGAGTACTGTAGTCGGGATGACATCCACAAGCTAGAAGTGGAATTTTACAATCTGAAGATGACAGGATCTGAGATTGAGGCGTATACCAAGAGGTCGAATGAACTGGCCATCCTGTGCCCAACTATGGTGGACCCTCCCATCAAACGTATTGAGCTTTACCTCAAGGGCCTTGCACCAGCGATTCAAAGTCACGTAACTTCAGCCAACCTGGGTACCATTCAGCAAATTATCAAGTTGGCTCATCGCCTCACCGACCAGGCGGTGGAGCAAAACAGGCTACCCAAACGTATCAGTGCCACAGCTACTTCTGATGCACCTACCGACAACAAGCGAAAATGGGATGGGAACTCCGGAAGGGGGTCTACTTCAGTTCAGTCTCAACAGCGAAAGAGTGATGACTACCAGAGTCCCGGTCAGCAATCTTCTGGTAATCAAGGACAGGGTGGATACCGAGGAAACCACCCCAAGTGCAACCGGTGCAACAAGCACCACAGCGGGCAGTGCAACAAAGGTCGATGTCAGAGATGTCACAGGCTGGGCCATGAAGCCAAAGATTGCAGGAGCCCACGTCCTGCGAATCAGAATCGCCAACAACAACAACAAGCCCCACAGAACCACCAGCAACAGCATCAGCAGGGAAATAAAGGATGCTTTCAGTGTGGCGCTGAAGGCCACTTTAAGAGGAACTGCCCCCAGCTAAACCAAAACCAAAACAATAACCAAGGAAATGGGAACCACAATGGGAACAACAATGGAGGCGGAAATGGGGGAGACAACAATGGCAACGGGGCAAGGGGTCGTGTGTTCGTGATTGGTCAGGGAGAAGCAAGGAATGATCCCAACGTTGTGATGGGTAAGTTTCTTCTTGACGACTTCTTCGTTACTGTTTTATTCGATTCGGGTGCCGATACTAGTTATGTGTCCGTGAAAGTTAGCCAAATTCTTAAGCGCACCCCAACACTCCTGAACACCAAACACACGGTAGAACTAGCTAACGGTAAAAGTCTTGAAGCCACACACGTAGTTAAAGGTTGTAACCTCGTCTTAGCTGGTCAGACTTTCCCTATCGATCTTGTTCCTATCACACTTGGTAGTTTCGACGTCGTTATTGGGATGGATTGGCTATCTCATCATCAAGCCGAGATTGTTTGCAAGGAGAAAATCATCCGCATTCCTCGTTCTGATAAAGAACCCCTCGTGATTCATGGCGACAAGAGTGGTGCTGTCGAAGGCATCATCTCTTTCCTTAAGGCCCAGAAGTGTTTGCGAAAGGGCCACACTGCCATTTTAGCACTCGTTACTGACACATCCACGGAAGAGAAGAGAATTGAAGACATCCCTATTGTGCGTGAATTTCCCGAGGTATTTCCTGAGGAATTACCTGGTCTTCCTCCTCATCGCCAAGTTGAGTTTCAAATCGAGCTAGCTCCTGGAGCAGCGCCAGTAGCTCGAGCACCATATCGTCTAGCCCCATCAGAACTCGAAGAACTGTCCACACAACTACAAGAACTCTTGGAAAAGGGTTTTATACGTCCTAGCTCTTCGCCCTGGGGAGCTCCAGTACTATTCGTGAAGAAGAAAGATGGTACCTTCAGGATGTGTATTGACTATCGCGAACTTAACAAGGTGACTGTGAAGAATCGTTATCCTCTTCCACGTATTGACGACTTGTTTGACCAGTTGCAAGGGTCGAGCTATTACTCCAAGATTGATTTGAGATCGGGATACCATCAGCTGAGAGTCCGAGATGAGGACGTCTCCAAAACAGCATTCAGAACTCGTTACGGCCATTACGAGTTTCTGGTTATGCCGTTCGGGCTGACGAATGCACCGGCAGTCTTCATGGATCTCATGAACCGAGTGTGCAAGCCTTACCTGGATAAGTTCGTTATTGTGTTCATCGATGATATCCTGATCTATTCTAAGAGTCAGGAGGAACACGAGCAGCATCTACGACTTATGCTGGAACTTCTTCGAAAAGAACGGCTGTATGCCAAGTTTTCGAAATGTGATTTCTGGCTTCGCGAAGTCCACTTTCTAGGCCACGTGGTAAACAAGGATGGAATTCATGTGGATCCATCTAAGGTTGAATCGATCAAGAACTGGCCCGCACCCCGCACACCAACAGAAATCCGCCAATTCTTGGGTTTGGCCGGATATTACAGAAGGTTTATAAAAGATTTCTCCAAGATTGCGCAACCTCTCACTTCACTGACTCAGAAGGGCGTCATCTATCGTTGGGGTGATGCACAGGAGTCCGCGTTTCAACATCTAAAGGATAGACTTTGTAGCGCGCCTATCCTCTCATTGCCAGAAGGCACCGATGATTTCGTGGTTTATTGCGACGCTTCCATCCAAGGACTTGGTTGCGTGTTGATGCAACGTGACAAGGTCATTGCCTACGCATCGCGCCAACTTAAAGTTCACGAAAGAAACTACACTACTCACGATCTGGAGCTGGGAGCAGTTGTATTCGCACTTAAGATATGGAGACATTACCTGTACGGTACAAAGTGCACCATTTACACCGACCACAGGAGTCTCGAGCATATCTTCAAGCAAAAAGAGTTAAACATGCGACAACGCCGATGGGTCGAACTCTTGAATGATTACGAATGCGCTATCAAGTATCATCCGGGCAAAGCCAATGTTGTGGCTGACGCCCTCAGTCGAAAGGATACTTTACCTAAGCGTGTACGAGCATTACAGCTTACCATCCAGTCTAACCTTCCGGCTCAGATTCGAGATGCCCAGGTCGAAGCATTGAAAGCAGAATACATCAGGGCTGAGTCCCTACGAGGATCGAGGCAGCGGCTAGAACAAAAGGGAGACGGTGCCTACTATGTTAACGGACGCATCTGGGTTCCATTTTATGGCAACTTACGCGAGCTTGTGATGGATGAAGCACATAAGTCTCGTTATTCTGTACACCCTGGTTCAGACAAAATGTACCACGATCTCAAGACTACGTATTGGTGGCCTGGCATGAAAGCCCACATAGCAACCTACGTCAGCAAGTGCTTGACTTGTGCGAGGGTCAAGTCTGAATATCAGAAACCATCAGGCCTACTTCAACAACCGGAGATCCCGAAATGGAAATGGGAACAAATCTCCATGGATTTTGTTACTGGCCTGCCCAGATCTCAACGCGGAAACGATACCATTTGGGTAATCGTAGATCGACTAACCAAGTCTGCACATTTTCTGGCTATCAAAGAAACGAACAAGTTCTCTACTCTTGCAGACATTTACCTAAAGGAAGTGGTATCAAGACACGGAGTGCCAATTTCTATTATATCTGATCGTGACGCACGTTTTACTTCTGAACTGTGGCAAGCAATGCACAAGTCCTTTGGCTCACGATTAGATATGAGCACCGCTTATCACCCGCAGACGGATGGGCAATCTGAACGCACCATCCAAACCCTTGAAGACATGCTTAGGGCATGTGTAATCGATTTTGGTAACGGCTGGGAAAAGCACCTCCCGCTAGTGGAGTTCTCATATAACAACAGCTACCACACCAGCATCCAAGCCGCTCCGTTTGAGGCATTGTACGGACGCAAATGCCGATCGCCTCTCTGTTGGGCAGAAGTTGGTGACAGCCAAATCACTGGCCCAGAACATGTGGTAGATACCACCGAGAAAATTGCTCAGATACGACAGCGAATGGCGGCAGCTCGTGACCGTCAGAAAAGTTATGCTGATAAGGGAAGAAAACCACTCGAGCTCCAGGTTGGGGATCGAGCGCTACTCAAAGTCTCACCTTGGAAAGGTGTAGTCCGCTTCGGCAAACGAGGCAAACTCAATCCGCGTTATATCGGACCATTCAAAGTCATTGAGAAAATTGGCCAAGTCGCCTACAGGTTGGATCTACCTGAAGAACTCAGCGGAGTTCACAACGTATTCCACGTATCAAATCTGAAGAAGTGTCTGTCAGATGAGCCCTTCATAGTTCCTCTCAAGGAACTCACAATCGACGACCAGCTGCGGTTCGTCGAGGAACCAGTAGAGATTACTGATCGAGATGTTAAGATTCTCAAGCACACAAGAATACCTCTCGTTCGAGTTCGTTGGAATGCTCGTCGTGGCCCAGAGTATACCTGGGAACGAGAAGACCAAATGAAACTCAAGTATCCCCAACTGTTTAAGAAAAACGCAACCACTACTGAGGCTGAAGCTACCGCAGAATTTCGGGACGAAATTCCAAATCAACGGGGGGATGATGTGACACCCCAGGAAAATCTGGAAAACAATGCAACTTAACTAGCTTCCTCAGTAACCACGCGCTAAATTTCGGGACGAAATTCTCTTAACAGGGGGAGAATGTGACAACCCTCAAAATCCCATGTATTCCGTACAAATTATTAATGATAATTAAAGTGTCTGACGACTGCGTGGAATTACTTAACTGCTTTCTGATATCTGTGTTATGCTTACACGTATTTGTTAATATGCCAATAGTGTACAGAAAAGTTACTAAACAGTCCTGTGTAATTTCCTAAGTGTTAGAAATTAAAAACGTTACAAAAATATACATATAGGACGCTTTGCGGATTAATGAAGCAGTTTAGCGGAACAGTGTCAAACCGAACAACCGGACTTTATCCGGAACATGAAAATATTATTACTTTCACTATTTATATTTTTCTGAGCCAGTTAGGGTCCCTGATTACCCTAACACCCGCCATAACATGCAACATACAACTAACGAGGTTAAACACTTAACTTACCTATTTAACCTTAACTAAATCACCTAACTACCTAGTTTAGATTGAACTAACCCCCCCCCCCCCCCATGCCATAACCGGCCCCAACTAAGGGGGACAAGCTTGTACTTTATGAGATTATTAAAACCTAAGTTGTCTAATATCTAAGTGGCATATTAACCTTTGGTTAATCCACACTAATTTTGCCTATAAGTAACAAGGTTTACATTGTGATTTTTTTTACATAACACCAACCAACAACACACCTCTCCCTCTCTTGCTCTAGTTTCGGCCGAACACCCCACCCCCCTATATCCATCATTTCGATTTCCATCTTCACATTCCAACATCATACATACATCAAGGGTTGCATATTAGGAAGCGTGGTGCAAACGGAACGCGAAGGACCTCATTCTATTGCTTTTATCCACTCGATTTTCGACTAGAATCTTCCCTAGCCTCGAGCTAGTAGTAAGTGACTCTAAACCTCTTCTTGATCTTGTCTAGAGTGGTTAATAAAAGTTTCGTCGGTTAAAAATTACTAACATATAAGATCAAAGTCTAAAAGTTTACTAAAGTGATGAACAAGGTGGTTAATGGATGAATATGTGCGTAAATCATGTAGATCTTGTGTGGTTATGATGATTGGGTGATTATCTGATGCTTTACTGAATGATATTAGTATATGATGTTGTTGTGGTCACTAAACTCGTTAACGGAATCGATCGAACATGATTTAGATGGTTAAACACTTGAAATCAGAATCTGTCTAACTTTTACAGCCCACTTCTGTTGGCTGTAAACAGGTCTTAACCTCAACGAAAAATTGATATTTTGAATCTAAAATATGTTATTATGAAATACGGTTCTAATGGCACCGGAATCGTAATTTTTGGACTCCGTTTACTATTTTTAAAGTGTTAATTTGTAACAGCTACTTAAGCTGAATTTTGACAGCAATAAATGGGTGTCGTACTTTCAGTCATAACCTGAGTTTTGTGATGAATCGGACCATGAAAATTTTACTGTAGATGATAACTGAAGTATTTGTAATTACCCCACTGGAATTTCGCAAATCGGACTTACGATGAATTTTTAATAAATTGTTTCGTGGACTGTGGTCAGAAATACATAAATCTGAGTTCAGTCCCGAATATGAATTTTTATAAAATATTGGTGATGAACCGGACCCCGATATTTTTACACAATAAAATATGGAACGTTTAAGACATTCTGTAAAAATTTGGGAATTTTTGGAACATGTTAACTATTTTATTTAAATGCCCGAAAACAGCCGGTTTTGAATATTAATGCTGAAATAACATAAGTTGTGATTTGCGCGTCTAAATGTCGAGTATGCTATCTGTGAATAATTTGACATGTTATATATGTTATGTGCATTATCGTATGTTTGATTTTGAGTGGGGAATGGACGGGAAACTTAGATGGGCGTAAACCGTTACAGTGGTGCATGTTGTGTGATAGATACGTGTAGGAACTTTGTGTTCTATTTGAAAGCCACTAAATGACTAACTGGTAAATCATACTAGGACGTGATTGACCGACCTTGACTGTTAGCTATATTGAGAATCTAACCGAGCAAACCGAGGTGAGTTCACACACTTTCTAAGGCATGGGATTCCCGGTGGTTTGGGAATGGGTTAAAGAATTAAAACTAAATCTACATATCCTCCTTGGGTAGGATATGTACGGCCATCCTCCATAGAGCGGATGCCATTATTAATCCTACGAATTCTCCTGGTGCAGAATACGTACGTTCGTCCTCCTGGTGCAGGACAACAACCTTAAAACTAGCTAGACAAAACTCTATCATGAAGTCCCTCAATTTATATCGACTTAATCGCCGAGGCCAATGGCGAGCGGGTCATTAGTTAATAGCGCTATTAGGTTTAACAAACCTCACACCGTGCCAGTCGGACGGGCGTGTACTAATGGACTATGGCAGATTGTCAGTGATGATAGACACTGATATAGGGCACAACTTATTTGCGTAGCAGTCGATATCATTCCGTCTAGTAGTTCAAACGGGGAAAACCCCCACTGATCATGGTTATGGATTGGGTAAAGAAAAAGGGGAATTGGTTAAATGTACTTTCAACTACGGGGTAACCCCCACGGCAAATAAGCCAACGAAAGTCAAACCACGTTTTCAGGAACACTTAAAACTAAACAACCAAACGTGAACTCACTCAACTTTGTTGTTGACTAGTTGTTACATGCCTTACAGGTCGCTAGATGCTTTTGGGAGCTTGCACGAGGAGGAGGTTTTGTGGAACATGGGTTGTTATATCCCATACTTAATAATTGAACTTTATAAACCTATGGAACTTATGTTTGAGACTTTAAACTTATGAACTGTGAACTTATGTTTTGAACTTACGTTTTATGCTTCCGCTGTTAACCTAAAATCGGTTTACTTCCTTTTGGTCACCAATCGTATTGTGTTTGGTTTTATTTACTTAATTATGTTGTTCAATATGATTGGTGGCTCGATCCTGGTCATGTCACGCCTCCAAGCGGTGATACTCCGCAAGGTGGATTTTTGGGGGTGTGACATAAACCGCATTCAAGAACATGTAATCAACACCATGTAATTCGTTAGAACCCTTACGTGCAAGAAAGCATTCCTGATCAAAATAAGATATATCTTAGATAAAACCAATATCCCTGATGCGTGTCGAGTGTGATATGTTTTTATGTATATTTTAAGCCCTTTTTAACACTTTAGTCAAGTTTTAAATTTATAAAACACAATATTTTACTAACACTAAACACACATATGGGCAAGTGCACCCATCGTGAGCGTAGTATAGCGTTGGTAAGATACCGAGGTCGTCCAAGGACACAAGAGCTTTTAGTACCGGTTTATCCTCAACGTCTAATCAAATCAAAATTTTAGAAAAAGGTTTAAACATGAAAATAAAAACTAAAAATGCTGAAAAAAAAAATAAAAATAAAACAGATAGACAAGATGAATCACTTGGATCCGACTCGCCTTTAGTGTAACCTTTGATGTTTTCCGCACTTTTGCACTTTTTAAGAGATTATCTTAGTTATAGTAGTAGGCCCCTCTTTTGAAGGTGACGTTACCCTCAACCCAGTAGTTTGAGTCAGCAAGGATACAATCCTAAAGGGTTGGATTATTGAAAGATAATTAATTAAGTTATTAATGCGTAATGTGGTAGGCCCCTCTTTTGAAGGTGACGTTACCCTCGACTAAGTGGTTTGAGTCAGCAGGGATACAATCCCAAGTAGCCGGGTTAATGTATTAATAGTAGTTTACATATGAGGGGATCAAGCCATTTGCACCCCCGCCATCCAATACTAGTGGGTATTGAAGGAGGTCCTACTAAGCTTGACCCAGGTCCTTGCAGGATCTATACACTGAACAAGGCAAGAACCTTACCAAACCATTCCCTTAACCCCCGACCAGGTAGCCAACATATCTCTATATAGACCATAGAGATATGAATGGTGTAAATCTTTTATTTTATATAGACAGTAAAATAACGCCAAGAAACCACAGACAAATCATAAGGAAGTTTCACCTTCACCATAAGAAACAAGTTATTAAAGTCATTAATACAAAACCAAATAAAAAGTGCGAAAAGATTAAAAAAACAAAAGTATTACATTAAATGCTTGTCTTCACCAAGTGATGTAAGAGACTTGGGCAAACATGGCCTTTGATTGTCAAGAACTCTTACTATCAATCTTGGATCCCGAGACTACTACACACACTCTATGATGGATGATGGTGGTGGATGTGGGTTGTGATGGTGGTGGAGGGTGGGTGAAGTGTGAGAGAGGTGGTTTGAAATGAAACAACCACCTCTATTTATAGCCTGCACAAAAGCCCGGACACGGCCCCGTGTCCGGTGGGCACGGGCCCATGTGCATCCACTTTCTCTTTCTTCATTAATTGCAGTTTGTCTGCATTAGTTGACCACGCCCCCGTGTCCGCTGGGCACGGCCCCGTGTGCAGAAGCGTATCTATACTATCAAGATTTGCTTGGATTCTACGAATCTTAGCATTGACCACGGCCGTGTGGAGCTGGGCACACCCCCGTGTCGGGAGATAGAAGCTTCTACTCTTTTGTCTTTTCTGCAGACACTTGGGCACGCCCCGTGTCCGCTGGGCACGGGGCGTGTTCAGCCTTCTGATGTCTTGTTTTTGCTTAGGAAGATGTTGTCGAGGGGTCGGGCACGCCACGTTTATTCCTTTTCTTGTATTTGTGTTGGATTTAGCTGTATTTTTGCTTTTTTTGTTCATTTGAGCTCATTTAATCCTGAAAATACAAAAGGAAAAAAAAAAACACACTTTTTCCAACATTAGTACTAAAAAAGGGTTAGTTTTTTGCCTCATTTGATGTAATTTATATGTTTCATTTTACACACATCAAATACCCCCACACTTGAATCTTTGCTTGTCCTCAAGCAAAACTCTTTACAATGTGGCTTACACACCCAAATGGAATGGGTAGAAGAGAAGTTTTGGGCTTGTCTTGAGTGTCGGGATTCCAAGATCTTTATTAGGTTTTATTTTAATTTTATTTACAATCCTATTCGTTATGATTTATTAGAACATTACATAAGAGAAATTACTTATTTGGGCATAACAAGCCTCTTTAAAATTCCATTTATATACAAGTTCACATACCTCACGGGAGATCACTCAACACTTGGCCGAAGATGTATTTTTGTGAAACACTCGGGACCGGCATGGAACTTACTTCTACCATATGCTTGCCAAGCAATCAATCCTCCTCCTTTTTAACTATACACCTTTGTAAATATCAAGAGGACTTTGGGGAAGGGTTAGGCTTGGGTTAAACGTAGGTGGTTTTGGGTTAGTGGTTAGTAGAAAAGGGCGAAAGGCGTAAAAAGCGTCGGTCTTTGTAAAACTTTTTATTTTTGTGACTTTTTATTCTAATGAAGCATTTCTCAAACAAAGTTTCTTTTGATGAACTTGTTTGTTTATTGCTTGACTTCATCGTTTTTTTTAATGAGGAATGTCACATGAAAACCGAGCTTTTTACTAAAATAAAGGGTTTAAAATGAAGGGTTTTGGTGGGTAAAGGGTGTTTGTTTTGGGGTTTAGAAATGAAAAGGTTTAGGCTCAATGGGGTTAACTAGGGGGATTTTGGGTAGGTGGTAAAAAAAAAAGAAAAATAATGGTGTTGAAAGAAAAAGGGGTTAGTCCTAATGCCTCCATCATTTACTTGGGTTTAAGTTGGTAAGGAACGGGAATGTATCGTCATGGCAAGTTCTAGAGTCGTAAGAAACCAAACGGCTATTCACACAAGAAACGAAAAATGAGCATTTAGTTTAAAGATGTGTATTTATATGCTCAATAAAGGCTCAAAACTCACTTTTTGTGGGAATGGGTTTATAATGTGATCAAGTATATATAATCAAATTTTAACTAGATTTGTCATGCCGTTTCATAATTTTCTTATGTTGGTTCTTTTTATCACGACGCTATCGGTTGTAAATTCGTAAAAATATAACCTTTTTAGAACTTGTTATTCCCAATTTAAACCAAGACAAGTAAAAAAAATGAAAAGTTTTTTTTGAAAAAATTTGGGGTGTTTAGCGGTTCCAATAGAGTTTTGTGTAAGGCTTGTGATTAGGACTTGCAAAATTCAAGGTTTTAGCATCCCCCCCACACTTAAATTACACATTGTCCTCAATGTGTCCCAAAAATAAGTTTTTAGGTTGATTGAATATGTAAAAGGTGTGTTAAAAACAAAAATTTTATGTTACTGGGCATCTAGACACGGGCCGTGGTGTCCGGGCACGGCCCCGTGTTCAGGTTGCCAGTAACAGAAAGTTACAGAAGGCTGGGCACGGGGGCGTGTTCAGTGAACACGCCCCGTGTCCAGTTACCTGAACTGGGCGTTTTGCTGCAGATCCGCAGATCCTTGAGTACGGGGCCGTGTTGGCTGGGCACGGCCCGTGCCGAACTTGCTGTAATGAAGAAAAATTGTCGGGAGGCTCTGTTTTTGTGCATGGGGTGTTGGTTCAACTTTCCCTTAGTATCCTTCACCATCCCGAGTGTGTTTTATTCCTGAAAATTAAAACTAAACTAGAAAGCATAAAAATTAATCTAAACTAAACTAAGGATAGTTCCGCGTGTCACACCCCGACCGCGTAAAACAACAAATCACGGCGGAATCGTCGGGGAGTGTTGTAACAGAATCATTGTTTCATAACACATGGAAATTTGAAGTTTTGTTTATTTAAAGATTTAACCATTTACATTGTCTTGAAATTCAAACAAACAAGTTAAACATAGTCTATCATTGTTATTAAGTCACTAAGGTCTCGTCCAGTCCTAGGTGAGCATGGATCCTATCAATCAACATCATTCAATCAACACCTGAAACATATGTAAAAACAAAGTCAGCAAAGAATTGCTGGCGAGCACATAGGTTTTATGAGAGTGTCGGATTCATGGCTAGTTTACATGTTGCAATACCTCATTAGACTACAAGAGTCAAAAGTTAAAAACCTTGTTTTGAAAAGTGTATAGTATTGCAACATAATTAACCAACTCAAATCAAGTTAGTTATAATTAATAAAATCTCGTAGCCATGATTCTTAACCCAAAACATTTAATTAAGAAAACCAAATTGTAAATCATCTCGTTAATTAATCTCGTATGTTTTATATCCTTTAAAAAACATCGTTATGTGACATCGTTTTAAAATCGTTTAACCAAGTGAACTAAATAATGCCACGGAATGTAATATGATAAAAACACTTATATATAAGATGTACCAGCGGCGTATCTACCATGCTTTTATCATATCACACCCGTCCCATTATCTAATCACCACCCAAAAACCAATCGTTTATCCAATTCGTTTAACTCGTTAAAATCGTTTAAATCGATTAAATCATTCTTGTTTTAATTGTGAAAACTACTTTTGGTCGTCTCGCTAATAACATCCAAACCTTCGCGACTCGCCTATCGCCAATATCGCATTAATAAACCACCAAAGGGTAAATTAACAATCACAGATTCGGTCATTACCCACATAACCCACACATAACCATGGGTGCAGTCTGATAACGGGATTTTTCAGATCCTATGGTACCATAACCTAATACTGGTCGGTTCGGCCAAAATTAATGAATGTTATTTGTTATGTAATTATAACCAACAAGTTTGTTCACATTATCGAAATCGTTATTAATTTAATATAAACCATTTTAATCATTTTCGAAACCATCGTTAAAAACATCAAAATCATTTAACACATATGAATCACCCCAAAACAATCGAAAACAGTAAAATAGGGGAAACTATGTACTCACATGAGAATGCTTAGAAGTCTTGAATAACAACCAAGCAAAGTTAAAGGGATCACGGAAATCAATCGGCACCTAATATAAGTAACTACATTAATAAACCGGACCTAAATCGGAAGATCAGATAGAATGAGGTTTTGTAAACCAAATGAGTATTGGAACTCATATGATATGGTTTAACAAAGCCTACATTCTAAATCGAAACCTATCCTAAGTGCTTACGACCCATTAAGGTAGCTTATGCTACTTTAACGCGTCGTTCGCGTAAAACGCATTCGAGACGTCCAACTAGTCCTATGACAAGTATTATATGCCTATACATGTTTAAATATGTTGCATAATCAGTTAAGTGACAAAATTTTAAGTTACATATGCTTAAAATCCAATTATGCATGAAAAGGGCATTTTGGTCATTTTCCTAAGGCATATAAACTACCTATCATACAACTACTTAAACTAGGTGACCATAAGGTATAACCTCGGAAGGTTATTCCCTATACAACTATGGTCACTAAACATGCTTGGTCGGATCCTAATGATCGACCAAATGGGTCGAGTTCGAAAGTCTAAGCGGTGGTTTAGACCGCTTGACTTACGACTCTATACAAGCACTAAACTAAAAGTGACGAGCTAAACATGTTAAAACATGTTTAACTAAGTTAGAAAACAAGTTTGATATCAAAACAAAGTGTTTTCATACCCAATAATAGTTTGGTTACAAAATACGCATAAATGCGCATTTTGACCGAAACTATGACTCGTCACTACGCCTAATCAACGTGGTAATCAGTAGGTATAGTCACAAGGGACTATAACCATCGTGATTACGCTCACGTTGCAAAGTTCAAACGAACTTTGTGTTGACCAAAGACTGGTCAAAGCAGAAAGTCAAACACTGTTTGACTTTCATGCTCATAAAGCAATAAAAGAACGAAAGAAGCTTACAAAGGGTCCAAGCTAGGAAGAACTTGATCTATAACACTCAGGTATGAAGCAAAGGCTTCAACTTAGAGCATTAATCAGATCAGGGGTGAGCAGAATTGAAAGAGGGCTTGGGTATTTATAGTTTTCGGTAAACTGTTAAGATCATTTCTTGCAAAAGGGGATTCAATCTTGGCCATCCAAGTGGGCAAATGGTTTTAGAAACCAATGGGACATGAAAAACAAGCAAAATCAAGCAGATGGTATTCAAATCAGGGGTTAAAAACCATCAAAATAGCAGAAATGGACCAAATACAATGTTTCTGTCTGAAGGTCTATCACGCCCCGCATAGGATAGCTTCTCAGCTTACGCGGCCCGCCAGAACAACTTTGGCAGATTGACAGTTTTGGTCCCTGCAGCCTAAAACTTGATTTTCGATGCATTTTTGACACGTTTAAGCCTTGTTAACCTCATTTCAAGGCTCTAAAATGAAGTTAAAGTATAGGGAACTTAAAACATGCTCAAAAAAATCTCGGATGTCGGTTCGTTTGGTCGTACGGTTGCGTTGTTCGGTTAATTACGACGAAACACGAACGGACGCGAAAAACGATCCAAATTACGCGACGAATGGAATTTTATCATGCCAATCACTAAAATAAAATATTTTAATGATTACATAAATCTTTGGATGTCCGGATATATTCAGAACGTAAGATTTGGGCGAAAATGCAAACTTATGCACTTTTTGACGCTTTTGGTCCCTGTTTGACCAAAAAGTTTATTTTAGCATACCGAACCCCTCAAAGCTTATTTCTAAGCTATGTAAAGGATATTTAGGGTATGTTTAACTTATGATCAAGTTCTGGAATGTTCGTTACAGTACGAATCGGCATACTTTCGCAGTTTGTCGAAATTAGTCACTGTAAGCGAATAAACTTGATTTCGACACACCAAACCTTCCAAAACTTATTTCTAAGTTATGTAAAGGTTATTTAAGGTATGTTAAGCCTGTGTCACTATTCCAAAGTGTTTGTCGTGTTAAACTGATTACGTGTACGCATCAGTTCGCGTATAACTTTCCAGAAAGCGATTTAAAGCTCGAAATCGAACGAGAATTGATATGTGCAAATGATACACATATTTATACAAATCCCAAGTATGAAATACAATATTTCATTGATTTGGTATTTGTTTGATGGCCGTGGAGGCACAGATGTCACACCGCGGAATGCCTCCGTGGTGCGCCATGTTTATAAGGGTCCTTGGCTAGACCCAAAGCCAGTCATATGTTACCCAAGTGGGATGTTTTGCATCCCATGTTGCACCGTCGGAGAGCATCATCCAAACTTGAGTCTATGAATTTCATGTAATTGACCGGATCATCGTCTTCTACTCTCTTGCCAACCCCAAACTTCATCCCCTTGTCCCCAACCCTCAATGTTAGTGTCCCACCATTCATATCTACCACTGCGTGGGCCGTAGCTAGGAATGGCCTTCCTAAGATGAGTGGTACTTTGGTGTCTTCCTCCATATCTAGTACGACAAAGTCGGCCGGGAAGACAAAGTCTCCGACTTTAACCAATAGATTTTCAGCGACACCTTGTGGATATTTTACGGACCTATCGACAAGTTGTATGCTCATTTTTGTGGGGCTTGTTTTCCCCATTCTGAGTCGGTCAAACATTGAAGCGGGCATGAGGTTGATACTAGCCCTGAGGTCGGCTAGTGCGTTGCGAATGGGTGATTCCCCAATTGAACAGGGGATGGTGAAGCTTCCGAGATCGATTTTCTTTTGCGGGAGTTTGTTTAGTAGCAAGGCGGAGCATTCTTCACTTAAATTAACTAATTGCAATGATTCGATTTTCCTTTTATGAGTGAGGACTTCGACAAATGGAATATTAACATGCAATTGTTTTAGTAAATTTACAAATTTTGTGAATTACTCATCGGTCTTTTGGCGAAGTAACCGTCCAGGGTACGGTACCGGAGGATTCTTGGTGGGCTCTTGATTTGGTGGAGGAGACGTCTCTTGTTGGGGTGTCTGCGGAGTTGTGGTTTGGCTAGATCAGCTCTTTTCAGTTGGAGGTAGTTGTAACACCTCGAAAATTTCACGTCTTATAATGTGTAGACACGTGTCAAATGTTTAAACGTGTGAAAGAATATTATAGAAGGACTAAAGTTGACAATCATGGAAAGTATGTGGATATACGTATTCTAAATGTCAACAGTGAATAAATATATTATATATTAACCCTACAAGATGCTCATACCTTCAAACGAATAAATCATGGATCATACGGAGCTAAAAGTGAGAGATTACAAACTACAGGGGCTAAATGTGTCAACATGTTTAAGTTATACCTCTGAGTGACCTTTTGACAAACCCGAAGCTTTGTAACGGTTAATTATGCTCACTAGAATGCACAATTTAAATTTCGTAAAGTTTCGTTATCGTATGAGAAAGTTATGATCAAATTCGTGTGCGAAGGGTTAAAGCGTAAACGTTGGAAGTTAGGACTTTTCGGGTAACAATAAAGTTAACCGGGGACTTAACAAAGTGGGTATATGTTTTAAAGCCCTTATAGATCAATTATGAGGGTTCACAATGCAAGAAACAAGTGCCTAATCGAAGCTTGAAGGGGCAAGGATCAAATCGCAAAAATCAAAAATTTGGATTTTGTGCAGAAGGGGGTCGCGCGACGCGACGCCCAAGGGGGGGTCCGTCGCGTCACGCCAGGGCCTATCTGGTCCGAATTCTTTGCTTCTTGGTCTGCCATGGCCCTTGTGTTCGACTTTTAACCGATTTGCCTCATAAAGGGCGACCCCTAGACACCCCCTAAGCACTAGGAACATGTGTTGATCAGTTGTGGTGGGTTGTAGACTCATGTGTCAAAGATTTGTGGTGGATTAAACACTATATAAAGGCCATGATATGCACCATTGTTCTTCACACCTTCCTCTTGCAATCTGATCATTTCTGAAGCTCCAAGGCACTCTCAAGTGATCACTAATCAAGCTTAGGACTTTTGTAAGTTGCTTAACCTTCTTTAATTGAGTTTAGCTTAGTTATTTAGCTAAAAGTCAAACCGTCGTAATTACGATTTGACTTCGAGATTAATTAATGATGGCTCAGTCAAATCTCGAATTAAAAGTAGATATAAGTAGGTAATTATGTGGGTAATAAACCCTCAAAAGGGTTCCCCCTGATTCCCACTCTAACCAGGTCAAAACTCAGGTCAAACTTGCTAAGAAAAAGTCAACAGAATGTTAAATTTACAATTTATGCATGATTAGCAATGTAGAACATATACAACCTGTTTGATCATTAATATAACTTGGTAATTAGTGTAAGAACATGTCTAAACATGTTCAACCCGACAATTTCCTGTTTAGACCCGGTTCGGAACCGAAAGTCGCATAGTTTGACTTTCGCTTTGACTTTCAGTTCTGACCCGTTATGGTATGTTTTAGAAATACCTAAGAGCTTAATTTGGACCAGGTAACATGCTAGTATAACCCTCTGTGATTATACACCATGGTGCATTAGTTAACCGATTAATTCGCATGATTCCGTTAATTGCTCATATGTTGACCATTATGCCCTTATCACCTTAAAACGTGATTTTTGGAAATGTAAAAGAGTAGAAACTTTAATTACTGATATATAAACTTGTATGCAAAGTTTGACATCAGTTTGAGCTGTAGATTGAGAGTTATGCTCATTAGCGCAAAATGAAAGCTTTATGTTAACTAAATGGCGTAATTAGCGTATAGCCTAGTTAAGCCTACTTTTTGATATCAAAATCTTTACCCACTAATGTAATATATTATTTTGGGATTTTTGAAGATTTTTAATTAATTTTAGGCTGAGCATAACTCATAGTCGTAGGCTTAACCCGGTAATTGTCGATTTTGCCCTTACGGGCCATAAAATGAGTTTTACATATCTAAACGACTCCAAACCTTTTGCTACTGATCACATATGATAAATAAATTATTTTAAGCCTTCTGGAAATATGAAAATATCAGATTTAAGTATCGAACCCGGAAATGGCCTTTAATCGCCTTTTTAAGCGTTGTAACGCATTGTATGTACTAAGATTATTTTAAACATACCAAGGGTGATACCTACTGATATTTGAGGCAAATTATAATATTTTAACAGTAAGAAAAAGTTGTTAAACTCAGACTTCAGTTTTGAGCTTTTCGGCTTATGTGAAATTACCAAAATACCCCTACGGGGCATAGTTTGGTTAAAATTGATAAATTTCACATATATAATTTACCCTACTGTTATAACTTAGTAAAATGAGTATCGTGGCTGATTATATCAGACCTGTAACTCAGAATACTACTTAAACTCTTTTACAACCTTTAAAATGACCAAACTACCCCTACGGGGCATAGTTTGTGTTTAAATTCGTTTCGGGCATAATAAAAGACACCTTACTGATGTCACAACATATTTGGAGCATATTAACTTAGGAAACCTGTAAATGGCTCTCATTATTACCCGTTACGCTTATTACGCGTTCGGTTCGATTTATGTAACAAGTTTACATAAACTAGCCTAAACGGGTCAAACCTTAACGGTTTTATCTCAAAATCCAGAATGTTCATGAAGGACCCATATAAAACAAGTCTCTGAACTTGTCGGGTCTAAATCACATTCTATCCGGTCTTTGCTTAATCGTGCGTACGAACCGTATCTTTGAAACTAACCGGTCTAAGCTTAAGCTTAACTAAAGACCCGTTAGGATTCTAATAGGTTATTATAAACCTTCGTTCCAGATTAGGAGAACCAGTAAAAGCTACTTGCAATTTGCTTATTGCGATTTATACATTGCTCAGGTAAATACTTTTAACTTATTTTCCCTATACGGGCTTGGGTTACGGTATATAGAATACCGCTTGATCTGGCATCAAATCCTCCATCGTTTGGTGGGTAATTGAATAATTTGATCGGCTCGTTTAAACAGTCTTGTTACTTAAAGCCTTTGGGGGGTTAATGACCATGTCCCGGATATCCTTGGCATCATTTTACGAAATGGCCACGACTTAAGCGCGGGGTGTAGGCGTACACCCGTCTGTGCACAAAAGAATACTGTGGTGTGTCTATTGATCTTTAACCCGGACAAGATCCGGGCTACTGAACGCACAAGGAACATGTAATTCGTTCACAAGATTATAATATTAAATAATTCTCCCAAGTTAAATAAAATGTTTATGCCACGTGCATCCAAACCAATTTTCAATCATTTTCCAAAATGAGTCAGTTGATTGTATTTACCAGTGTAAACTGACGTATTTTCCCAAAAAGATTAAATGCAGGTACTAAGCGTAATTGGCTGGGATTTCTCCTTAGCATCAATAGAAGTCTCGCAAGCTTAAGATGCCTGAAGTCTGTTGAACTATTAACTCTATTTTTATTTTTGATTCATCTGTGGATAAACTTCCGAATATTGTGACATTTGATATTACAATATTAAATTCGGTTGTATTATATCTTTTAAATTTGTTTCCGCTGTGCATACTTATATATTGTGTTGTTTGACTATTATGTTGCCAACCACGTCACGATACTCCCCCACCGGGCCCACCGGTGACACGTGGAAATCGGGGTGTGACAGTAGTGGAGCCTCCTCGGGACCTATGGTACGGTTTCTCAACGTGTTGGTGCATATGTCTGTCAACTTTGTCTTGTATCGAGTCTTGTAACTAGATAGGATAAAGCAGTGCTCGATAGGCTAGAAATTAGAATTGTAGTGAAGGATGACCAGTTCACATGAACTGGTTAGGACCAGTTCACATGGACTGGTTAGGACCAGTTCGTATGAACTGACTCTGGCCAGGTCGTGTGAAGCCACTCCATGCGAACTAGGCATGCCTATATGGTTTCTCATTTGTAACGTTCCGGATTTCAGAGCCGAGGTGCTGCCAAATTGTCAACTGATCTGTAAAGCTTTGAAATCAATAAACAAGTGAATCTAAATGTGAATCAAGCTGTAATCAAGTCCGTATCATCAAATTCCGCCTTTGATTCGGATTCAAACTCTTCTGATCGACTCATTTAGGTCATACAACGATCCAACACAACGTGATGAGATGCACTTGCGCCTTTGGGTTGGTTTCGGTATTGCTTGGTAACGCGCCTTGTGGTCTCTCGGAGAAATTTTGAGCTAGTTGATTTATTTGTTTTTCAATGTTTTGAATACTAGCTTGTTGTTCTAAAGTTCGATTCCAGTTGTTGAAATCGATCCGAGTTTTTCTTTTCGGTGTCGGAGATGAGGCGAGAGACGGTATCTTCAAGCCTTTCTCATCCCCCTTGTTGTTGTTGAGAGAAATTTTGTGACTAGTTTCTTGGTTGTTGAAAGTTTGTTCGTTGGTTTAGATTTTGTTGGTTACTACTATTGTCGGGTTCTCTCCAACCAAGGTTAGGGTGGTTACGCCATCCTTGGTTGTAGGTACCCGTTGGAGGACCCGACGGCCTAGGTCTGTTATCAATGTAGTTTACTGTTTCTGTTTGATTATTTATTTCTTTCATACAACTCCAATTTTCATGTGGCCCACCACACCCTTCACAAGCCATGACCGAGGCCGTTTTTGCCATTTCTAACTTTTTGATTTTTGAAGAAAGGGCCTCGATTTAGGCTTGCAAGGAGGTGCTTTCATCAACCTTATGGGTGCCCGGGGGAATAGATTTTGTGCCTCGGGGAGTGTGCCACTGAAAATTGGTTTGAGCAATTTCCTCAATTTGATTATAAATTTCATTTGGGCGACGATTACCTAAAAGTCTGTAAGTGCAGTTCCTGCCGGGTAACTGTCGCTTATCAGTTCTGGTCAACCAAAACACAAGTTCAAGTTAAAGTCAACCATAACGAAGAATTCAAGACCACATGAAGACCTGCATTGATCAAGGGGGAGTTGTTAATGCACTTTGGGTGAAAAGTGCATGCCTTCCAATTGTTAGGGTCTTTATTGTACATGTCTTGAAAATTAGTCCCAAGTTTATCCTTGGGACAACTTGTCCAAGTTTTAGGAGAACTTTTGTCTGAGTTTTATGTGTAGATTTGCTTGTCCGAGTTTTAGTCCCTAGTCTATATATATGTTGTATAGGATTAGGGCAAGCATCCATGGATGATTGATCGATCAAGTGCTTGGTGCACCGCTCACAACTTGTTCATTCTCCTGGTGTGAATTCTAGAGAGAGAGACTATGTGTTAGTGAGAGAAAGCTAGGGTTTAGATCTTTGTGATCTAAATCCAGCTTGTAGATGATGTATACTCCTTTGGTATGTAATCTGTGATGACTGATTCAATATAAAGGGTTCATCTTCTACGTATTTCTATCTTGTTCATATTTTGTTCTTCATGTCTTGAATCAAGTGCAATGTTTGATGTTCGTCATCGATCCGGTGCTTTCACAGTGGTATCAGAGCATGGTTACCGATTCAGAATGGTCTAACCGCCTTCTGAATCACCATTGCTCTTGATTTGATGTTTGTTTCCGCCAAACATCTTGAAGACTTGAAGATTTTACAGAAGAGTTGAAGAAAATGAAGCTGTTCGTGGTTGTTTTGTTCTCCAAGTTGTTGCAGATATGAGGTTTGATCCAAAAATTGCTCTGTCCGAGTTTTTTCTTAGTGTTAAACTTGTCTGAGTTTTAAAACTCTGTGTTTGTTGTTTCCGGGGTTTTGGTGAACTAGTGTGAAGTCACACTAGGGAGAAAGTCCGGAGACTTGTTTCGGATCTTCATCATGTCCGAGTTTTATACTTTTCTTCTGTCCGAGCTTTTTCCTTGTCTTCATTTGATTCGAGTTTAAGTCTCTTTTAATTGAATCCGAGTTTCTTTACACTCCTCATGTCCGAGTTTCATGTTTCGGTTTGATAAGATTCTTTTACTCAGCATTGGTGTTCCGAGTAATCTCTGAGTTTTACAGTTCTTTTTATTCCGATGATTAACAACAATTTAGTTGTTCCGAGTTTTGATAAACATGTGAATCATTATATGGTCTCCGAGTTTTAGAGTTCTTATCAACTGATTCCGAGGTTTGGCCTATATTCTCTGTATTCCGAGTTTTGTTCAAACAATCTTCAACTCCGAGTTTTTGTTCATACTTTCTATGTGTTCCGAGTTTGTTCAAACAGTTTTTCAAACTGTCCGAGTTCTGTTTCTAACAGAGGTTTAGTACGAGGGTCCGAGTTTTGAAGTCTGAGGTTTATCCTCAGTGTAAATTATGTCCGAGTTTTTGAACTATGTGTGTGATGTTCCGATTCTTTAAACTGTGTTAACTATTCCGAGTTTTTGAACCTTGTAAGTGATGATTCCGAGTTTTCTTGTGAATCAACAATTTGTTCCGAATTATAACCTTCAGTTCCGAGTTCTTATCTGCACTTACATGTATCAACAAACTCGGAACAGATAAGAACTCAAACAGATTCTGCACTTACATTAATCTTCAGTCACCGAGTTTCTTTGATCTAAAAACAATGTTCCGAGTTTTGATCTAAACACAATGCTCCGAGTTTTGACTCTTGTTTGTTCCGAGTTTTTACATATTTGAACATTGTTTTCCGAGTTTTTAAACAGTCAAGACTTTCGGTTGTTTGTGCTTCACGGTGGTTGACGGTTCAGTTTAAAGGCGTTATCGGCCGTTGCGCATGGTGGTGGCCGGACTTGCCTAATCGGCGCGGCTAGCGTAAGTGGCGGATCATGGTGTTCTGTGGTTCAAAACAAAAGGTGGTTGACGTAGATGGTGGCAACAAGTGGATGACAATGGTTGTTCACATAATGTAGGGTGGCGGCTGAGATAAGCATGCATGGGCTAGGGTTTGCTAGTTGCTTAACGATGGGCCTAATGATTGGGTTATCTTTGCTGAGCTGCACACATTGTTATTCCTTGGGCCCCATTTGTTTTATTTATCTTCAGGTATTACCACGTATGATGTCGAATGTGTATGGGACATTGGGTCAGTATGAGGAGGTGTCGGGTGTGAGACTTAATATGAGACAACAGAATGTGGAGAAAACACCGGGGTGCAGTTGGATCGAGTTTGCAGACGGGGCCCATCCTGATGAAGATTCGATTTATAGTGAGCTTTTGTACATGAGCATGGGTCTGTGCCACATGACTTGAGCTAAGCCATTTGATTTCATTAGATTGATGTTTTATGTAACATTATACAAATTCGCATATGAATTGATTACTCAACATGGTAAGTCCATGTTACGGTTTTGGTTAAAAAAAAAAAAAAAAAAAAAAAAAGGGCATGAAATGTCAAAATTCCATTTTTTTGGTAAATGATGGATTTTGATAAGTAGCGTGGTTGGGAAAATTTTGGTGATGAAAATCTTTCCGCGAATTTTGTTCGGTAATGGTGGTCCACGGTGTTACTTACAAGATTCTCGGTATTGGAATGTGGTTCTTACTAGAGATTCGTGTAACAAGTTGAGACTATTATCGAGCGTTAGAGGTGAATAAAACAAGAGTTGATTGGACTTTGACAGTTTACGAAGAAAAAGGGGGAGTAAAAAATTTTGAAGTTCCTAGTTTTCTTTGTAAATATAAAGCTTGTGCGTGAAATAGCTCGTGTGTGATGGAGTTTTTGTCACGTGTGTTTATGTTATTAATCAAGTGTTGACATGATGAAGCTGAATTCTCGGTTGATGACTAGTTGAAGATTGAGCCTTATTAAGTTGCTATTTAGAGTAGAGAAGATTAGTTCTGGTCTCGAAATAATGTGGGGCTTCTTGATTTGAGGGGAAGGTCGGAGATGAAAGCCATCGGGGATTCAGGGGATTCGTGAAGATAGGAGATTGATCATGAGGATACATGACGAGATGAGATCATACATGAAGGGTTGAAGACTTTTGATTAAGATGGTGGATGTACTTTTACAAAGTTCAGTTTGTTATTAACTTATCGAACTGAGCTTCATGTCTTTGCGAAATTTGAAGTTTTTGATGTTAGGCATTGGAAATCCGACGTTTCGTTCTTCTACTGGTTAAGTTTGAAGATTAATGTATCGAGCGATATTCCTACATGTGGTTGTAGGTCGGTTCGCGTTAACTTGATTCGGGAGTAGTTTGAGGGGGAGGATCTACAGTGTTTGATGTTGGATTCTTCGGGTTTCTCAAAGCGACATTAAGTGATCGTCAGCAAGTCTTTTATTAGAAGGGTTGAAGATCGCTGTGCTCTACCGGAAAGATCAAGTCTCAGCCAAAGTTGATAGCAGCCATGATATCATCAGTCAAGGGGGAGTCTGTAAGTGCAGTATCCAGTGACTGAAGATTATCGATGCCACACAGAACTGATGCAACAGTTAAGGGGGAGACTGTAAGTGCAGTTCCTGCCGGGTAACTGTCGCTTATCAGTTCTGGTCAACCAAAACACAAGTTCAAGTTAAAGTCAACCATAACGAAGAATTCAAGACCACATGAAGACCTGCATTGATCAAGGGGGAGTTGTTAATGCACTTTGGGTGAAAAGTGCATGCCTTCCAATTGTTAGGGTCTTTATTGTACATGTCTTGAAAATTAGTCCCAAGTTTAACCTTGGGACAACTTGTCCAAGTTTTAGGAGAACTTTTGTCTGAGTTTTATGTGTAGATTTGCTTGTCCGAGTTTTAGTCCCTAGTCTATATATATGTTGTATAGGATTAGGGCAAGCATCCATGGATGATTGATCGATCAAGTGCTTGGTGCACCGCTCACAACTTGTTCATTCTCCTGGTGTGAATTCTAGAGAGAGAGACTATGTGTTAGTGAGAGAAAGCTAGGGTTTAGATCTTTGTGATCTAAATCCAGCTTGTAGATGATGTATACTCCTTTGGTATGTAATCTGTGATGACTGATTCAATATAAAGGGTTCATCTTCTACGTATTTCTATCTTGTTCATATTTTGTTCTTCATGTCTTGAATCAAGTGCAATGTTTGATGTTCGTCATCGATCCGGTGCTTTCACAAAGTCCCCCGGAGCTAGAGTCAAGTGTTTGTCTTGTGTGTGGCAACAACCCATTATAGAAAGTGGATACTTGTTGCCATACCGCAAGACCATGATGAGGACATTTTCTTAGTAGCTCCTTTAACCTTTCCCAAGTTTCATATAAGGATTCCCCGTCCTCTTGCGAATATGTATTAATTTCAGTCATTAATTTAGCCGTTTTAGCAGGAGGGAAATACTTATATAAAAACTTTTGGGCTAGTTCATCCCAGGTGTTTACCGAACCCACTGGGAGGGTACTAAGCCAACCCTTAGCTCGGTCTTTTAGTGAAAATGGAAACATTCGAAGGCGGATGGCGTCATTTGATGCTCCATTGATCCGAAAAGTATCACATATTTCCATGAAGTTAGTAATATGTAAATGGGGATCTTCGTCCGCAAGCCCGTGGAAGGTTGCGGAGTTTTGGAGCATTTGTATCAAATGCGGCCGAAGTTCGAAGTTGTTGGCCTCGACATTCGGTGCATTGATAGCGGCGCCAAGATTACCTACGGTGGGCCGTAGGTAATCCATGAGGGTACGTTGATCCGCCATTGGAAGTGGGTCCCCCGAAACTTTCTCTTGGTTTTTAGCTTTAAGTCTCTTTCTCAGAAAGCGTTCGGGTTCGTCTAGAGGTTCTTTTATGTCTCTACTGGAACTGGAGCTCATACACTGCGTAGAAAGTTCAGATGTGGCGCCTGGGTTCCAAGTCCTGCAATAAAACAAAAAAGAACGTTGGTCAGAAGTTTCACCAAGGCCCCGTGCTCAGATGAACACGGCCCGTGGTCGGAGAGACAGTAATTGTTTTCCGGATCCTTGTTACTAGGGAGCTTGACACGACCCCGTGCTGCACCGACACGGCCCCGTTCTCAACTCTCTGTAACTCGGAAAATAAAAACTGCCAGTAACAATGCTGGGCACGGCCCGTGTCCGACCAGGCACGGCCCGTGCTGAGCTCTGCAGAAGCTGAAAATTTAAGAAAAATCCTAAAAAAAACAGAAAAATAAGAAAAACGATTAGGCCGTTGATTCCTAACTTTCGTAAAATCCTTGTGTCCCCGGCAACGGCGCCAAAAACTTGATGCGTGTCGAGTGTGATATGTTTTTATGTATATTTTAAGCCCTTTTTAACACTTTAGTCAAGTTTTAAATTTATAAAACACGATATTTCATAACACTAAATACACATATGGGCAAATGCACCCATCGTGAGCGTAGTATAGTGTTGGTAAGATACCGAGGTCGTCCAAGGACACAAGAGCTTTTAGTACCGGTTTATCCTCAACGTCTAATCAAATCAAAAATTTAGGAAAAGGTTTTAAAACAAGAAAATAAAACTAACTAAAAATGCTGAAAATAAAAATAAAAACAGATAGACAAGATGAATCACTTGGATCCGACTCGCCTTTAGTGTAACCTTTGATGTTTTCCGCACTTTTGCACTTTTTAAGAGATTGTCTTAGTTATAGTAGTAGGTCCCTCTTTTGAAGGTGACGTTACCCTCAACCCAGTAGTTTGAGTCAGCAATGATACAATCCTAAAGGGTTGGATTATTAAAAGATAATTAATTAAGTTATTAATGCGTAATGTGGTAGGCCCCTCTTTTGAAGGTGACGTTACCCTCGGCTAAGTGGTTTGAGTCAGCAGGGATACAATCCCAAGTAGCCGGGTTAATGTATTAATAGTAGTTTACATATGAGGGGATCAAGCCATTCATGTCACACCCCGAAAATATCAGAGCTGGCGTGATTGGACTGGTATCTTCATTGCACAGCGGAAGCAAATAAGCTAAGACTTCTAGAAATTGAACGCCTGCTAGGCACTCGAATTCCCATGGGTTCTCCTATTCCAACTGTTCCATAATTTTGAAAATGTAACCTGAGAAAGAAACATGCAAAAAAATCAACATAAAGTTGAGCAAGTTCATAGTTTGTTTGTAAAAGATTTGAAATAAATATTTTGAATAACCGGTTTGTGAAATATTATTGAGAAAACGAATTTAAAAATCATTTTCTTGTCAAGTTATATGGAAACTTTGTATTTGTAACGCATTATGTTCGTAGAACCATGTATTTGTAAACTCTTGTATTTGTAAAGTTCGTATAACCGTCAATGCCCACCCTGACTTTGACTTCATGCCCGCATAATCCTATGCTTTGAATTTGTATAAAACATGGTATGTAATTTGAAAACCCCGGTATGAAAGCAAACAAGGAACAGATCAATTAATGTGTAGCTAATACATTAACATGTGTGCAACGGCGTAGGAAGGCTCAAACCTAGCAGATTTTGTACCGGGCTTCCGGCTGGAAGACATAGTCACCACATGGTCCAACCCGCGGACTCATGGGTGGGGCTCGCAACACCCAAATAGATCTATCACTCATGTCCCTCGGTCCTAACACGAGGATTAATGGTCTTAAGAGTGCGCCTACCCATTCACCTGATCTAACATTATTTTCCTTAGCTAACCATACCATTCGTAATTGTCTGTAAACATTTAGTAACATGAACTCACATGGTGTCCCGTTCTTCAAACGCCGACCAACCCAATCCCATTATTATAACTAGGACGATCTCATCCCTGGTCATGAAAATCATTCACATTTCGATAATACGCATTTGTTTTGTAAAACCGGTATATTTAGTATGATTCATTCGTAAACCATTTGAGTTCCTTGAAATCCATTCGTAACATGATTTAGAAATATGAGTTTTCGTTAATTCAAAAACCTCATATGTTCTTGCAAAACGTGCTTTGTCTAAAATATGCAATCTTTGTTCATCAAAAACTTTGTATGTTTCCGCAAAACGTGCATGTCTTTCCACCCCGAAAACATTTATAAAAATGTAAAACCGTAAAAAGTGGGGGTTATGAACTCACATGAATTGCCGTGTGCAAAGTTAGCTAATTACGACTTCGCGATGTCGTTCCCAAGACGAGACTCGCTAGCTTTCATTCTACAATATTCCTAACACGGAATATTTTATAAGTTTCTAAATAAACACAGTAACTAAACTACGTGTCACCGAGCTCTACCGAATCGTTAACCAAACGATTCGACGATATTTATTAACTTGAAGGAAACGAGGAAGCTGTATTTGTTAAGTTTCGTCTAATGTCGGTAATAGTTCGCTAAATATTTGAGAAACACTTAGTTTTCGTGAGATTTAAAATATATAAATATTTATATAAAAAAAATATATAAATATTTCGGTAGCATCTCGTTAGTCGTCTTGAGAAGTCGTTGTGTATGTAACAAATATTTGTATGAAAGTAATATATAATAAACTTGTATTATATATATTGCGTCTTGTATATATTTGCCAAAATATACGTATATGCCGTTTCGGAGTTTGAAATAAATATAAAAAGTTATATTTATTTTACAAAAGTATCATCGAGTTGTTTGTGTTTTAAAATAAATATATAATTATATTTATTTTTTATAAATGAATACGAGTCGCTTGATGTTTGAAGTAAACATAAAACTATGTTTATTTTTATAAAAGAATTCGTTATTGTTTGATAATTGAAATAAGCGTATAAACCATGTCTATTTTATAAAAACGAATTCGTGTCGTTTGATACTTGGAATAAATATAAAAACTATATTTATTTTATAAAACGAAGGCATGTTCGGCGTTTGAAAAAATATAAATAATTATATTGATTTTATAAAGGATTTGTCGAATTTCCGAAGTTTAAAATAAATACAATAACTATATTTATTTGTTGTAAATAATTCCGAATCGTCGTTTTGTTTAAAACAATCATGATAAACACATTTGTCTCGTAGTTTAAATTCGAATACGTAAAGTTCGGTTTATTATATACAATACATTTTGTTTTCGGATTTTTCTCGAAAAAAAAACTGGCAGAGTTTCCTCTGTTTTTGGACGGCCCCGACAACACCAGTGGTCGTTATTTTATCAAGATTCAACAAGATTCAATCATTATATATATCAAATTTGCCAAATATTTCATAAAACGTAAACTATAATCAGGTCGGTTCGAGCTCGTTATCACGAAGTTAATATAAACTTATAATAAATAATTATTTCGCATCACTAAAATTTCTTTACCAAATCTTGTGTCGAAACGCTAACTGAGTTGACCGGCTGAGTTGACCTAGTCAACCGGGTTGACCCGCTTAGTTGACTCGCTACGTTGACTGAGTTGACTCGGTTCACCGAGTTTGACCGAGTTGACTCGGTTTGACCGAGTCAACCCGAACCGCTTCACACATGACCCGAGCCGACTGACTCGAACCAAACCGTCGGCTTCCGTTGACCCGAACCGGCTGACTAGTTGACCAACTTGACTGTTGACTCGAACCGCTGACCAAGGTTGACCGAACTTGACCCGAACCTGAACCACAGCTTGAACCAACCCACTCTGGGCCATCACCAAATCTGAACCATTCATAACCTGAACCCGATCGGGAACATGAACGAACCGAACATCTTCAACATCGCATCATCTTCATCAAATCTTCAAAGAAAATACAAGAAATAAGCAGGGACAAGGACCGCCGGACAGAGACAAGAACCCGAAACACCTGAACTTGAACCGAGTTTGACTGAAACCCGAACCCTTGAATCTGAACCCGAACCACTGACGTGAACCCGAGTCCTGTGTCGCTGTCGTCAGTCGTCGTCTCCGACGACCACCACCACCGCCGCTGTCGCGGCCTTCATCACCACCAGCACCATCACCATTATCATTGTGAACCCGTCGGACAACGGCAAGGACCGCAGGATAATTGAACCGACCGCCGGTCCAAGCCACTCACCGCCGGTTCTCTCTCTCTCTCCTCTGTCTCTTTCTCTTTCTCTGTTTGTCGCCGTCGTTCAAGACCCTCGTCGGACCACCTGGATCGTTGACGGAGATGAAATCGAGGGGGGTTGCTGGTGTGCATGATGTCGGAGAGACAGGATCGGAGGAGGGGACCTCCGGCAGCCGTCGGCTGGAACAACCACCGCCGGACCACCGTGGCCACGGTGGCCGGCCGTCGCACCATCACCGGTCTGG
Organism: Helianthus tuberosus; assembly: GCA_030545235.1. Taxonomy (NCBI): domain Eukaryota; kingdom Viridiplantae; phylum Streptophyta; class Magnoliopsida; order Asterales; family Asteraceae; genus Helianthus; species Helianthus tuberosus. The sequence goes on from CM060392.1 coordinate 32,773,433, forward strand.
TGACCGGTTTCCTTTAGAGTGAGAGAGAATTTGTAGGTGTATGTGACTGATTTTTGTTGTAAACTAGTTAGATGCCCCGCCCGCGTTGCGGGGCGGTGGACGAATAATGAGCGAGTGTTAGGCAGCAGCTCAGTGACACGAAAAACAACTAAATTGAGTCAACCAATTAAAAGAAAACACTTTTATATTTTTGAAAAAAAAAACTAAAACAATGGCAAAATTGTAATTTTTAACTGAGGGAAAGTTGTATTTTTTGACTGGGGTAAAATCTTAAATTGACAAAAGCTACAGTTATGGCAGTACTGTAAATTTGAAGGGGGGGGGGGGGAATTTGAAATTTTAATAGGGACAAATTCGTAATTTTGCACCTAGGGTAACAGCGTAATATAAATTTGAACGACGGGCAGAATCGTAATTTTAAGCTGGAGGCAAAAGCAAAATTTTATTTTGAACCGAGGGCAAAATCGTATTTTTGAATCATTTTATTTTGAATGGGGGAAAAACGTATTTTTCAACTGAGGGCGAAATCGTATTTTTTTTTACGGGGAAAAATAACATTTTTTAACAGATGGCAAAATCGTAATTTTTAGCTGGGGAAAAAAACATAATTTTATTTGGGACAAAATCGTAATATTATTTGTAGCTGGGGGCAAAACCGTCATTTTAAAATGGATATAAAATAATAAACTGGTTGGTCCAATGGGAGAGTGGCAGACGAAATCGTAATTTTGACCTGAGGGCAAAAGCGTAATTTTGAGCCGGAGACAAAAGCGTAATTTTAGTTTGAGCTAAGGGCAAAACGGAAAAAAAAAAAAAAAAAAAAAAAACCTATTAAATTCAGCCGCCCATTTTGGCCAATGGAAGCCCACAACCGACATTGTCTTTTGTAGTAGTTAATAATGATAAGAAATGGGGTGAAACCCCTTTATATACCAAGAGCCTTTTGTCTTAATGGGCTTGGGCCCAAGGCCCACAAGCCCAAACCTCGTATTTTAAGCGGCCCGTTACTACTACGAGACCCGTTTTCACAACCCGAACTCCATATGCGTCGTAAAATATAAATTTCGGGTTAAATATTCGTGAACTAGTGTAGGTAGACGTTGTTTGCGCGCCAGTTCGTCGACTACGGTAATAATCGCGAAAAATTACATCGTTGTCGTCCTTAATCCGTTTTTTGTGCCGGTTTCAATTACTATTGTTAAAATTTTACTACGAAACAAAATATATCGAAAATTTTAAGTTTTGAAGGTAACACGCACGTCCGATGCTTCTGTTTTGTTACTGGTGCGTTCCCTGCAGTCGCGTTTCTCGTTCCTGTTTTCGTTTTGGAATATACGGAAGCGCAATAAATTCACAACATTAAATTTATAAATATAAAATATTCGTAGAAAATCCGTACTCGTTGGCGTTGTCGGTATTTTGTACGGTATCAGTCTGTTACCATTCAACGTTTCGCAGACTTTCCCACAGATCATCGTTCACGCACTGTAAAGCTGGTTAGACGTTCCTAGGCACTCCAAAGGCCTGATTAAGTTAATCTACGTCTTAATCACTATTTATTATCACGTTAATCACCTGTAAATTACGTAATTAAGGGCGTAAACTACCGGTTGTCACATTCTCCCCCTGTTGCAGAAATTTCGTCCTCGAAATTTAGTCTATGTTATCTCCTCAGAGTTGTGTTATGTGTAGATAACTACGGATAATACCAAAATGAAGGGTAGTGAAATCGAATCAAGACTTATGCGAATCATATGAATCCAAGGACATTCCTCAACAATGAGAACCCAACGGTTAGAAGAAGTATGTTTCATGAGTTGATGTCAAAGGAAACAAGACATAATGATATAGTCATCAGTGCGACTAAGTTAACAGGGATCCAACAATGAACATGAACTTCGACCAATCGAATTCCATATGAGCGTTTACGACATGTAAATGAGTTATAGAAGCAATAACATCCACTGTATGAACTTAGAATCAACAAGCTCAAATGTAATAGTTTGCATAAGACCCTCGATCGTGATCAGCACAAGCTGCAAGTTATACCGACGCCACAAGGTGTCGCAATGAATGAAACAATTCAATAATAGGGGTGATCGAACAAGTATCACCTGTGTTTTGCATGAAACGCTCGATCATGATTAGCCCAAGCTACAAGTTTATACTGACACCACAAGGTGTCGTAGAGATTTAAGTAATTCAATAATAGCGGTGATCAAACAACTTCACCGTATTTGAAATCAAATGGAAGCGCAATAAAGTGAATCTGAAAGTTTGTTTCAAATGACGTCATAGGATTTTCAATTGAAAATGGAACATCAAAGAAATAATGTTTTCGATCGAAGAAGAAGAAGCAATGAATGTCGCAAAACATTCGATCGATGTTGAAAGAAACGTTAGGAGGTACACCGAAATATAAAAATGAATTTGTGTACCATTGCCTTAACACACGATTGTATTAAGACTGCTTTAATATGGTAAATCAAAGCGGATTTAATCTAAATCAATAAACAAATAATTAAATCCATACATGAGATATGTAAACGAATTTAGCGCAAGCTTCAAATAAATGAAAACACCACCACAAGGTGTCGAAATCAACAAACGACTTAATGGAATCGTAGACCAAACAAGTCTACTACGACTCGGAACAAATGAAACACTTGTTAATACGAATTTGAATATGATGCTTTCAATACTGTCACACCCCGACCACGTAAAACAACAAACCGTGGCGGAAACGTCTGGGAGTGTTGTAACAGAATTATTGTTTCGCAACCATGGATACAAAAGAGTTTCGTTTTATTTATTCATTAACATTGTCTTAAAGTTAAACAAGCAAGTCAAACATAGTCTATCATCGTTATTAAATCACTAAGGCCTCGTCCAGTCCTAAGTGAGCATGCATCCTATTCGCAATCAACATTAAGCAACATCACCTGAAACATATGTAAAAAAAAGTCAGCAAAGAAATGCTGGCGAGCACATAGTTTTTGTGTGAGTGTCAGATTCATGGCTCGTTTATTCGTTTAAATAATCCGTACAACCTCGTTAATCGATATTAGAAAACCTTGTTTTGTAAACCATTTGTATTGTAAAATGATCAACCAAGTCAAAACAAATTGGTTATAGTTTATAAAACCTCGATGCCATGAATCTTAACTCAAAACATTTGTTTAAGTAACCAAATCGTAAATCGTTCTCGTAATAAAACTCGTATGGTTTATATAGTTTCGTAAACATCGTAGTGTGACATCGTTAACTCGTTCTCGTTATAGATCATCGTTCGTTTGTTTAAATTGTTCAAATCGTTCCAAATCGTTCCAAATCATTCCAAATCGTTCACTCGTTCAAATCGTTCTCGTTTTAATTGTGAAAACTACTTTTTGGTCGTCTCGCTAATAACATTCAAACCTTCGTGACTCGTTCATCGTTTAACTCGTTCAACTCGTATTAACAAACCACCAAAGGGTAAGTTAACAATCATCAGGTTCAGTCGTTACCCGCATAACCCACACATAACCATGGGTGCAGTCTGATAACGAGATTTGTCGGATCCTATGGTACCATAACCTAATACTGGTCGGTTAGGCCAAAACTAATGAATGTCATTCGTTATGTAACTACAACCAACAAGTTCGTTCACATTGTCGAAATCGTTATTAGTTTAGTATAAACCATCGTAATCGTTTTTGAAACCATCGTTAAAATATCGAAATCGTTTTGATACATATGAATCACCCCAAAACAATCGAAAACAGTAAAAAGAGGGGATATATGTACTCACCTTTGGGTGCGTTTTTATATGTTAACACAATCCCTCAAATTGTTTATTCGTCCTAAATTAAATAAGAATGATTTAATAATCAAAAACCCACAAAATACATAAGTTTCTCCGATACTTAGAATTTTCACATAACTTTGAGATTTTTCTCAAAGAGTTATTATTTTTGATTATATTGGTGTATTTATATATATATATATATATATATATATACTCAAACGTAACATAAAATAAATATCGTAATACACATAATCTTGTCAACACTAACACATCATCATACACATATTGTAAAACACATAGCACATTGTAACACATAGAATTTACCCATGAACAACCCATTCTAGTGTATGTCGAAAAACACTTATTTTAGCGATTCGGTAACGTTTTTGGGCGTCGGAAGTCACGTATGACTAACCAAACACCAAGTAAACTTAATATAAGTTAAAATACTTATTTTTATAGAAAAAATATCAGTTTGGTTACTGATCTAAAACAGTTTTATAAAAATCCTCCGAAAAGCCGATTTTTAACCGTTTTACCGCATAGTTTTGCATCGAACGTTACCCGAACCATCCCAAATCGAAACGACTTGATATTTTAACATAACCCATGTTATTTACTGAATAAAATAGTGGTTATACTCATGATAGTGCAGGTCTTACATAAAGCACATGAATCATGCAAATTTCACATAATTTACCACTTTTTAAGCTATATGTACAACATGCAAAGCTATCAAACCTATGTCAAAGTTTTATGCCATCATAATATACCAAATAATGTTATTTTTAGTGTTTATAACCTGTTCTAAAATATTTTTGTCATATAACCATTTTTTTATCACTTCTTAAGCTTTAAATCAACATGTATTCTCATGTACAAGTGCCTAAAGCACACTATCATATCATCAACATTTCAAATGAGTTTAGATGCATCAAATATGCAACTTATTCATGTTTATTTGCTGATGTATTTGAACATTTAACATATCATGCTTAGATCATTAAACACTTGCATTTTAACTATCATTCAAGAACAAGCAACAACTTAAACAAGTACTTATCAAGAAACCAAACTTCAAAACTCATACACACATATATATATGTATGGTTATATACATACATAAACATCACCATTTTTTTTATTTGTATCAAGACCCATTTCATTTTAGATTTCAAGTTTGTGAAAATTCCAAGATTCAAGAGAAACTTCAAATCATCAAGAACAACCAAGAATCAAGAATATGATTTTAAACATAAATGTTATACCTTCAAGATTCAAGTAAGTTGTTGGATGAGGTTTTGATGATATGGAGCTTGAAATCACTTGAAAGCACCTTGGAAACTCCTTTGGATCTTCACACCAACTTGAAATATGCTTGAAATGAAGTTGAATCTTGATGAACAAAGTTGCAAAGGATGAAAGTGGTGATGGTGATGTTGTGGACGGTTGGGAGGAGAGAGGAGAGAAGGATTGTGTGATTTTATGAAAGATATGAAGATATATGTTGAGATTTTGCAAGATTTAAGAAGAAGGCATGCACATACACTTGTCCACACAAGGATCAAATAAGATATTTGCAAGATCTAGCAAAAATTTGGTGGGGCCACACATATATTGTAACCGTGAAAATGGAGAGGGGGGGGGGTTGAGTGTAAGTTTGTTTGGTAAATTAGATAAAAACAGGTGTTAAACTGGGTACCGGGTATTTTATCTAGCGTTTAAATCCCGGTTTATGGCGTTCTAAATTATTTTTATTATTATATAAAAATAAACTTGCCAAAATATTACTGAAATAAAATTTCAGTTGCCGAAACTGGCTGCGTTGTCCGTGTTTTGCAGTATAAGCACTGTGTTACGCAGTAACACGCGGTACGCGCTTACACTTGAAAAATAACGTTTTTAAGCGTTTTAATTTATTTTTCAACACGAACCTCATTAAAATAAAATTTTAATCATAACAGAATATTTTTGGGATTTAAATATTATCCGGGCGGTCACCAACGTTCGTTTCGCAGTTTTGACGTAATTAGTTCTTTAGTTCAAATAAACATGTTTTTGCCATACCGAATCCTTCGAAACTTATTTCTAAGTTATGTAAAGGATATTTAGGGTATGTTTGGCTTATGTCACAGTTCCTGAGTGTACGTCGCGTTAAACTGATTGCGTTTACGCACCAGTTTGCGTATAACCTTCCAGAAAGCAATTTAAAGCTTGAAATCGGAATCGAATCAAATTGTGAAATCATTAAACACAATAACACATATAATAACACCAAAGCACATTGTTTTATTGATAATCAACATTATTTTACATTATACGATGATTACAGAACACAGTTGTCACAGTCTCCCCTACTTTAGGAAATTTCGTCCCGAAATTTTATTTAGAGGAAACTTGTGAAAACAAATGCAGATATTTCGTCTTCATCTGGTCCTCACGTTCCCAAGTAAACTCGGGGCCACGTTTGGATTCCCAGTGAACTTTGACCAATCGAATCCGTTTGTTCTTCAACTGTTTGAATGTACGGTCCACTATCTCCACAGGTTTCTCGATAAAGTGCATCGTTTCATCAATTTGAATCTCGTCGAGAGGATTGTGAAGATCAGCATCAGCTAAACACTTTCGCAAATTGGACACGTGAAAAGTCGGATGAATATTTTCAAGCTCTGGAGGTAGCTCTAGTCGATAGGCAACCTTTCCAATTCTTTCAACAATCTTAAATGGTCCAACATATCATGGTGCAAGTTTTCCTTTCTTTCCAAATCTAACCACTCCCTTCCAAGGTGACACCTAGAGTAGGACACGGTCTCCGATTTGAAATTCTAAGGGCTTGCGTCGCATATCCGCATAACTCTTTTGACGGCTTCTAGCTGTCACAAGATTATCGCGGATTTTCTTGATTTTGTCTGTTTGTTTCCAGAATGAGATCAGGTCCAGTAAGCTGAGCTTCACCGATCTCATTCCAACATACAGGTGAATGACATTTTCGACCGTAGAGAGCTTCGAATGGTGCCATATTAATACTAGCATGATAACTGTTGTTGTAAGAGAACTCTACCAGTGGAAGATGAGAATCCCAATTACGACCAAAGTCTATCACGCATGCTCTAAGCATATCCTCCAAAGTTTGAATCGTCCTCTCAGATTGACCATTTGTTTGGGGATGATAAGCAGTGCTTAGATTTAGTTGGGTTCCCAACGCAGATTGCATGGTCTTCCAAAAATGAGATGAAAACCAAGCATCACGATCGGAAATGATATCCAAAGGAACACCATGTCGTGATACAATCTCATCAACATAAATCTTTGCAAGTTTATCAGCAGATAGATCCTAGCGAATCGGTATAAAATGAGCTGATTTCGTTAATCGATCGATAACAACCCAAATAGCATCGTGACCTTTAGATGTATGCGGTAACTTAGTGATGAGATCCATTGCAATGTTCTCCCACTTCCAAACCGGTATCTCTGGTTGAACAAGCAAACCAGAAGGTCGTTGATGTTCAGCCTTGACTTTGAGACAAGTTAGGCATTTCGATACATACAAGGCAACATCCTTCTTTATACCAGGCCACCAGAACTGAGTACGAAGATCCTTGTACATTTTATCAGCACCAGGATGGATAGAATATCGAGACTTGTGAGATTCGTCCATTACCAAGGTGCAAAGATCGTCTTGTTTCGGAATCCACAAACGATCCTTGAAATATAGCAACCCATCGTCCTTCGTTTCGAGTTTAAGTTCGAGTTGAAGCGGTAGCTCATATTTCAATAAGTCTTTGATCACACAAGATCGTTGAGCTTGAAGGACACGAGATTGAATATCAGATAGAGTTTGAACAGAATGAAGCTTGACTCGTTCCTTTCGACTAAGCGCATCGGCTACGACATTCGCCTTACCAGGATGGTAGCGGATCTCGCAATCATAATCGTTTAAGAGTTCAACCCAACGTCCTTGCCTCATGTTCAGTTCCTTCTTATTGAGAATATGCTGGAGACTTTTGTGGTCTGTGAAAACCACACACTTCGTTCCATAGAGGTAGTGTCTCCAGATTTTAAGTGCGAAAACCACAGCTCCTAATTCAAGATCATGAGTCGTATAGTTCTTCTCGTGAATTTTCAGTTGTCTAGACGCATAAGCTATGACTTTACCTCGTTGCATAAGAACGCAACCAAGTCCTAGATTCGACGCGTCACAATAGACAACAAAATCATCATTTCCCTTAGGTAGAGATAAAACAGGAGCATCATAGAGCTTCCGTTTCAGTGTTTGGAACGCTTCTTCTTGCTTAGGTCCCCACTCAAAAGGCTTATTTTTCTGAGTCAAAGCAGTGAGTGGAACCGCGATCTTTGAGAAATTAGAAATGAATCATCGATAATAACCAGCAAGACCAAGAAATGATCGAATCTCTGTAGGTGTCGTCGGTGTATTCCAATCCTTAATAGCTGCTATTTTGCAAGGATCCACATGAATACCCTGCTTGTTGACTATATGTCCCAAAAACTGAACTTCTCGAAGCCAAAATTAACACTTGGAGAATTTAGCAAAAAGTTGTTCCTTCTTCAGAAGTTCCAAGGTCAAACGAAGGTGTTGCTCGTGATCGGCCCGAGTCTTTGAATAAATGAGAATATCGTCGATGAACACAATGATGAACTTATCTAAATAAGGTTTACAGACCCTGTTCATTAAGTCCATGAAGATAGCTGGGGCATTTGTCAAACCAAAAGGCATGACAGTGAACTCGTAGTGCCCATATCTCGTACGGAATGCAGTTTTGGGAATATCTTCTTCGAGTACACGAAGTTGATGATACCCAGAACGCAGATCGATCTTGGAAAAGCATGAAGCACCTTGCAGCTGGTCGAAGAGATCATCAATTCTAGGTAGGGGATATCGATTCTTGATGGTAAGCTTATTAAGCTCACGATAATCGATACACATTCGAAAAGATCCATCTTTCTTTTTCACAAAGAGGACAGGAGCTCCCCAAGGCGAAAAGCTCGGACGGATGAATCCTTTATCAGACAACTCTTGAAGCTATTTCGATAACTCTTGCATCTCCGACGGTGCAAGACGATAAGGTGCTTTCGCAATCGGGTTGACATTGGGTACAAGGTCAATATGAAACTCGACTTGATGAACTGGAGGCAAACCAGGCAGTTCATCGGGAAACACCTCTGGATAATCCCAAACAATCGGAATATCCTGAATACTCTTGCTCTTGCCTTTCTCCTCGGTGACATGTGCCAGGAAAGCAACATATCCTTTTCGCAAATAACTTTGGGCCTTTGTACATGACATAAGCTTCAAATCACCAGATGGCTTCTCGCCACGAACTTCCAGAATCTCGCCAGACGGAAGAGGAATACGAACAATCTTATCGAAACAAACCACCTCAGCATGATGTTTGGTTAACCAATCCATCCCCACGATATAATCGAAACTCCCAAGTTGCATCGGTGTGAGGTCAATGGGAAAAAGATGGTTATCAAGGTTTAACTGACAATCACGAATAACAGAATCGAGAACAAGAGGTTTACCAGTAGCAACTTCGACAGATAAGGGTTTCCTCAGTTTAGTTCTAGGTATCGGAAGCAAAGGTTCAAAAGATAATGAAACAAAACTTCTATCGGCACCAGAATCAAAAAGAATAGATGCAGGTCGATTGTTAACAAGAAACGTACCATTAACCACCTCGTTGTCAGCCCTCGCGTCGTTAGCATTCAGATTGTACGCTTGCCCATGAGCGGGATTCACATTTGCATTGACATTCGCATTCGGGTTCGCATTAGCATTCGCGTTTGCATTCACCAGCCTCGGACAGTTGTTGCGGAAGTGACCAAACTCTCCACAATTGAAACATGAACCCGATGGGAATCTAGCAGCATTCCCCTGAACTGGAGCTTGATTCTGAACAATCTGATTCAGACCCGAACGACAGATGTTGGCCAGATGCCCAAGCTTACCACACGTTGTGCATTGCCTACAAGCTTGTTGTGTAACATGATGACTGTTGCATCGAGCACAATGAGGTGCGGTACCAGCATACACTTTCTTCGCAGGCGGTTGAACTGGTGGGTTCTGAGGGTTCTGAGCAGTAACTGCAAAGTTCTGAGCACCCTTTCGCTTTCTCGACTTCTTTGACGACTCACCTTTCTTACCCTTACCCTTTTCCTTGACAGGTTCGGTCGACTTCTTCTTATCACCCTTGCAGGTAAGTTTACCCTTCCTGACTTGCGACTCAGTCAGGGTAGCAGATAACTCGATCGCGTGACAAACAGTACTAGGATTAACACCAGTCACAATATCCTGTATGGAATCGGGTAAAACATTGATATACCTCTCTATCGCTTTCTCCAACGGGGTAACCATAGTAGGACACAAAAGACTGAGTTCCTCAAATCGATCCGTATATGCACGGTGTTCTCCCCCATCTTGTTTTAGATCGTCAAACTATCGTTCCAAAGCTCGAATTTCATGACGGGGACAGAACTCTCTCATCATGAGAGCTCGAAGCTCTTCCCATGTTTGTGCCAATGCCACTTCGGCACCGCTATCGCGCATCACTCCGTTCTACCATGTAAGAGCACGCTTCTCAAACACACTTGATGCAAATTCAACCTTACGCCCATCCGGACATTGCACATGTCTGAATGTGCTCTCGATACTTTCGAACGATTGAAGGAGTGCAGTTGCTCCTTGCGACCCAGAAAACTTTAGCGGCTTAGCAGAATTGAAATTACATTGTGCATTGTTATTATTATTGTTGTTGTATAGCTCGTGGATTTGGGTCACAACGCCTGGAAGCACAGCAGCCATTTGCTGAGAGACAAGGGCTGCGACTTCTTCAGCAGTAAAAGATTGTGCATCACGTCGAGGAGGCATTGTCTAACAAGGAAATATGAGAAACGAGTGAGGTCGACAATTAGGAAAAACAAAAGAGGTATTGAAAATATCGACAAAACATAAGGAAGGCGATCATTTGTTTGTTACCTCAAACAAACAAACGACACGCAGTGACTAATCAAAGTAATGAATCAAAATAATGTATCGCGAAGACATGCTCGCCTATAAGTGAACACTCACCCCAAGAGTTCCCAGGTAAGAGTGACTGGTCTGATTATGTGGATTTGTACAAACACTCTAGCCTTAGACAGAAAACTCAGGGTACAGGCATTCACTCTTCCAGTTTGCACGTGTTCACATTATTTAGACCCAAACTTTGACGAGATTTTGAAAACTCAGAAGGCACTAAGCCAAAAATGAGTCAAACTGGAAGGGTTCAAAACCTTACAACAGAGGGTTCAAAACCTAGTAATCAATAATCCTAGAACGAATGATTAATTTTCGAAGCAGATTCGGATTTTGTGTTCTCGTTGTGGTCATCACCTAAAGGTAGGTGACGGTTTTGTTTTAAAAATCTAAACGCAATTCAACTTGTGTTGGGGTCCTAGAAAGTTATAGTCTAGGTCAAAGCATTACTAATAACCTAATTCCCTATAACCATTGGCTCTGATACCAACTCTTATGTCACACCCCGACCACGTAAAACAACAAACCGTGGCGGAAACATCGGGGAGTGTTGTAACAGAATTATTGTTTCGCAACCATGGATACAAAAGAGTTTCATTTTATTTATTCATTAACATTGTCTTAAAGTTAAACAAGCAAGTCAAACATAGTCTATCATCGTTATTAAATCACTAAGGCCTCGTCCAGTCCTAAGTGAACATGCATCCTATTCGCAATCAACATTAAGCAACATCACCTGAAACATATGTAAAAACAAAGTCAGCAAAGAAATCCTGGCGAGCACATAGTTTTTGTGTCAGTGTCAGATTCATGGCTCGTTTATTCGTTTAAATAACTCGTCCAACCTCGTTAATCGATATTAGAAAACCTTGTTTTGTAAACCATTTGTATTGTAAAATGAATAACCAAGTCAAAACAGATTGGTTATAGTTTATAAAACCTCGATGCCATGAATCTTAACTCAAAACATTTGTTTAAGTAACCAAATCGTAAATCGTTCTCGTAATAAAACTCGTATGGTTTATATAGTTTCGTAAACATCATAGTGTGACATCGTTAACTCGTTCTCGTTATAGATCATCGTTCGTTTGTTTAAATCGTTCAAATTGTTCCAAATCGTTCACTCGTTCAAATCGTTCTCGTTTTAATTGTGAAAACTACTTTTTGGTCGTCTCGCTAATAACATTCAAACCTTCGTGACTCGTTCATCGTTTAACTCGTTCAACTCGTATTAACAAACCACCAAAGGGTAAGTTAACAATCATCAGGTTCAGTCGTTACCCGCATAACCCACACATAACCATGGGTGCAGTCTGATAACGAGATTTGTCGGATCCTATGGTACCATAACCTAATACTGGTCGGTTAGGCCAAAACTAATGAATGTCATTCGTTATGTAACTACAACCAACAAGTTCGTTCACATTGTCGAAATCGTTATTAGTTTAGTATAAACCATCGTAATCGTTTTTGAAACCATCGTTAAAATATCGAAATCGTTTTGATACATATGAATCACCCCAAAACAATCGAAAACAGTAAAAAGAGGGGATATATGTACTCACCTTTGGGTGCGTTTTTATATGTTAACACAATCCCTCAAATTGTTTATTCGTCCTAAATTAAATAAGAATGATTTAATAATCAAAAACCCACAAAATACATAAGTTTCTCCGATACTTAGAATTTTCACATAACTTTGAGATTTTTCTCAAAGAGTTATTATTTTTGATTATATTGGTGTATTTATATATATATATATATATATATATATATACTCAAACGTAACATAAAATAAATATCGTAATACACATAATCTTGTCAACACTAACACATCATCATACACATATTGTAAAACACATAGCACATTGTAACACATAGAATTTACCCATGAACAACCCATTCTAGTGTATGTCGAAAAACACTTATTTTAGCGATTCGGTAACGTTTTTGGGCGTCGGAAGTCACGTATGACTAACCAAACACCAAGTAAACTTAATATAAGTTAAAATACTTATTTTTATAGCAAAAATATCAGTTTGGTTACTGATCTAAAACAATTTTATAAAAATCCTCCGAAAAGCCGATTTTTAACCGTTTTACCGCATAGTTTTGCATCGAACGTTACCCGAACCATCCCAAATCGAAACGACTTGATATTTTAACATAACCCATGTTATTTACTGAATAAAATAGTGGTTATACTCATGATAGTGCAGGTCTTACATAAAGCACATGAATCATGCAAATTTCACATAATTTACCACTTTTTAAGCTATATGTACAACATGCAAAGCTATCAAACCTATGTCAAAGTTTTATGCTATCATAATATACCAAATAATGTTATTTTTAGTGTTTATAACCTATTCTAAAATATTTTTGACATATAACCATTTTTTTATCACTTCTTAAGCTTTAAATCAACATGTATTCTCATGTACAAGTGCCTAAAGCACACTATCATATCATCAACATTTCAAATGAGTTTAGATGCATCAAATATGCAACTTATTCATGTTTATTTGCTGATGTATTTGAACATTTAACATATCATGCTTAGATCATTAAACACTTGCATTTTAACTATCATTCAAGAACAAGCAACAACTTAAACAAGTACTTATCAAGAAACCAAACTTCAAAACTCATACACACATATATATATGTACGGTTATATACATACATAAACATCACCATTTTTTTTATTTGTATTGATGTGTGTAAAATGCAACATATAAATTACATCAAATGAGGCATAAAACTAACCCTTTTTAAGTACTAATGTTGGAAAAAGAGTGTTTTTGTCTTCCTTTTGTATTTTCAGGATTAAATGAGCTCAAATTCACAAAAGAAGCAAAAAGACAGCTAAATCTAACATAAATACAAGGAAACTGTAACACTTGTGCCTTCACGGCCATCAAACAAATACCGAACCAATGAAATATTGTATTTCATACTTGGGATTTGTATAAATATGTGTATCATTTGCACATATAAATTTTTGTTCAATTCCAAACTCTAAATCGCTTTCTGGAAGGTTATACGCGCACTGATGCGTAAATATAACCAGTTTAATGCAACAAACACTCCGGAATAGTGACATAGGCTTAACATACCTTAAATAACCTTTACACAACTTAGAAATAAGTTTTGGAGGCTTTGGTATGGCAAAAACAAGCTAATTCGCTTACAGGGACTAAACTTGACAAACTGCGAAAGTATGCCAATTTGAACTGTAACAGACATTCCGGAACATGACCATAAGTTAAACACACCTTAAATATCCTTTACATAGCTTAGAAATAGGCTTTGAGAGGTTCGGTGTGCTAAAATAAACTTTTGGGTCATTCAGGGACTAAAAGTGTCAAAAAGTGCACAAGTTTGCATTTTCGCGCATAACTTACGTTCTGAATACATCCGGACATCCAAAAATTTATGTAAGCACTAAAATATTTTATTTTAGTGTTTGGCATAAGAAAAATCCATTCGTTTCGTCATTTGGATCGTTTTTCGCGCTTATGCGCATTCCGTCGTAATTAAGCGAACATCGCGTTCGTACGACCAAACGAACTGACATCCGACATATTTTTGAGCATGTTTCATGTCCACAATGTTTAGGCATCATTTTAGGGCCTTAAAGTTGGCTTTACGGGCCTTAGAAGTGTCGGGAATGGCCTTAAACACGTGCAGGGGCTGAAACTGTCATTTTTGAAAGTTATATGCTGATCAGAAGGGCCATGCGGCCCGCATTAGATTTGTCTGATCCTGAAGCGGGCCGCCTCAGCCTTCCTGGCCAGATTAACTGCATTTAACAGCAGTTTGCAGCTGTTTAATCCTCCACCACACATTCACACATGCTTAGTCAGCTGATAAGGATCAATTTTAGTCACCATAAGGTTCCGACACTTGTACGGATGCGATTAAAGCACGGTTTCCATGAAACGATCTTAACGGTTCGGGTATTCCTATAAATACCCATCCACCCCCATTGCATAATTCACTAGAATTCTGATTTGAGGAGCTCTAAGTTGAAACCTTTGTTTCATACCTGAGCTACTTGGATCGGGATTAGCATTCGGGGACCCTTCGTAAGTATTCTTTCGTTCTTTTATTGCTTTTCGAGTCCGAAAGTCAAACTTTGTTTGACTTTCAGCGTTGACCAGCTTATGGTCAATGCGAAGTTCGTTTGAACTTCGCAACGTGATTGTAATCACGATGGTTATAGTCCTTTGGGACTATGCCTACTGATTACCACGTTGTCTAGGGTCGTAAGGGTAAGCGATCTGATAAATCGCTTATACCTTCGAACCCGACCCAGTTTGGTCGATCATTAGGATCCGACCAAATACATTAGGTGACCATAGTATATAGGGAATAACCTTCCGAGGTTATACCTTATGGTCACATCGTTTGAGTAGTTGTATGATAGGTAGTTTATATGCCTTAGGTAAATTACCAGAATACCCTTTTCATGTATAATTGGTAATTAAGCATATGTAACCTAAACTTTTGTCACATAACTGATTATGTAACATGTTTAGGCATATAATACTTGTCATAGGACTAGTTAGGCGGTCCGAACGCGTTTCACGCGAACGACGCGTTAAAGTAGCATAAGCTACCTAAACGGGTCGTAATGGGTCGTAAACACTTAGGTTAAGTTTCAGTTAGTATGTAGGCTTTGTTAAACCATATGACACGAGTCTCAATACTCGTTTGGTTTACAAACTCTCATTCTATCCGATCTTCCGATTTAGGTCCGGTTTATTAACATAGTTACCTATATTAGGTGCCGTTTGATTTCCGTGATCTCTAGCGTTGCTTGGTGGTTATCTTAGGACTTCTGAGCAATCTCAAGTGAGTACATAGACCCCTCTTTTACTGTTTTCCAAACGTTTTGGGGTGGAACACATGTGCCTACTTGTTACTTTCATGCTTTCATGTTTTCACATCATATACATGCTATGTTCAATAGTACACTTATAGTACATTGTTTTACATGATTTCATTGTTTTTATGCTATGTATGTCCATTGCGTGCATACTTAGTACATCGTTTTACATTTACATTTTATGCTATGTATGTCCATTGCGTGCATACTTAGTACATCGTTTTCATCACATGCTTACATTTTGTTATGACATTTGGGTTGTTTACAATGGAACAATACATTCATTAACATTAGCTACGCCGTTCGTTAGTAGGTAGTGGTACCATAGGAATTGACAACTCCCGTTCCGGACATCCCAGGGAAAGGGGATGAAAGGAATGACCGAATTCGATATACATAATTTAGATAAACCTTTAAGTGGTTTAAGGGTTTATCGCCGCAGTCTCAAGGCTTGGATGTATGCATTATAACAATACCGCATAGATGTTCATATCAGTATAGCATGCATTTCCACAAAACATAGCTTTGATTTAAACCAAGTTTTACTTCAATACTATGTTCTTGTGCATATGGTTTAGTTGATACATTTCACTAGCCATACATATCATTTTGTTTACATATTACATGATTTACATTGATCATGCATTTCCACAAAACATAGCTTTGATTTAAACCAAGTTTTACTTCAATACTACGTTCTTGTGCATATGGTTTAGTTGATACATTTCACTAGCCATACATATCATTTTGTTTACATATTACATGATTTACATTGATCATGCATTTCCACAAAATATAGCTTTGATTTAAACCAGTTTTACTTCAATACTATGTTTTTGTGCATATGGTTTAGTTGATACATTTCACTAGCCATACATATCATTTTGTTTACATATTACATGATTTACATTGATCATGCATTTCCACAAAACATAGCTTTGATTTAAACCAAGTTTTACTTCAATACTATGTTTTTGTGCATATGGTTTAGTTGATACATTTCACTAGCCATACATATCATTTTGTTTACATATTACATGATTTACATTGATCATGCATTTCCACAAAACATAGCTTTGATTTAAACCAAGTTTTACTTCAATACTATGTTCTTGTGCATATGGTTTAGTTGATACATTTCACTAGCCATACATATCATTTTGGTTACACATTACATGGTTTACATTTGACACATAAACACTTTTGACATTGGTTATACATTACATGATTTACATTTTGACATAAACATTTTAATATATTATTTCAATACATTTGGAAGTTGGTTTAAACATAGACATCTTACATTGTTGGTTTGGTTTGAGTAAGTGATTAAGTAACGAAGCGTGTGTAATATGATACAAGCATGGTGGATACGCCGCTGGTACTTCCTATATATAAGTGTTTGTATGGTATTACATATCGTAGCGTTATTTGAATCATTTCAGTTTGAGACATAGAACATTTTATACAAATAACATACTTTTCACAAGACATTGATTTACAAACAACTTATCTTATACAAACTCATTTTACAATGGTTATTCATTAACCATGCATTATTCTCTTATTTATACGTATCATCTGAACTTATTGTTTTTCAAATGATTTACAAAGGCAAAGCAAATGACAAGGTTCGTGACTAAACATTTTCTTAAACAGAAGTCATGAATCTTATTTTCACAAAACCTATGTACTCGCCGGCATTTTTATGCTGATGTACCTATTTTCACATGTGTTTCAGGAAATGAAGCATAGGATTGATCAAGATACACTTAGGCGGACATGGGCCTTAGTGACAATAAAAGATGCAAGACTAGTTATTTATGTTATGTTTCTTTGATTATCAAGACATTGTAACTCGTGTATTCAATAAAACAGTATTTCAATTTCCATGTGTTATGAAACAATGATTCTGTTACAACACTCCTCGATGTTTCCGCCACGTTTTGTTGTTTTACGTGGTCGGGGTGTGATAGAAAAGTTGGTATCAGAGCTCATGGTTATAGGGAATTAGGTTATTAGTAATACTTTGACCTAGTCTATAACCTTTCTAGGACCCTAACGCGAGTTTACTTGCGTTAATCATAAAACAATATTGTCACCTATCCTTAGGCGACGACCACAACAAGAACATAAAATTCAAAACCGCTTTGAAAACTAATCATCTGTTCTAGGATGATTGATTACTAGGTTTTGAACCCTCTATTGTAAGGTTTTGAACTCTCTGTTATATGGTTTTGAACCCCTTTGAGTTTTCAAAATCTCGTCAAGGTTTTGGGTTTTAAATAATGTGAACACGTGCAAACTGGAAGGGTGAATGCCTGTATTCTGGGTTTTCTGTCTAGGCAAGCACTTCGTATACATCTCATCAGACGCGAGACCAGTTGTGCTTACCTGGGAATTCTTGGGATGAGTGTTCACTTATAGGCGAGCATGTCTTCGCGATACATTATTTTTGACCTATTTACTTTGATTTGTCACCATCTCATTTGTTTGCCTTAGGTAACAAACAAATGATCAAAAATCTTCATTCGTTACCATTCTGTATTGATTATCCAATAACCTTTCACTCGTTTCTTCCTCCGTCTTTCATTTTCTTCTAAAATGTCTATTCCTCTCAGCACTGGTCAAATGTCCGAGCGAACAGCTAAATTTGTCCAGCAAATAGGCGAAGTGATTCAGAAGACTGTGGATTTAGGCATTGCCATGGCTCGTCTCAACAATGAAGCCTCTCGTCTCGACAATGAAGCCACTCAGGAGCCACCGAAGGAAGCAGAAGTCAAGCCAGCACCACCAGCTAAGAAACCAACCGAGGAATCAAAGACCATGGATGAACGATCCCCTAAGAGGTCAAAGAAGCGAAAGGCTTCTCAGAATTTCGCCGTGGTCGCTCACAATGGTCAAGCCGTCCCCAACCAACCAGCTCAACCCCGTACTAGGAAGCCATACAATGGAACTTCACCATTGTGCAACAAATGTAACCTTTATCATCATGCTATGGTGAAGTGCCACGAATGCCAAATTTGTGGACGTAAAGGTCATACAGCAAAAGTTTGCGTAGCAGCAGTTGCACCAAATCAACCACAAGTCAACCCTACTCAAGCTCGCTTTCCGCCTGGATCGTGCTACAATTGTGGGAATCTGACCCACTACAGGAACCGGTGCCCAAAGCTTGCTAATGCAAATCTGACCCACGGATGAGCAGTTAGCTGAACAAAGGATGTTGCTGTCTTATGCCTTTGTTTATTTTGTTTTTTGTATTGTGAAACGATCTGTTTTGTTTATAAATAAATTGTTGTTCACAATTCTGATATACAAGTGTAGTTACATGAGTGTATGGAAATTCTCTATAATACCTGTACTAAGGAACGATGTTCCTTACAAACTACTCTTGTGATTCTCTCTTTCAAATGATCGCTCATGATTCCCTCGAAAATTTTAAGTACTCGTTTCATTCTAAGAAACGAAGTACATGAAATAAAGTGAAATTATGAGTAATCGTGCTTTTTACACATCTGTGCCTTTGAATCCTTGGTTAAATAACTAAGGGTATTTCCAAATCTCATACCTATTACGTTTTGATTTTCAACATATACAGTACAAGTATTTCAAAAACAATCTTCATGATCTCAAAACATTTCATATAATTTGAAAACAATTTTTCTAGATGCATTGTCTATGTTATTTCAAAAACATTGGCCATGTTATCAAAACCAACCTTTATAATTTCAAAACATTTCATATAGTCTGAAAACAATATTAACACAGTACATTTCCTTATCAAGTGCATGATTTCGAAAAGCATCATTCATATTTTCAAAAACCTTATACATAATTTCGAAATTCATCTTGCATGATTTTAAAACATTTTGTAAATATATCTACCTAATACACCTACTTTATGATTTCAAATGTATTATATATAAGGTTTCAAAAACGTTAAACACATTTTTCTTAAAAGAACCCCATGCATAGTTTTCAAAAATATTTTCCTCATACATTGACTTAACCTTCAAATTCTGCTTCATATGTCGCCTTGACATGTCAAGCATCTCAACTTCATAAGCATTTTACTACATGTTTTGACCTAAGCACATCAAGTGCAAGGTTTCAAAACATCTTCAACTTCTAAAATCCATAAGGGATCTTTTTGTCTTCACATTTAGACCCTTGTGGATAATTATCATTCAAATCAGAGTCCTTAATTGGATTCCTTGTGTACCTAAATTCGAACATTTCGGTTCCTTATAATCGAAATCGAATTTTTCTTTTAAAAATCTTTCTATCTTTATAGTTAGATTCTTGATAATGTTTAAAGTGCCAAATGAAATCCACGAGATGGATTCCTGTTGTACTTTAAATGCATGTACGCAATTAACAAGACAAATTAACAAACAATTTTTGTGGTTATGTGACTATGTGTTTATTCATCTTAGGTTTTCTTTTATGCATTTTGTGTTTTTATACTCTGGATAATTCGTTATCCAAATCCTCGCAGGATCTTTCATATCTTCATATGAGGGATTCGTAGCAGGATAGTCAAAAGGTACTACCTTAAATCCTTAATGGGCTTCTATGTAATAGTTAAGACCCTTGGATTATATAGTACCACTCCATGATTCATAAGAGACCCTTTAGTGGTCTAGTCAAAAAGATTGATTCACAATTTGGTGAAAGAACGACATCCAGTGATGTAGCTGAACGGACTCCTTGATAGTTTATTTAGATCATTTATTGATTTAATTAAAAGGACTCTATGGCGGTCTAGTCACACTCATCACAGGATTGTTCAGTTGGTTTTACTCTACACATTATAAAATAGACTGTGTGAACTATGCAAGGAATTGTCTAATTATGGACGCGTACATAATTATGAAATTTAGTGCACAGAAACCCAGTAAGATTTATTATGTGTAAGAACCGATAGTGACAACAATAACAAAATGTGAACGATGTAATGGAGGTACGGTGGACGCACCAATGACGCTTCATATACTTGTATATAAGTATCCCTCTTACATTGCAAGCATAATGTTATTAAGGTTACTAGAAGTTCAGAACCCTAACCAATATTGTTCGATCTTTTCAACTTTATGTTTTAAACTCTCACAAGTTTCCTCTAAATAAATTTCGGGACGAAATTTCCTAAAGTAGGGGAGACAGTAACACCTGTGCCTTCACGGCCATCAAACAAATACCGAACCAATGAAATATTGTATTTCATACTTGGGATTTGTATAAATATGTGTATCATTTGCACATATAATTTTTTGTTCAATTCCAAACTCTAAATCGCTTTCTGGAAGGTTATACGCGCACTGATGCGTAAATATAACCAGTTTAATGCAACAAACACTATGGAATAGTGACATAGGCTTAACATACCTTAAATAACCTTTACACAACTTAGAAATAAGTTTTGAAGGCTTTGGTATGGCAAAAACAAGCTAATTCGCTTACAGGGACTAAACTTGACAAACTGCGAAAGTATGCCAATTTGAACTGTAACAGACATTCCGGAACATGACCATAAGTTAAACACACCTTAAATATCCTTTACATAGCTTAGAAATAGGCTTTGAGAGGTTCGGTGTGCTAAAATAAACTTTTGGGTCATTCAGGGACTAAAAGTGTCAAAAAGTGCACAAGTTTGCATTTTCGCGCATAACTTACGTTCTGAATACATCCGGACATCCAAAAATTTATGTAAGCACTAAAATATTTTATTTTAGTGTTTGGAATAAGAAAAATCCATTCGTTTCGTCATTTGGATCGTTTTTCGCGCTTATGCGCATTCCGTCGTAATTAAGCGAACATCGCGTTCGTACGACCAAACGAACTGACATCCGATATATTTTGAGCATGTTTCATGTCCACAATGTTTAGGCATCATTTTAGGGCCTTAAAGTTGGCTTTACGGGCCTTAGAAGTGTCGGGAATGGCCTTAAACACGTGCAGGGGCTGAAACTGTCATTTTTGAAAGTTATATGCTGATCAGAAGGGCCATGCGGCCCGCATTAGATTTGTCTGATCCTGAAGCGGGCCGCCTCAGCCTTCCTGACCAGATTAACTGCATTTAACAGCAGTTTGCAGCTGTTTAATCCTCCACCACACATTCACACATGCTTAGTCAGCTGATAAGGATCAATTTTAGTCACCATAAGGTTCCGACACTTGTACGGATGCGATTAAAGCACGGTTTCCATGAAACGATCTTAACGGTTCGGGTATTCCTATAAATACCCATCCACCCCCATTGCATAATTCACTAGAATTCTGATTTGAGGAGCTCTAAGTTGAAACCTTTGTTTCATACCTGAGCTACTTGGATCGGGATTAGCATTCGGGGACCCTTCGTAAGTATTCTTTCGTTCTTTTATTGCTTTTCGAGTCCGAAAGTCAAACTTTGTTTGACTTTCAGCGTTGACCAGCTTATGGTCAATGCGAAGTTCGTTTGAACTTCGCAACGTGATTGTAATCACGATGGTTATAGTCCTTTGGGACTATGCCTACTGATTACCACGTTGTCTAGGGTCGTAAGGGTAAGCGATCTGATAAATCGCTTATACCTTCGAACCCGACCCAGTTTGGTCGATCATTAGGATCCGACCAAATACATTAGGTGACCATAGTATATAGGGAATAACCTTCCGAGGTTATACCTTATGGTCACATCGTTTGAGTAGTTGTATGATAGGTAGTTTATATGCCTTAGGTAAATTACCAGAATACCCTTTTCATGTATAATTGGTAATTAAGCATATGTAACCTAAACTTTTGTCACATAACTGATTATGTAACATGTTTAGGCATATAATACTTGTCATAGGACTAGTTAGGCGGTCCGAACGCGTTTCACGCGAACGACGCGTTAAAGTAGCATAAGCTACCTAAACGGGTCGTAATGGGTCGTAAACACTTAGGTTAAGTTTCAGTTAGTATGTAGGCTTTGTTAAACCATATGACACGAGTCTCAATACTCGTTTGGTTTACAAACCCTCATTCTATCCGATCTTCCGATTTAGGTCCGGTTTATTAACATAGTTACCTATATTAGGTGCCGTTTGATTTCCGTGATCTCTAGCGTTGCTTGGTGGTTATCTTAGGACTTCTGAGCAATCTCAAGTGAGTACATAGACCCCTCTTTTACTGTTTTCCAAACGTTTTGGGGTGGAACACATGTGCCTACTTGTTACTTTCATGCTTTCATGTTTTCACATCATATACATGCTATGTTCAATAGTACACTT
Organism: Helianthus tuberosus; assembly: GCA_030545235.1. Classification (NCBI taxonomy): domain Eukaryota; kingdom Viridiplantae; phylum Streptophyta; class Magnoliopsida; order Asterales; family Asteraceae; genus Helianthus; species Helianthus tuberosus. The sequence goes on from CM060392.1 coordinate 32,796,400, forward strand.
ATAGTACATTGTTTTACATGATTTCATTGTTTTTATGCTATGTATGTCCATTGCGTGCATACTTAGTACATCGTTTTACATTTACATTTTATGCTATGTATGTCCATTGCGTGCATACTTAGTACATCGTTTTCATCACATGCTTACATTTTGTTATGACATTTGGGTTGTTTACAATGGAACAATACATTCATTAACATTAGCTACGCCGTTCGTTAGTAGGTAGTGGTACCATAGGAATTGACAACTCCCGTTCCGGACATCCCAGGGAAAGGGGATGAAAGGAATGACCGAATTCGATATACATAATTTAGATAAACCTTTAAGTGGTTTAAGGGTTTATCGCCGCAGTCTCAAGGCTTGGATGTATGCATTATAACAATACCGCATAGATGTTCATATCAGTATAGCATGCATTTCCACAAAACATAGCTTTGATTTAAACCAAGTTTTACTTCAATACTATGTTCTTGTGCATATGGTTTAGTTGATACATTTCACTAGCCATACATATCATTTTGTTTACATATTACATGATTTACATTGATCATGCATTTCCACAAAACATAGCTTTGATTTAAACCAAGTTTTACTTCAATACTATGTTCTTGTGCATATGGTTTAGTTGATACATTTCACTAGCCATACATATCATTTTGTTTACATATTACATGATTTACATTGATCATGCATTTCCACAAAACATAGCTTTGATTTAAACCAAGTTTTACTTCAATACTATGTTTTTGTGCATATGGTTTAGTTGATACATTTCACTAGCCATACATATCATTTTGTTTACATATTACATGATTTACATTGATCATGCATTTCCACAAAACATAGCTTTGATTTAAACCAAGTTTTACTTCAATACTATGTTTTGTGCATATGGTTTAGTTGATACATTTCACTAGCCATACATATCATTTTGTTTACATATTACATGATTTACATTGATCATGCATTTCCACAAAACATAGCTTTGATTTAAACCAAGTTTTACTTCAATACTATGTTCTTGTGCATATGGTTTAGTTGATACATTTCACTAGCCATACATATCATTTTGGTTACACATTACATGGTTTACATTTGACACATAAACACTTTTGACATTGGTTATACATTACATGATTTACATTTTGACATAAACATTTTAATATATTATTTCAACACATTTGGAAGTTGGTTTAAACATAGACATATTACATTGTTGGTTTGGTTTGAGTAAGTGATTAAGTAACGAAGCGTGTGTAATATGATACAAGCATGGTGGATACGCCGCTGGTACTTCCTATATATAAGTGTTTGTATGGTATTACATATCGTAGCGTTATTTGAATCATTTCAGTTTGAGACATAGAACATTTTATACAAATAACATACTTTTCACAAGACATTGATTTACAAACAACTTATCTTATACAAACTCATTTTACAATGGTTATTCATTTAACCATGCATTATTCTCTTATTTATACGTATTATCTGAACTTATTGTTTTTCAAATGATTTACAAAGGCAAAGCAAATTACAAGGTTCGTGACTAAACATTTTCTTAAACAGAAGTCATGAATCTTATTTTCACAAAACCTATGTACTCGCCGGCATTTTTATGCTGATGTACCTATTTTCACATGTGTTTCAGGAAATGAAGCATAGGATTGATCAAGATACACTTAGGCGGACATGGGCCTTAGTGACAATAAAAGATGCAAGACTAGTTATTTATGTTATGTTTCTTTGATTATCAAGACATTGTAACTCGTGTATTCAATAAAACAGTATTTCAATTTCCATGTGTTATGAAACAATGATTATGTTACAACACTCCTCGATGTTTCCGCCATGTTTTGTTGTTTTACGTGGTCGGGGTGTGACAGAAAGGAACATAAGTGGACTGCCCGACCCCTCAACGGCATCTTCCCAAGCAAAATAGAGAAGGCAGAAGACTGAACACGGGCCGTGCTCAGCCAGCACGGGGCCGTGCCCAAGAAGCAGCAGAAAAGACAAACCTATAGAAGCTTCTATTGCCCACCACGGGCCGTGTCCAGCGGACACGGGGGCGTGTCGAAAGTACTGCAGGCGCATTAATTGTAATTGTGAATTACAATTAATGAAGAGAGAGAGTGTCAGACAGGCACGAGGCCGTGCCCAGCGGACACGGGGCCGTGCCCAGCCTTCTGTTCAGCCTATAAATAGGAGTGCTTGGTTTCATTTCAACTCATCCCTTGGCACACCACCTCTCTCACGCTTCATCCACCACCCACCACCATCACAACACCATCATCCACCACCATCATCCATTGTCCATCGTAGAGTGTGTGAGTCGTCTCGGGATCCAAGATTGATCGTAAGAGTTCTTGACAATCAAGGCCATGTTTGCCTAAGTCTCTTACATCACTTGGTGAAGACAAAGTGTCTAGTATAATACTTTTTACTTCTAATCTTTTGCACTTTTTATTTGGTTTTGTATTAATGACTTTAATAACTAGTTACTTATGTTGAAGGTGATCTTTCCTTATCGTTTGTCCGTGGTGTCTTGGCATTATTTTACTGTCTATATAAAATAAAGGATTTTCACCATTCATATCTCCACGGTCTATATGGAGGTATGTTGGCTACCTGGTCGGGGGTTAAGGGAACGGTTTGGTAAAGGTCTTGCCATTGTTCAGCGTTTAGAGGTCCTGCAATGGACCTGGGTCAAATTTAGTAGGACCTCCTTCAATACTTCACGGTATTGGATGGCGGGGGTCCAAACTCTTTGATCCCCTCATAAGTTAACTACTATTAATACTATAACCCGGCTATTTAGGACTGTATCCCTGCTGACTCAGACTACTTAGCCGAGGGTAACGTCACCGCCAAAAGCGGGGCCTACCATAATACTGCATTAATAACTTAATTCATTATCTTCCAATAATCCACCCTTTTAGGATTGTATCCTTGCTGACTCAAACTACTGGGGTGAGGGTAACGTCACCTTCAAAAGAGGGGCCTACTACAATAACTAAGATAATCTCTTAATTATGTGCAAAAGTGCGGAAATAATCAAAGGTTATACTAGATACGAGTCGGAACCAAGTGATTCATCTTGTCTATCTGTTTTTTCTTTTTATTTTCAGCATTTTAGTTAGTTTTTATTTTTTCTTAGCTTAAAACATTTTTCTAAACTTTTGATTTTGATTAGACGTTGAGGATAAACCGGTACTAAAAGCTCTTGTGTCCTTGGATGACCTCGGTATCTTACTGTCACACCCTGGCTTTGCGGAAGCGTGGTTAATTTTGGTGTGACTTCTTAATACCATAGCTTAACCATAACAAAGCTATATGAAATAAAATCATGCAAGATCATCCATTTGATTAAGTTTTAAAAACCAGAGTAACATACCATTGTCTTAGAGACTTACAATATCATAACATAAAACATTGTCTTGAAAAACATAAACATCAACATGAGATAAACGCAGTTTAAGATTTGTGACTTGTCCAGGAAAGAGTCACATTTCCTAAACTGGGATGACCTTGGAACCCTTATGCAGCGGGAAAACATAACATACCGTGCCAGATCTTTAATTTCCTGAAATACATGTAAGTTGAAAAATCAACAATAATGTTGAGCGAGTTCATGTGTAAGTGAGTATGTAAAACACTTGTAAGTATAAAAATTCCCTGGTATGTAGCAGTGTAAGGAAAAGAGATCACCAATGGTTTGCAAGGCCATTAGTATGTGTGAAGTGCCAGTAGGAAGACTCAAACCTAGCAGATTTCGCGTTGGGTACAAAGTCACTCCAAGGTCCGTTCTGTTGGGCCTCTCAGAGGTCCGTTCTGTTGGGCCTAGAGTTGGGCTCGCTACACCCAGATAGATCTACCGCTTACGTCCCTCGGTGTTTCTGCCTACCCACTCACATGATCTAAGTAGTAAACCTCCTTACGCTAACCATACCATGTATAAAGTACTTGTAATCAAAGTAACATGTATTTCACCCCCGTAGTTAAGAAAACTGAAAACAGTTAGAGAAAAGGGGGACATGAACTCACAGTCGGTGCGTCTCTACCAAGTACTCCAAATCAGGCAGTTGTGCGACGACCTACAAGTGCTAATTCTATTAGACGGACGGCCGTGCCTTAGCTTTATAGTTTAAGTCTTTGGGAAATAGTTAGACAACTATTTCGTGTTTACGTTCTGTATATACTTGGTAGTTAATCTCCTTCCCAAGGATGGGGGATTCAATACATGTGTGTTCAAATTAAGTCATTAAGTCTCACTTAATATATATGTATATTTCCAATTCCAAAATATAAGTATTTTTCTCAAAAATATTATATTTTCATTTCACATAATTTTTCTCCAATAATACGTTGTTAAAATACGCGTTCATAAGTATTTCCGTAAGTGCGTAAGTTACGTTTTAACAATCGAGTGGTAATATAATTACCGGTGTAACTTATATATTTATGGTGAAAGCGTTCGTATTATTTTGGATTCGCTATCGTTTGTAAATATTATTTTTACTCTAAAAATAATATCTATGTGTTTTCACAAAATAATCATAAACAGTGTGTGAAAATATATATTTATCACGTTTAAATTTTGTGAAAATCCCACCTCCGAATATTTAGTAAATAAAGTCATGGCGAAATTTATATTTCGAAAACATGTCAAAAATATTTCTAACACTTGTAGTGTAAATAGTTCTAAGTGTTAGGTTTTTAGAAAAATTTCGCCAGAGTTTCCTCTGTAACTGGAGGTGGCCACGCTTTCAAGCGTATCATTTTCTTTATCAAATCAACTCCACAATTTTCTTTATTTGATCAGAACAACTTTTCTCGCAACAACTAATCAACATATGTGTAACTTGCCAAAAATTACATGAACTTGTAGTTTTCCCAAAACTGTGGTGTAAATCCCCTTAAATTTAGTAGATCTTTATATAAGGTAATTTGATCTTGTAAAAACCTCGTTTTTAGAGAAAATCCATCTTTACAACTTCCTGTCATCTTTTTACAAAAGCTGTTATTTTGTCGGATCTTTTCATTTCACAAGTGTTTACACACTTGTGGTTTATAAAAATCATGCTTGTTAGTGTAAGATCCATCTTTTAAAATACATGATTTCTTTAATACGTGGTTCTTTGAAAATACCACCTGCAGATGCGTAGATCTGCTAGTTTTAAACACCATTTCACAAGTAAAACTCTTTTACACAAGTTCATGATTCGCGTGTGGTAGAGTTTCACCTTTTAACCCTTGTATTATTCAAAACAAGCTTATGTTAAGATTCATGATCTTACCAAACCGGGTTAAACGATGATCCGAGCTACCACATCATAGATCGGGCCTAAATAATCATACATTTCGAATACTACATCATTTACACAACTCATGTGCTATTAACCACCATTATTAGTGTTTTAAGTAGACTTTAAAGCATCATCTTGCATGTTAACGAGTTTTAACCGATAAAAATCCTTTTAACCACTTTAGAATAGTTCAAGAACGAGTTTTAAGCATTATACCTCTAGCTCGAGGCTAGGGAAGAATCTATGCGCAAAAGAGGTGGATAAAAGCTAAGTAGAGAGGTCCTTCGCGTTCCGCTTGCTCCAAGACTCCTTGTATACGACCCTTGATGCTTGTATGATGATGGAATGTGAAGATCAAAATCGAATGATGGCTGGTTGTGGATGTGTGTGTTCGGCCGTGAGCCAAAGAGAGGGAAAAGAGAGAGAGAGTTTGGTGAGTTGTGGTGAGAAAGAATGATGTGTTTAGTGTTAATCTTATAGACAAAACTTAGGCTAATTACCCAATGGATCTTGTGTCTTAGAGATATTAAACATGAGTGATTTTAATAATCAAAATGGTACAAGTGTGTCCCCCTACATGGGGACGGTTATAAAGAGGGGGGGGGGGGTTAGTTCGATTCTAACCATTAGTTGGTTGCTTAGTTAGGTTAACTAAGTTAAGTTTAGAGATTAACTTGGTTAGTTGTGTGTCACGCGTTACAAAGGGTGTTAGGGTAATCAGGGACCCTAACTGGCTCAGAAAAAGATAAATAATGAAAATAACAATATTTTCATGTTTCGGGTATAGTCCGGTTGTTTGGTTGGATAGTAATTCGTTAAAGTGCTTAACAAAGCTTTAAAGTGTCGTTAATACCCTTTTAGTGACACAACTCATTTCTGACATTTTGGAAAGTGTCTAGTAATATTTTTCTCATGTTTTGGCACTTTATTAGTTAGCTAAAAGCTGAATTATTATGTAAAGTGCTGAGTTTTGTACTTTAGAGTACGTTTTAGGCACATCCAGTCATTGTGACTTATTCCTAGAGACGCAGTTCTACAACCCTTGTATTCCTACACTCACCATTAGTGTAGCAATTATCTCAGGCTCTTATAGGCCTTAGAGGCAGTGTCTGCCTGATGCTGGCTTTATCAGCATGTTCAATAGGTTATCCGCTATTGTGCTACTGTGCTTTTTGTGCATCATGTTTATCACTAAGGTTCAGTATGTAAATAATGTAGTGACGATAAGTAAAGTATGATGCAAGTAAGTACATGTATCAGATATCAAGTAGCAGTTCATCAGCTAGTTCAAACAAGCACAGTAATTAAGCAGTAATTAATCATTAATTAAGTCGTACGGATACCTGGTTTGGTGAGGGTTGTCACATTCTCCCCCCGTTAAATAAATTTCGTCCCGAAATTTAAGTTCTGCTTATAGATGCAGGGTTCTTAGGAAAAAGGTGGGGGTATTTCTCTTTCATCCGGTCCTCACGCTCCCAGGTGAACTCAGGACCATGTCTGGCATTCCAACGAACTTTGACGAGTTTGACACTGCTCCGGCGGGTCTTGTTCACTTTCAAATCCGTGACCTCAACAGGTTCTTCAACGAAGTGGAGCGTGTCGTCAACATGAATCTCGTCGGTGGGAATGGCAACGGTAACTTGAGTTGGACTTTTCTTTAGGTTGGATACATGAAATGTATCATGAACACCATTCAGTTCAGCAGGTAGGTCCAACTTGTATGCTACTAGTCCTATTCTTTCCAAAACTCGGAAGGGACCAATGTAGCGCGGATTTAACTTCCCACGCTTTCCGAAGCATGCCACACCCTTCCATGGTGAGACTTTCAATAACACCATTTCTCCAACTTGGAAATCCACATGTTTTCGGTTTGGATCCGCATAGGCCTTCTGTCTGTGGCGAGCTGCTTCGATGCGTTTAAGAATTTGCGCAATCTTGTCTGTCGTCTCTTGGACGATTTCGGGACCAGCAAGCTGCCTATCACCTGCGTCAGCCCAACATAAGGGTGATCGGCACTTGCGTCCGTAAAGGGCTTCAAATGGCGCGATACCAATACTGGTGTGGTAGCTGTTGTTGTACGAAAATTAGACCAATGGCAAATGCTTGTCCCAGCTATCGCCCAAATCTATAACACACGCTCTCAGCATGTCTTCCAAAGTCTGTATCGTTCGCTCGCTTTGACCGTCAGTTTGCGGGTGAAACGCAGTGCTCAGATTCAATTGCGATCCAAACGCTTCTTGGAAGGATTGCCATATCCTTGACACAAACCTTCTGTCTCTATCGGAGATGATCGAGAGAGGTACTCCATGGCGTGCGACGATCTCTCTCATGTAAATTTCCGCAAGTTTACTAGTACTGTCTTTCTCTTTGATTGGCAGAAAGTGTGCGGACTTTGTTAGGCGGTCAACTATCACCCAAATCATATCATGGCCTCTTGGCGTTCTTGGCAACTTCGTAATAAAATCCATTGAGATTTGTTCCCATTTCCACTTGGGAATCTCAGGTTGTTGCAGAAGTCCTGAAGGCTTCTGGTATTCCGCTTTCACTTTAGCACACGTTAAACATTTGCTCACATAAACAGCAACATCGCCTTTCATCCTAGGCCACCAATAGTAATCTTTGAGGTCCTGGTACATCTTATCCGATCCAGGGTGGATAGAGTACCGCGACTTGTGAGCTTCATCAAAAATAACTTTCCTTAAATCACCAAGCAGAGGAACCCAAATCCTTTTCTCAAAACATAATGTTCCTTCCTCGTTTGGTACCAAAAGCTTCTCCATCCCACGGAGATATTCTTCTTCAAGGTTTCCTTCCTTGAGAGCTTCTTTCTGCGCGGCACGAATGCGCAAGGAAAGATCGGTTCGTATAATCATTTCTAAAGCTCTAACCCTTATGGGCTTGATTCTCTCTTTACGACTTAGGGCATCGGCGACCACGTTCGCCTTCCCTGGATGGTACTTTATCTCGCAGTCGTAGTCGTTCAACAATTCAACCCATCGTCTTTGCCTCATATTCAACTCCTTCTGGTTAAATATATGCTGTAGGCTCTTGTGATCTGTAAAGATTGTACACTTCGTACCATAAAGGTAGTGTCTCCAGATCTTTAAAGCAAAAACCACTGCGCCGAGCTCCAAATCGTGTGTGGTATAGTTCTTTTCATGCACTTTCAGCTGACGCGATGCATAAGCAATAACCTTTTGGCGTTGCATCAACACACAACCCAAACCTTGACGCGATGCGTCGCAGTATACCACAAAATCATCAGTACCTTCTGGTAGAGCTAAAATTGGCGCGTTACAAAGCTTATCCTTCAATATCTGAAACGCTTCATCCTGTTTGATTCCCCAATCAAACTTCTTATCCTTCTGCGTGAGGAGCGTCAATGGTTGAGCGATCTTCGAAAAGTCCTCAATGAACCTTCGATAGTAGCCAGCCAAACCCAAGAATTGCCGAATCTCGGTTGGCGTCCTTGGCGTTTCCCAATCTTTGATCGCCTCGATCTTGGTTGGATCCACGTGGATTCCATCTCCATTTACCACGTGCCCAAGGAATTGCACTTCTCGTAGCCAAAACTCGCACTTAGAGAATTTGGCATACAGTTGTTCCTTCTTCAGCAGCTCTAGAATGGCTCTAAGATGCTGCTCGTGTTCAGCCTTCGTCTTTGAATAAATTAAAATGTCGTCGATAAACACAATCACGAACTTGTCCAAGTACGGCTTGCAAACTCTATTCATCAAATCCATGAATACCGCAGGTGCGTTTGTCAAACCAAATGGCATAACGAGGAACTCGTAGTGCCCATAACGCGTTCTGAAGGCTGTCTTCGGAATGCTTTCATCTTGTATCATTAACTGATGGTATCCAGATCGAAGATCGATCTTTGAATAAAAGCTTGAACCTTGAAGTTGGTCGAACAGATCATCAATTCTTGGCAGAGGATACCTATTCTTGATCGTCAGCTTGTTCAATTCCCGGTAGTCAATACACATACGGAAACTACCGTCCTTCTTCTTGACAAACAGGACCGGAGCTCCCCAAGGCGAGAAGCTTGGTCGGATAAAACCCTTGTCTAACAACTCTTGAAGTTGTGTCGACAGTTCCTGCATCTCAGACGGAGCAAGTCTGTACGGTGCCTTAGCCACAGGCGCGGCGCCTGGAAGTAAGTCGATGCGAAACTCTACTTGCCTCTGAGGTGGCAATCCAGGCAAGTCTTCTGGGAAGACTTCTGGATACTCCCTCACGACAGGGATGTCTTCGATCTTTGGCTCAGTAGCCTTTTTATCCACAATGTGTGCCAGAAAAGCAACACATCCTTTCTGCAAACACTTCCTTGCTTTCAAGCAACTGATAATCCTCAACGGCGTCTCCCGCTTCTCTCCATGAACAAAAATGGTCTCACCATCATCGGTTGGGATACGAACAACCTTTTCGTGACAAACTATCTCGGCTTTGTTGCCTGATAACCAATCCATTCCTACCACCACGTCGAAGCTTCCCAACTAGACTGGTAGTAGATCTAGAGCGAACTCACGCTCTCCCAATTCAATCACACAACCTCTGATAACTTCATTGGCTTCTACTAACTTCCCATTAGCCAATTCAATCGAGTATGGAATATCTAACTTATTAGCGGCTAAACCAAGCATATTCTTAAATTCTAACGACACGAAGCTATAATCGGCACCAGTATCAAATAAAACGGATGCATAGCGTTGATTTACAGGGAACGTACCAGTAACGACATTGGGGTCCTGGCGCGCTTCCCTTGCTTCGAGTTGGAACACTCTTCCACGGGCTTGGTTTAACTCTGGGCAGTTCTTCTTAAAATGCCCGATATCACCGCAGTTAAAGCATCCAAGTCTTTGCCCGTTTCCACCAGCTTGATCATTCCTCTGATTGCGATTCACGGCGCCCGCTTGGTTAGCATTGTTGCCTCGATTCTCGTTACCTTCATAGTTTCCTTGTGGGCGATTTCCATTCCCACCCCGGTCGTTATTTCTGTTTCTGAATCCTCCCTGGCCTCCCTGACCAGCAGTGGCCCAACAAGTGTCCTTCAAGTGGCCACGTTTCCCACATGCTTCGCATACTTTTGGCCCGCAATGACCAGAATGGTGGCGCTGGCAGGTGTTGCATTTGGGCTGGGTGCCCATATACCCTTTTCCTCTCTTTCCTCTACCAGCTGTAACCTGAGCTGGCGTGTCTGATCCTCCTTTCTTAACCACCACACTGGCGCCCTGCTTGAAGTTCGAGAACTTCCGTTTGTTATCTCCTGATGACTCGACGTGAGTCTCTGCCTTCTTGGTCTTGATCTCATCAAACTTGTTCAGGCGAATAGCCTCCTCAGTGAGAGCTACGCTCAAATCGATCGCCTCAGTAATGGTCGCAGGCTTGGATGAGGTTACCATGCTTATGATTTGAGGAGCTAGTCCCCAAATGAAACGTTCAATTCTCTTGAACTCAGGAGTGACCATGTAGGGTACCACATGCGATAAGTCATGGAACCTTTGAACGTATTCTGTTATCTTTGGACCGTCCATTTTCAAGTGCCAGAACTCGGTCTCCAATCGCTGGATTTCTGCGCGGGAACAGTACTTTTTGCGCATAAGTTCCTTCAGTTCGGTCCAGGTCAGCGCGTAGGCGGCAGCTTCACCAAGTGTCTGTACTTGCAGATTCCACCAAGAGAGGGCTCCATCCAAGAATAGCCCTGAGATATAGGTGACTTGCTGATCCAGTGCGCATTTGCTCATGCGAAGAACAGATTCGGTTTTCTCAGCCCAACGAACAAAGGCGACAGCACCTCCTGTGCCATCAAAGTTTACGGGCTTGCAGTCTAAGAACTGCTTGTAGGTGCACCCTGCACATACGTTATAACATATGAATGGCATTAGCATCCTTGCTAGAGATATCCAATTAGGTCACGGTATGTCTTAATGACTTAGTATTACCGTGAGGTGGATTGTTGTTGCCTTGGTTAATACTTCCGCTCGTTCCTGGCTGGGATGCTGCATACTGTGCTATGGCTGCAGCAATGACTTGTTGAAGTTCTGCCTCATTAGTAGGCATGCGTGTCTCACGTCTCGGCGACATCTTCTAAAAGATGGTTTACGTTGGTCAGGCCATAGTGAAACGTACGTATATATAGTAATAGTAATAGCACATAACATCTCATGTTATCAATACATCACAAATATCAATCACACAACATCCCATGTCATAAAAATATAAATAAGCAATCAAGCGAATCAAATATGGTGAGAATACTGCGATTGCCATATATCGAGACCACATAGTAAGTGTATCAGTACATCCCTGTGTCATACAATCAACTAGGGGCTACATCACCCCTGTCCAAAAACTATATCATGTCAGTGTCAAATACAACATCAAATACATGTCAACAAAAGTCAGGATCATAAAGTAGTCTCCAAAAATGTTGTGCAGTCAAAAGCATTCGCCGTCTTCTCACCAACGTCTACCCAAACAGCACTGATGAGCTCTATACAGATGGTGGTGGAGGAGGGGGAAAGTGGGTGTAAAACAAACGACGTAGCCGGAGCCAGTCCTCCTCCATGGCTCGCTGGGTACGAATGATAGAAGCAACCTGATGCTCTAGTGTAAAGAGACAGGCAGCATAATCTGGAGGTAAGGGTCGAAATGGCTGCAGAGGAGAGTGTGTCCGACCATGACACTGGCATGGTGGCAGCTGAGCTCTCTCAAGCTCCTGGATGCGCTGCGTGTGTGACTCGTGCTGGGCGACAAAAGACATCAAAACGTCCTCAATAGTATACCCCATGTGGAAAGAATGGTAGGGGTCAGTAGGTGGCATAGCAGAGTCTGGTGCCCAAAGGAACGGCTCACTGGTGGGATCAAAAGGTGCCACATGAAATGGAGAAACAGTGGGTGGAACAGATGACATCATGAAGGGGATAGACATCGGTACATGCCCAAAAGGATGGGCTGAAGAACCCTCTCCAGTCCTCGCTGGAGGTACAAACTAGGGAAACTGAAAAGAAAAATCAACATGTCGTGTATCAGGGATCTGAGGGGGAAAAGGTGGAACATCCTCATTAGCAGGTATCCAACCGTGCTGTGCATGCTCATCTGGTGGATCCATGTGTGCCGCGAACAGTGCATGCTCGGGCTCTAGTGGGATGGGATCAGGTGGGGGAGCAACAAAAGGGTGAACAGGTGCAATGTGCTCAACAGGATGGTCAACAGGTATATCGACAACAGGTAGAGGAACAACAAGATCAACAACAACATGATCGCCCTCTATCAAAGGAACATCCACGGGGAGATCATCAGTGGTGGGTCTGCTATAACAGGCTCAATAGGGATGCCAGCATGTACGGGGTCATGCTCAAGTATGGGGTCTAGAGCGGCTGCCTGCTCAGGAGCGACGACAGGCTCGGGATCATCAAAAGCCATCTCGAAGTCAAACTCGGGGTCGATAGGGTCTACTGGGTCAGCTGGATCCTCCATGGGCTGATCCATAGGTATAAACTCGATATCACGATCCGGGTCGTATCCCGGGGGAAAGATAGGATCAGAATCCTCTATGTCATCATGGTCAAACGCAAAACTGGGAATAGGTGCAACAGAGGATGCCTGGTCAGGATCAGAATCATGCGCAAAGTGCTGTGCGCTCAATGTGTGAGAAGGTGCGGATGCCACAGACTCGAAGGAGTCTGGGATAGGAGAATGTGCAGGCGAATCCTCAGCGGGAACGTCAGCGATCATCAGAAGATCATCCGCAGGAAGAAGGGCCTCGCCCTGGATCTCATCCTCAAAGGGCTCCTCCTCAAACAGGTCAACATTGCCGTCAGCCTCGGCGTCAAGAAGGAAATCATATGCTGGATAAACGGCTAAGGGTATAGGAGCCGAAATCTCTACTAGGGGTAGGTACTCAGCGGGAGGGTTATCTGCAGGCTCATCAGCACCATCGGGTAGTGCGAAGGGCTGGAAATCATCCTCGTCAGTACTGGTATAGTCAGATGTGTGCACCTCGTGCTCGGAGGATGTGAGGTCATCAGATACGATAGGTATGGGTCCAGTGGTGTCCGAAGCGCCAGTACCGGCTGAATCCATGAGTCTGTAACATAAACACAAATATGCTCAAATAATCAGTCATACAATCAGATAATCACATAAGTCACCAAGTAAGATATCACATAATTCTCCTAGTCCCACTAGCCTCCCAGTCTCCTAGACTGCTCTATCAACTACCTCGACCTCTCAGATCGAGCCTCGGTCTCCAATACCGAGCCTCAGTCTCCAAACTGAGCCTACTCTTCCTAGTCCAACTAGCCAACTACCTCGATCTCTCAGACCGAGCCTCGGTCTCCAATACCGAGCCTCAGTCTCCAAACTGAGCCTACTCTTCCTAGTCCAACTAGCCAACTACCTCGATCTCTCAGACCGAGCCTCGGCCTCTCAGACCGAGCCTCAGCCTTTCTAGACTGAGCCTATAAATAATAAAATGTGCTCAACATTTGTTTGTAAAAAGTTTTGGATCTGGACTTAAGTGGTATGCAGAAAAATGTTTTCGTGAGAGCCCTAGTGATCATAGTCTAGACTCGAGAAAAAAAATCCTAGTTCGCTATGATCAGAGCTCTGATACCAAGCTGTCACACCCTGGCTTTGCGGAAGCGTGGTTAATTTTGGTGTGACTTCTTAATACCATAGCTTAACCATAACAAAGCTATATGAAATAAAATCATGCAAGATCATCCATTTGATTAAGTTTTAAAAACCAGAGTAACATACCATTGTCTTAGAGACTTACAACATCATAACATAAAACATTGTCTTGAAAAACATAAACATCAACATGAGATAAACGCAGTTTAAGATTTGTGACTTGTCCAGGAAAGAGTCACATTTCCTAAACTGGGATGACCTTGGAACCCTTATGCAGCGGGAAAACATAACATACCGTGCCAGATCTTTAATTTCCTGAAATACATGTAAGTTGAAAAATCAACAATAATGTTGAGCGAGTTCATGTGTAAGTGAGTATGTAAAACACTTGTAAGTATAAAAATTCCCTGGTATGTAGCAGTGTAAGGAAAAGAGATCACCAATGGTTTGCAAGGCCATTAGTATGTGTGAAGTGCCAGTAGGAAGACTCAAACCTAGCAGATTTCGCGTTGGGTACAAAGTCACTCCAAGGTCCGTTCTGTTGGGCCTCTCAGAGGTCCGTTCTGTTGGGCCTAGAGTTGGGCTCGCTACACCCAGATAGATCTACCGCTTACGTCCCTCGGTGTTTCTGCCTACCCACTCACATGATCTAAGTAGTAAACCTCCTTACGCTAACCATACCATGTATAAAGTACTTGTAATCAAAGTAACATGTATTTCACCCCCGTAGTTAAGAAAACTGAAAACAGTTAGAGAAAAGGGGGACATGAACTCACAGTCGGTGCGTCTCTACCAAGTACTCCAAATCAGGCAGCTGTGCGACGACCTACAAGTGCTAATTCTATTAGACGGACGGCCGTGCCTTAGCTTTATAGTTTAAGTCTTTGGGAAATAGTTAGACAACTATTTCGTGTTTACGTTCTGTATATACTTGGTAGTTAATCTCCTTCCCAAGGATGGGGGATTCAATACATGTGTGTTCAAATTAAGTCATTAAGTCTCACTTAATATATATGTATATTTCCAATTCCAAAATATAAGTATTTTTCTCAAAAATATTATATTTTCATTTCACATAATTTTTCTCCAATAATACGTTGTTAAAATACGCGTTCATAAGTATTTCCGTAAGTGCGTAAGTTACGTTTTAACAATCGAGTGGTAATATAATTACCGGTGTAACTTATATATTTATGGTGAAAGCGTTCGTATTATTTTGGATTCGCTATCGTTTGTAAATATTATTTTTACTCTAAAAATAATATCTATGTGTTTTCACAAAATAATCATAAACAGTGTGTGAAAATATATATTTATCACGTTTAAATTTTGTGAAAATCCCACCTCCGAATATTTAGTAAATAAAGTCATGGCGAAATTTATATTTCGAAAACATGTCAAAAATATTTCTAACACTTGTAGTGTAAATAGTTCTAAGTGTTAGGTTTTTAGAAAAATTTCGCCAGAGTTTCCTCTGTAACTGGAGGTGGCCACGCTTTCAAGCGTATCATTTTCTTTATCAAATCAACTCCACAATTTTCTTTATTTGATCAGAACAACTTTTCTCGCAACAACTAATCAACATATGTGTAACTTGCCAAAAATTACATGAACTTGTAGTTTTCCCAAAACTGTGGTGTAAATCCCCTTAAATTTAGTAGATCTTTATATAAGGTAATTTGATCTTGTAAAAACCTCGTTTTTAGAGAAAATCCATCTTTACAACTTCCTGTCATCTTTTTACAAAAGCTGTTATTTTGTCGGATCTTTTCATTTCACAAGTGTTTACACACTTGTGGTTTATAAAAATCATGCTTGTTAGTGTAAGATCCATCTTTTAAAATACATGATTTCTTTAATACGTGGTTCTTTGAAAATACCACCTGCAGATGCGTAGATATGCTAGTTTTAAACACCATTTCACAAGTAAAACTCTTTTACACAAGTTCATGATTCGCGTGTGGTAGAGTTTCACCTTTTAACCCTTGTATTATTCAAAACAAGCTTATGTTAAGATTCATGATCTTACCAAACCGGGTTAAACGATGATCCGAGCTACCACATCATAGATCGGGCCTAAATAATCATACATTTCGAATACTACATCATTTACACAACTCATGTGCTATTAACCACCATTATTAGTGTTTTAAGTAGACTTTAAAGCATCATCTTGCATGTTAACGAGTTTTAACCGATAAAAATCCTTTTAACCACTTTAGAATAGTTCAAGAACGAGTTTTAAGCATTATACCTCTAGCTCGAGGCTAGGGAAGAATCTATGCGCAAAAGAGGTGGATAAAAGCTAAGTAGAGAGGTCCTTCGCGTTCCTCTTGCTCCAAGACTCCTTGTATACGACCCTTGATGCTTGTATGATGATGGAATGTGAAGATCAAAATCGAATGATGGCTGGTTGTGGATGTGTGTGTTCGGCCGTGAGCCAAAGAGAGGGAAAAGAGAGAGAGTTTGGTGAGTTGTGGTGAGAAAGAATGATGTGTTTAGTGTTAATCTTATAGACAAAACTTAGGCTAATTACCCAATGGATCTTGTGTCTTAGAGATATTAAACATGAGTGATTTTAATAATCAAAATGGTACAAGTGTGTCCCCCTACATGGGGACGGTTATAAAGAGGGGGGGGGGGTTTAGTTCGATTCTAACCATTAGTTGGTTGCTTAGTTAGGTTAACTAAGTTAAGTTTAGAGATTAACTTGGTTAGTTGTGTGTCACGCGTTACAAAGGGTGTTAGGGTAATCAGGGACCCTAACTGGCTCAGAAAAAGATAAATAATGAAAATAACAATATTTTCATGTTTCGGGTATAGTCCGGTTGTTTGGTTGGATAGTAATTCGTTAAAGTGCTTAACAAAGCTTTAAAGTGTCGTTAATACCCTTTTAGTGACACAACTCATTTCTGACATTTTGGAAAGTGTCTAGTAATATTTTTCTCATGTTTTGGCACTTTATTAGTTAGCTAAAAGCTGAATTATTATGTAAAGTGCTGAGTTTTGTACTTTAGAGTACGTTTTAGGCACATCCAGTCATTGTGACTTATTCCTAGAGACGCAGTTCTACAACCCTTGTATTCCTACACTCACCATTAGTGTAGCAATTATCTCAGGCTCTTACAGGCCTTAGAGGCAGTGTCTGCCTGATGCTGGCTTTATCAGCATGTTCAATAGGTTATCCGCTATTGTGCTACTGTGCTTTTTGTGCATCATGTTTGTCACTAAGGTTCAGTATGTAAATAATGTAGTGACGATAAGTAAAGTATGATGCAAGTAAGTACATGTATCAGATATCAAGTAGCAGTTCATCAGCTAGTTCAAACAGGCACAGTAATTAAGCAGTAATTAATCATTAATTAAGTCGTACGGATACCTGGTTTGGTGAGGGTTGTCACACTTACCAACGCTATACTACGCTCACGATGGGTGCACTTGCCCATATGTGTGTTTAGTGTTAGTAAAATATCGTGTTTTATAAATTTAAAACTTGGCTAAAATAAGTGTTAAAGGGGCTTAAAATATACACCTAATATATATAACACTTCAACGCACATCAAGTTTTTGGCGCCGTTGCCGGGGACACAAGGATTTTAAGAAAGTTATGAATCAACGGCCTAATCATTTTTTTCCTTTTTTAATATTTTTTTTTAGGATTTTCTTAGTTTTTCAGCTTCTACAGAGCTCAGCACGGGCCGTGCCCGCTGAACACGCCCCCGTGCTAAATCATTGGAACTGGCAATCCTGTTTTGAGTCAGACAGTAAGCTGAACACGGGGCCGTGCCCACTCAACACGCCCCCGTGCCCAAGTTTCAGTTACTGAAAACAGAACCGTTAGATCCCGGCGGTTGGTAATTTCTGACATAAACATGAGTGATAGTAATTGTTTTTACTTTCGGCACTCTTATGGTACGTGGTGTCAACTATGTGGAGGCGAACATGAAGAATTAAAATGTTACTTTCTAAATTATAGGCCCCACTACATAGACCCACCAATTCCTTATAACCTTAAGAGGGGCGAAAGTAAAAATAAGCACTATTTCTCCCTCGAGTGCGCCCAGCCAGATATTCTAGGAGGAATGCTCCTTGACGAGTTATTTCAACTAGAAGAGCTAGTTCTGAATTGGTTAGAAGAGCTTGGGAAGGACTTTATTGATCCATCCCAAGACGATAACCATGAAGAAATGTTGGAACCGCATTCCGACGACCTCGTTGCTCCCGAAAATACCTTCATACCTAGCAAAGACGTGGACGATAGTCGTCCCTGTGCCGATTGTGCCGTGAAGGACTCGACATCGACTTCGTTCGGTGCATACATAGACCTGAGCGATTCGGCATACACCTTCTTTAACAAGAGCCCGGGAAAGGGTTGGACTTGTCCACCTAGAATGAAAATAGGAATTACCCTCACCGACAATCTCTTGCGTTCTCGCCTTAGTCTAGGACAATTAAGGTATCTTAGGCACTTTGGGGTTGTTCCAACCAATCAGGAACCACCCGATTTCGACGAGATCCTTAGAACTAGACAACTTCATAAAACAGTCCCTCGACACGGGGCCGTGTCCAGTCAACACGCCCCCGTGTCCACCAAAAGATTCTCTTCTGATCAGTACGTCAGAATACGGACAAACTGTGTCAGAACTCCACCTGCACACGGGGCCGTGTCCAATGGACACGGGGCCGTGTCCAGGATGCTGTCGTTTTCTATAAATGCAGCCAAGAATTCTGCACATTTGGACCAACTTGGGACAGAGATTTGAAGGAATCTTCTCTCAACTATCCTAGGTAAGTCTAAAAGAAGGTTCCAACAACCCATCTTGTCCTTTCCTCTTTTAGCCATTTCCTTCTTCTCCATCTTTCTCCAAGAACTACCATTAAAAGTTTGAATTCTTCAAACTTTGTGGTAAGGATTAATGGGTTTTGTTCAAGGAATCTTGGTAAAAACATGTTATGTAACATTGTTTTAAGTTATTAATGACTAAAAAGACCCCACAAGTTCAGAAAATAACTTAAAAATCCAAGTTTCCTTGCTCCAAAATTCTGCAGAAAGATGAACACGGGGCCGTGCTCAATGAGCACGGGGCCGTGTCCGGTCACTGTTTCATTAAATAAACTATTTTCAGTTTATTTTTCGTAGGATGTCGAGTGAAAACAGCGAAACATCTTCTGTGCATTCGTCAAACAGCCGAAGAGGAAGGAGGCCCTCCATTGAAGCTACACTTGTGCACTATGTGGTAGCATTAAGGGAGGCTCTCGACGAAATGACATCAGTAGAGGAGGTCCTAATCGACCGTATTAACGATCTTACGGTGGGACTCGAAAGCAGCTTCCAAGAAATTAACCTCTTGCACCAGAGGTTAAATATTCTTGTAGCACCCCCAATGGAACCAGTCCTCCCTCAACAGGATTGGAACCTGGCACTCGGAATTAACAACCCTACCGGATGGGAAGATTTGCCAGCGGAACCTCCCATGGAGCACCAACAAGAGATCCCGGTGGAAATCGAAACTCCTCAAACCAATGCCAATGAGCCTTCTTTTCTCCTTCCAAGGGAGGTGGAGGAGTGGCTCGCCGACATGTGAGGAGAACCGCACCCGGAAGAAGGAGTTCTAGAAGGCCTTGTCTAACCAAGATTAGTAGTCTCTTGGAAATTTTGCTAATTAAAATAAAATAGAGGCTAGAACTCCATGATTTAATATTTCTCGGTTTTATCTAGTTTAATTTAATATTAGGACTATGTAAGTTATCTCTATGATGCAATGAAATGATGGTTTTTAAAAGTTTGGATGGTTCATAAGGAATAAAACACACTCATGGTGGTAAGGGATAAAAAGGGGAATGAGAAAAATGACTTCATGCACAAGAACAAGGCAACCCGACAATTTTCTCCATTACAGAAGGTTCAACACGGGCCGTGTCCAACCAACACGCCCCCGTGTTGAACCCCCTGCAGAAAACTGCCCAGTTCAGGTAACTGGACACGGGCCGTGTTCACCCAACACGCCCCCGTGTCCAGGCTTCTGTTTCTCTTGATTTAATTTTGTTACTGGCACTTGAACACGGGGCCGTGCCCGGACAACACGGGGCCGTGTTCAGCGCCCAGTAACACAAAATTTTTGCTTTTTAACACCATTTTACACATCTAATCAACCTAAAAATTTATTTTTGGGACACATTGAGGACAATGTGTAATTTAAGTGTGGGGGGGATGCTAAAACCTTGAAATTTTGCAAGTCCTAAATACAAGCCTTACACAAAACTCTATTGGAACCGCTAATCACCCCAAATTTTTTTACAAATTTACAACCGATAGCGTAGTGATAAAAAGAACCAACATAAGAAAATTATGAAAAGGCATGGCAAACTTAGTT
Source organism: Helianthus tuberosus (assembly GCA_030545235.1). Classification (NCBI taxonomy): domain Eukaryota; kingdom Viridiplantae; phylum Streptophyta; class Magnoliopsida; order Asterales; family Asteraceae; genus Helianthus; species Helianthus tuberosus. The sequence goes on from CM060392.1 coordinate 32,816,720, forward strand.
AAAATTTGATTATATATACTTGATCACATAAAAACCCATTCCCACAAAAGTGAGTTTTTGAGCCTTTATTGAGCATACAAATTTACATCTTTAAACTAAATGCTCATTTTTCGTTTCTTGTGTGAATAGCCGCTTGGTTCTTATGACTCTAGAACTTGCCATGACGATACATTCCCGGTCCTTATCAACTTAAACCCGAGTAAGTAAATGATGGAGGCATTAGGACTAACCCTTTTTTATTTCTACACCATTATTTTTCTTTTTCTTTTACCACCTACCCAAAAATCCCCCTAGTTAGCCCCTTTGAGCCTAAACCTTTTCATTTCATCACCCAAACCAAAAAACCCTTTTACCCACAAAAACCTTTTTATTTTTAACCCTTTGTTTTAGTAACAAGTTCGGTTTTTCGTATGATCAAAAAAACAAAAAAAAAAATGTGTTGATGATGAAGCAAAAAGAAAATAAACAAACAAGTTCATCAAAAATAACTTTGTTTGAATAAAAGCTTCATCAAAATAAAAAAATACAAAAATAGAAAGTCCTACGAAAACCGACACTTGTTACGCTTTTTCACCCTTTTTCTACTAACCACTAACCCAACCACCTACCTTTAACCCAAGCCTAACCCTTAACCCACAAAGTCCTCTTGATATTTACAAAGGTGTAAAAGTTAAAAAGGAGGAGGATTGATTGTTTGGCAAGCCTATGGTAGGAATAAGTTTCATGCCGCTCTCGAGTGATTCACTAAAAATACACCTTCGGCCGAGTGTGAGTGATTTCTCCCGTGAGGTATGTGAACTTGTATATAAATGGAATTTTAAAAAGGCATGTTATGCCCAAATAAGTAATTTCTCCTATGAAATGTTCTAAATAAATCATTACGAATAGGATTGTAAATAGATAAAAAAATAAAACCCAAAAAGATCTTGGATATCCCGACACTCTACGACAAGCCCAAAACCTTCTCTTCTACCCATTCCATTTGGGAGTGTAAGCCACATATTAAAGAGTTTTGCTTGAGGACAAGCAAAAGTTCAAGTGTGGGGGTATTTGATGTGTGTAAAATGCAACATATAAATTACATCAAATGAGGCATAAAACTAACCCTTTTTAAGTACTAATGTTGGAAAAAGAGTGTTTTTGTCTTCCTTTTGTATTTTCAGGATTAAATGAGCTCAAATTCACAAAAGAAGCAAAAAGACAGCTAAATCTAACATAAATACAAGGAAAGGAACATAAGTGGACTGCCCGACCCCTCAACGGCATCTTCCCAAGCAAAATAGAGAAGGCAGAAGACTGAACACGGGCCGTGCTCAGCCAGCACGGGGCCGTGCCCAAGAAGCAGCAGAAAAGACAAACCTATAGAAGCTTCTATTGCCCACCACGGGCCGTGTCCAGCGAACACGGGGGCGTGTCGAAAGTACTGCAGGCGCATTAATTGTAATTGCGAATTACAATTAATGAAGAGAGAGAGTGTCAGACAGGCACGGGGCCGTGCCCAGCGGACACGGGGCCGTGCCCAGCCTTCTGTTCAGCCTATAAATAGGAGTGCTTGGTTTCATTTCAACTCATCCCTTGGCACACCACCTCTCTCACACTTCATCCACCACCCACCACCATCACAACACCATCATCCACCACCATCATCCATTGTCCATCGTAGAGTGTGTGAGTCGTCTCGGGATCCAAGATTGATCGTAAGAGTTCTTGACAATCAAGGCCATGTTTGCCTAAGTCTCTTACATCACTTGGTGAAGACAAAGTGTCTAGTATAATACTTTTTATTTCTAATCTTTTGCACTTTTTATTTGGTTTTGTATTAATGACTTTAATAACTAGTTACTTATGTTGAAGGTGATCTTTCCTTATCGTTTGTCCGTGGTGTCTTGGCATTATTTTACTGTCTATATAAAATAAAGGATTTTCACCATTCATATCTCCACGGTCTATATGGAGGTATGTTGGCTACCTGGTCGGGGGTTAAGGGAACGGTTTGGTAAAGGTCTTGCCATTGTTCAGCGTTTAGAGGTCCTGCAATGGACCTGGGTCAAATTTAGTAGGACCTCCTTCAATACTTCACGGTATTGGATGGCGGGGGTCCAAACTCTTTGATCCCCTCATAAGTTAACTACTATTAATACTATAACCCGGCTATTTAGGACTGTATCCCTGCTGACTCAGACTACTTAGCCGAGGGTAACGTCACCGCCAAAAGCGGGGCCTACCATAATACTGCATTAATAACTTAATTCATTATCTTCCAATAATCCACCCTTTTAAGATTGTATCCTTGCTGACTCAAACTACTGGGGTGAGGGTAACGTCACCTTCAAAAGAGGGGCCTACTACAATAACTAAGATAATCTCTTAATTATGTGCAAAAGTGCGGAAATAATCAAAGGTTATACTAGATACGAGTCGGAACCAAGTGATTCATCTTGTCTATCTGTTTTTTCTTTTTATTTTCAGCATTTTAGTTAGTTTTTATTTTTTCTTAGCTTAAAACATTTTTCTAAACTTTTGATTTTGATTAGACGTTGAGGATAAACCGGTACTAAAAGCTCTTGTGTCCTTGGACGACCTCGGTATCTTACCAACGCTATACTACGCTCACGATGGGTGCACTTGCCCATATGTGTGTTTAGTGTTAGTAAAATATCGTGTTTTATAAATTTAAAACTTGGCTAAAATAAGTGTTAAAGGGGCTTAAAATATACATCTAATATATATAACACTTCAACGCACATCATGTATCAAGACCCATTTCATTTTAGATTTCAAGTTTGTGAAAATTCCAAGATTCAAGAGAAACTTCAAATCATCAAGAACAACCAAGAATCAAGAATATGATTTTAAACATAAATGTTATACCTTCAAGATTCAAGTAAGTTGTTGGATGAGGTTTTGATGATATGGAGCTTGAAATCACTTGAAAGCACCTTGGAAACTCCTTTGGATCTTCACACCAACTTGAAATATGCTTGAAATGAAGTTGAATCTTGATGAACAAAGTTGCAAAGGATGAAAGTGGTGATGGTGATGTTGTGGACGGTTGGGAGGAGAGAGGAGAGAAGGATTGTGTGATTTTATGAAAGATATGAAGATATATGTTGAGATTTTGCAAGATTTAAGAAGAAGGCATGCACATACACTTGTCCACACAAGGATCAAATAAGATATTTGCAAGATCTAGCAAAAATTTGGTGGGGCCACACATATATTGTAACCGTGAAAATGGAAGAGGGGGGGGGGGGGTTGAGTGTAAGTTTGTTTGGTAAATTAGATAAAAACAGGTGTTTAACTGGGTACCGGGTATTTTATCTAGCATTTAAATCCTGGTTTATGGCGTTCTAAATTATTTTTATTATTCTATAAAAATAAACTTGCCAAAATATTACTGAAATAAAATTTCAGTTGCCGAAACTGGCTGCGTTGTCCGTGTTTTGCAGTATAAGCACTGTGTTACGAAGTAACACGCGGTACGCGCTTACACTTGAAAAATAACGTTTTTAAGCGTTTTAATTTATTTTTCAACACGAACCTGATTAAAATAAAATTTTAATCATAACAGAATATTTTTGGGATTTAAATATTATCCGGGCGGTCACCAACGTTCGTTTCGCAGTTTTGACGTAATTAGTTCTTTAGTTCAAATAAACATGTTTTCGCCATACCGAATCCTTCGAAACTTATTTCTAAGTTATGTAAAGGATATTTAGGGTATGTTTGGCTTATGTCACAGTTCCGGAGTGTACGTCGCGTTAAACTGATTGCGTTTACGCACCAGTTTGTGTATAACCTTCCAGAAAGCAATTTAAAGCTTGAAATCGGAATCGAATCAAATTGTGTAATCATTAAACACAATAACACATATAATAACACCAAAGCACATTGTTTTATTGATAATCAACATTGTTTTACATTATACGATGATTACAGAACACAGTTGTCACAAATACATCGTATGGTGTCTTGAATTGAATAAGCGTAATGAACAAGTTTAAACAATTGAACTGTGTTTTGGCGCAAGCCGACAATAAATACATGTATCGACGAGAAAACTTTCGGCATGGTCACAACGAAAAACCATGTATGTATCTTGAAAAGAAAAGAAATTTCAAGAAAATGTGCTGACTTGATAACAAAGGAGGCAACAATTACAATAATGCGGGTCATTCGAATCACAATTCAATAATTAGGTTTAGCGAAATAATATTTGAACTTCGATGAAACGCTTATTCGAAATGAAACCAAATGCGTAACAAACGATGCATGCGTAACATATGAGTTTTCAAGAAACGAAGCAAACGAGTGTTCGCTATAATGAAAGAAGTTGTCGTGATACTACGACCATTAAGAGGAGTAGGGATGTAAAAATCTACTCATTAGATGCAAAAGTCGGAATTTCAACAAAGGAAATTTAAGGACTTTACCCGGGGTTTCATGGGATGACCGGTTGTTAGGTGACATTACCTTGGAATATAAAAAAAAATGGTAGTTGCGTGGTACCATTAACCACTGGAGTATTCCAACTCCACAGGCTAGCACACCACATAGCCGCCTGGCGGTGAGTCCCCCAGCCGAGTGGACATCAGGCACGCTTTTTATTACGCAAACGACCGGAGTCGAACCTGAGTCCCCACGGTATTTGCGGGGTGTGGTGGCCACTGGGCTGACACCCAGTGGTTTTACCATGGAATATCGAACATAGCATAATTGTTGTTAATGAGAAAGGGGGATACCAAGACATGCGTCTTTTCCCTAACGTGACTCGTGTCGTTGCAGGACCACGTGCCAAACCGCCGCTTCCTGATCGATAGTTTTCGTGCTGACAGGATTAGCATCATCGCTGAAATGCTCCATAGTGTCTTATCGGTGACTTTCACCTCGAAAGTCGTATGTGACGTACTTCAACCTCCGTTGATGTATAGCTTAAGTTTCACGTATACCTGTGCATTAGCATTTCGTTCCGCGTAGAATGTGTTGTACTCCGACATCTGTTGACGTAAAATTTGAGTTCCATGTATTCTCGTGCACTAGCATTTCATTATGCGTAGGCTGCCTTCTCGGGAAGTTAAAATATCATAGACAATATGGATAATAGTGTGTGCCCGAGTTAATATTCGCGGTTCCTACGTGATGACCTTTAATGAACTTCAACATAAGTTTTCCAAAGGTCCTAAATGCATGTTCCCTAAACTCTCAGAGTTTTGTGTACTGTATGCAATTGTTTTATGCACCGTGTGTAAAACACCACAATAGCGTATGTTTGAAAACAAAATCTTGACTGTTTGTTTTTCGGCAATGGTTGGAGACCATATTCGAGTACTAGGCGTTCTGTATGTATTCAAAGTCAAAATAGTCTAAGTCCCCAGAGGAAAGTGAGGTTAGAGCCTAGGTATCGCTACAGAAACCTAATTCGCTGTAACCTATAGCTCTGATACCAATCTGTCACAACCCGGAAATATCAGAGCTGGCGTGACTGGACTGGTATCTTCATTGCACAGTGGAAACAAATAAGCTAAGACTTCTAGAAATTGAACGCCTGCTAGGTACTCGAATTCCCATGGGTTCTCCTATTCCAACAGTTCCATAGTTTTGAAAATTTAACCTGAGAAAGAAACATGCGAAAAATCAACATAAAGTTGAGCGAGTTCATAGTTTGTTTGTAAAAGATTTGAAATAAATCTTTTGAATAACCGGTTTGTGAAATATTATTGAGAAAACGAATTTAAAAATCATTTTCTTGTCAAGTTATATGGAAACTTTGTATTTGTAACGCATTATGTTCGTAGAACCATGTATTTGTAAAGTTCGTATAACCGTCAATGCCCACCCTGACTTTGACTTCATGCCCGCATAATCCTATGCTTTGAATTTGTATAAAACATGGTATGTAATTTGAAAACCCCGGTATGAAAGCAAACAAGGAACAGATCAATTAATGTGTAGCTAATACATTAACATGTGTACAACGGCGGAGGAAGGCTCAAACCTAGCAGATTTTGTACCGGGCTTCCGGCTGGAAGAAATAGTCACCACATGGTCCAACCCGCGGACTCATGGGTGGGGCTCGCAACACCCAAATAGATCTATCACTCATGTCCCTCGGTCCTAACACGAGGATTAATGGTCTTAAGAGTGCGCCTACCCATTCCCATGATCTAACAGTATTTTCCTTAGCTAACCATACCATTCGTAATTGTCTATAAACATTTAGTAACATAAACTCACTGGGTGTCCCGTTCTTCAAACACAGACCAACCCAGTCCCATTATTACAACTAGGACGATCTCATCCCTGGTCATGAAAATCATTCACATTTCGATAATACGCATTTGTTTTGTAAAACCGGTATATTTAGTATGATTCATTCGTAAACCATTTGAGTTCCTTGAAATCCATTCGTAACAAGATTTAAAAATATGAGTTTTCGTTCATTCAAAAACCTCGTATGTTCTTGCCAAACGTGCTTTGTCTAAAATATGCAATCTTTGTTCATCAAAAACTTTGTATGTTTCTGCAAAACGTGCATGTCTTTCCACTCCGAAAACATTTATAAAAATGTAAAACCGTAAAAAGTGGGGGTTATGAACTCACCTGAATTGTCGTGTGCAAAGTTAGTTAATTACGACTTCGCGATGTCGTTCCCAAGACGAGACTCGCTAGCGTGCATTCTACAATATTCCTAACACAGAATATTTTATAAGTTTCTAAATAAACACAGTAACTAAACTACGTGTCACCGAGCTCTACCGAATCGTTAACCGAACGATTCGACGATATTTATTAACTTGAAGGAAACGAGGAAGCTGTATTTGTTAAGTTTCGTCTAATGTCGGTAATAGTTCACTAAATCTTTGAAAAACACTTAGTTTTCGTGAGATTTAAAATATATAAATATTTATATAAAAAATATATAAATATTTCGGTAGCATCTCGTTAGTCGTCTTGAGAAGTCGTTGTGTATGTAACAAATATTTGTATGAAAGTAATATATAATAAACTTGTATTATATATATTGCGTCTTGTATATATTTTCCAAAATATACGTATATGCCGTTTCGGCGTTTGAAATAAATATAAAAAGTTATATTTATTTTACAAAAGTATCATCGAGTTGTTTGTGTTTGAAAATAAATATATAATTATATTTATATTTATTTTTTATAAATGAATACGAGTCGCTTGATGTTTGAAGTAAACATAAAACTATGTTTATTTTTATAAAATAATTCGTAATTGTTTGATACTTGAAATAAGCGTATAAACCATGTCTATTTTATAAAAACGAATTCGTGTTGTTTGATACTTGGAATAAATATAAAAACTATATTTATTTTATAAAACGAAGGCATGTTTGGCGTTTGAAACAATATAAATAATTATATTGATTTTATAAAGGATTTGTCGAATTTCCAAAGTTTAAAATAAATACAATAACTATATTTATTTGTTGTAAATAATTCCGAATCGTCGTTTTGTTTAAAACAATCATGATAAACACATTTGTCTCGTAGTTTAAATTCGAATAGGTAAAGTTCGGTTTATTATATAAAATACATTTTGTTTTCGGATTTTTCTCGAAAAAAAAAACGGGCAGAGTTTCCTCTGTTTTTGGACGGCCCCGACAATTCACACCCCCGCCATCCAATACCACTGGGTATTGAAGGAGGTCCTACTAAGCTTGACCTATGTCCTTGCAGGATCTATACACTGAACATGGCAAGAATCTTACCAAACCATTCCCTTAACCCCGACCAGGTAGCCAACATATCTCTATATAGACCGTAGAGATATGAATGGTGTAAATCTTTTATTTTATATAGACAGTAAAATAACGCCAAGACACCATGGACAAATGATAAGGAAGTTTCACCTTCAACATAAGAAACTAGTTATTAAAGTCATTAATACAAAACCAAATAAAAAGTGCGAAAAGATTAAAAAAAACAAAAGTATTACACTAAATGCTTGTCTTCACCAAGTGATGTAAGAGACTTAGGCAAACATGGCACTTTGATTGTCAAGAGCTCTTACTATCAATCTTGGATCCCGAGACTACTACACACACTCTATGATGGATGATGGATAATGGTGGTGGATGTGGGTTGTGATGGTGGTGGAGGGTGGGTGAAGTGTGAGAGAGGTGATTTGCCAAGGGATGACTTTGAAATGAACCAAGCACCTCTATTTATAGCATGCACAGAACCCGGACACGGCCCCGTGTCCATCCACTTTCTCTTTCTTCATTAATTGCAGTTTGTCTGCATTAGTTGACCACGCCCCCGTGTCCGCTGGGCACGGCCCCGTGTGCAGAAGCGTATCTGTACTATCAAGATTTGCTTGGATTCTGCAAATATTAGCGTTGACCACGGCCGTGTGGAGCTGGGCACGCCCTCGTGTCGGGAGATAGAAGCTTCTACTCTTTTGTCTTTTCTGCAGACTCTTGGGCACGCCCCCGTGTCCGCTGGGCACGGGTCGTGTTCAGCCTTCTGATGTCTTGTTTTTGCTTCGGAAGATGTTGTCGAGTGGTCGGGCACGCCACGTTTATTCCTTTTCTTTTATTTGTGTTAGATTTAGCTGTATTTTTGCTTCTTTTGTTCATTTGAGCTCATTTAATCCTGAAAATACAAAAGGAAAACAAAAGCACACTTTTCCAACATTAGTACTAAAAAAGGTTAGTTTTATGCCTCATTTGATGTAATTTATATGTTGCATTTTACACACATCAATCCCTCTCGAGTCTCATGGTGTAAACAAGTTTAAAAACAAGTGATTAATCAAGAAATAGTTACCATCCCACTAACCACAGATTCATTATCCAAGATAATCAAACATAATCAAGAACTCAACATCAATGAAACATTCATTATATAATCATGAAGATTCAAACATGAAAAAGTACTAAAGATTTATATTAATAAGATTACAACATAAAGATTATTCAAGAAACAAGTTCATTAATACTATTACATAACTAACATCAGCTCAATACTTGAATAATGATCAGAATACATGTTTAAGAACAAGGAATCAAACCATAAACAAGCAAGGAATTGATGGGTTGGATCGGTTATGCTTCCACTCGATCTTGACGCTTCAAATGGGTCTGATCAGGACTGCTTCGTAACCCAGAAATCGCCCAGAAACATGGAGAAAAACCCAACATTTTGATCGATAGCGAATGCTGCTATTTATAGGCAATTTTCAGTTTGGCACGGCCGTGCCATTGTATCGTACGGCTGTGCGGCAGGTCTTGTCGGGTGACGTCATTTCTCTGATTCGGGGTCAGACAAGTGGACTAGTGGACAAGTTGCTTGGGTCACCAGATCGGCACGGTCATGCCGTTGATCGCACGGTAGTGCGAGGTCATCAGAATGTTGATCAGAAATCTTGGTCTGGCTGGTGCACGGTCATGCGGCGGGTCGCACGGTAGTGCGGCCCGGGAAAACATCGGCACCATCAGCCGCACTGGCAGTGCTTCTGAGGTCGGACAACTCGCACGGTAGTGCGATCAGGTCGCACGGTAGTGCGACACCTGGCAATCATCAGAATTTTGCTATTTTTATTATAAATGCATCAGAATTTGCCCGTTTTCATCATCTTTGTCTTTTGTACTTCGTTTAAGACCTGAAAATATAAAAGTACCAGATTTGGTACCTAAACGTCGCGATTTCGGTCAAAAACGCTTAAAACGGAAGTGTTTTGGGGGATAAAAACATGTATAATTTAACGTATATCAAATTCCCAGTTGAAAGTCAAGCAGTTTAACTTCTGATTTGACTTGCGAATCTGACCCGTTTGGTCAACCTTAGGCAATCAAGCCCAACTATGTGGCCATAATAATATAAAGAATAATCCTCTGAGATTATACTTTGTGGTCATTTCGTTTGATGGGTCAAATGACGAGTCAACTATATATATTATAAAAAAATCAAAAATACCCTTTTGACATAAATGGTTTTAACCCTATATGGTCTATGTTCTAACTAAAAGAACTGATCATATAACATCATAAAACTTGTTTGACATGCGAAACTCGTCATAGGACTCATTCGACTATCTGGACCCATATTTACGCTAACGACCCGTTAAAATGGCGTAAACCATTTTAACAAGTCGTAACGGGTCAAGACACTTGAAACACTTTCCAATCAGAATGTAATGTTTTATAAATCATATTAAACGAGTTCCTTCGATCGTTTGATTATAAACCACATTCTATCTGATCTTCCATTTAAGCCACGATTTACACTAACCATACAATCATGGTCACGCCTACATAGTTCGGTATGAAGACTTGATCATACTTTGTCCTACCATTGAGAAGTATATCGAGGGTTTACCTGACCAAATACAATATATTGTTATGGTAGCAAGCCAACTACTATTCGGGAGGCTATCAAACTAGATGCAACCCTAACTGACTCTCAAGTGAAGAAAAGAAAGCTCTTCCGCAAGGGTAAGGCTTCTAGGATTTTTGCTGTTGTTGCACCAACCAATCAAGTTGCTCCCAACCAACTAGCTTAACCCCATACTAGGAAACCATATGATGGTACTGCACTTTTGTGCAACCGATGCCATGGTCACCATCAAAACTATTTACCTTGTCGTCAATGTACTTTTGGTGAGCGACTCAGTCATTTGGCCAATATTTGCCATTCTGTTCCAAATCAAGTTGTCCCAAATCCTGTTAAACCTCAAGCAAATCCTGCTCATCCTCATTTTCGACCTGGGTCTTGTTACAATTATGGCGAAATGGGTCACTATAAAATCAATTGTCCAAATCTTGTTAATTACAATCTAGCTTGAGGACATGCATTTAACATCAATGCTAATGAGGTGCGTGCCAATAACGATGTGGTTAACGGTATGTTCCTTGTTAATAATCAACCCGCTTCTGTTCTTTTTTATTTGGGTACCGATAAACATTTTGTATCCTTAGCTTTTGAACCTTTTCTTTTGATACCTCGAACTAAGTTAGGAAAACATTTAAAGGTAGAAATAGCTAGTGGTGAACCTCTTGTACTCGATTCAATTATTTGCTATTGCCAACTAAACCTCAATAACCATCTTTTTCCCATCGACCTCACGCCTATGTAACTTGGGAGTTTTGACATCATAGTAGGCATGGACTGGTTAACCAAACACCATGCAGAAGTTATCTATTTCGATAAAATTGTTTGCGTGCCTTTTCCATCTAGCGAAGTCGTAGAAGTTAATGGAGAGAAACCTTCTAAGGGACTCAAACTTATGACTTGTACCCAAGCTCAGAGATACCTACAAAAGATATATGTAGCCTTCTTGGCACATATCGTAGCGGAGAAAGGCAAGGGCAAGAATATCAAAGACATCCCCATTGTTCGAGATTTTTCCGAAGTGTTTCCTGAAGAACTACTTGGCTTACCTCCGGTACGTGAAGTGGAATTTCGCATTGATCTTGTACCTGGTGCTAACCCAATTGCCAAATACCTTTACCATCTTACACCGTCTGAGATGCAAGATTTAGCGAAACAACTCCAAGAACTATCGAACAAAGGTTTCATTCGTCTGATATTTTCACCTTGGGGAGCTCCAGTGTTATTTTTGATAAAGAAGGACTGATGATTTCGCATGTGCATCGATTATCATGAGCTTAACAAACTCACGATTAAAAAATGATATCCCCTACCTCGTATTGATGATCTTTTTGATCAACTACAAGGTGTTACCTATTTTTCAAAGATTGACCTCTGTTTTGGGTATCGTCAACATTGTGTACTCGAAGAAGATATTCCAACTTTTTTTACCCGATAAGGCCATTATGAGTTCACTATCATGCCTTTTGGCTTGACAAATGCTCCTGCCATTTTCATGGACTGATTGAACAGGGTTTGTAAACTTTATTTGGATAAATTCATCATTGTTTTCATCGACGACATCTTGATTTATTCAGGAACTCAAATGGACCACGAACATCACCTCCGTTTTGTCACACCTTGCAAAATCAGAGTTAGCGTGATCTTACTGGTATCTTCATTGCATAACAGAAGTATAAAATGCTAATAATTCTAGATAGTTGAACGCCCACTAAGTACTCGAACCACAATAGGTTCTCCTATACCAACCGTGCCATAAATTGAATGTGTAACCTGAGAAAGAACATGAGAAAAATCAACATAAAGTTGGCGAGTTCATAGTTTGTTTGAAAAGTATTTGGAATAAATCTTTTTGAAAACAAGTTTAAATAATGTAGAGAAAACGTAATAAAATCATTTTCCTCAGCATGTTGAAAACTTTGTACTTGTTTCAGGTTTAAATAATGACTCGCCAGTATTTCCCCGCTGATAAAACCTTTTTAAACATGTTTCAGGTGATTTACTGTGAACCAAGGAAAACGTGCCAAGTAGCACTAAAGCTTGAAGAGGTGGCTCAGTAAAATAAATAAACATGTTTTGTAAAACAAGGGATTTCCTAGAAAAATTCCCTTTATTGTAAATTATGGGTGTTATCCCCAAATTGTGAAATAAAATAATTGGGCATTTCAATTTAAAAGATCCTGTCAACATTTCCGCTGCCAAATTAAATAATAAATACCATGGGTTTCTATCCCGCGGCTTCTGGACCGGGTCACACCGGGCTGGGGACCGTGACAGAAAAAGGTGGTATCAGAGCCACTGATTTAAGCAAATTAAGTATTTAGAAATACTTAATTTTCTGATTGCCATTCTGTGAATTTAAGTTGATAAATGAAATTTTAACTTAGAATTGTGTGTGTGTTTCTTCATGTGTGCTAACAGCATGAATGAACTATCGGAGGCACTCCGAAACTTTACCATCCATAGCACTGATATGGATACCACCGGCACCGTAACTGGCTATCAAGCTGATACTGAAGAGCCAATAGTATTCCAGGCACAGCCGCAAGAGAAACCAAAGCGGAAAAAGAGGAGGAGAATCTTGGACTGGAAATGTGGGCGTAGGAAGAACCAGCTGCATAGAAGGTTAAAAAGACTGAGGATCCAAAGGATAAAGGCAAAGGAAAAGAGATTGGGGAAAGTTCCGGACAAGCCCAGGAAATGCCACCATGGGAGGAGCTGGATCGCAAACTGGCAAATTGTGACCTCATCGGACCTGCCGATGAAAACCTCTTCAATTACCCTATCGAATCACAACTTCCAGCCAATTTGGAACCTGCTATCCCAGATCCTATTGTCAACCCCCGACCTCTACAAGGAGAGCTGGAAGAATGGTGGACAACTGACTGGCAATTTCAGAATCTCTTGAATAACCCTAACACCTATTTCCCCCAGTTTGACCCTGAGCCTGCACCAAACCCACCTATGAGCACAGAAAACTTGGTTGAACTCCGTCATTATGGCGAGGAGCTGGTGGAGGCAGGAAATAAAATTAGGGATGTGGGAGAGAGAATCACGTGGAAATACGATGAAAGGGAACGTCGTTTTTGAAAAGCCAGCTGACGGTGGTTGTGTGGTTGGGTGTTTGTATAATAATAATAATAAATAATAATAAATAATAATAAAAATATAACCATGTAGAATAACTTGAAATAAAACTTTTGTAATATAACTGGTGTGTATTGATGCATACTACTATATAAAATATAAACGTCGCAAAGTCGACAATTTTGGCTATATATGTTGACGTGATTATGTGTGTGATTGCTTTATTGCGTTGGTTGTTATTTATTTTGTACCAATAACTTATATATATTGTTAATTATCAGATGGAACATGCTGTTAATGAACCAGTTAACGAAGTTAACCAATCCGAGCAAAACAATGAGGATCACTTTCTTAAAAGGCAAGATATAGAAAACATCGTTGCTCAGGGAATAGCCAATACTATCCCGACAATCGTCGCTGCTGTTAAAAGTCCTGTTGAACCTTCCCAAGCCAACCCTAGTAAACGCACGCACGACGATAATTTCAGTAACAGTGTTAACGGAGGCGGCAATAATGACAACGTGATTCAAGCCCCGATACTTAAGAAAATGAAAGTTGCAACATCTGGTTGCACTTATAAAGAATTTCTTGCCTGTAAACCTGTTGAATTTGCAGGCAATGAAGGGGCAACTGCCGCACTGCGTTGGTTGGAGAAAACCGAGGCAGTAATTAAAATAAGTAAATGTGCCGAGGAGGATAAGGTCATGTATGCTTCTCACCTTTTTAAGGAAGAGGCATTAGAATGGTGGAACACGGTACTGCAAGCCAAAGGAAGTGACATGGCTTATGCCATGAGTTGGGAAGAATTTAAGCATCTAGTGGAAAGGAAATTTTGCCCCGAATATGAAAAAGAACAAATGGTGAATAAGTTCCTAAGCCACAGGATGGTAGATATTGACTGTCGAGGGTATACTTTGAAATTCTTCGAATATGCCAGAATTGTGCCAACTCTGGCCTCGCCAGAACCGGTACTTATTTCTCGCTACATTTGGGGTTTAATTAGCGAGATTCGGGATATCGTCAAAGCTGCAAGACCATGCACAATTGATGATGCAGTGGAATTAGCCAACACCCTGACTGACGGCCTGGTGCGTACGCGAGAAGAAAACAGGAAAAAGGAATTGGCACAGAAGATTACCCAAGGATTCCGAGGGGGAAATACTAGTAGCAACTTCAAGAAAAAGGGAACTGGGCAATCGTCCAACCCGCCGTTTTGCAGTACCTGTAAAAGAAAGCACTTTGGAAAATGTAAGGGGTACTGTAACTTCTGCAAAATTTCGGGGCACCAAGAAGAAGATTGCAGAAGAAAGAAATCAACAATTTGCTTCAATAGTGGAGAAGCTGGACATTTCAGACCAGACTGCCCTAAACTGATCAAACCCGCTGACAACAAGGCTAAACCTGCTGAAGGAACTAATAAGAAGAACGCAAGAGCCTTTCAGCTGACTACCCAAGAAGCAGATCTGATTCCAGATGTAATAGCGGGTACGTTCTTAGTTCACAACGTTTATGCGAAAGTATTATTTGACTCTGGTGCAAACCAAAGTTTTATAAATACTTCGTTCTGCCAAGCTCTTAATCTACCTTTAACCAAACTTAGGCAGATTTATACAGTCGAAATGGCAGACGGAAATTCTGTTAGCATAGATACGGTTTTGCAAAAAGGAAATATAGAACTTTCAGGTCATAAATTTTCTACAAACCTGTTACCTATGAATTTAGCGGGATTCGATGTCGTATTAGGAATGGATTGGTTAGTAGCCAACCATGCTCGAATCCTCTGTGATAAGAATTCCATAGAAATTCATACACCATCAGGAGAAATAATCGTGGTTACAGGGGATAAGCCACGTAAGCCAATGAAGTTCATTTTAGTAATGAAAGTTGCTAGTTATAAACGAAAGCAAGGACTAGTGTATGTGATTTCAGTAATCATTAACGCTAAAAGTAAGGAACTTAAGGAAATTCCTGTAGTATCAGGATACCAGGATGTATTTCCAGAAGAACTACCAGGATTGCCACCAGATAGGGAAGTAGAATTTAGAATTCATCTAATTCCTGGAACTACACCAATAGCTAAGGCACCCTACCGGTTAGCACCCACTGAAATGTTAGAACTGAAAAAGCAGTTAGATGAGTTGCTAAGTAAAGGATTGATACAACCTAGTTCATCCCCTTGGGGAGCTCCAGTGTTGTTTGTAAAGAAGAAAGATGGTTTAATGCGTATGTGTATTGATTATAGGGAATTGAATAAGGTTACAATTAAGAATCGATACCCATTACCTAGGATTGATGATCTTTTCGACCAACTTCAGGGGGCTAGATATTTTTATAAGATAGACTTACGATCCGGGTACCATCAGGTGAAGGTACAAGAAGAAGACATACCTAAAACCGCTTTCAGAACTAGGTATGGTCACTACGAGTTTACAATCATGCCCTTTGGACTAACAAATGCTCCTGCAGCATTCATGGACATGATGAATAGGATCTGTAAACCGTATTTGGATAAATTCGTAATTGTCTTCATCGACGATATACTTATTTATTCCAAAAGTCAGGACGAGCATTGTGAACATCTACATGCACTCTTAAATTTGTTAAGAGAGGAGAAGCTTTATGCCAAATTCTTGAAGTGTGAATTTTGGCTGCAGGAAGTGCAATTTTTAGGACACATGAAGGTATTCACGTAGATCCCTCCAAAATAGAAGCGATCACCAAATGGAAGGTCCCGCAATCAGCTATGGAAGTTAGAAGTTTTCTAGGGTTAGCCGGATACTATAGACGATTCATTAAGGATTTTTCTAAGATAGTTGTGCCATTAACTAAGCTAACCTGTAAAACAGTGAAGTTTGAATGGGGACCTAGATAAGAGGAGGCTTTTAATATTTTAAAGCAAAGGTTAACGAACTCCCCAATTCTTGCCTTACCAGAAGGGACAGAAGATTTTGAAGTTTACTGTGATGCTTCTAAGCTAGGATTAGGATGTGTGCTAATGCAACGCAAAAAGGTAATTGCGTATGCCTCAAGGCAATTGAAAAATGTCACAACCCCCGATCCCTGATCCCCGGGAACGGGCGGACGTGATCACAGAGTTTGGTGGTATCAGATTTATTTAGTCTCGCAGCGGAATTTACATCAGGATCGTAGTTAGGAAATGTTTATCAGAGTAAAACCACCATACTTGATATTAATAAATACATGGGCAAAACCCAAGTTTCTTATTACAATACATTTATAGGGACAAACCCTATTTGATTGAATTTAAAACATCGTTTATTAGGTAACTTTTATAGCCACATTTTTTCCAAGCCTTCAGTGCTCTCCAGCTGGCTTTTCACTAATTGGCTGTTCACATTGTGTTACCTGTAACGCGTTTTAAAAACATTTGTCAGTCGGAAATACTGGTGAGTGAATCCCAGTTTAATCAAGAAACATTTTATCAATTAAAACAGTATTGAGAGCGATCACATTGTTTATGTCTACACAATTACTCATTCAGTATTTGCCACTCGACCGGATCTATGGCTATGGTCAAATTACCCATTGGCTAACTCGTCGTCCAATGGTAATGCACTGTCATTCAGACTTACTACTACTCGTAGTAAATTTTGTATACAAAACCCCATAATACCGGCAGTAATTGAAGAACTACAAAGACTCAATCACCGCTTAATCGCATTGTAAAACAATTAAGGTTTTGTAAAATATTCCAAAAACATTAACAAAAAGAGGATAAACTCACAAAAGGAGTTTATATAAAAAGAGGATAACTCACAAAAGGAGTTTATATAAAAAGAGGATAACTCACTTTGCTGTCTTAGGCTTTTTGTAAGGGTTTCCTGGCTATAATCTATAATTTACACAAATGTACATTGATTAGTACCATAACCCTTTGAAATTATTAATGATACCCTCCCCGAGACGGCATTCCAACAACTACGTCGGGCAGAACCACGACAGTTGTTACGGAACCCTAAATCAATCGGGCAGCGTAACTATTATGAAACCGGGGTTATAATACTTACAATGGAGCAGAACCTCGCTAATTAGGGGTATAATACCCAAAATATTATGCTTATAACTTCAGAATTCGAGATTGAGAATGAAATGTGAGCGACGGAATTTGAAAACTGATGCCTGCTATTTATAGTTGTGTAATCTGCTCCTCACACGGCCCGCGTAAAAGACAGGGAACACTGAAGCGGGCCGCGTCAACATAAGTCAACGCAGTAGCTTAGCTGAGTCGTTTACTAGGTTTGACACGATTACGACACGTGTCAGCACCGGATGCATCCGCGTATCACGAGTCCGCGCGGCCCGCGTTAATGTAAGCTTAAGCTGAAGCGGCCCGCATGAACTAAAGAAGTCAGCGGATTCCAAATCTGGTCTTAATACGGCCCGCTTGAGCTTGAGGTGAGACCTTACGCGGCCCGCCTCAGCTTACACTTTCAGATTTTTATTTTATTTTATATGTTATAATCTATTTCGGGCTCGGTTTTCACATACGGGGTATAATATAAGACATATTGGAATAATTTAAGATATAATAGAGTGTCAGATATATTATGAGGGTGTCGGTTTTACCGAGGGTTGTTACATTCTCCCCACCTTGTTTTAGAGCTCGTCCCCGAGATCTACTGGAATAATTGTGGATATTTTCTTTTCATTTCCGATTCAAGCTCCCATGTGTATTCAGGTCCTCTTTTAGAGTCCCACTTCACTTTGACTAGAACTAGTCTCTTATGCTTGAGATTCTTGACTTTCCTATCTTCAATTTGTAGAGGTCTTTCTACAAACTGGAGTTGTTCATTTACCTCTATATCCTTAAGAGGCACTATCAATGATTCATCAGCTAAACACTTTTTAAGATTAGATACATGAAACACATCATGTATTCCTGCCATTTCTTTTGGCAATTGTAGCTGATAGGCTACAGGTCCTATTCTTCTAATAATCTTAAAAGGTCCAACATACCTGGGACTTAGCTTTCCCCTTTTGATGAATCTTACCACTCCTTTCCAAGGAGAGACTTTTAACAATACTCTATCTCCTACTTGAAATTCCAATGGTTTTCGCCTGTTATTGGCATAACTCTTTTGTCGATCACGTGCTGCTTTCAGTCGTTCCTTGACTTGAATAATCTTGTCAGTTGTTTCCTGCACTATTTCAGGTCCAGATAATTGCTTTTCCCCAATTTCTGCCCAACAGACTGGGGTTCGACACTTTCTTCCATAAAGTGCTTCGAATGGTGCAGCATTGATACTTGTGTGATAACTATTGTTATATGAAAATTCTATTAAAGGTAAGTGATCGTCCCAATTACCTCCGAAATCGATTACACAAGCTCTAAGCATGTCTTCCATCGTCTTAATTGTCCTTTCGCTTTGTCCATCCGTTTGTGGGTGATAAGCTGTATTTAGCTTTAACTTGGTTCCCATTGCCTTTTGGAAACTTGACCAAAAATGAGATGTAAAGCGGCTATCTCTATCAGAAACAATTGATAAAGGAATGCCATGTAAAGAAACAATTTCATTTACATACAATTTAGATAATTGTTCCATACTAATTGTTTCCTTCATTGGTAGAAAATGAGCTGACTTGGTTAGTCTATCTACAATCACCCAGATTGTATCATTTCCTTTCCTAGTTTTAGGTAATTTAGTAACAAAATCCATTGTTATTAATTCCCATTTCCACACTGGCATTTCTAATTGCTGTAACAAACCTGAAGGTTTCTGGTGTTCAGCCTTAACTTGTGAACAAGTTAAACATT
This sequence comes from Helianthus tuberosus, assembly GCA_030545235.1. Lineage (NCBI taxonomy): Eukaryota > Viridiplantae > Streptophyta > Magnoliopsida > Asterales > Asteraceae > Helianthus > Helianthus tuberosus. Next base: position 32,835,944 of record CM060392.1, read on the forward strand.
TAGAAACATAGACTGCTACGTCCTTTTTCATTCCTATCCACCAGAAATTTTTCCTTAAATCCTGGTACATTTTATCACTTCCTGGATGCATTGTATACTTAGACTTATGAGCTTCTTCTAATATACGATTACGCAAGTTTCCTAATTTAGGTATCCACATTCTCTTTTTATGGAACCTCCAAATTCCATCTGTTCCTTGTTCCAATTCTTTTAGCATACCTTTTAATTTTTCAGCATCATCCTTGATTACTGATTCTTGTGCTTCTCTTATCTGATCATTTAAATCTACTTGTAGATTTAATTTAAGAGAACGTACCCTTTTTGGCTTTTCATGATACTTTCGGCTTAAAGCATCTGCCACTACATTTGCTTTTCCTTCATGATACTGGATATCACAGTTATAGTCACTAAGAAATTCCATCCAGCTTCTTTGTCTCATATTTAACTCCTTCTGTCCGAAAACATACCTTAAACTCTTATGATCAGTAAATATGGTAAACTTACTACCGTAAAGGTAATGTCTCCAAATCTTAAGAGCAAAAATTATAGCTCCTAATTCTAAATCATGGGTTGAATAATTTTCTTCATGATTCTTAAGTTGTCTAGATGCGTAAGCTATCACCTTTTGGCGTTGCATCAATACACATCCATAACCTAATCTAGAAGCATCACAATAGACTACGAAATCTTCAGTTCCTTCTGGTAATGCTAGTATAGGTGTATGGGTTAATCTTTGCTTAAGGATTCTAAAGGCTTCTTCTTGTTTTAATCCCCATTCAAACTTAACAGATTTACAAGTTAACTTAGTTAAGGGAATGGCTATTCTAGAGAAATCTTTAATAAATCTTCTATAATAACCAGCCAATCCTAAGAAACTTCTAACCTCGGTTGGTGACTCAGGGGTTTTCCATTTCGTAATTGCCTCGATTTTTGTTGGATCTACATGAATACCTTCATGATTGACTAGGTGTCCAAGGAATTGTACTTGTTCTAACCAAAATTCACACTTTGAAAACTTAGCATAAAGTTTTTCCTTTCTTAACAAACTTAAAAGTGCGTGCAAATGTCTTGCATGATCCTCTTTACTTTTAGAATAAATTAGAATATCATCTATAAATACAATTATGAATTTATCCAAATATGGCTTACATATTCGGTTCATCATGTCCATAAATGCAGCTGGGGCATTGGTTAAACCAAATGGCATGACAGTAAATTCATAATGACCATACATTGTTCTAAAAGCAGTTTTAGGAATGTCTTCTTCCTGTACCTTTAATTGATGATATCCTGACCTTAAATCGATTTTAGAGAAAAATCGAGCTCCTTGCAGTTGATCAAACAGATCATCGATTCTCGGTAATGGGTACCGATTCTTAATCGTGACCTTGTTTAATTCACGATAGTCAATGCACATACGCATTGAGCCGTCCTTCTTTTTAACGAACAGTATCGGCGCTCCCCATGGCGACGAACTTGGCTGTATGAATCCTTTTTCCAATAATTCATCTGATTGTTTCTTTAATTCTTGCATTTCTGCAGGTGCCAAACGATAAGGTGCTTTGGCAATCGGTGATGTTCCTGGTATTAAGTGGATTCTGAATTCAACTTCTCTATCCGGAGGTTGCCCTGGCAATTCTTCTGGAAAGACATCTGAAAACTGAGATACTACTGGAATATCTTTTAAATCCTTTCCTTTAGTGTTAGTGATTATGGAAATCAAATACACTATAGAACCTTTCCTTATACAACTGGCAGTTTTCATCACAGAAATGAATTTAGTAGACCTAAAAGGTTTATCTCCTTTAATTGTGATCGTTTTACCTTTTGATGAATTTACTTGGATTAACTTTTGATCACATAAAATATTGGCTTTATTGGCTATTAACCAATCCATTCCTAAAACAACATCAAATCCTACCAGATTCATGGGATACAGGTTTGCAATAAATTTCTGATTTAAAATTTCTATGCTTGCTCCCTGCAAGATTTCAGAAATCCTAATGGTTTCTCCATTGGCTGTCTCTACTACGCATTCATGTGGTAGTTTAGTTAATGACTGATTTAAAATTTTGCAAAACGATGTATTAATAAAACTTTGGTTTGCACCAGAGTCAAATAATACTTTAGCAAAAACATCATTAACTAAAAACGTACCAGTTATGACATCTGGGATCATCTTGGCTTCTTCTGCAGTTAGAACAAATGCTCTAGCATTTTTAGTATTCTTGTTATCTGGAACTGGAGCTAATTTTGGGCAATTCAGCTTGATATGACCTGTTTCTCCGCAATTGTAACATACCCTGCTGTTGGCTTTCTTCCTGCAGTTTTCTTCTTTGTGTCCCGACATTTTGCAAAAATTACAGTATATGGAACATCTCCCAGAATGTTTTCTTTTGCAATACCTACAGTAGGGCACAGAGGTAGAACCTATATTTTTCCCACGGTTAGAATTTCCAGAACGAAATTCTTGAGTCAACTTCTGAGTTAGGCTCCTCCTTTGATCCTCTTCTCGAGTATGGACTAATTCATCAGTCAGGGTATTGGCTAGTTCTACAGCTTCTTCTATAGTTTGTGGTCTAGCTGCCTTGACTACATGTCTAATTTCCCCAATTAATCCTCAAATATAACGGGAAATTAACACTGGTTCTGGTGAAGCAAGATTCGGTACTATCCTAGCATATTCAAAGAATAACTTAGTGTACCCTTTGCTATCTACACCAGTCATCCTAAGGTTTAGGAATTTGTTTGCAATCTGTTCCTTCTCATTGGGTGGGCAGAACTTCCTTTCTACCTTGTCCTTAAATTCTTCCCATTCCATATTATAGGTTTGATCACTTCCTCTTGTCTGGAGGATAGTGTTCCACCATTCTAGTGCTGCATTCTTAAACAGATTAGAAGCAAACAGTATTTTATCTTCTTCAGCACACTTACTTATCCTTAAGACTGCCTCAGTCTTTTCTATCCAGCGTAAGGTTGCAATGGCCCCTTCATTGCCCGAGAATTCCATTGGTTTACAAGACCAGAATTCTTTATAAGAACAACCATAAGGCATGGTTCTTCTTCTTTTGGGAATGGGCATTTGAAGTACAGGTCCATTGTTCACGCTATGTTCTGGTTCACTTGGTCGTTTACTGCTATGCTTACTTTTATTATCAGCATCTTTAACAGTTTGAAGTATAAATGGCATAGCATCTATAATTCCCTGTGCTACTATGTGTTGGATAGCACTATTATCCATCTGGTTTCCGTTGTTGTTATTCAGATTCTCATTATCATTCTGAATATTATCATTCTGTATTTCCGGGTTATTATCCGGATTTACTTGATTTCCTTGATCGGCCATCTGAATTTTAAACATTTATCCCATATTAATATCACAATTAATAGTTAATATAGCAAATCACATGACATGCAACCTAGTCAAAAACGTAGATCATTGCTACTTACTCTTTTCATATACTTATGCGTCTATTACACACTAGTACAGAAATAAAATTACAATACCAACAGAAATAAAATAGTAATATGCATCCATACACACATATCTTATTTTTTTTATTTTATTATATTATTATTACTACTGCTTCCTCCATTCTAACATTCATGGGTATGGATTCATCCAAAAATCCATATTGCGCTCATCGTATTTCCATACGAGACGCTCTCCCACCTGACGCATCCTCTCACTGTTTTCTAAAATTTCCTCCCCGAAAGTCCTAAGTTCTTGAACATTTTCTGCACTCATTGGGGGTGCAGGTTCTCGGACTGGGTTTGGAATCTGGGGTACGGGTTCCTGATATGGGGGTGACAATTCCTGAAATTGGTAAGGATTCTCTAAAATTTCCCTAATGTAATCATCTTGGTAATAGGGATCTAAAGGGTCCATACCTGGATAATCTTCTATGTTTTGTATGGGTGGGTAATCCTGGACAGGGTAACGTTGCACAAAGTCCCTATTATTGTCCCACCAGGGATCGTAATTCGGGTCTAGTGGGTTTGGTGCAGGTACCCTTGGGATTTCTTCTGGGTTAAAATCGTGCATCTCCACCTGGTTTTCCTGATTTTCTATCTCCATGGGGTGTTCTGGATTTTGTGGTTGTGGGGCTACTAATTGTTCCAGACTTGGGTCAGCAGCAGTCGTAGCTAAGATATGGAAATTAGCTAGGCTTCTATTAAGTATTTCCTGGGTATGGGCATCTGTTTCTTTCTTAATAGCTGCTAAAGCCCTTTGCTGTTGCAATTTCCTCATTCTCTTCCTACGAGCAAAAGCTTCTTTACTGAACCATCCTCGTTTCTTAGTAGGAAATGGTTCTTCAGATTGAGCTCTAAAAGCAAATATTCCATCCTCCTGATCAGCAGAATACCCTGAAAGGGCAGGCTGGGATGATGTACCTTCACTCCTAGGTGAATCAGATAACTGACGATTCACGTCTGATGGTCCTTGATCACTCATACTGAAAACTAACAGATAGTCAAATAACACATAATAAATAATACAGTTATGCATTTCCTTCATTTATTTCCTAACACATAATTTTATAATTTAAGTGTCAGCAGAACACTTCTTTGGCTTAGACCAGTGGCTAGGCTCTGATACCACCTTCTGTCACAACCCCCGATCCCTGATCCCCGGGAACGGGCGGACGTGATCACATAGTTTGGTGGTATCAGATTTATTTAGTCTCGCAGCGGAATTTACATCAGGATCGTAGTTAGGAAATGTTTATCAGAGTAAAACCACCATACTTGATATTAATAAATACATGGGCAAAACCCAAGTTTCTTATTACAATACATTTATAGGGACAAACCCTATTTTATTGAATTTAAAACATCGTTTATTAGGTAACTTTTATAGCCACATTTTTCCCAAGCCTTCAGTGCTCTCCAGCTGGCTTTTCACTAATTGGTTGTTCACATTGTGTTACCTGTAACGCGTTTTAAAAACATTTGTCAGTCGGAAATACTGGTGAGTGAATCCCAGTTTAATCAAGAAACATTTTATCAATTAAAACAGTATTGAGAGCGATCACATTGTTTATGTCTACACAATTACTCATTCAGTATTTGCCACTCGACCGGATCTATGGCTATGGTCAAATTACCCATTGGCTAACTCGTCGTCCAATGGTAATGCACTGTCATTCAGACTTACTACTACTCGTAGTAAATTTTGTATACAAAACCCCATAATACCGGCAGTAATTGAAGAACTACAAAGACTCAATCACCGCTTAATCGCATTGTAAAACAATTAAGGTTTTGTAAAATATTCCAAAAACATTAACAAAAAGAGGATAAACTCACAAAAGGAGTTTATATAAAAAGAGGATAACTCACAAAAGGAGTTTATATAAAAAGAGGATAACTCACTTTGCTGTCTTAGGCTTTTTGTAAGGGTTTCCTGGCTATAATCTATAATTTACACAAATGTACATTGATTAGTACCATAACCCTTTGAAATTATTAATGATACCCTCCCCGAGACGGCATTCCAACAACTACGTCGGGCAGAACCACGACAGTTGTTACGGAACCCTAAATCAATCGGGCAGCGTAACTATTTTGAAACCGGGGTTATAATACTTACAATGGAGCAGAACCTCGCTAATTAGGGGTATAATACCCAAAATATTATGCTTATAACTTCAGAATTCGAGATTGAGAATGAAATGTGAGCGACGGAATTTGAAAACTGATGCCTGCTATTTATAGTTGTGTAATCTGGTCCTCACGCGGCCCGCGTAAAAGACAGGGAACACTGAAGCGGGCCGCGTCAACATAAGTCAACGCAGTAGCTTAGCTGAGTCGTTTACTAGGTTTGACACGATTACGACACGTGTCAGCACCGGATGCATCCGCGTATCACGAGTCCGCGCGGCCCGCGTTAATGTAAGCTTAAGCTGAAGCGGCCCGCATGAACTAAAGAAGTCAGCGGATTCCAAATCTGGTCTTAATACGGCCCGCTTGAGCTTGAGGTGAGACCTTACGCGGCCCGCCTCAGCTTACACTTTCAGATTTTTATTTTATTTTATATGTTATAATCTATTTCGGGCTCGGTTTTCACATACGGGGTATAATATAAGACATATTGGAATAATTTAAGATATAATAGAGTGTCAGATATATTATGAGGGTGTCGGTTTTACCGAGGGTTGTTACAAAAAAGCACGAGGAAAATTATACGACACATGACTTAGAGTTAGGGTCGATAATTTTTGCCTTTAAGATTTGGAGACACTATCTGTATGGAAGTAAGTTTACCATTTATACAGATCATAAAAGCTTAAAGTACATATTTGGGCAAAAAGAATTGAACATGAGGCAAAGGAGATGGATGGAAATTCTAAGTGACTACGACTGTGATATTCAGTATCACGAAGGAAAAGCAAATGTAGTCGCAGATGCCCTAAGTCGTAAGTATCATGAAAAGCAAAAGCGTGTTCGTGCTCTTAGATTAAATCTACAATTAGATTTAATGGAACAACTGAAGAATGTTCAAGCAGCAGCAATTGAGGATGATGCTGAAGGAATGAAAGGAAGAATAAAGGAATTATAGCAAGGAACTGATGGAATTTGGAGATTCCACAAGAAAAGAATTTGGGTACCTAAGCAAGGAAATTTAAGAAATAAGATTTTAGAGGAAGCCCATAAATCTAGATATACCATGCACCCAGGAAATAATAAGATGTACCAAGATTTAAGAAATAATTTCTGGTGGATAGGAATGAAAAAGGACATAGCTAGATATGTATCTAAGTGTCTAACTTGTTCGCAAGTTAAAGCAGAACACCAGAAACCTGCAGGGTTACTCCAACAGTTAGAAATGCCTGTTTGGAAATGGGAACTAATAACCATGGACTTTGCTACTAAGTTACCCAAAACCAGGAAAGGTAACGACGCGATTTGGGTAATTGTGGATCGATTAACCAAATTAGCTCATTTTCTACCTATGAAGGAAACTTTCAGTATGGAAAGATTAGCCAAGCTATACGTAGACGAGGTAGTATCCTTACATGGAGTTCCACTCTCCATTGTATCAGATAGAGATAGTCGTTTCACTTCACATTTCTGGACAAGTTTCCAAGAAGCCATGGGGACTAGACTGAACTTAAGCACTGCATACCATCCCCAAACAGATGGACAAAGTGAAAGGACGATCCAAATCGTGGAAGACATGCTTAGAGCATGTGTAATAGATTTTGGTGGAAGCTGGGATAATCACCTACCCTTAATTGAATTCTCCTATAACAATAGTTATCATGCAAGTATTGAAGCTGCCCCGTTCGAAGCACTGTATGGGCGAAAGTGCAGAACTCCAGTTTGCTGGGCAGAAATAGGAGAAAGCCAATTATCAGGTCCTGAGATTGTACAGGAAACCACCGATAAGATAACTCAAATTAAAGAAAGACTAAAGACGGCTCGAGATCGTCAGAAAAGTTATGCAGACAATCGACGCAAGCCGCTGGAATTTCAAGTTGGAGATAAGGTACTCTTGAAAGTTTCTCCTTGGAAAGGAGTAGTTCGGTTCGGTAAAAAGGGAAAGCTAAGTCCAAGGTACATAGGAGCATTCCCAGTAATCCAGCGAATAAGACCAGTTGCCTATCGCTTACAACTACCAGAAGAGCTAGCCGGGGTACATGACGTATTTCATGTATCCAACCTCAAGAAATGTCTATCTGACGAATCCCTGGTAGTACCTCTCCAAGACATAGAGGTAAATGAAAAGTTAAAATTTGTGGAAAAACCACTTCAGATAGAAGATAGAAAGGTCAAGTTTCTCAAGCACAAAAGACTAGTACTGGTTAAAGTCAAGTGGGATTCAAGGAGAGGACCTGAGTACACTTGGGAACTGGAATCAGAGATGAAGCGAAAATATCCCTACTTGTTCCAGTAAATCTCGAGGACGAGATTTTAAATAAGGTGGGGAGGATGTAACAATTCTCGCCAAAATTATTATTTCTTATTTTAATAATGTCCAATAGGAAACCCTAATTGAGACCCCCAGGTAGTATGGCATGACCCATAAATTTTTCAGAACAATAGAAACTAGGATCAGGGCCCCTAAAACTCAAGGGGGGTATCCCCTAATTGACAATTATCTTCAAAACTCGTTGTAAAACACGAATTTCGTCGAATGTTGACTCACCAGGGCTATGTTAGACATGAGGCTACCCTAGCCTAAAAGTGGAGCCATCGCGCCACGCGCAGGGACCAGGTGACCCTGGCGCGCCACGCGACAGGGACCATTTTTCAGTATATATAGCAGGGGTTTGGCACTTGCATGGCTGCATTGTTTCGACGTTCAAATTCGTTTTGTACGTTGAGTTATTCACTTTTTCGTTCAAAAAACACACAAGCACGAATCTCTGCTGCGACAACAGGGTAATAACTCGATCACTGCTACGATACAATGTCCGGTCGATTGAAACCGATCCGATGAATGTTTAAGTGTTGCCCGAATACGGGCTATACTTTGTCATTCGTCGTGAGGGTTTTGATTTCGTGAGCTTATCGTAAATGTTGTATTAAGTTACTGACCTAGTTTCGTGTGTATAGTTATTTAACTAGGTTACGAGGCTAAATCAGTAGGCAAGGTTCTGTCCAAATTAAACTTGCAATGTGAGTCATTCTCTTTTTATCAACAATGTTTTACAATACTCAAATTATTTTCAAAAGTTATAGTTACAGGGATTAAGTCTTGGTTATCTTGAATCACTGGCAAGTGGGGTATTGTGCACATTACTAGTTTCTCACGGTTAGGTTCACCAACCTAACAGTGATAATCATCACTACTTGGGTGAAAGGACCCAATAGTGGTATGACCATCGTCACCAGGGTGTGACACGGCGCCAGATAAAAATAAGATAGTAGCCATTGTAATCGCTCTTATGCTGTAATCTATAACTAATGTGTCATTTTATAACCTGAATGACTCGCCAGTATTTCCCCGCTGATAAAACCTTTTTAAACATGTTTCAGGTGATTTAATGTGAACCAAGGAAAACGTGCCAAGTAGCACTAAAGCTTGAAGAGGTGGCTCAGTAAAATAAATAAACATGTTTTGTAAAACAAGGGATTTCCTAGAAAAATTCCCTTTATTGTAAATTATGGGTGTTATCCCCAAATTGTGAAATAAAATAATTGGGCATTTCAATTTAAAAGATCCTGTCAACATTTCCGCTGCCAAATTAAATAATAAATACCACGGGTTTCTGTCCCGCGGCTTCTGGACCGGGTCACACCGGGCCGTGGGCCGTGACAACAATCCAGTCCTGATGTTCGTAAGTAGGACAACCAATCCCATTGTTTGTATACAGGACAAACCAGTCCCGTTGTTCATAACCAGGACAACCCGGTCCAGTTGTTGTAACTAGGACAATCCCGTCACTAGTCATGAAACTCATGCATGTTTCGAAATACGCATATTGTTTGTAAAACGGGTATGTTTAGCATAAACCTTTCATAAACCATTTGAGTTATTTGGAATTCATTTGCAACATGGTTTAGAAATATGTATGTAACATTTGCAAAATTTCAATTGTCGTACGATCAAAGGAAACGATATTCACGACATTTCCGGAACAAAATCCAAGTTACATATGCCTTTATACCCTTCATATAGCTTAAATAAAAACTTAGAAGGGTTAAAAATGTGATAATAAAAGTCCAGGCACTAATACTGTGAAAAAAAAAATTCTGTCAGCCAGGGGTCCATGCAGACCGCAAGACCTGAGCCTTACGGTCCGCATGACATGCCCAGTTGCAGAAAATTTGCTTGTTCACCAAGTTCTGCCACCTTGCTTCAATTTATGACACCTAACACCATCTTTGCCACCTTTAATCTGGTCTTGACACTTGTTAGGACACTAAGCAACCTTAGGACACCTCACATAACACTTGTTAAGCTCTCCTTGATCCCAAATTAGTATAAATAGGCTTGAGTTTTTGAGAGCTTTTCAAACCAATCTTTTCTTTCTCACTCAAAAACTCTATTGGAGCTTGCTTCTTCATTTGAGGCCTCCTATCTTAAGTTCAAATCTTCTTCCAAACACAAGTAAGTGTTTCTCCTAGTCTATTTCATTTCTTTTAGCTAAGTTATGAGCCAAAAGTCGAGCAGATTGAAATTTGCTTTGACTTTCGGTTCTGACCGTTTTGGTCAAGTCAAAGCTCAAATTGAACTATGCTACGTGATCGTAATAATGAATGTGTTAATCCTTTGCGATTACACCCTTTGATTATCATGTTTAGTAGGCAAAATGACGAGTCATACTTTTACGAAATAAAAGTAAAAAACGCATAAAAATGCATTTTACAACGAATGAGTTTTCATGTATTAAAACTTAAAGTTTTGACACCAAGTCAGCTTTATAACATTATAAGACATGTTTTAACATGTCAAGCTCGTCGTTTCTAGTTTAGCGCTTATTCCTTAGTCGAAAGTCGAGCGGTTTGACATCTGCTTTGACTTTCGAATCTGACCCGTTTGGTCAACCTTAGGATCTGACCAAGTCCATTTATATGGCCATAGTAATATAGGGAATAACCCTCTGAGGTTACACCTTAAGGTCATGTCGTTTGGTTAGTCAAATGGCGAGTCAACTTTAAATACTTTTAAAAGGTCAAACACACGCTTTTTGCGTGAAATAGTTTTAATCCTATATGACCAATATTTTTAATGTCTAAACTGATCGTAAAACATTTTTAAACATGTTTTGACATATCAGACTCGTCATAGGACCCATTCGACCATCTGGACCCGTAATTACGCATACGGCCCGTTAAAGTGGCGTAAACCATTTTTACAAGTCGTAACTGGTCAAAACACCTGTAGACACTTTCCAAATCAGAATGTAAGATTAATAAACCATATTATATGAGATCCTTCGCTCGTTTGGTTAATAAACCACATTCTATCCATTCTCCCACTTAAACCACGATGTACACACTAACTATATAATTATCTGAATTATTAGGAAACACTTGAACCACTTGAGTTTTGCTAAACACGATTAAGCAAGTCATCCGCAATCCAAGTGAGTACATAGTTCCCCTCTTTTATTTTTTCCAAAATGTCTTGGTGTTGCGTTATCCATAACACGGGTATATTCATTAACTTTGGCCAAGCCGACCGGTAGTATGTTATGGTACCATAGGATTGACAATCCTGTTACCAAATTTCTCGGGGCTTGTGGGGATGTTTGGGGAATGAAAGAAACTATGAAACACAATTTTACAAACCCTTTGGTGGATTGTAGTCGAGTCAACACAGGCTTGAATGTGTTCACCACACGACCACACTTGTTTACACAAAGACGATTAAAACAAGGACAATTGGTTTATACATAACATGGACGATTGGTTTATACAAAATAAGGACAAATGGTTTGCGCAAAACAAAAACTATTGTTTTAGACAAGTCACAAAAAGGTTCTCAATTAAAGATATATAAACCATACAAAGTTTTCTTTTAAATCGATTTCTTACAAGATTTTACAAAGGAAACACTTTTTTCAAAGATTCATGGCTACAAGGGTTTCCTACTTATACCAACTTTTATAGTTGATTAAACATATTGCAATACCAAACACATTTAATACAAGTTGATTTCAAGGTTTTCACTCATCGACTCTCGTAGTCGAACGAGGTATTGCAATACAAATTCAAAGCCATGAACTTAACCACAAAACCTATGTTACTCACCAGCATTCATTGTTGACAATCTTTTCACATATGTTTCTGGTGCGAATGTGTGATTATGAAAATCATGCTACACGTAGGATGGACTTGGGCCTTAGCTTGCTTTAAACAAAATAGTTGTTGTGTTTTGTTTCGAATTCTAAAAGACAATGTAATTTATTAATTAAATAAAACAAAACCTTATATACCATGTGTTTGAAACAATTTGTAACGTGACCCCCAATGTTTCCGCCGCGGGTTGTTTTTATACGTCGTCAGGGTGTTACAGATTAGTATCAGAGCCATGGTTATAGGGAATTAGGTTATTGGTAATGCTTTTTAACCTAGACTATAACCTTCCTAGGACCCAAATGTGAGGTAACTCACGTCTAGATTTTCAATTCAGAACTATCACCTATCCTTAGGTGATTTCCAAAACAATACAAAGTCATTAATCATTCTTAAAAGTCAAATTTTTCCAAAACTTTTACAAGAAATCATCATCTATCCTTAGATGATTTGTTTTTAGGCTTTATGCCTTAAAATTTTTTAAAATCTCGTCAAAGTTTGGGTTTTAATAATTTGACCATGTGCAATATAGAAGGGTGGATGCATGTACCTTGAGTTTTCTGTCTAAGGCTAGAGTGTTCGTACAAATCCACTTAATCGGACCAGTCACCCTTACCTGGGAACTCTTGGGGTGAGTGTCCACTTATAGGCTAAAGCATGTCTTCGCAATACATTATAAAGACTCATTTACTTTGATTAGTCACTGTGTTGTTTATTCGTTTTATGTAACAAATAAATGATTACAATCCTCTTGTTTCGTCGATATTTTAACATTTCTTTTTGATTATCCTACATCAATCTCACTCGTTTTTCTCTCATATTTCATTCTCTTTTAGAATGCCTCCTTGTCGCGACACTACCCAACACGCCGAAATGGCGGCTATGATTGCTCAGCAAATGGCGGCGATACTTCCAAACCTTGTGACCCAACTTAATCAAGCCAACAATAACAATAACAACAACAATGTAACCCCATTGTGTAACTACAAATAGTTCAACTCGGCTAAACCCCTCAAATTCTATGGGTTTGAGGGAGCTACTGGGCTCCAACAATGGTTTGAAACAAGATACTAAAGACGATTAAAACAAGGATAATTGGTTTATACATAACACGGACGACTGGTTTATACATAACACGAACGACTGGTTTATACAAAACAAGGACAAATGGTTTACACCAAACAAAAAATATTGGCTTAGACAAGTCACAAACGGTTTTCAATTAAAGAGATATAAACCAAATAAAGTTTTCTTTTAAATCGATTTCTTACATGATTTTACAAAGGAAACACTTTTGTCAAAGATTCATGGCTACAAGGTTTTCATACTTATACCAACTTTTATAGTTGATTAAACATGTTAAAGTAGTTTACGCTACTTTAACGGGTCATTTGCGTAAAAATACGATCAGATGGTCAAATATGTCCTATGATAAGTCTTGTATGTCAAAACATGTTTGAAAATGTTGTAACATCAGTTTATATGTCAAAACTTAGGTTACATATGCTTAAAATTGATTTATGCGCAAAAAGGGCATTTTGGTCATTTTTAAGAACATAGAAGCGACTTATCATAACACTAACCAAACGACGTGACCATAAGGTATAACCTCAGTAGGTTATTACCTATCCAACTATGGTCACAAATATGTGTTTGGTCGGATCCTAAGATCGACCAAACGGGTCGGATTCAAAAGTCAAAGCGGTGGTCAAGACAGCTCGACTTACGACCCTAAATAAGCATTAAACTAAAGGTGACGAGTTAGACATGTCAAAACATGTCTAACTAAGTTTATAAAACTGATTTGGTATCAAAACTTGATGTTTTGATACCCAAAAATAGTTCCGTCGTAAAATGCACATAATGCGCATCTTTGACCGAAACTTTGACTCGTCACTTCGACTAGTAAACATGGTAATCAGAAGGTGTAATCGCAAGGGATTATAACCTTCATGATTACGATCACGTTGCAAAGTTCAATTGAACTTTGACTTGACCAATTATGGTCAGAACCGAAAGTCAAATATAAAGTCAATTCTTTGACTTTTAGCTCAAAATAAGCTAAAATAATGAACAAGACTAAGGAAGAACACTTACTTGTGTTCTAGGAACGCAAGAATACTTAATAGGAGGCCTATAAAGAGAAGCAAACTCCAATTTTGAGCAGATAGGAGGAGAAGAAGAAGAAGAAGAAGAAGAAGAAGAAGAAGGAAATAAGCAAAGAAAAGTGAAGATTTAGCTTGGTATTTATAGTTGTTTGAAGCTCATTAAATCATCACAAGTGTCCAATGTGTTGGCATGATCTTAGGGAGGTCCTAACACATGTCACTTGCAGGTAGAAACCAAGAAAATTCGAGTTCTTGGGCTCCAAGGCATTAAAACAATGGGTTGCCCATGAGCTGGCAGACCAGACCGTAAGTTATGGTCTACAAACCGTAAGCTACGGCGTGGTCTGGTCAGCCATCAACATAACTTTCAAACTTTGGCAATTTTGGCCCCTTGACTTGTTTTCGTCGCGTTTTGTCACTTTTAACACCCGTTAACCTAACATTTAAGCTCTATAAAGGTGTTAAGGCATATGTAACTTGGATTTTGCCCAAAAATGTCATGGATGTCGGTTCATTCGGTTGTACGGTTACGTTTTTCGCTTAATTACGACGAACACTATAACGAACACGAAAACGACCGAAATTTCGCAACGATAGATATTTTTGCATTCTTATCAATAAAAATACAAGATTATAATGATTACAAAAAATTTTTGGATGTGTATAAATGGTCCGTATTCAAAAATACGAGAATCGGCAGAGTTTCGTAGTTTGACGCAAATAGTCCCTGAGCTCGAATAAGCATGTTTTTGCCATACCGAACCCCTCAAAACTTATTACTAAGTTATGTAAAGGGTATTTAGGGTATGTTTAGCTTATGTCCTTGTTCCAGAGTGTACGTCGCATTTAAACCGATTACGTTTGCGTAACAGTTTACGATTTCACTTCCAGAAAAGGTTTGTGGGAATGAAATGGTACAAGGACTAAAACGTGAAATTGTCATATGTGATTATACAATCTCGGAAATAAAACACAATGTTTCATTAAATACAAAGTTGTTTGGAGTTGTACAATGATTGAAAGACACAAGTGTCACAGTCTCCCCTACTTTCGGAAATTCCGTCCCGAAATTTATTCGAAGGAGACCATAGAGTGTATTTGAAATGATTGAAAAAAGATCAAAGCTCGAGACTCCAAAGATGCGAAGCATCATTTGGTGTTGGGAATTTTGGGGGATTTAAAGTGTGAGTGGGGATATTCAAAGTATCTCAAGGTATTCAATCCTTTAGAATCTTATGAAAAAGTGTCATCGAGTGTATAAAAATTGTTTTGTATGGCACTATGTTATACTAAGCTCTTAGTGCAAATCCTAAGCAAACAAAGAGGTGTACATTCAGTCCTGGCCACACGTACATGGTTTCTAACGTCCCACGAGGTACATCCCATGTAGCATGAGCATCTCATGCATAGGAGACGGGTCAACATACCTATAGCATCAAGGTCATCACCTTTAACGCCATAATATACTCCCGATCAGCTCGATTAGAGTTAATGAATGTACTCGGCTTGGACAGTGCATTCAATAAACACATAATAACAAATAATCACATAGAGGTCCAAGATAACATAAAATCTTCAAGTGATCCGAGTAACGTTCTGATTAATAACACAATAAGAATACTTATGTAACGCCCTAACACGTTATAATCGAGAATTGCAGCGGAAATACAAACTTTAAAAATTTTCTTTCATTATACACATTCTTTCACTTATATACATTAATCCCTTTTTATATATTAATTAAAAGCTAACATACTTATATAAAATTAAGTGATCACATTCACACCCACGTACAATCCATGCGTTGACTCGATCTTCAACCGCGTACACTTCTTTATGAAACATCATAAAGCTGTTCAACCTGCAGTCACCACATTCAATCACATCATTAGTAACCGGTGACATAATATATAAAATCTAAACATTTCATAATTAGACGTTAACATATCATGCTTTCTCTGGTACTAGCCCTTTCATCCATCCATCTAATCACTTGCATCGGATAGCGGAGTCAACCATCACTTCCATTGTTAAGATGCCTATACTTCACATTAGTTCTCAATAGAAACACGGTTAGTATCATTAGCTTCCCTTTCTTACCTTTACTTAATTAAATTTCTCTCTTAACCAATTCCGACTCATTCCACTAAAACATACCTTAATAACAACATCGATTCATATCTTCTTATATTACATTAAATAAATTACCGTTAAATACATTACCAAACTAAAGGGTAAGTTCGGAGTTCACTTACCTTGTGCGTCCGAGTTCGAGCATAGCTTCCGTGTTTATCCTTGGCCCGTTGCCCTTCCATGCTTGTGTCCGCGTTGACATGACTCCTAACCGTACATGTCATTACATTCACATTCTTGTTAGCATATATGATTGTGCGTATGAACGATCATATCAATTTCATATCTCACGTATGACTTTCATTAATAAATTCAAACAAGCATAAAGCATACTCAACATCAACCTAACATAATCTTCACATGAACTATATCTAAAATACATTCCTCATGTTAGTTTACTATCAATTTCATTAATACCACTTTCTATACATGTTTACCCATTAATTGCATACAATTTCACATATTATTGTCATTTAGACATTTCATCAAACACTTGGTGTGCGTATCACTTTTTAAGCATAATGTACAAGTGCTTTAAGCATGTTCTTCCCTAATTCATCTTATGAACCATCACATTCAAGCAAAATCTCATAATCATAATTTCCACATCAAGTTTATCTATCTAAGTCTATCATATAACACCTTATACATCACAAGATCACACTAATACATCTACAAGTTCATCATGATCATCATCTTCATACTCATGCAATGGGTTTTCATTCTAAATCACCCAATTACTTGAAATTATTCATAACACAAGTTCTATTTGGTGTTTCTAACACCTCTACAAGCTTAATTGCATACAAATTCATGTATTGATCATAACCCACTTCAAACAAGATCATCAAATCTAAGTTTGAAGACATACCTTACGATCCCCTTGTGAAGGTGATCGTTAATTCATGTTCGGTTGTGAATTTGGACTTCGTTTAGCCTTTCAATTTGGAGAATTTGTGAAGTTTAGGGTTTTGGCTCCAATGGAGCCTTCCCTGTTCGTTGATGAAGAACACGCACACACACGATGTGTGTGTTTGTGTGTGTGTTGTTTTCTATTTAATAAAACAACTTTCAAGTTGTTTACTTTGGTCCCTCATGTTTTGTTTTATTTAAATAAGGCTACAACCCTTCGTTTAATACTAACGATACTAATATTCAACTAGGTTAATTATTCCTAGTCAATATTCATTTACGGGTTCACTTTTACCCCTAGCAGTATTTTTACCCGTTCCTTTGTATTAACCGGGTTTAAATTACCAAACCCATTTTTGGGGTGTTACAACTTATATATAGGAAGTACCAGCGGCGTATCCACCATGTTCTTATTGCATCATACCCTCTCGTTACCTAATCATTCTAGATTTTATGCCACCATACTTAACAAGGCTTACTATGATTCTCATGCATCGAACCTCATAATTATATGTGCACCCATAATTATTCGTTTCGTCGCATGGTCCACATAGCTCATCTTTTTAAGTGAGGGAAACAAATAATAAGGTCGAAGTAACATTTAAATCAAATAGCACAACATCTATTGAACCAAAACGTGTTTCATACTAGCAATGATAGCACCACTTGTTCCGCATTTAGCAAAATTAGCAGTAGGTATTTCATTCTAGCACAAATGTTAATATATATTTCACACTAACCAAACTGGTAGTATGCATCATATACTAAGCATGGATTATCATAAACAGTGTAAGCATGTCTTGAAAATGTTTTGAAACCATGTGCTAGGTATGCTAGGTTAACATACGAAGCAAAATGTCTTTGAAAATCGTGCTAGGTATGCTAGGTCAACATACGATGCAAAATGTCTTTGAAAATCGTGTACTAGGTATGCTAGGTCAACATACGCAGCAAAATGTATTTGTAATTATGTATTATACATACTAGATAAACAACGAGATTTAGTTCCTATTAATAAAGAACAGATTCCTCGAAGTCGGTATGTAGTTGTATATTCTAAACTACGAGATTTAGTTCCTAATAATAAAGAACAGATTCCTCGAAGTCGATATGTAGTTGTATATTACACATCGTGTAATCACATTGGAATTTGTAATGGAATACGAATAACAAGAATGAAGAGAACTTCTTGAAATTTATATTGTCATTACAAATATAGTTGAAACATGTTCATAGTTTTTGGATGATAAATAGGAAATGTATAGGTTCAAATGATCATAAGTGCTTGATCATTAGCTTGAGCCTCATTGACATTGTACACTCGTCCATTTGCGTTAGCAAGCATAGAGCAGTTTCGCTTGAAATGGTGTAAATCACCGCAATTGAAACATCCTCTAGCTGGATAGCGAGGGTGAGTTTGAGTAGGGGCAGCTTGGTTTTGGATGCGACAGGTCGTAGCTAGATGGCCAAAAAGACCACAGATTGTACACTGGCGGCATGGGGCATTAGCTTGGTGATGATAGTTGCAACGATTGCACCGAGGTTGTCTCCCACGATAAAATCCCCTAACAGGTACTGAGTTTAGTGGAATTGGTGCAACAATCTTGAAATTCCTTGAAGCTTTATGCTTCTTAGAATTTTTGGAAGGTTCAGCCTTTGTTTCCTTTGGGTTCTCCTTAGTAGTTTGTTTCTTGTCTCCCTTTCGAAAAAGTTTCCCTTTTCTAACTTGGGAGTCGGTTAGGGTAGTGGCTAGTTCGATAGCCTCCCTAAGCCTATTGGGTTTGCTGCCAATGACAATATCTTGGACTGGATCAGGTAGGCCATCAATATATTTTTCAATGGCCCGATCCATAGGTGTGACCATAGTGGGGCAGAGTAGGCTCAACTCTTCAAACCGGTCAGTGTAGGCATGGTTGTCCCCACTATCTTGTTTAAGATAATAAAATTCGGTTTTGAGTGCCCTCATTTCGCTTTGTGGGCATAATTCTTTCTTCATAAGATTTTTGAATTCTTCCCACGTTTGTGCCATCGCTATGTCTGCACCTCTGTCTCTCATGACTCCGTTCCACCAAAGAATTTTTTCGAGGGATTATTGACGGGTGCTCTGAGGTGTCCAATAAGTCTTCTCCGGTTGATCTTAGTGACTGTATCTCCCTTAGTAATCAATGTTAATTTGATTAAAACAATCAACTTAGTTAAATTTTCTGGAAAATATTTATCAGGGAATATAAAATCTAAAAATATATAGAAATTAAAGTTTAATATAATAATTGTACAAATCGTAAGGCTTAGAAGGTGTAACAGTCCTATGGAAAAAACAAGCCACGAAGAATTTAAAACTTCTGAAATTTTATTTCCTCACCTGTTGATCCATTTCCTTAATCCACAAAGTATACTCAATTAACAAGAATTAAAAGACAGCTAGAGTACGAAACAAGAAAAACCAATGGAAAGCTATAATCACATCAGTACAATGATCAACTTCATTAAAAATCATGGATGGAACTTGAAGAACAAAGATTCACTAGCACCGGTATACCAAATACGCTCGCGGACGTGGCTGCGGAAGGCAGGCCGCCATTAGCACTAGAGCAAGGACTATAACCAGTATAATCCCCTTCATGTCCGTCGGTTCGTCTTCGGAGCAACAGCAGCCTCCCATCTTTTAGTTTTGATCCGTCTATGGGTATCGAATATTGAATTATTGATGATGGAGGGTTTAATACCACTTGTCCTTAAATAAAGACTCCAGAGTTGACTAACTAATGGTCAACAACTTAACTTACTTTCCACCTTTTTTCGAACCTTACTTAAAGCATTTTAATCAAACACAAAAGGTGATTGAATCCAACGGTAGTATCCTTTGTATTGGCAACCTTCCCCTGTTCCCCACTACCAAACCATCCCTTTCAAGGGTTCTTTCTCCTTCCCTTCCTCTCTCTTTTTCAATGTACTACATATTTCTTTCATATTTATAATACATGTACATGATGAAAAAGGATTTAGACTCACCAAATTGTGCACTTATCGCTACTAGTTACATATATATTTGTTGGAAATATAATCAAGATAATTAACTAACTTATGGTTTAATTAGATAGCCAATATAAAAGTCAACTGTTTAATAAAAAGTCAAATAGAAAAGTCAGAATAGGTGTGCCTGTTTGATTAGGTTGTGTTGTGTTCTGTCGGTTGTTAGAACGGTTATTTTAACTTTTATTTTTTGAATGGCAACGCTTACATCTTCCAAGTTACACCAAATAAATCGTAATCTACTCTTTGTTTAGGATTGAACCTAGGGGTGCTAAACGGATCGTGTTGGCGGGTTCAATCCGACCCGAACCTGAAAATATTAGACGAACCCGAACCCAAAAATCGTTTCATACATATGAACCCGAACCTGACCCGAATATTTGTAGGCTGACCCGAACCCGACCCGTTCAACCCGAATTTTTTTTATTTTTTCAGCAAATTATAATATTAAAATTAACATCTACTACTACAAAAAACACAACTTAGATAATAAAGTTACATTAAAATCATAAAATCTTATGTCAATTTCCATCTTTAAGCTATAAGTATAGCATAAAATACACATCAAATTTAATTTATAACATAAAATTATATTGTAAAAAATATAATATTGTAGAAATGGGTTAAACGGGTGAACCCGCCAACCCGACCGGGTTGACCTGAACCTGACCCGTTTAACTAAACGGGTTGGCGGGTTCAACCTGAAACTGACCTGAACCCGTTTAGACTAAACCCAAACCCGTGAATTTCGTGTTAGGTTCGTGTCGTGTTTTCGAGTCATGTCATAAATTCACACCCCTAATTGAACCCAAGACCTCCCACTAGGGACAAGAGCCTCTACCAAATGAGTTGTACTCACATTAGCTGTTAAAACGATTATTTACCGTTATTTTAAAGGTATAAATACCCATTAAGAAGGGCGTAGGATAGTGGGGGCGGGAGGGGACGGCCGACCCCCCGAACTTTTCACTCAATAGTGGAGAGTATGTAGTTTTCGTACAGAAATTTTTTGGTATATACGTTTTCGACCCCTCGTTTTATAGAAATTTTTGGGTGTGTATGTTTTCAACCCCGAGTCAGAAATCTCAAGCTTTCTCCACTGCTCATTAACATCGTCATTTGTATGTGTGGAATAAAATTGTGTTTGTGTGTAATTTGACTTTTCCATCCATCTCTGTTCCACCGAGTCCCTCCACAATTCTTGTGCATACTCGTATACATATGATGTTCATCCAATTATCCAAAACATATATTATTTGATCCAAGTTTGTAATCAATCACAAGCCCTTCAATATATTAGATATAAAATAAGATAAAATTGATATGATAAAAGAAGTTAGGAAAAAACTTCTGAGGTCACATAATTGTGACACATTATATAACGCGTATTTATTAGGTTATATACAATTATACACACTCTTTTACTTTGATTA
Organism: Helianthus tuberosus; assembly: GCA_030545235.1. Classification (NCBI taxonomy): domain Eukaryota; kingdom Viridiplantae; phylum Streptophyta; class Magnoliopsida; order Asterales; family Asteraceae; genus Helianthus; species Helianthus tuberosus. The sequence continues at coordinate 32,857,314 of CM060392.1, forward strand.
TTGAAGACTCAAAAATCAGATGGTCCGAGCTGGTGTGAGCAGAGCTTCAGATAACCTTGACAGAGACCTGTAAGATCACAATAAAGAAACCACACCGTTAGCCTCGTCACAGGGAGGGGGGCCTCTCTGTGACCAAGCTCGGGCGTGAGAATAAGTATTTGTAAATGAGAATTAAGTCAGTGAGAGAGAGAGAGAGAGAGAGAGAGAGAGAGAGAGAAAGTAGAGATTACCCTTCAGTGGAGGTTTTGGCAGGGTATTTATATTTTTTGGTTATGCCGATGTGGCGAATTAGTTAGGGTCGGACCAATCGCTGTCAGGTAGTTAAAGCTGTGGGCCTCCCCAGTTAGTTAGGGAAGATCCTATTGGTTAATCGTTCCGACTGGAGACACCAGGTCCGACTAATCATTTGGCCTAACGGTCCGACCTTATACTTATCAAGTATTCGGTCCGGCCCAGGACGTATCCTCATCAAGTCCCCCTAGTTCGTAGCGTTTGTTTAGTAAAAGATTCGAACTAAATGACGGGGTTTAGATTCGGCGCTTTTGGTTTTGTTTTTGAATTTTGAATCGGTGATTTTCATTTGGTGACTGGCGGTTACTCTATCTTTTCTTTAACCGATGTGACTCTTGACATACATAACCCATCATGACGTGCCTTATTCCTATTGGTGGGTTTAAGGCGGTGAAAACCCATATAAATAAGAGAGAAGGTTATTTTTCTTTTACCTTTCTTTTATCTGTTTCATCTTCCCTTTCTTTTTCTCCTTTGGATCAAAACTTCATCAATCAGGTAAATACTCTCATCTGTAACTATGGCCAATAAGAGCAATTTGTCCGGTTGTTTCAATATTTTAAACCGAAACGGTCTGGAGTGGTATGTGAGCCAATATTCGATCTCGGCTTCTTTAAACCCTATTCTTCCCGAAAAAGATACGGCCATCTACCCTTTCGTCCCCGGGAAGATAGGTGTTTACACTCGAATGTTTGACTACTGTAACTATCGTCTTCCCTTGACGAAGTTTTTGGTTAAGGTTCTGATGTTCCACGAGGTTCACCTTTCTCAAATGAACCCTTTTGGCCTTGCCAGGGTGTGCCATTTTGAGCTTGCCTGTCGTAGCTTAGATTCTGATCCAGATTTGGATGTGTTCCGGGCTCTTTATAAGTTGAACTGGTCCGGCGATTGGTATACTTTTGAAGTTCGGAAAAAGAACGATTGCTGCTACTCGTGGATTACAACGAGCTTGAAAGATTGGAAAGACCGTTTCTTCTTGGTGGATGATCGGTGCGTCTCGGCCAATATGGCTTGGAAGTTAAAGAGATCCCGCCTTCCTGGTCCACTTCCTGAAGACTTTGAATTTAATAAAGGTTTGTATGCTGCTTTGATCAAGGAAGCCGGCCGCGTCCAAAAGTTTCCGGAACACATTCTAGTCATGGGGAGGATAAGCACGATTTGGTCCGAACCGGAGTATTACCCTACCCTTAAATGGAACGGAGAGGGTTAGTTACGTTTTAATCTCGTACACCGTTTTTTTGTATATCATTGTATTTTTATGCTGTATGTTCTCTTCAAGAGAGTATATGTATATTATGGTTTGCTTACTTTGTGCAGTTATGGGTTTGAAGGAAGCTTTGAGGTTGAAATCTTTTGACTCCACCGAGCTTGACATCCGAGCTACAAGGACACCGAAAGGAAATCCTCCATATCTTACTGTCGTTAAAGAAAATCTTCATCCGATTAGAGAACCCGTTGCTACGACTGGTCAAGGAGGTTCGAGCTCGGCTCCTTTAGCGAACGTGGTTCCGGTTCGAGCGGCCTCAGTTGCGAGTGGGGATAAGGGAAAGAAGACTGGTTCGAGCGGGGCGAAAGACTCTGGTTCGAAAGTTGTTCTGTATGGTTCGGAGCATCTATCCGTTTGATGTGCGTGAAGTGTGTTATGGTTTTAATGTTTATTTTAAGCCCTTTTACACTTTTTTAGCCAAGTTTTAAATTTATAAAACACGATATTTACTAACACTAAACACACATATGGGCAAGTGCACCCATCGTGAGCGTAGTATAGTGTTGGCAAGATACCGAGGTCGTCCAAGGACACAAGAGCTTTTAGTACCGGTTTATCCTCAACGTCTAATCAAATCAAAAGTTTAGAAAAAAGTTTTAAACTAAGAAAAATAAAAACTAACTAAAATGCTGAAAATAAAAATAAAAACAGATAGACAAGATGAATCACTTGGTTCCGACTCGTGTATAGTGTAACCTTTGATTATTTCCGCACTTTTACACTTATTTAAGAGATTATCTTAGTTATTGTAGTAGGCCCCTCTTTTGGAGATGACGTTACCCTCAACCCAGTAGTTTGAGTCAGCAAGGATACAATCCTAAAGGGTCGGATTATTGAAAGATAATTAATTAAGTTATTAATGCAAATTATGGTAGGCCCCTCTTTTGAAGGTGACGTTACCCTCGGCTAAGTAGTCTGAGTCAGCAAGGATACAGTCCTAAGTAGCCGGGTTATAGTATTAATAGTAGTTTAACTTATGAGGGGATCAAAGAGTTTGGACCCCCGCCATCCAATACCGTTAAGTATTGAAGGAGGTCCTACTAAATTTGACCCAGGTCCCTTGCAGGATCTCTAAACGCTGAACAACGACAAGACTCTTACCAAACCGTTCCCTTATCCCCCGACCAGGTAGCCAACATACCTCCATATAGACCGTGGAGATATGAATGGTGAAAATCTTTTATTTTATATAGACAGTAAAATAATGCCAAGACACCACGGACAAACGATAAGGAAGAATCACCTTCAACATAAGAAACTAGTTATTAAAGTCATTAATACAAAACCAAGTAAAAAGTGCGAAAAGGTTAAAAATAAAAAGTATTACACTAGACACTTTGTCTTCACCAAGTGATGTAAGAGACTTAGGCAAACATGGCCTTGATTGTCAAGAACTCTTACGATCAATCTTGGATCCCGAGACGACTCACACACTCTATGATGGACAATGGATGATGGTGGTGGATGATGGTGTTATGGTGGTGGGTGAAGTGTGAGAGAGGTGGTGTGCCAAGGGATGGTTTGAGCTTGAGCCAAGCACTCCTATTTATAGGCTGAACAGAAGCTCGGGCACGGCCCCGTGTCCAGTGGGCACGGCCCCGTGTCCACATCCTCTCTTTCTTCATTTAATGCAGCTTGTCTTTATTAGTTGACCACGCCCCCGTGTCCGCTGAGCACGACCCCGTGTGCAGAAGCATATCTGTACTATGAAGATTTGCCTGGATTCTGCGAATCTTATAGTTGACCACGGCCCCGTGTCCGCTGAGCACGGCCCCGTGGTGGGCAATAGAAGCTTCTACCACTTTGTCTTTTCTGCTGACACTTGGGCACGCCCCCGTGCTGGCTGAGCACGGGGCGTGTTCAGTCTTCTGTCTTCTTGTTTTGCTTAGGAAGGTGCTGTCGTGGGGTCGGTCATGTCACGTTTGTTCCTTTGCTTGTATTTATGTTAGATTTTGATGTCTTTTTGCTTCTTTTGTTAATTTGAGCTCATTTAATCCTGAAAATACAAAAGGAAGACAAAAGCACACTTTTTCCAACATTAGTACTAAAAAAGGGTTAGTTTTATGCCACAATTGATGTAATTTATATGTTGCATTTTGCACACATCAAATACCCCCACACTTGAATCTTTGCTTGTCCTCAAGCAAAACTCTTTATAATGTGGCTTTACACACCCAAATGGAATGGGTAGAAAAGAAGGTTTTTGGGCTTGTCATAGAGTGTTGGGATTCCATCGATTTTTTCGAGCACGTAGGACCCTTTGTCACTAGCTTCTTTGATGCGATACGTTCCTTCCCACTTGGGGGTCAATTTTTCCGGAGGCTCGACTCGGCTTGCGTCGTTGCTCCGGAACACATAATCTCCGACTTTAAACTTGTAAAGTTTGGTGCAGGCGTTGTAGTACTTCACGATTTTCTTTTTGTACCGAGCTTCTTTGATGGCTGCTATGCTCCGGCATTCTTCTAGCGTGTCGAGATTGGATCGGAGCTCCTGCTCGTTTTCTTCCCAATTTTTGCATCTTTGGTTTGGGAGTCCAATCTCTGCAGGGATTACCTCTTCGGTGCCATGTGTAAGACTGAACGGTGTTTCTCCGTTACTTGTCTTATGTAAGGTTCGATGAGCCCACAGAACATTCGGTAACTCATCCGCCCATCCCTTTCCTTCGTAACCGAGCCTTCTCTTGATCCCGTCGACAATTCGACGGTTTATCTGTTCGACCTGTCCGTTCCCTTGAGGGTGAGCGACTGAAGAGAAAACTTGGTTAATCTTCAAACTTTCACACCATCGTTTGAAAAAATTCTCCGCGAACTGTTTTGCGTTATCGCTCGCTATGTAAAGCGGGAGACCAAAGCGACACACGATTTGTTCCCAGAAAAATCTTGTTACGTTATAACCAGAGATGATCGTGAATGGCCTTGCTTCCACCCACTTGGTGAAATAGTCTACTGCCACCAGCAAATATTGAGCGCTTCCACTCGATCGCGGAAAAGGCCCAACTATGTCTACGCCCCACTTTTGAAAAGGCCATGCGGTAGTTACTGGGATCATCTCATTCTTTGCTCGGAGACTTACTGGTGCGTGCTTTTGGCACTCGTCACATTGCTGGAGTTCTTTTACCGCGCTCTCGTGCATTCCGGGCCAATAATACCCAGCATTCTTTACTTTAGTTACGATCATCTTTGGCCCAGCATGGATGCCACAGATACCGTAATGTATTTCCCTGATGATGTAGCTGGCTTGTTCCGGATCAAGACATTTTAGTAAAGGACCCAGGAAGGTCTTTTGGTATAAACCCTCTTCTTGCATTTGGTATTGAAGTGAGTTGACCTGGATTCTTCTAGCTTCTGCCTTATCAACTGGCAAAACATCATGCACTAAGTAGTTGATGATCGGAGTCATCCAAGTTTGAGCTGGGGTTTCTACTTGCATGACCTATGGAGTGGTAATCGAAGGTGCGGTCAGCACTTCCACCCGTACCTCCTTTGCGAGATGACTGAACGACACAGATGCTAGCTTACTTAAAGCATCGGCCTTTAGTTTTTGCTATGGGGAATGTGTTCGACCTTACACGAGTCGAACAGAGCCATTGCTTGCTTTACTTGTTCTAAGTACTCGATCATGTTAGTTTCCCTTGCTTCATATCCGCCGTTTACTTGGTTTGCTACGAGTAGTGAATCAACATGGGTTACGACGTTTTTTGCTCTGACTTTGGCTGCTAAACGTAAGCCAGCCAATAATGCCTCATATTCGGCTTCGTCATTGGAGCTTTTGAATTCTAAACGGAGTGCATACGTCATGTCTATGCCATCAGGATCAGTGAGTATTAGCCCGGCTCCTGCACCCTCGGCGCTCGAAACTCCTTCCGTATACAAAGAGCATGGTTTGTTTGGATCTTGTTCCGCTTTTTCCACTTCCTTGTCCTCCGGCATCTCAACCAAGAAGTCGGCTATCACCTGCCCTTTCAATGGGCCTTTGGTTCTGAAAGTAATGTTGAAAGCGCCTAATTCAATTGCCCACTTTGCCATCCGACCCGACACTTCGGGTCGCCGGAGGACGTGTTGAATTCTTTGGTCTGTTCGAACCTCAATTGGGTGAGCTTGGAAGTATCGCCGGAGCCTTCGTGAGGCGTGGACCAGGGCCAGAGCTAATTTTTCCAAGTTTGGATATCTTGTTTCGTAGTCTTTTAGCATTCGACTTACGTAATAAATGGGAATTTGAGCTCCAGTTCGATGGGCAACTAAAATTGCACTGATGGCGGCGCGTGATGCGGCCAAATATTGTGACAACTGGCACCAAACCGGTAATTTCCGTACACTTTAATTATTATTTAATGACTGCAATTATGTGCTTAAATGTCAACATTGACTGATTACATGATAAACAAGTGAATTCATGCACGTTGTATACTATAAAATATTGCTTTATGCATAAACGAGAGCGTTGCGTCAGAAATATTAGTAAACTCACCGGTAGGACACAATGTGTCAACAGAACTGCAGAAGGCAGTCAGACATTAGAACTGAGGCCTAGGTGTAGGTCCAACGACAAGAATACATTAAAACCCAAGAGTACATACAAGGGTTTAATATATATACTATTCGAAAGCAAAAATAAGCACTAAAAAGCACCCGAAACGCACTTTAAGTGCAGAAATTTATACAATTCAGCTCTAATCAGCATTTAGACGTATAAATATTATGCAGAAATTTCGCTTGATTATCCAGAATACTTCCCTAAGTGTTGGGAACTGAAAGAATACAAAAAGGTACTTAAAAGACACTAAAAAGTGTAATTTAGCACTTTAACGAACCGGTATCTAACCGAACAACCGGATATTACCCGGAACACTAAAAATAATGCTAGAAGCATTGTTTTTATTTTTCTAAGCTAGTTAGGGTACCCGAACACCCTAACACACTATATATTTAATAACGCACCATAAACCGCTAATTAGTCTCATTATATTCCAACTAAGTATAGTAACTAGCAATTTAAACTCAACCAAACACCCCTTGGACGGTTCCCCCATGTGAGACACACCACTCACTTTTGATTAATTTAATCCCTATTGTCTAATATCTTAAAGGCACTATATACAATGGATTTTAGAGAAAATGGGTTATATACTTACATGTAAGTTCTTCAACCTCTCACTTCCGACACTACACCAAACAACCATCTTCCTTTTCCTCCCTTGTGTGATCGGCCGAAACCCAACACCCACCCACCATCACTTTCAAGTTTGGTTCTTGTAATTTTACATATACACAAGGGTGAAGGGTCGCATACGAGGAGGCTCGGTGCTTACGGAATCACAAGGACCTCTCTACAACGCTTTTAAGCACCCATTTTTCGTCTAGTTTCTTCCCTAGCCTCGAGCTAGTAGTAAGTGTCTCTAAACATTCTCTTGTTCATGTTTAAAGTGGTTAATAAGAGATTTAACGGGTAAAAATCATAAACACTAGAGACCAAAGTTTAAAGTCTTGTAAAGAAGATGAACTTGGTGGTTAAAGACTAACTAATAGTGTAAAATTTATGGAACTTGTTTTGTTATGATTATTTTATGTTGTTTGACGCTAGTAGTAGAACAGATCGTCATCTAACTAGGCTAGGTCATGTTCATGAAACATGAACTAGTGTTATGTTAAATAGAAAAGTTGCAAGATGACGAATCTTTCCACAACATAAACATGAACTTGTGTAAAAAGAATTTTTCTTGTAAAATGGAGTTCTAAACTAGTAGATCTAAAGATTTACAAGTGGTATTTTCGAAGGACCAAGTGTAAGATGCAAATCGTGTTTAAAGGCCAGATCTTACATAAACCAAAAGTGTTCTTGTGAACAAACAAGTGTGTGGACACTTGTGTAACGAGAGGATTTAATAAAGAAATATTTTCGTAAATACCAACTAGAAGTTGTGAAACTTCATATTCTTTAAAAATAAAGTTTTCAAGAAAATGATTTTATTTTTAAAGATAGAAAGATCTACTAAAAGTGTTGGAAGATTACTACGTGTTTTCACATAACTTACAAGTTCATGTGTTCGCGATTTATACTTGCTTTGACTAGTTTAATGTTTGAATATTGTTTGTTGATGATTGGAAAATTGTTGATTGAATTTTGAAAAGAAAATGATACGCTAGTAAGCGTGGCCACCTCCAGTTACAGAGGAAACTTTGGCGAAATTTTTCCAGAAAATAACACTTAGAATATTTTTGGTGACAAGTGTTATGAATATATTTTTGACTTGCTTTCCAAACAAACTTCGCCATGATTTTTATTACAAAATTACCAAATACCGGAGGTGGATTTTCATAAATAAAACTTGTTAAATATATATTTAGAATATATATTTATCGCTTGTGTGATTATGTGATTATTTTGTGAACTAGGTATAAATTATTTTTAGAGTAAAAATAATATGACTTGGAGATACTCGTAACGAGTAAAAATACAAAAGAATACACATACAACATACAAGATACATAATTCGGGTGCAAAGTGCAAAATACAAAAAGCTTATATTTATTTTTGAGAAAATAATATAAGTAAGACACGTAGTTAAAAATATAAAATATTTTTAACACAAGAATATATACACAAAAGAGAGTGACTGTACTTGTGCGACACAAGTCTAGTGACTAACGTTAAGAAAACGCGTATAGGTTCCGACGTTAATTAAGCAAATCCGGTGAAGTTTACGACGCACAGGAACGCAAAGTTGTGAGTTCATGCTCCCCCTTTTCTTTTAACTGTTTTCAGTTTTTATAACTTCGGGGGTGAAATACATGTACAAATATTATTATGTTTATTAATGGTATGATAATAAGAAGCACACTTGGTGAGGACGAGTACCAAGTGTGACAAGTTATAAGAATACAAGAGGCACACTTGGTGAGGACGAGTACCAAGTGTGATGATATATAAGAATATAAGAAGCGCACTTGGTGAGGACGAGTACCAAGTGTGATGAGATATAAGAATGTAAGAAGCGCACTTGGTGAGGACGAGTACCAAGTATGATGCGTTATGAGAAATGATACGAGAAATCGTGTCACGAATAGGGTACATAAGCACCATTAATCAACAATATACCTAGACCGCAGAACAAAAGGTTAGATCTAACGGGTGCCGGGCAGCCACACTCTCGGTGAGGGCGAGTATCGAGTAGTGCTTTTGTGTCTCAGAATATACCAATTAAATGCCTAAGGTTTGGTGACTTCCTATGTCGTGTCACATGTTAATGGCTTTGCAACCCATTAACAGTCCTGATACTTACAGGAATACTTTATTTACATATAATTCATACCATACTAAAACTTGATTAATACTTGAAGTACGTGGGGTACTCAAGAAAAACTTGAATTAAATTTGAGTACGTGGGGTACTCAAGGAGATGGGAATTATACTTGAGTACGTGGGGTACTCAAGAAAAACTTGAATTATACATGAGTACGTGGTGTACACATGAATACTTGATTTATATATGAAAACTTGATTTATACATGGCTCAAACTATGTTTTCATACAAAGTATACAAACGTGAAATACAAAAACTGCATGAATTCACACCAACATTATGTTGACGTTTTTCCAAAACTCACATGTATTTCAGGTAACTAGGATGGATGTGCGCGCGGTCTTACCCATGCTCGTGGATGTCGCTTATGTTTGTCTTTAAATAAAGTGTAAACCTTTTAAGACAATGTTTTATGTTAACTCGCGATGTAAACGCTAACTTATGTTTTCAAATTATGGTATTAGAAGTTATTTTCATGAGCATGTAGTATGTTTACCTTTCGTATGCAATGAGAACCTTTCATGATCACACCTCGTGCTTCCGCCGCAGAAAGGGGTGTGACAGATATACTGTTAACACCTCATCTTCTTCTGGGACAGTGAGAGTCGGTAACGTGCCCAAGTAAACTTTGAGTTCTTCAAAAGCACGAGCAGCCTCATTGGTCCATTTGAATTCTGATCTAAAACTTTTTCGCAGTACGTCCATAAATGGGAGCGATCTATCCGCCGCTTTTGACAAGAAACGATGGAGAGCAGCCAATCGTCCATTTAAGGACTGAATTTCTTTGACCGAATTCGGAGGCTTCATAGTGAGAACAGCGTCTATTTTGTCGGGGTTGGCTCGTAAGCCTCGTGATCCGACCATGACACCTAAAAACTTCCCTTCTTCTATTCCGAACGTACATTTTTTAGGGTTCAACTTCATATTGATGCTTCGGAGCCGGGTAAATGTTTCAAGGATATCTTTCAACATAGTTTCCTCGTTGTAACTTTTGATCACGATATCATCGACATATACCTCCAAATTTCGCTCGATTTGGTCTTTGAAGGCTTTGTTCATTAGCCGCTGATATGTAGCACCGATGTTTTTCAAACTGAAGGGCATCTTTGTAAGGCAATAGACCCCTTCGTTAGTAACAAAGGCCGTCTTGTCTTCGTCTTCGATTGCCATTTGTATCTGATGATACCCTTTATAAGCGTCTAAGAAACATTTCAACCTGAACGTTGCAACATAGTCAATCTTTTCGTCAATTTCCGGTAATGGGAAGCAATCCTTCGGGCATGCGTCATTTAAATCGGAGAAATCGATGCACATTCTCCAAGAGTTGTCTTTCTTTCGAACCATGACCGGGTTTGATACCCAAGTTTGATACCGGACTTCTCGAATTATTCCCGCGTCTAAGAGACTTCTTACATCTTTGGCAATTGCTTTGGCTCAATCTGGTGCCATGTGCCTTTTTCTTTGTGCTATTGGTTTAACTGATTCTTTCACGTTCAATCGGTGTTGAGCCATTGATCTGGGGACTCCCTACATATCGGAATGCTGCCAGGCGAAAACATCAATTGAGTTGCTTAACAATTCCCATAGGAGCTTCTTAATTCGTTTCGGGAGCTGTGCCCCGATTGCTACATGTTGTTTCGGGAATTCCGGATTAATTGCCCAGAGTTCCGTAGGTACTTCGGATTTTTTGGAACTCGTTTCCGCTACGTGTCTTACCTCCGCGACGAATGAATTCGACTCGGAGAGGATAGTGGCGACTCCTGCCTCGGTAGGGAATTTTATAGCTCCGTGTATTGTAGAACTGATTGCTCCGAGAGCTCTCAGCCCAGGACGCCCGAGTATCATGTTGTGTGATGAATGAGTACCAACGACCAAAAAGGTTAACTGAACGGTCCTGTTTTTATCATTATCTTTAAACGTAGTTGGGAGGGTAATTTGTCCTATCGGACGAACAACCTCTCCCGAAAAGCTTATCAACGGAGTGGACACCTCAATGAGTCTTTTCTTCGTCTGGGGGGCTAGCTGTTGGAAACACTGTAAGTACATTATTTCAAAGACACTTCCTCCGTCTACGTATATTCGTCGGACCAGATGTCCTGCGATCGCAGCCGATATTGTAATCAGACCATCCCGAGCATCCTCTGGATCGATTGGGGGAAAGTACGTAGCTTGGTGCATCCATGCTGCCATGTGCTGGCTCGATCGCTTCACTCCTTTTGGTTCGGAGGATCGAATCATATTGATTCCGGCTTCGGTATTTGGATTGTCGGCTGCGGCTGTTGACTTCTTGCCATCCTTTATTTCTTTTACGAGGTGAGAAAGTTTTCCGGGCCGTACAGCTTTTTCGATTTCCTGTTTTAGTGCCCAACATTCGTCAGTCGTATGCCCCTTGTCTCTGTGATATTCACAGTACTTTTTGGAATGCTTGTCGGATGTAGGACGTTGCTTCGAAGGCACAGGAAATCATGTGGTTTCCGTACTAAGGATCTCGCTTGGCGACTTTGTTAATTCGGAGAAGGTGTTGAAACACACGTTACCGGTATGGAAGCTGCTTCGATCAGACTTTTGGTACGGACCACGGTTACGATTCCAATTGTTGTTCCTGTCCTTTGGTGGTGATGCGTTCCGCCGCCATGATGCGGTTCGAGCCTTTGCGTTTTTTGGTGCTGTTTCATTCGGCTGTCCACAAGAGCTTTTTCCTTGGACAAAGGCTCGGGCTCGTTCCATAAGCACTTCCATGGTTTTTGGGAGATCTTCATGGAGTTTTTCTACGAGCTGATTGTTTCGTACTCCGTGACAGAATCCCGAAACATGGAGTTGGTCCACTGCTCCACTGATTTGCATACTTTCTGAATCGATCGATTAAGTCTTCTACCGTCTCCCCATCACGACGCTTTATATGGTGTACTTCTGTGATGTCTTTCGAGCAACGTCGTTGTTGACAAAAGTTTTGTAGGAACATTCGTCAGAAGTCTTCGAAATGATCGATCGACCCTTCCGGTAATCCATCAAACCAGACCCGTGCTGATCCGGTGAGAGTTTGAGCGAACATATGACACCATGCTGGCATGGGCCATTGTTCGAATTTAGCTGCTCCAGCGAAGGCGAACATATGATCGTCCAGATCGGTCGTACCATCATAAAATTTTAAGGTCGGAGGCATTTTTAGCTTCGCCGGTAGCGGTGCGTTAACGATCCTCATTGTGAATTTTGACTGAGAAGTCATCGAAGTTGGCTGATACGGCAATATCAGCTCTTGATCCTGAGGGTTTAGACCCAGAGATCCCTGGCGAAACAGGTCGTACAGACCGTTATTTACTGGAGCATTCGTAAGAGTGGAAACTTGCAAAACATGTGTTATAGGAGTGGAGTTTACGGAACTTACCATAGATCCAGAAGCGAAAACTCCAGTGGAGATGGGATTAGCCCATGGGTAAGCACTGGTGATGTGGCGAGTTAGTTAGGGTCGGACCAATCGCTGTCAGGTAGTTAAAGCTGTGGGCCCCCAGTTAGTTAGGGAAGATCCTATTGGTTAATCGTTTCGACTGGAGACACCAGGTCCGACTAATCCTTTGGCCTAACCGTCTGACCTTATACTTATCAAGTATTCGGTCCGGCCCAGGACGTATCCTCATCAGTTATCATCTATTTGCAATGTCGGAAAGACGCGTCATTGGGATAAAGAGGAAGGGTGTTGATTTTATTATTTTTAGTAATTTACATAAATAGTCTCTCAAGTAAAATAGAGTTAATTATTATCCACGTTGTAATAAAAGGGAAAACTATTATTTGGTATACTTAGAGCATTCACATTCTATCCACCAAATCTTGAGAGATGGGTTTTTAAATTATAAAAAGTGGTTTAAGTGGTTGTGAGTGGAGGAGAGAGAAAATGTTACTGTTCATCTGTATATTTGGGGGGACACTGTTCACCCTGTATAATTTTTTAATATATTTTGAAAGTGGTTGTGAGTAGAGGAGAGAGAAAATGTAATATATATTGAAAAGGAGAGAGAAAAAGTATTTGTTTTTAGTGGAAATATATTGATATAGGAGTTGTTTTTTTAGTGGAATGTATGTATATTTTTAGTGGATTGGATGTGAATGCTCTTAGAGGGGGGCAATTTTGACCCAAATCATTTCAAGTGGGTCAGTTTGGGTTGTTTTTAAAATTAGATGGGTTTTTTTAGGTAAGATATTTTAACTAAATGGGTCACTTGAAATTTCATCTTGTTATTTTCGGGTCAAAGCGGTTCAACAACATTAAAGAAATGGGTCGATGTGGGTTAGTGGGCAGGTTTCGGATCGGAATGGGTTTCGAGCCGGCACAAGTATCCGCACGAGACGGGTTACGGCACGAAACGAGTTTTGGATCGGAACGGGTTCAGTAACTGAGTTTCGGGCCGAGACGGGTTTCGGCACGACGCAGGTTTTGGATCGGAACGGGTTCGATTTGGGTCGGGTTTCGGGCCGACACGGGTTTCTGCACGGGACGGGTTTCGGATCGCAACGGGTTTTGGGCCGACACGAGTTTCCGCACGAGATGAGTTTGGGGGTCGGGACGGGTTTCGTACCGTTTTGACGCGAACTGTTTCGACCCGTACCGTTTCGATCCGAACCGTTTCGACGCGTACCGTTTCGACGCGAACCGTTTCGACGCGCATCGTTTCGACGCGAACCATTTCGACCCGTACCGTTTCGAACCGATTCGACCCGTACCGTTTCAAACCGAACCGTTTCGAACCATAAGCAACGTTGCAGCCATAGAATTCAAAGGAATTAATGCAACAACAAATTTTGACAAAAGCACTTATACAAGAAGGATAACACCCGGGTCCAATTCAGCTTGCGACGTACCATCTCAGGTCGAAGATCATATCGAACCGTTTCAACCCGTACCGTTTTGACCAGTACTGTTTCGAACCGAACAAAATAGCCCCTTGATGTACAATCTCTTTAAAAAAACATTTTTAACCAACCCGACTCGAAACCCGTTCCGACCCGAAACCCGTTCTGACCCGAACCCGTTCCGACCCGAACCCGTTTTGACCTGAACCCGTTTTGACCCGAACCAAAACAACCCCTTTTTTAGTTGACCCGTTTTGACTCGAACCCGTTTTGACCCATGACCCGACCCGACCCGTTTGCCAGGTCTAGGTATACTGTTACCAAATCTTTACGAGAAGTTGGTGTGATAGCCATCAGAGGTCTTTTTTTTCCACCACGATTTTTAAACGTGTATAACTTTTTCATATGATAGTATTTTAAAAAAAAAAAGTTTACACCAAATTAAAAAAGAATTTTATTATCCTTAATTTGATGTATTTTTTTTAAATACTATCGTATGAAAAAATTATACCCATTTAAAAATCATGGTGGAAAAGAAAAAAAAAAGTTACACGGAAACCCATGGTATTGTAGCGTCTAACATAGATGAATCAGATGCTCATTTTAGACGCCTCCTCTACATTACGCATCCTTTATATTTTAGACGCTACCTCCATTTTTTGACGCGTCCTCTACATTTTTAGACACATCATCTACAATTTTAGATACTGCATTGGTTTAAAAGTGTAGCATCTAAGCTTAGACGTATCATGAAAACCCATAATACCATAGACGTAGATGTTCATTTCCGTAACTTAGCTTGTTCAATTATCATTTTTGTGATTTTCCCTTCTGTAAATACTAGAGTGGTTTTTTACTACTATAATAAAATATTATGAAAGTACAATAAGGGAAGTGTTCAACTCTTTCAAATCATAAATTTTTATTTCATATGGTAAACTATATCAACATAATGAATAAACATCTTAACAAAAGAGAAAAGCACGTTACATGGAAAATTCAAACCTATAAAATTTTATTTCCTCATCTGTTCATCCAATTCCTTACTTCACAAAGTAATATGGATGAATAACAAGTTACAAAGAGCCAGAGTACATAGCAAGAAAAACCAATCACACCGATCAACACAATAACCAAATTTCGTTAAAATCTCTCGTTGATGAGCAAAGATTCACTAGCACCGGTATACATAATATGCTCGGTGACGTTGCTGTGGAAGGCAGGCCGCCATTAGTACTAGAGCAAGAACTATAACCAGCAGAATTCCCTTCATGTCTGTCTCTTTGTCTTCAGAGCAGCAGCAGCCTCCCATGTCTTCCTCTCAGTGGGTATTGAGGGAGGTTGGGTGGGTTTGTTTTTTTATTTATAGGATTCAGTTAATGCAACTTGTGGTTTAATAGACTCTCGGGTTGACCATGTAATGATCAACCAACTAGATTGATTTACACGTTTTCTAGAGGCATTTGGTTAACAGATAGAAATTGAACCAAACGGTACTTAACACATATCTTACATAATACATACTAATTTATTATACAACTAGGTTATATGCCCGTGAGCTTCACGGGTTATGGGTTGTGTTAAAAAATCTATATCTATAAAAGTATTTTTTTTTTATGATTCTATATAGACATGTCGAGGCATAGACGTAACCTGTGCTTGAGTAACAACAATCAACTTTGATCATAGCTTCAACTCATTTGGGTAGCAATATATATTCATATGTCATATATTTTTAAAATAAAATTAAAGATAAAACAGTATGAAAACGATTTCGTCATCAAATAGACCCAACCGACAACACTATATATGTAACAAAAAAAAAACGATAGCAAATAAAATTCAATTTAAAAGGGTATAAACTACATCACGCAATGAATTTTCATTACATAATCCAAATGTATGATCTCAAGTGTGTTTATAGACCCGTGAGCTTCACAGCTTATGACATAAGTATTTAATACAATAATTAACTCTATAACATAAAAGTGTGGCTCGGTCCAACGAACACAACACATTTCAACGTACCCCCTAACCCAGACCATTTCAATGTACTCCGTAACATGTAGACCATTTCTAAGTTACATACCCGTTAGCTTGACGGGTTATGGGTTGATTTGAACAAAAAAATTATATTTGCAAAAGAAAATTTTTATATGATTTCTTATAAATTAAACATTCATGTTTTTTGGCAAACATTAAAAAAAAAAAAAAAAATCCAAAGACTTATAACAGGATCCGATTGTATGTGTGGGTTTTATTTGTTTGGGTTGTGTTAAATACCCGTGAGCTTCACGGGTTATGGGTTGTGTTAAAAAAAATCTATTAAGTAATTGCAATGTGGGGTTAGCTCATTTGGTAGAGGCTTATGCTCTAAGAGGTGAGGCCCCAGTTTTAAACCCGGGCAACAGATTAATTTAGGATTATTAGAGTAAAACGTTGGAGAAAAAAATTATTATATGCGACACGGGTATAAAAATTTATTTATATGTCAAACCATGTCACTTAGAAAAGCATGTTTACCATATTTTATACAATCTTTAAGATTGAACATATGTATTGACAGTAGTCACAGACACCGATGGTTTTTAGAAATTTTACATACCATAATTTATTAAACACAGATAGTTTTAGAAGTTTTAATATATGCTTCTAAATAATATTATAGTAATCCACAGGTACCATTCCTCGTTGCTCAAATTCATATTCACATCTAAAATCACACAATTAACAATAAGAAACATGAATTGAATATATATATATTAAATGAAGATGTTGATACATAAGAGGCGCATCAAATTCATTTCATGATGCGTCAAAAAACACAGGATAAATTAGCTAATCATCTAATGATTCTCATTATATCTCTCATACTTATAAAAAAAAGCCTTGACCGGATGATGTCTAAGTGCAACTTTATGGTATGTTTTTTTAATTTCTGAACCAGATTCTGAAATTTATGGTTACTCATAGATCTTCCAAACCCTAAATCACTAACCAGAACCTTCACAGACAATCATAAATCATCGTATATATAACAATCACAGGTCCATATCACATTTGTTTTTCATTAGTGACAGAATCAGTTAAACGTTCATAAAGGTGTTGAATAAGAGTAATACTAAAAAGGATTAGAAAATAATAAACGGCTTGACTGATATGGAAATTAAAATGGTATTTCTTTAGTATCATTGCGATTCACAATCAAAACAGGTGGTCTAGAATAAGCAACTAAATAACTAAGAAACCATGTGATTACCTTCAAAGATTGTGATGAATGTTGATGGAGATTCCAAATTTCAACCTGAAGTAAACTCAATCAAACATCAGCAAAATCACAATCACAATTAACACATCATTTAATTAAAGCATCTGTTCTCCAATCTCAAACCAAAAACGTTCCTCAATCGCTCTGAATATCCACTGCTCGTCATATAATTACCCCGAATTAGCTGTAAACCTTCACCGTTACCACAAATCCACCATCATCAACGTCATCAGCGGCCGACCTTCAAAGTCGCCGCTGTGTTTCAAAACCCTAGACACAACAGGTGTTATTGTCGCTGTGTTTCAAAACCCTCGTTAAATCGACGTTAAGGTTTCAAGAATAATCGATTAGAGTTCATATAAAGATTATAGATTAAAAAGCAAATAAAAAGGTGGATCTTACACATTCTAAGTAACCTATTATTGAAAAGTTTAGCCAAAACGTAATGGACACGAAAGCATCCGATTTTGTCAGGTTTGTGTGTTTTGTGTGGGCCCGTTCTGTGTATCCGGAACTTTTTCGCACCATACTGGTATAAATTTTGCAACTTTCGCGTACAAAACTTGAGCACACATCTAAAACAGAAAAAAAATGGGATAAAACCGAGATATAGATGGTTACTTGGATAGCGAGTATAAATTCTGCTATAAAAGATGGAATTTTGGATAGTGAGATAGAGATGCTTACTGGTGCATAAGTGAGACTTGATACATATAGTGCAACCAATAGATCATTTTGTCCATTATCTTTCATGTAAAGCGCGCTACAAAATCCATTTTGATTGATGAAGTTCCCTTCACCTGAAGTTCATATAAACATTGCTAAAAAAATGTTTACCGTGCAATCACACAATATAAAAAAACGACAATAAATAAATAAATAAAGTAAAACAAATAGCTAACTAATTAGGCCACAATTTCAATCATATTATTAATAATTTGGGCAATTGGGCCACTGTTTCAATCGGGCTCCTTTATTCTACAAGTTTTGGTTGGTTAGGGGTATCCTTGTATTATTTTAGGGGTATCTTAGTATAAAATTAAAATGCATAAGTGTTAATATTAAGTAGAACAACTCCTCCGTAAAAAAACAAATAATAATTGGCAAACAAAAAGAATAAAAATAATAAGTGCTAAAGGTTTGAAGAATTACATCAATATAAGTAACTTAAATTCACGCCTTCGCCTCCGTGCTCAAATAAGTGTCGTGTTACAACTATATACCACAAGGCAAACGGTTATATTGTCGATGAAAAGAGTAAAACATAACCATAATAGGATTGAATAAATTATATATTGTAAAAGTCTTGTCATGCTTTCGTGTCCCCAAGCGCACAGAATTAGAAAAAGAAATATATGTGTACATATATAATATCTCATGAGTAGTTTATATAATTATAAGTGCAGCCATGATAGGCTTTAATACACAAAGTAGTCAAAAAAAAATGGTAACGTAGTTCTACACAAAACATTAAATCTTAAATAATCAATTGAATTTTAATGAAGCAAGAAAAAGGAAAAAAAGTGCATAAGAGGGTACTAACAACAATGGCAGCAAGACATTTGCTAACATAATAACCAAGCAAAGTTATTTCGGAAAAAAAAAACAAAAAACTTACAGTGTCCTGGTTAATCTTTTCAGCAGTTAAAGTTAGCATTGCAACATATAATAAATAGAAAAAAATAACCGGTTACTATAATTTCAACTTTGTGTTGTTTGTATGCATCATAAATTTCTTCTACAGAGTCCCCAAAACCAAGAACCTGGGGAAACAAATACATTTATCTAGATTATGCAAGTATAGAACAAACCTCTAATGAAATATAAGATAATTGAATTAGTGAGTTATCAAACAACATCCAAATAGATTAAAACTACCTTCAAAATCAAGTAGACAAATTGAGTTGTCTATGTGCCTTCCAAATCTACAAAATAAGTCAACAAATAAATAAAATTGAATGTATGTCAATTATCTAGAGCGATAATTAGTCAAAATATTTCAAAAAAGGAAGCAAATAAGGACTATTATGCAAATGAAATATGTTCCTAAGATGTCTATGAATTTTAGCATGCTCATCATAAAACAAACCTCGATATGGATCTAGTTCATCGTCTTCATCCTATTGCAAAATCGATAGCGGAGATAAAAGCGAATCATCACCTATTTTGATGTCATCCTTCACCTCCTTCGTAGTAGTCAAACCTATGTCAATTTTAACTGCTGAATATTTAAATCAATCTCGGTCCCTTTCAAGAATTAACCCAACTTGTGAACTTGGCAGCCCAAATGAATAAAATCGTAGTCGAATGTCGATTTTACCGATGCCCCCACATTAGAAAATTATTTAAGATGATGAATCAGATTTTAAATACTAATAACGGACTTCAAATGAAAAGTTGAGTGAAGATATTTTTGGATCTCAATTTAAAAATCAAAGAATTTCAAACAAACTTAAACAACTTTGACTTTTCTTGCTTCAGTTTTAAGATTTGTTTCTGTTCATTCTATTCCCAAGAACCATAAACCTACTATCCTTTTAATCCCTTCGTCTTTGTTTACGCATAAACAACCTGAAACTTTGTTTTCACACCTTAAGCTTTCATCATCGCAACCACTAAAATCTTTGATCAAACTTAGCTTTAAATAAACCCTAAACCTTTATCTTAGCCGCTTTAGTAGTCACATCTCTCTTCTCTTGGTTACACCCAATTTATTACAGGGTCTATGCATTTTTCTTATAATTTTCTCTGTGTTGTTTAAATATGCCAGTTTTAATTGTTTAGTTACCACTTTTGATAGTATATTAATTTACATATCATGAATGAAGAAGAAGAAGAAGGGATCTTAATTTACATACCAGATATTAGAAAACAATTAACCAGTGAATACAAAAACTGTAAATTAAATCTTACAAATTCACAGATCTGATTCCTTCGAACAATAGCAAAGCTCCCTTCAAAAACGAAATCGATGCATCTAAACATGAAATCTTTGGCACCGGACTTACCTGTGTGAGCGGAATTCGGCCTGAACCCTAGCCAACTTTGCCGGAAGCCATTCGAGAGCGAGAAAAAGGGTTGTCAGTATTTTGAAACTGATTAGAGTTTTTGGCATTTGAATGAAGGGGGAATTTAGAGGCGGTGTTTGAAATCCATTTGAATTTTGAAACAAAAACTTTAACAATTGCAGTTTTAAGCAAAGATGGGGTATGTATTCAAAGAGAAACTGAGATACAGAAGGGTTGTTTTTGGGTTTTTTGAACCCTAGCTCAAAATGGAAAAGAAAAGATGGAGAAGAGATGATACAAGGGAACGAAGATGAAGAGGCAGAGGAAAGGGAAAGAAGGGTGGGATAGAGAGGTTTTGTCTGTGAACACGTGATATGCAGTTTGACTTTGGGATTTATTAAAAAAAATAAAAATTCTCACAAAATGACACATCAGCTGAAACCAACGTGGGGGCTTCTTATGTTGACAAATAGGATTCCTAACCTTTGCTTTATTATATTTAGAGATATATGGGCGGTTTCGTATAAACCGGTTTAATTAACAGGTGTAGAAAGCTATTAGGAGACGATAGATCATAGTCACATGCATTGTGGCTTGCGAAACGAAAACGGGTATGCGTTTGTATTGGCGGAACTTGAACGAAAAATCAGTAGATGATAGTTCTAGTTGGTTGATCATTACACCCCTGGCCGTTCGTGCATTTCTAAAATTCGGTACGAGGGGTAGATTCACTCTGACCGCCAATCTGGTACGCGGCACGACGTATCATATAGTTTGATACGAAGTATGGTATACAAAATACTTTTCAATAGATTTTCTCCAAAAGTTCCAATTTAAAATAACTTTCATAATCATATGAAAAACATTTCATAATCATAAGTTCATAACAAAAAAAAAAAAAATCATAAAACAACTCATTTCATAATCATAATTCATAAGAGTAAAATAACAAATTTCATTATCATATCAAAAGCATTTCATAATCATAAGTTCATAACAAAAAAAAAATTCATAAAACAAAATCATTTCATAATCATAATATATAAGAGAGAAGTCATAAAACTAATCGAGCCTCGTCTTTTTCCAATCGGGTCATCATTTTCTTCCCCATAAAAGGTTTTTTCCTTTGTATATCTCCGTACATGGTACTAGGCCCTTCCAAGTAATCATTTTCAGGATTCATATCCCATTTTCTGGTTCTCTCGATCTTGTAACTTTCTGAGAAACGAGATTGGAGTCGGATGTTGGAACGTATAAACACTAATTTGTCAACCCGTTTAGAATATAAATGATCTCTTTACATTGTGTATATCGGAGTAAGCGCTCCAGTTTCGTTCCGCCAATGAGCTGCTGATAGGTTGTGAAATCACTTTCTTAGCACACATATCGGATAGATGTACCGTTTGTGTTTTATAGGTGAGAGTATATTCGTCCCTTTCTACACGGAAGTCTTACACACACATAACTTCAATACGTAAAATGGAATAACTCACCTTGTATGAGATCGTTTAAGAAATATATATTTAAAATTGGGACTGTCTGTAAACATTTTACGAGTTAAGATTAATCCCAGCTAATAAGTCAAAGTTTGAAATTATTAAAATCTGATTTATCTTTTATTAATAAGTGTTCAAATGTAAGTTAAGTTGTAGAAAACAATACATAAATAATTGAGTAAATTGCAATTTTACCCCCTGAGGTTAGGGGTGATTGGCACTCTTACCCCCCCTAAGGAAATAATTGCAATTTTACCCCCCACTGTTAACTCTTATGTCGCAACATTACCCCCTAAGCTCAATTTTGTTGACTGATTTGTTGACTTGGTGGTGAAATGACTATTTTACCCTTTTATTTTACCCCCTGTGTTTTGTTTACTCTGTAATATTACCCCCTGCCACCACAACCACCACTGCCACCTCCAGCCACCACCCTCAACCACCACTGCCACCGCCATTCACCACCACAACCACCACTGCCACCTACTTTTCTACGAACAAAAAACAGAGAGAGATGGCGGAGCAAAGCTGGCGATTGGTGTTGACAGCCAGTCCACTCCAAGGCCATATGAGCCCCATGCTCCACCTTGCCACCTTCCTTCATTCCAAAGGCTTCTCCATAACCATTGTTCACTCCGAGTTGAACCAGTCCAGTTCTTGCAAGCTCTCAATGATAACTGCAGACAACATTTCCAGGAACACCTTGTTCAGATTATTAAGGCACAAAAGGACACATCTGAGAAGGAATCAATAGTTGTTATCCATGATAATCTCATGTACTTTGCTGGATCAGTCGCCAGTCATCTGGGTCTACCCTCCATCATCTTGCGCACCAGCAGTGCGTCTACCTTCCCTGCAATCAAGATCATCCCTCAGCTCCATCAAGAAGGTCGATTTCCTGTACAAGGTAACCCATTAAATTAATTAGTCAAGACCTGTGTGTACGTACTATAAACTACCTAAGCTGTTTCTTCTAATAAACGCCTCACTAATAAACCCACCATGCTCTGTTTTATGAATCTGACCAGGTAATCATATTGATTTGAAGAAGGGATTACTTGCAATTAATCACGATGTACATGAATCTGACCAAGTTTACTCTATATCTTATAATCATAAATATTACACAAAAATCATTCAGATTTATGAGCAAACTTTTCAGGCTAACTGTTAATTGGAAATACACACAACAAAGTTAATCAATTATAAATGCATAACCTTATATAGCTATTTAATTTTATCAGTGTGAAGCAGTTGGCAGGGTTCTGTGCCCCCTCTGTAAGTCGTCATCTTCAGTTGACTTCATTGGTCATGGAATCACCGGTGACGATGCGGTTATCAAAGAATCTCTGTAACATCATCTTCACGGCAAACATCATCATCAAAAAGATTCAAACTTTAAGCAATACCCTGATCAAATCTTGAGGTGGGTATTCATAAAATTGCAAAAAGATTCAATATTTAACCAAATAAAACGAAGAAAGAGAGACAGGACCGGGTGGTTGTGTGGCGGCGGCAGTTGCGGTGGTTGTGGTGGTGAATGGCGGTGGATGGCGGTGGCAGTGGTGGTGCCCGGTGGTGATTATTGTGGTGGATGTGAGAGAGACAGGAGATAGATCCTGGGCAAGAAAAGGATATTGAAGAAGAAGAAGTACAGATCTTTTATATATATATATAATAACAATAATAATAAAAATAATAATATAATAATAAATATAGGGTAAGATTACCAAAATACCCTCACCTATTAGGGTCAAACTACCTTTGACTGAGCTTAGGGGGTAATGTTGCGACATAAGAGTTAACAGTGGGGGGTAAAATTGCAATTATTTCCTTAGGGGGGGTAAAAGTGCCAATCACCCCTAACCTCAGGGGGTAAAATTGCAATTTACTCTAAATAATTTCATGATATATATCATGATTAATTTATGTTCCATCGAGATTACTTAATTTTGTTTTTTTTTTTTTATATTTTAATAAAAGATCGGCAATATTGAAAGAAAGTTTAGTGGTTTTACTTATAAAAAGAGATTTAATATATTTATTGGAACAGTAAAAAGAATTGGTTACTATCAAATTTATGTTTTTTCGTATAAAAGAATTGGTTACTATCAAATGATGTTTTTTCAAATAATTTAAAGAAAAATTTGCGTTTGAAAAAAGTGGAATTAGTATTGGATGAAAAAAATATTCATTTAGGATATTATATAATATGCTCATACGCAATACGCGGATCTTTAGCAACGCCAAGTATTGTAGTTCTGGGCTTCAAGCGTGTTGGCGTCATTAATTATTGAACTAAAAAAAGAAGTTTGAATAAAATTTGGATGGTTATACTTTTCTTAAAAAAGAGAAACAGGTTCATTTATCGTGTTCACGCGACTAGTTGGAATAATACAAAAAGACGAGACTTTCATGGTCGTCTTCTAGTTTGTGCTTTCTCAATGTAAAACTGGAGACTTCTAAGTAATTGTATAGGTTAATTTGAACACGTTTACTTGAAATTAACCTACCGCTTTGATTTAGTTTATATGTTTTTTTTAGATTAACTTCATTAACAAACGCTTCCGACCCAAAAGGGTAAAAGGCTATTACAAAACACGACCCCGACCCAAATGAGCAAAGGACAAGACAAATACATGTACAACGGACATTTACACCACTCCACCTATTTGGCTTATTACATATTTTCTCCTCCTATTTGGCTTATTACATATTTCCCAAAAAAAAAAAAAACAATTACATATTTCTCCTTCCTAACCCATATATATTAAGTATTTCCCCTTTTTATTAAAATTACTCTTATAATGACTATTTTACCCTTAATAAACTATTAAATGAATATTTACATATTTCTCATTTCTAATATTATCAATCAACTAATTTTTGATAGTCCATCTTTGTAGCCTAATGGCATCTTGGGGTGGGATAAGACTTTGGGATCAATAGGTCCTGGGTTCGATTCCCACAAGGGGGTTTTCCCATATTTATTGGGTTTTCTCCTGAATTGGTGTATAGGCATTATGCCTAGTGGAGATGGATATGATCGGATGGTTCCGCTGGTGGTACGATGATACTCTAATAGTCCGTCAGTGATCTAAATTTGCCGTTAAAAAAAAACTACTTTTTGATAGGGGTATTGTGGGATTTATGTATATTAAAATTAAAATTAAAATTTAGAATGTATGAAAATAAAGTTTGTTTATTACATTAGAATTTAAACTCTTCTTTAGAAAATAATTATTTCTTAAAAACTAATTTTTGTTCGAACTACTTTTTGGTACGGGTATTGTGTGGAACACAATATATTAACATATTAAAATTAAAATTACGATAAAGTTTACTGAAGGTTACTCATTTTGGAAAACAATATATTTTAAACACATGATAGTTGTTCTAACCTTTTCACCAATCTTAGTGTGTGAGTATGTTTTTGTTTGAAGAGAAAGACAATGCAGATAAAAGCATGATAGATTAATACATATATACGTGTGTGTTGTAGTTAGGTGGTGTTTGTTAAAAATTAGTTTTTAAGAAATAATTATTTTCTAAAGAAGAGTTTAAATTCTAAGGTAATAAACAAAGTTTATTTTCATACATACTAAAATTTTAATTTTAATATACATAAATCTCACAATACCCTATCAAAAAGTTGATAAAAAAAGTACTTGATTGATGATATTAGAAAGAAGAAATATGTAAATATTCATTTAATAATTTATTAAAGGTAAAATGGTCATTATAAGAGTAATTTTAATGAACATGGGAAATATGTAATATATATGGGTTAGGAAGGGGAAATATGTAATTGTTTTTTTTTTGTTTGGGAAAATATGTAATAAGCCAGCTTAGGAGAGAGAAATATGTAAAAACCCCTTAAATGAAAACCTATTCTTCAACCAGACTTAACTTCTGGATTTGACTTCTCCAATGATATCTTGTGTAATAACTCTCTTGTTATCGAACGTCATTTCATTCCTACCTATCAAAATGCACCAGCATGTAACCATGATAAGGCCGTGAATGATCTTTTTTTTCCCTTTAGGTCCTAAGTTAAGAAAACTGTAAGCCTCCATAAGATCTCTAAATACAAAAACATACAGCGGGGGTATCTTGCACCAAGCACTTAGGGCCATCGATATTCTATTCGTAAAAAGACAAGCCGTAAAAAAATGTTCACACGACTCTTCTTCCTCCTCCTCACAGAATAAGCATGAAGTCGAAGGGATGTGAATGTTTCTTTTCCGTAGGTTCACACGCGTGGCTAGTCTATCCATGTTCGCCCTCCAAGCCATGATGTTACACTTAAGCGGAACCCACCTGCACCATTTAAATTTAAAAGCCCCATGTTCCCCTATCCTTAACCCGTATTTTTTAACCGAACTGACAGAAAAACCTCCACTTTCGTCTCCCAACCAACTCCAATAATCTTTCGACCCGAAAAGCGTCGTTCCCGCTGCAAGATCCTGGCCCATTTAGTTTATATATATTTGATCTACTAAGAAGGAGTTCATATATAAAATATGCAATACTAATACTAACTAGAGGTATTCGACATGGCATGTTAGCTTTATTTAGGTACGTTTGCAAGCATTCATCATGTTAGTAACAGTTTCGTCATTCATTCACCACATTTAGGAATTATTTCCTCTGTTGAGTCAGAATATTTGTTTTTGTAGACATGCTTGAATCTTTAGGAACTCTTAAAGATTCAAGCATGTCTACAAAAACAAATATTCATTTCAACACTAGCTTATAAATCCATGCATTACACGTAGTAAATATAAAAAAACTTTGATTAAATAATTTTTAATTTATAAGTGTTACAAACATATACATTTTACATGTAAAATATCAAAAAAAATGTAAATCATACCTCTATATAATCCTGATCACATAGTTAAAAAATGTAATAATAGTATAATCTAATTATTGCGTTTTTTCGATTAGTATTAATATAAGAATGGTTAAGTAAAAAAGATCTAATTATTGTATTTTTTTACTTTACGATAATTTTTAATAAAATACATTGTATTACTCTTATAATATTAATTAAATAGTGTATCCTAATATGGTTATTAGCATACATAAATTAAATTTATTATATTAGCAAGGATAAGGATTAAAAAATATTTTAAAATAAGATGTAAGTCTAAATTGTAAGGTTGAAGGAGAGAATGACACGTGACAATAATTGGAATCCTATATTAAAAGTTAAATTCGATTTAATGTTTTATTTGTAACGTTACCATCTTTATAAATAACTAATATTTTAAATCATTTGGTTTTAGAAATATATGTAGTTAATCTTAATAAGGTGTTATATTAACAAATATAGTTGTGACACCTGTGTCACTTCAACCATCAAACAAATGCCAAACCAATGAAATATTGTATTTCATACTTGGGATTTGTAAAAATATGTGTATCGATTGCACATATCAACTCTTGTTCGATTTCAAGCTCTAAATCGTTTTCTGGAAGGTTATACGCGCACTGATGCGTAAATATAACCAGTTTAATGCAACGAACACTCCGGAATAGTGAAATAGGCTTAACATACCTTAAATAACCTTTACTTAACTTAGAAATAAGTTTTGAAGGCTTTGGTATGGCAAAATCAAGTTAAATCGCTTACAGGGACTAAAGTTGACAAACTGCGAAAGTATGCCAATTTGAACTGTAACAGACATTCCGGAACATGACCATAAGTTAAACACACCTTAAATATCCTTTACATAGCTTAGAAATAGGCTTTAAGGGGTTCGGTGTGCTAAAATAAACTTTTGGGTCATTCAGGGACTAAAAGCGTCAAAAAGTGCACAAGTTTGCATTTTCGCGCATAACTTACGTTCTGAATACATTCGGACATCCAAAAATTTATGTAAGCACTAAAATATTTTATTTTAGTGTTTGGCATAAGAAAAATCCATTCGTCACGCATTTTGGATCGTTTTTCGCGCTTATGCGCATTCCGTCGTAATTAAGCGAACATCGCGTTCGTACGACCAAACGAACTGGCATCCGACATATTTTTGAGCATGTTTCATGTCCACAATGTTTAGGCATCATTTTAGGGCCTTAAAATTGGTTTTACGGGCCTTAGAAGTGTCGGGAATGGCCTTAAACACGTGCAGGGGCTGAAACTGTCATTTTTGAAAGTTATATGCTGATCAGAAGGGCCATGCGGCCCGCATTAGATTTGTCTGATCCTGAAGCGGGCCGCCTCAGCCTCCCAGAACAGATCAGAACGAACAGTCAGCATATTCCAGCTGTTTTAACCACAACCACACACTCACAACTGCACATTCAGCTCATTTAGACCCATTTTTAGCTACCATGAGTTTCCGACAAGTGTACGCCTTGGATTCAAGCACGGTTTCCATGAAACGATCTTAACGGTTCTCCGAAAACTATATATACCCATCCACCCCCATTGCAAAAATCACTAGAATTCTGATTTGAGAAGCTCTAAGTTGAAACCTTAGTTTCATACCTGAGCTACTTGGATCGGGATTAGCATTCGGGGACCCTTCGTAAGTATTCTTTCGTTCTTTTATTGCTTTTCGAGTCTTTTCGAGTCTGAAAGTCAAACTTTGTTTGACTTTCAGCGTTGACCAGTTTATGGTCAATGCGAAGTTCGTTTGAACTTCGCAACGTGAGTGTAATCACGTTGGTTATAGTCCCTTGGGACTATGCCTACTGATTACCACGTTGTTTAGGGTCGTAGGGTAAGCGATCTAATAAATCGCTTATACCTTCGAACCCGACCCATTTGGTCGATCATTAGGATCCGACCAAACACATTAGGTGACCATAGTATATAGGGAATAACCTTCCGAGGTTATACCTTATGGTCGCTACGTTTAAGTAGTTGTATGATAGGTAGTTTATATGCCTTAGGTAAATTACCAGAATACCCTTTTCATGTATAATTGGTAATTAAGCATATGTAACCTAAACTTTTGTCACATAACTGATTATGTAACATGTTTAGGCATATAACACTTGTCATAGGACTAGTTAAGCGGTCCGAACGCGTTTCACGCGAACGACGCGTTAAAGTAGCATAAGCTACCTAAACGGGTCGCGATGGGTCGAAAACACTTAGGTTAGGTTTCATTTAGTATGTAGGCTTTGTTAAACCATATGACACGAGTCTCTATACTCGTTTGGTTTACGAACCCTCATTCTATCCAATCATCCGATTTAGGTCCGGTTATTAACATAGTTACTTATATTAGGTGCCGTTTGATATCCGTGATCTCTAGCATTGTTTGGTTGTTACTCAAGGACTACTAAGCAATCTCAAGTGAGTACATAGACCCCTCTTTTACTGTTTTCCAAACTGTTTTGGGGTGGAACACATGTGCCTACTTGTTACTTTCAAGCTTTCCTGTTTTCACATCATATACCTGCTATGTTCGTTAGTACATTATAGTACATCGTTTTACATTACATTTCATGCTAGGTGTGCCCATTGTGTGCATTACTTAGTGCATCGTTTTCACATGCTACGTATGTCTATTGTTGCATACTTAGTACAGGTCACATGCTACGTATGTCTATTGTTGCATACTTAGTACAGGTCACATGCTACGTATGTCTATTTGTTGCATACTTAGTACATTTGTTATTCATCACATGATTACATTTTGGATACATATTACATGATTTACATTAGACATGAACATTTTACTTTGGTAGTTTGGTTTGAGTAAGTGATTAAGTAACGAGGCGTGTGTAATATGATACAAGCATGGTGGATACGCCGCTGGTACTTCCTATATATAAGTGTTTGTATGATATTACATATCGTAACATTATTTGAATCGTTTCAGTTTGAGACATAGAACATTTTATACAAATAACATACTTTTCACAAGACATTGATTTATATAAACAACTTATCTTATACAAACACATTTTACATGGTTATTCATTTAACCATACATTATTCACTTATTTATACATATCATCTGATCTTATCGTTTTTCAAATGATTTACAAGACAAAGCAATTACAAGGTTCATGACTAAACATTTTCTCAAACATAAGTCGTGAAACCTATTTTCATAAAACCTATGTATCTCACAGGCATTTTTATGCTGACGTACCTATTTTCACATGTGTTTTTCAGGAGATGTTGCATAAGATGATCAAGATACACATAGGCAGACTTGGGCTTTAGTGACAATAAAAGTTGCAAGACTAGTTAATTATGTTGTATTTCCTTGTTTGTTAAGACATTGTAACACTTTTAATCAATAAAATGAAACTTCAATTACCATGGATTTGAAACAATTAATTCTGTTACAACACTCCCCGACGTTTCCGCCACGTTTTGTATGTTCCACGTGGTCGGGGTGTGACAGAAAAGATGGTATCAGAGCCAATGGTTATAGGGAATTAGGTTATTAGTAATGCTTTGACCTAGTCTATAACCTTCTTAGGACCCTAACGCGAGTTTACTTGCGTTTAGTCATAAAACAATACCGTCACCTATCCTTAGGCGACGACCACAACAAGAACATAAATTTCAAAACCGCTTTGAAAACTAATCATCTGTTCTAGGATGATTGATTACTAGGTTTTGAACCCTCTATTGTAAGGTTTTGAACCCCTTTGAGTTTTCAAAATCTCGTCAAGGTTTTGGGTTTTAAATAATGTGAACACGTGCAAACTGGAAGGGTGAATGCCTGTATTCTGGGTTTTCTGTCTAGGCAAGCACTTCGTATACATCTCATCAGACACGAGACCAGTTGTGCTTACCTGGGAATTCTTGGGATGAGTGTTCACTTATAGGCGAGCATGTCTTCGCGATACATTATGAGGACCTATTTGCTTTGATTCAGCCTTTGTGTGTCGTTTGTTTGCTTCATGGTTCAAACAAATGACCATCACCCGTGATTTTGGTCGGTAATTGTAACATCCTATTCTTACCCACTGCCATTTCATTTGTTTTCTCTCTTGTTTCCTCTTTTAGAATGCCTCCACGACGCGAAAATCCGGTAGCTATTGACGATCTGGCAGCTGTCATTACACAGCAAATAACTGCTGCAATCCCGACCATCGTTGCCCAATGTCACCAAGCTATCAACAACAATAATGCCCTCTGCAACTTCAAGACGTTCAACTCGGCTAAGCCATCAAAGTTTTCTGGGTCTCAAGGAGCGACTGCACTTCTGCAATGGTTCGAGAGTCTAGAGAGCACCTTCAGGCATGTTCAATGTCCAAACGAGCGAAAGGTAGATTTCGCATCTAGTGTCTTTGAGAAACGAGCTTTGACGTGGTGGAACGGTGTGGTGAGAGATAGGGGTGCCGAAGTGGCACTGGCTCAAACGTGGGAAGAACTTAGAGCACTGATGATGAAGGAATTATGTCCTCGTCACGAGATCAGGGCCTTGGAAAGGGAATTCGACGATCTTAAGCAAGACAACGGTGAACATCGAGCATACACTGATCGATATGAGGAGCTGAGCCTGTTGTGTCCTACTATGGTTACGCCTTTGGATAAGGCGATCGAAAAATACATTGATGGTCTCCCTGACTCAGTTCAAGACATTGTTACCGGTAGTAACCCCACTACGGTTAGGCAGGCCATTGAGCTATCTGCAACCTTGACTGAATCTCAGATCAGAAAGCGTAAGCTTTTCCGAAAGGGTGACAAGAAATCGGTCGAGGAATCGAAACCAATCGAGGAATCAAAGACCATGGATGAACAGACTGGATCCCTTGAGCAGTCAAAGAAGCAAAAGGCTTCTCAGAACTTCGCCATGGTTACTCACAATGGTCAAGCCGTCCCCAACCAACCAGCTCAACCCCGTACTAGGAAGCCATACAATGGAACTTCACCCTTGTGCAACAAATGTAACCTTTATCATCATGCTATGGTGAAGTGCCGCGAATGCCAAATTTGTGGACGTAAAGGTCATACAGCAAAAGTTTGCGTAGCAGCAGTTGCACCAAATCAAGCTGACAACAAACCTGCTCGAGCTCGCTTTCCACCAGGTTCTTGCTACAAGTGTGGAGAGATGGGACATTTCCGAAGAAATTGCCCAAAGCTTGCTAATGCTAATCCAGCTCAGAGATGAGCATCTGACCGACTAGAAGACAACACTCTTTAGAAATAATCACATCTTATGTATTATTTTCTTTTGTTGTCAAAGTCCATGAAACAGTTGTTAACATTGTTTATAAATAAATCTATTATTTACATTGCAATGTGTTTATGTGATTGTATGTATAAACAACATATCCCCTACAAATACCGACAATCAAGGAACCGCATTCCTTGAAGAACAGACTACCCCCAAAATTCTTTCATTTTACAATCTCTTGCGTTTTACACAAAGATCCTAAGTACCCGTTTCTTGCAAAGAAACAAAGTACAAGGTGCAAGTTATAATTCTGTACGAATACCCCAAGTACCACTATAAATTCTTAATAGGGTACCCAAGGGTATTTCCGTATGTCCTAAATTATTGTGTACCTTAATTCGAATATTGCGTTTTCCTGAAAACGAAAATTGAATTTTTGGTAGATCATCCTATCTTCATGGATGGATTCTTGAAATGATTAAAGTGCCAAATGAAATCCACGAATTGGATTCCTGGTGTGCTTTAAGTATCCGCGTCCAAAGATAACAAATTAATAACCAAGATAAACAACTATGTGATTATGTGCTTATGTGTTTCCTTTTATGTTTTTGTGTAATCCAAGTTTTTGTTATCCAAATCCTCGTAGAATCTTCCATATCTTCGTATAAGGGATTCATAGTAGGATATCCAAAGGTGCTATATTAAATCCTCAATGGGCTTGTACGTAATAGTAAAGACCCTTGGATTATATTGTACCATTCCATAATTAGACCCCTGAGTGGTCTAGGTAAACAGATTGATCCAAAAATCTGGTTAGGAATATCATGTGATGATATAGCTGAAAGGACTCCTTGGTGGCCTAATTAAAAGGATCCTTTGTCGATCTAATTAAAAGGACCCTATGGTAGTCTAGTCACACTCATCACAGGTTTGATTATCCTCCCCACAAACATTTCAAGACAAATTGTGCGGACTATGCAAGGAATTGCGTAATTATGGATGCATACATAATTATGAAATTCAGTGCACGGAAACCACAGCGAGTTTTGTCATGTGTCTAGAGTTCGTTCCATTCATTTTCGTTTCTATCTGAAGAAGTGGTGGAAAATGACTCATTTCGTTCATTTTCGGTTCTGAAGAAATGGTGGAAAATGACTCATTTCGTTCATTTTTGGTTCTGAAGAAGTGGTGGAAAATGACTCATTTCGTTCATTTTCGGTTCTGAAGAAGTGGTGGAAAATGACTCATTTCGTTCATTTTCGGTTCTGAAGAAGTGGTGGAAAATGACTCATTTCGTTCATTTTCGGTTCTGAAGAAGTGGTGGAAAATGACTAATTTCGTTCATTTTCATTTGTAAAGAATGCCTGTTGAAAATAACTCCGTTCATTTTTCATTTTTGAAAAATGTCCGTTAAAGAGAAATAACAGGATTATGCCTTGCTTATCTTTGATGGTTATTTAACACAAAGTCACAAATAGACTCCTACGAATGAATTTCGGGACGAAATTTCCTAAAGTAGGGGAGACTGTGACACCTGTGTCACTTCAACCATCAAACAAATGCCAAACCAATGAAATATTGTATTTCATACTTGGGATTTGTAAAAATATGTGTATCGATTGCACATATCAACTCTTGTTCGATTTCAAGCTCTAAATCGTTTTCTGGAAGGTTATACGCGCACTGATGCGTAAATATAACCAGTTTAATGCAACGAACACTCCGGAATAGTGAAATAGGCTTAACATACCTTAAATAACCTTTACTTAACTTAGAAATAAGTTTTGAAGGCTTTGGTATGGCAAAATCAAGTTAAATCGCTTACAGGGACTAAAGTTGACAAACTGCGAAAGTATGCCAATTTGAACTGTAACAGACATTCCGGAACATGACCATAAGTTAAACACACCTTAAATATCCTTTACATAGCTTAGAAATAGGCTTTAAGGGGTTCGGTGTGCTAAAATAAACTTTTGGGTCATTCAGGGACTAAAAGCGTCAAAAAGTGCACAAGTTTGCATTTTCGCGCATAACTTACGTTCTGAATACATTCGGACATCCAAAAATTTATGTAAGCACTAAAATATTTTATTTTAGTGTTTGGCATAAGAAAAATCCATTCGTCACGCATTTTGGATCGTTTTTCGCGCTTATGCGCATTCCGTCGTAATTAAGCGAACATCGCGTTCGTACGACCAAACGAACTGGAATCCGACATATTTTTGAGCATGTTTCATGTCCACAATGTTTAGGCATCATTTTAGGGCCTTAAAATTGGTTTTACGGGCCTTAGAAGTGTCGGGAATGGCCTTAAACACGTGCAGGGGCTGAAACTGTCATTTTTGAAAGTTATATGCTGATCAGAAGGGCCATGCGGCCCGCATTAGATTTGTCTGATCCTGAAGCGGGCCGCCTCAGCCTCCCAGAACAGATCAGAACGAACAGTCAGCATATTCCAGCTGTTTTAACCACAACCACACACTCACAACTGCACATTCAGCTCATTTAGACCCATTTTTAGCTACCATGAGTTTCCGACAAGTGTACGCCTTGGATTCAAGCACGGTTTCCATGAAACGATCTTAACGGTTCTCCGAAAACTATATATACCCATCCACCCCCATTGCAAAAATCACTAGAATTCTGATTTGAGAAGCTCTAAGTTGAAACCTTAGTTTCATACCTGAGCTACTTGGATCGGGATTAGCATTCGGGGACCCTTCGTAAGTATTCTTTCGTTCTTTTATTGCTTTTCGAGTCTTTTCGAGTCTGAAAGTCAAACTTTGTTTGACTTTCAGCGTTGACCAGTTTATGGTCAATGCGAAGTTCGTTTGAACTTCGCAACGTGAGTGTAATCACGTTGGTTATAGTCCCTTGGGACTATGCCTACTGATTACCACGTTGTTTAGGGTCGTAGGGTAAGCGATCTAATAAATCGCTTATACCTTCGAACCCGACCCATTTGGTCGATCATTAGGATCCGACCAAACACATTAGGTGACCATAGTATATAGGGAATAACCTTCCGAGGTTATACCTTATGGTCGCTACGTTTAAGTAGTTGTATGATAGGTAGTTTATATGTCTTAGGTAAATTACCAGAATACCCTTTTCATGTATAATTGGTAATTAAGCATATGTAACCTAAACTTTTGTCACATAACTGATTATGTAACATGTTTAGGCATATAACACTTGTCATAGGACTAGTTAAGCGGTCCGAACGCGTTTCACGCGAACGACGCGTTAAAGTAGCATAAGCTACCTAAACGGGTCGCGATGGGTCGAAAACACTTAGGTTAGGTTTCATTTAGTATGTAGGCTTTGTTAAACCATATGACACGAGTCTCTATACTCGTTTGGTTTACGAACCCTCATTCTATCCAATCATCCGATTTAGGTCCGGTTATTAACATAGTTACTTATATTAGGTGCCGTTTGATATCCGTGATCTCTAGCATTGTTTGGTTGTTACTCAAGGACTACTAAGCAATCTCAAGTGAGTACATAGACCCCTCTTTTACTGTTTTCCAAACTGTTTTGGGGTGGAACACATGTGCCTACTTGTTACTTTCAAGCTTTCCTGTTTTCACATCATATACCTGCTATGTTCGTTAGTACATTATAGTACATCGTTTTACATTACATTTCATGCTAGGTGTGCCCATTGTGTGCATTACTTAGTGCATCGTTTTCACATGCTACGTATGTCTATTGTTGCATACTTAGTACAGGTCACATGCTACGTATGTCTATTGTTGCATACTTAGTACAGGTCACATGCTACGTATGTCTATTTGTTGCATACTTAGTACATTTGTTATTCATCACATGATTACATTTTGGATACATATTACATGATTTACATTAGACATGAACATTTTACTTTGGTAGTTTGGTTTGAGTAAGTGATTAAGTAACGAGGCGTGTGTAATATGATACAAGCATGGTGGATACGCCGCTGGTACTTCCTATATATAAGTGTTTGTATGATATTACATATCGTAACATTATTTGAATCGTTTCAGTTTGAGACATAGAACATTTTATACAAATAACATACTTTTCACAAGACATTGATTTATATAAACAACTTATCTTATACAAACACATTTTACATGGTTATTCATTTAACCATACATTATTCACTTATTTATACATATCATCTGATCTTATCGTTTTTCAAATGATTTACAAGACAAAGCAATTACAAGGTTCATGACTAAACATTTTCTCAAACATAAGTCGTGAAACCTATTTTCATAAAACCTATGTATCTCACAGGCATTTTTATGCTGACGTACCTATTTTCACATGTGTTTTTCAGGAGATGTTGCATAAGATGATCAAGATACACATAGGCAGACTTGGGCTTTAGTGACAATAAAAGTTGCAAGACTAGTTAATTATGTTGTATTTCCTTGTTTGTTAAGACATTGTAACACTTTTAATCAATAAAATGAAACTTCAATTACCATGGATTTGAAACAATTAATTCTGTTACAACACTCCCCGACGTTTCCGCCACGTTTTGTATGTTCCACGTGGTCGGGGTGTGACAGAAAAGATGGTATCAGAGCCAATGGTTATAGGGAATTAGGTTATTAGTAATGCTTTGACCTAGTCTATAACCTTCTTAGGACCCTAACGCGAGTTTACTTGCGTTTAGTCATAAAACAATACCGTCACCTATCCTTAGGCGGCGACCACAACAAGAACATAAATTTCAAAACCGCTTTGAAAACTAATCATCTGTTCTAGGATGATTGATTACTAGGTTTTGAACCCTCTATTGTAAGGTTTTGAACCCCTTTGAGTTTTCAAAATCTCGTCAAGGTTTTGGGTTTTAAATAATGTGAACACGTGCAAACTGGAAGGGTGAATGCCTGTATTCTGGGTTTTCTGTCTAGGCAAGCACTTCGTATACATCTCATCAGACACGAGACCAGTTGTGCTTACCTGGGAATTCTTGGGATGAGTGTTCACTTATAGGCGAGCATGTCTTCGCGATACATTATGAGGACCTATTTGCTTTGATTCAGCCTTTGTGTGTCGTTTGTTTGCTTCATGGTTCAAACAAATGACCATCACCCGTGATTTTGGTCGGTAATTGTAACATCCTATTCTTACCCACTGCCATTTCATTTGTTTTCTCTCTTGTTTCCTCTTTTAGAATGCCTCCACGACGCGAAAATCCGGTAGCTATTGACGATCTGGCAGCTGTCATTACACAGCAAATAACTGCTGCAATCCCGACCATCGTTGCCCAATGTCACCAAGCTATCAACAACAATAATGCCCTCTGCAACTTCAAGACGTTCAACTCGGCTAAGCCATCAAAGTTTTCTGGGTCTCAAGGAGCGACTGCACTTCTGCAATGGTTCGAGAGTCTAGAGAGCACCTTCAGGCATGTTCAATGTCCAAACGAGCGAAAGGTAGATTTCGCATCTAGTGTCTTTGAGAAACGAGCTTTGACGTGGTGGAACGGTGTGGTGAGAGATAGGGGTGCCGAAGTGGCACTGGCTCAAACGTGGGAAGAACTTAGAGCACTGATGATGAAGGAATTCTGTCCTCGTCACGAGATCAGGGCCTTGGAAAGGGAATTCGACGATCTTAAGCAAGACAACGGTGAACATCGAGCATACACTGATCGATATGAGGAGCTGAGCCTGTTGTGTCCTACTATGGTTACGCCTTTGGATAAGGCGATCGAAAAATACATTGATGGTCTCCCTGACTCAGTTCAAGACATTGTTACCGGTAGTAACCCCACTACGGTTAGGCAGGCCATTGAGCTATCTGCAACCTTGACTGAATCTCAGATCAGAAAGCGTAAGCTTTTCCGAAAGGGTGACAAGAAATCGGTCGAGGAATCGAAACCAATCGAGGAATCAAAGACCATGGATGAACAGACTGGATCCCTTGAGCAGTCAAAGAAGCAAAAGGCTTCTCAGAACTTCGCCATGGTTACTCACAATGGTCAAGCCGTCCCCAACCAACCAGCTCAACCCCGTACTAGGAAGCCATACAATGGAACTTCACCCTTGTGCAACAAATGTAACCTTTATCATCATGCTATGGTGAAGTGCCGCGAATGCCAAATTTGTGGACGTAAAGGTCATACAGCAAAAGTTTGCGTAGCAGCAGTTGCACCAAATCAAGCTGACAACAAACCTGCTCGAGCTCGCTTTCCACCAGGTTCTTGCTACAAGTGTGGAGAGATGGGACATTTCCGAAGAAATTGCCCAAAGCTTGCTAATGCTAATCCAGCTCAGAGATGAGCATCTGACCGACTAGAAGACAACACTCTTTAGAAATAATCACATCTTATGTATTATTTTCTTTTGTTGTCAAAGTCCATGAAACAGTTGTTAACATTGTTTATAAATAAATCTATTATTTACATTGCAATGTGTTTATGTGATTGTATGTATAAACAACATATCCCCTACAAATACCGACAATCAAGGAACCGCATTCCTTGAAGAACAGACTACCCCCAAAATTCTTTCATTTTACAATCTCTTGCGTTTTACACAAAGATCCTAAGTACCCGTTTCTTGCAAAGAAACAAAGTACAAGGTGCAAGTTATAATTCTGTACGAATACCCCAAGTACCACTATAAATTCTTAATAGGGTACCCAAGGGTATTTCCGTATGTCCTAAATTATTGTGTACCTTAATTCGAATATTGCGTTTTCCTGAAAACGAAAATTGAATTTTTGGTAGATCATCCTATCTTCATGGATGGATTCTTGAAATGATTAAAGTGCCAAATGAAATCCACGAATTGGATTCCTGGTGTGCTTTAAGTATCCGCGTCCAAAGATAACAAATTAATAACCAAGATAAACAACTATGTGATTATGTGCTTATGTGTTTCCTTTTATGTTTTTGTGTAATCCAAGTTTTTGTTATCCAAATCCTCGTAGAATCTTCCATATCTTCGTATAAGGGATTCATAGTAGGATATCCAAAGGTGCTATATTAAATCCTCAATGGGCTTGTACGTAATAGTAAAGACCCTTGGATTATATTGTACCATTCCATAATTAGACCCCTGAGTGGTCTAGGTAAACAGATTGATCCAAAAATCTGGTTAGGAATATCATGTGATGATATAGCTGAAAGGACTCCTTGGTGGCCTAATTAAAAGGATCCTTTGTCGATCTAATTAAAAGGACCCTATGGTAGTCTAGTCACACTCATCACAGGTTTGATTATCCTCCCCACAAACATTTCAAGACAAATTGTGCGGACTATGCAAGGAATTGCGTAATTATGGATGCATACATAATTATGAAATTCAGTGCACGGAAACCACAGCGAGTTTTGTCATGTGTCTAGAGTTCGTTCCATTCATTTTCGTTTCTATCTGAAGAAGTGGTGGAAAATGACTCATTTCGTTCATTTTCGGTTCTGAAGAAATGGTGGAAAATGACTCATTTCGTTCATTTTCGGTTCTGAAGAAGTGGTGGAAAATGACTCATTTCGTTCATTTTTGGTTCTGAAGAAATGGTGGAAAATGACTCATTTCGTTCATTTTCGGTTCTGAAGAAGTGGTGGAAAATGACTCATTTCGTTCATTTTCGGTTCTGAAGAAGTGGTGGAAAATGACTCATTTCGTTCATTTTCGGTTCTGAAGAAGTGGTGGAAAATGACTCATTTTGTTCATTTTCGGTTCTGAAGAAGTGGTGGAAAATGACTCATTTCGTTCATTTTCGGTTCTGAAGAAGTGGTGGAAAATGACTAATTTCGTTCATTTTCATTTGTAAAGAATGCCTGTTGAAAATAACTCCGTTCATTTTTCATTTTTGAAAAATGTCCGTTAAAGAGAAATAACAGGATTATGCCTTGCTTATCTTTGATGGTTATTTAACACAAAGTCACAAATAGACTCCTACGAATGAATTTCGGGACGAAATTTCCTAAAGTAGGGGAGACTGTGACACCTGTGTCACTTCAACCATCAAACAAATGCCAAACCAATGAAATATTGTATTTCATACTTGGGATTTGTAAAAATATGTGTATCGATTGCACATATCAACTCTTGTTCGATTTCAAGCTCTAAATCGTTTTCTGGAAGGTTATACGCGCACTGATGCGTAAATATAACCAGTTTAATGCAACGAACACTCCGGAATAGTGAAATAGGCTTAACATACCTTAAATAACCTTTACTTAACTTAGAAATAAGTTTTGAAGGCTTTGGTATGGCAAAATCAAGTTAAATCGCTTACAGGGACTAAAGTTGACAAACTGCGAAAGTATGCCAATTTGAACTGTAACAGACATTCCGGAACATGACCATAAGTTAAACACACCTTAAATATCCTTTACATAGCTTAGAAATAGGCTTTAAGGGGTTCGGTGTGCTAAAATAAACTTTTGGGTCATTCAGGGACTAAAAGCGTCAAAAAGTGCACAAGTTTGCATTTTCGCGCATAACTTACGTTCTGAATACATTCGGACATCCAAAAATTTATGTAAGCACTAAAATATTTTATTTTAGTGTTTGGCATAAGAAAAATCCATTCGTCACGCATTTTGGATCGTTTTTCGCGCTTATGCGCATTCCGTCGTAATTAAGCGAACATCGCGTTCGTACGACCAAACGAACTGGAATCCGACATATTTTTGAGCATGTTTCATGTCCACAATGTTTAGGCATCATTTTAGGGCCTTAAAATTGGTTTTACGGGCCTTAGAAGTGTCGGGAATGGCCTTAAACACGTGCAGGGGCTGAAACTGTCATTTTTGAAAGTTATATGCTGATCAGAAGGGCCATGCGGCCCGCATTAGATTTGTCTGATCCTGAAGCGGGCCGCCTCAGCCTCCCAGAACAGATCAGAACGAACAGTCAGCATATTCCAGCTGTTTTAACCACAACCACACACTCACAACTGCACATTCAGCTCATTTAGACCCATTTTTAGCTACCATGAGTTTCCGACAAGTGTACGCCTTGGATTCAAGCACGGTTTCCATGAAACGATCTTAACGGTTCTCCGAAAACTATATATACCCATCCACCCCCATTGCAAAAATCACTAGAATTCTGATTTGAGAAGCTCTAAGTTGAAACCTTAGTTTCATACCTGAGCTACTTGGATCGGGATTAGCATTCGGGGACCCTTCGTAAGTATTCTTTCGTTCTTTTATTGCTTTTCGAGTCTTTTCGAGTCTGAAAGTCAAACTTTGTTTGACTTTCAGCGTTGACCAGTTTATGGTCAATGCGAAGTTCGTTTGAACTTCGCAACGTGAGTGTAATCACGTTGGTTATAGTCCCTTGGGACTATGCCTACTGATTACCACGTTGTTTAGGGTCGTAGGGTAAGCGATCTAATAAATCGCTTATACCTTCGAACCCGACCCATTTGGTCGATCATTAGGATCCGACCAAACACATTAGGTGACCATAGTATATAGGGAATAACCTTCCGAGGTTATACCTTATGGTCGCTACGTTTAAGTAGTTGTATGATAGGTAGTTTATATGTCTTAGGTAAATTACCAGAATACCCTTTTCATGTATAATTGGTAATTAAGCATATGTAACCTAAACTT
Organism: Helianthus tuberosus; assembly: GCA_030545235.1. NCBI lineage: Eukaryota > Viridiplantae > Streptophyta > Magnoliopsida > Asterales > Asteraceae > Helianthus > Helianthus tuberosus. The sequence goes on from CM060392.1 coordinate 32,898,463, forward strand.
TTGTCACATAACTGATTATGTAACATGTTTAGGCATATAACACTTGTCATAGGACTAGTTAAGCGGTCCGAACGCGTTTCACGCGAACGACGCGTTAAAGTAGCATAAGCTACCTAAACGGGTCGCGATGGGTCGAAAACACTTAGGTTAGGTTTCATTTAGTATGTAGGCTTTGTTAAACCATATGACACGAGTCTCTATACTCGTTTGGTTTACGAACCCTCATTCTATCCAATCATCCGATTTAGGTCCGGTTATTAACATAGTTACTTATATTAGGTGCCGTTTGATATCCGTGATCTCTAGCATTGTTTGGTTGTTACTCAAGGACTACTAAGCAATCTCAAGTGAGTACATAGACCCCTCTTTTACTGTTTTCCAAACTGTTTTGGGGTGGAACACATGTGCCTACTTGTTACTTTCAAGCTTTCCTGTTTTCACATCATATACCTGCTATGTTCGTTAGTACATTATAGTACATCGTTTTACATTACATTTCATGCTAGGTGTGCCCATTGTGTGCATTACTTAGTGCATCGTTTTCACATGCTACGTATGTCTATTGTTGCATACTTAGTACAGGTCACATGCTACGTATGTCTATTGTTGCATACTTAGTACAGGTCACATGCTACGTATGTCTATTTGTTGCATACTTAGTACATTTGTTATTCATCACATGATTACATTTTGGATACATATTACATGATTTACATTAGACATGAACATTTTACTTTGGTAGTTTGGTTTGAGTAAGTGATTAAGTAATGAGGCGTGTGTAATATGATACAAGCATGGTGGATACGCCGCTGGTACTTCCTATATATAAGTGTTTGTATGATATTACATATCGTAACGTTATTTGAATCATTTCAGTTTGAGACATAGAACATTTTATACAAATAACATACTTTTCACAAGACATTGATTTATATAAACAACTTATCTTATGCAAACACATTTTACATGGTTATTCATTTAACCATACATTATTCACTTATTTATACATATCATCTGATCTTATCGTTTTTCAAATGATTTACAAGACAAAGCAATTACAAGGTTCATGACTAAACATTTTCTCAAACATAAGTCGTGAAACCTATTTTCATAAAACCTATGTATCTCACAGGCATTTTTATGCTGACGTACCTATTTTCACATGTGTTTTTCAGGAGATGTTGCATAAGATGATCAAGATACACATAGGCAGACTTGGGCTTTAGTGACAATAAAAGTTGCAAGACTAGTTAATTATGTTGTATTTCCTTGTTTGTTAAGACATTGTAACACTTTTAATCAATAAAACGAAACTTCAATTACCATGGATTTGAAACAATTAATTCTGTTACAACACTCCCCGACGTTTCCGCCACGTTTTGTATGTTCCACGTGGTCGGGGTGTGACAATAGTCATTATTATAAGTTCAAAAAAATGGAATATGAAAGCAAAAGGGATAGATAGTGATGTGAAACGTCATCACCGATAAAGGAGATGATTGATCCTTCGTCGTCACTTTCATCCGGCTCCTCCTCCGGAACTTCCTCAGGTTCTTCCTCTGGTTCTTCTTCCTCCTCAGCATGGTTTACGCATCAGTGAGTCTTGTGTTTAGCGCTTGAATTTCGTCACGAGCATGATCCAGAAGATTACCCATACTGTTCACTCGTACTTGTAGTTCTCTCGTGTAGGTGACCAAATTGTTATGTTTCTGCTCCATGACAGCCTGTCTTTCCCTTAGTTGCTGAATTTCTGACGTCTCCTCTTTCGCATTTTGTTCTCGTGGTTTCTTGCTAGGACCCGCAACAAGCTCCTCTTGAGTGGGTATCTCAAGCAGACATTTCTCACGTAGGATTCTCCTAGACCAAGGGAAAGATCTGGGAGGCTGCGAGGGTGAATCGGTATCGGCTGGTTTCTTACCACTAGAGTTTTGAGAACTAAACACGTCTGAAATGCAATGCATGAGTGAGTGCTAAGTAAGTATATGTGCATAGTGTATGCAATAAGAATGATGAACCTTGCACTTTGGAGTGTAGTGTCATTGTAGTTTTTTGAAAAAGAAAGGTTATAGTCTGGTTTTTCAAAAATTTAAACGAAGTTCACTATAACCAATGACTCTGATACCAATATGTCACACCCTCAAATCCACGTGTAGGGTTTTACCGCGAAGCGCGTGACAAACTAGGATCAAGCCACTAATCATGTTGAATCATTTCAAAATAATTGGAAAATGTTTAACAATCACATTCAACATGAATAGTGATAATAGTTTTCAAATGTTTGAAAACGCAAGTTAAAGTTTAACTGCGGAAGCTAAGGTATAAAAATCTAGACATAATAAAAAACCCATAGTTGTTTAGCATGAATAATGAAAACAGTTTAGTAAAAAGCCATGACATCCTCCAAGCTACAAGTTCCCACGTGCGTTGTACCTAGCGTCCTGCAAAGCATGCTAAAGTGTATCAACAAAAAGTTGACGAGTTCACAGTTTTTAGTTCAACAAAAAGTAAGTTCTAATACAAAAGTTATAAAGGCATGTCATGGGTAGCTAACCCACTGTTAAGTAACTAAACTAGTAGTACCGAATACCGTGTGTATGTTTTTGTGCCCAACATCAATGTCTATCGGCATTGATGCAAAGTAAAGGTCAAAAGTTCACGCCCAGCTTCCCGCATGGTGTGAGGTTTGTCAAACCTAATAGTGCTATCAACTAATACCCCATTTTCCACTCGACAACTGATCGGTATAAAGAGTAGGGACTTTCAAGATAGATATTTCATTTAGTCCACTATAGACATGAAATTAAACTAGAGTATTTAAGTTGTAGTATTCCATCCAGGAATATATATGTAGTCCCAAACTAGGGATAATGTAGTCCCCAAACCTGGGATGCATGCTTTTAGTAAAGTAGTGAACTCACCTTAGATTTGCTCTGCTAGAATTTTAGTGACTAAGTTGCGTGTGGTCAACCACGTCCTGATATGGTTAACGTTTTATTGTTAGATGCTATTCACATAAGTCACATGAATTCTACACGTATACAACCAAATAATATGCATACACGCTAACATTAGTTATACATTCGTGTGGTTATGTGCAACATGTAACATGTTTAATGATGTTCGTTTAGATATCAAATAACAATTAACACCTCGTAGTAACAAGAAAATGCATTTATAAACACTAACATCAAGTTTCAACAGTTTCAGCCCAACTATAGACGTTGAGCTGTTTTCGTGAATTTTGTTTAAAATACTAAAAGGACTAGAAAAATTACCAATAATTTATGAGACGTGTCATTTAATCCATTCAGCCTTGTGTATTTTTCTCAAGGTCTGGATATTCACAGAAAAATCACTAAAAATCATTTAGCACATAAAGAGCAAATTTTATTTTATATAAAAATCCTCGTTGATCCTTTAAACAAAATTCCAGTTGGAGCACCTTAGAATCTCCTATATTTATCTACAGTAAAAATTTCAAGTATTAACTCTAAATATTAACCAAGTTATGATTTCCGTAGTGGACTGCAATTTCTGTAGAAAACGCAGCTTTGACCTCTAATTTTATTTAAATATTTTAACTGACCAAATCTCGTCAGGAAAATACAAATCCAATTGGGTTGAAAGCTATTTATTTATACTTGACTCTAGACTCAAGAACAATTCGATTTCGTTAGGTTTTGACCAAGAAACAGTTGGTACAAGTTAGCTTAGATTTCTACGCAAAAGCTGTTTGTTCACAGCAGTTTGCAAAAACGTTTTTATGATGATTTTATCAAAATTTTTGGCTACTAGCAGGTAATACATTTAAATGCATCAGGTTTAAAATCAAGACCATAGTATAAATCGAAACCCAAAGCATATATGCATATCTACAAAACATACTAACCAACAAACTTTGTAACTATAAATATTCTTGTTTCTAGTAAACCCTAGGTTTCATTCATCATGTAATCATCAAAACACATCCAAGAATTCATGTATGAAGAAGAACTACAAACAAGTTTAAGATAGATTACTGAGAAGAATAGAGATCGTGAAAAGTATGAAAGCCAAGAGGGTTGAAAGCCTTGTGTGATAAGTCATCGTTCAAAGAGAACAAAATTAGAGATACATGTTCTGAATGATGACTAGTGTTTGCATGAATATATATAACAAAACATAAGTCAGTGATTTTTAAAATTGGCCCAAGTTTGTATAAAAGATAGAGGGATTCTGAGTTTGGGATTTAGGGGATGTCCGAGTTTAGTTTACAGGTAATGGAGGAAGGGGTCCGAGTTTAGGTAGTTCCGAGTTTGGGACCCCTTTGAGTTCTGAATTTGAGAGTTGGTTTAGGGGTGTCCGGGTTTAGGTTTCCAAGTTTGTGAGTTGTTATTTATGGTTTCCATAATTAACCCTCGTGTTCCGACACATTAAAATTTGTATAGAAAGTTAGTGATTTAACTTTAAGTGTGTGCATGAAACTAGCTCCACTAGTTTATGTTGGTTCCGTGTGTTATAATCCTACGCGTGTAATGTGAATGCATGTACGGAAGTGCTACAAAATCATAAAGATTTAAATGAGAAAGTTAACCGGTGATAACCTAAAAATGTGTGTCACACCCTCAATTTCCACATGCGGAGTTTTACCTCAAGGCATGTGACTGACCAGGATCTAGCCACTAATCATGTTGAACCAAACATTTAAAATCATAAAATCCTTACTAATAACATGATTAGCGACAAAGTTTTAATTGTCCAAAACACAGTTTATGTTGCAACGGAAAAATAAAGTAAAACCCATCAAGAACTTAAAACCACAAGTTTAATAAATGTTCAAAACATAAAGTTTTAATGAACCACACCACTCCAGCCATTTTCAACGCCCGTCCATAGTTGTACCACCTAACCTGCAAAACATGCAACTATGTGTCAACAATAAAGTTGGTGAATTCACAAATTTGAGTTAAGCAAAAGTAAAGTTCAAAAATGTTTTTGATTTATGTATGACTCGGGTAGCTAACCCTCATCACATGGCTAAACTGTGTACCTAATGCTGACGTTTCGTTTTTGCCCTCATTAATGTCTATCAACATTAATGCAAGAGTGAAGGTTAGAAGTTCACGCCCGGCCTCCAGCACGATGTGAGGTTTGTTAAACCTAATAGCGCCATCAACTAATACCCCGCATATGCCCACCCGGCAATCTAATCAGTAAAAATGTAGGGACTTTCATGATAGAGTTTTCGTTTAGTCCAAGTGTACTACTCCACCTCCAGTGGATAGTATGTTTTAGTGGTTCCACTAGGAACGTGCACGTAGCCCCAACTAGGTCTACCATAAAAAGTGTTGTTCCAAACTAAGAACGCATGCTTTTGAAAAAAAAGTTGTGAACTCACCTTGGTTTGCTTGGTAGTAAACTTGAAAGGTAATCATGAATGTCAATCTCTTCGTGATAGGTTTACCATTTCAATTAGTTTAACTTATGAATTCGTACACGTAGTCTAACACATAGCCACATAATCAGTTTGTCATGCAATTAATGTTTCTAATATCATACAAAACCTTATGATAACATATATGCACATTTAAAATGTTCACAAACACTTTTAGCTCAATGTAGTTTCATGTCAAATTTTAGGCAGTTTCCCAGAATTTATTTAAAATACTAAACGAACTCAGAAAATTATGATATTTTAACACAAAATGCTAATTAGTCCCCGGATATTAGCATATGTTTCTCATAACCTGAATCTTTCTAGAAAAATCACTAAAAATAATTATTTAAACCTAGGTCTGATTTATAACTTTCTGGTGACTGTTTACCCCAAAAATCATTTAAAAAATTCTTATTTATTCTTTTTACGAAATTCCAGTGGGAGATTTTTATAATCACCTAGAACTACCGCAACAAAAATTTGAGATCATAAGTCAATTCCTACAATGAGTTATGACATTCGTAATGGGCTGCAAATTCTGACAGAAAATGCAGCCTGGGCCTTTGACATGAAATAAATCATTTAAAATATCAAACGACGTCGAAAAAAATGTGGTTCTAGTGGGTTTTGAAAGGTATTTCCTTGAAGTACATTATAGACTCAAGAAACATCAGTTATTGATAAAATTGGACCCGGTTACAGCCGATTAAAATCGGATGTAATGATCTGGACATAACATGTTTAGTCACCCGAACCTAGGGGTGTTCATGAGCCGATCCGATCCGATCGAGGGCCTGCTCATGCTCGGATTGAATTACAACCGATCCGATCCGATCGGATTGAATTTGCAAAACCGAGCACAAAAGTGATGCTCATGCTCGGATTGAATTTGATTCGAGCGGATCGTTTTTGCTCAGTTTCGCTCGGTTTTTCTCAAATCCTAACTAAAATCGAGCGGATCATTTTCGCTCGATTGAATTGTAAGGCTGCGTTCAACAAAAACAAATCCTAACTTAATTAAAACATGTCCAACACCTTACTAACAAAAGCAATACATAACTAAAATCATGATTCTAAAAATGTACTTAACAATATCAAGAAACACAAAATAAAGTGCGAAGTTTGTTAACCTTGAATATGCAGAAGTTTTCTGCTCCCTGTAACGCACATAAACAAAAGTTTAATATGTAGAAGTTTTATGCTCCCTATAACGAACAATCAGATTATGGCATTGTTTTAGGAACTAGGAATTTAGGATTAGATTTGGTGTGCGGCGATATGCAGATCTTCGAACAACAGTTTATGACTATGTGATTGTTTTAGGGATTATGGATTTAGGGATAGATTTTGATATTAACTATTAAGTTGGGCTAGTATATTTTTTGGGCTTTTAATCTTTAAAATCTATTATATATATATAGAGAGAGATATATTGATTATTAATAAAAATAATTCGAGCGAAACCGAGCGATCGAAGAGCGAGCGGACCTTTGCTCATGCTTGGATTGAATTTGAATCGAACCGATCCGAGCGGCTCATTTACAAACTGAGCGGGAATCGAACGAGCATTTTTCGAGCATTTTTCGAGCGATCCTCGATCGTCGAGCAGTTTGGACAGCCCTACCCGAACCCCACAAACGATTGTCTAACGAACCCAATAACTTGTAATCATCAATCACAACAGGTTTTTATCACAAATTAGATCATGTAGCAACTAATTTATCACTAGCCACTAGATTTAGCCCATCAACATCACCCCAGACATGCTCGAACCTGTGATTCATCCCAACTTCAACTATTATTATCTAACCATAAAACGCAGCCAAGATAATTCCATAAAATCATGCGTGCATGTTAACAACTACCACAAAACCCATGATTAAAACCCTAGTGTCTTAACCGAACTCATGATCAAATAAAACATCAACAATACGATTTCTACCAACCCTATACCACATATAATCATCAAAACAACAAGCATCATAATCACAACAGAAAAACGCAGCCATGTTACCCGAGATTTAACTACTGCAAACATGTATAAATTTCTAAATTATAAACAAATATCAAGGACGACACCTGGTGATTGAAGGGTTTGGATGAAGACTAGAAACCGAAAATTGCTTGGATCCTTGAGCTGACTTGCGCAAATAAAAAAGAGGCAAAATGAGAGTATAGAAAATCGCAGGTATGGTTGTAGGGTTTGGGGAGTTTGTTGAAAAACAACATGCCCACAATTTACGTAACTATATAGAAAACTAGATGTTGGGGTGGTTTCCTAGTTAGAATATTATACTAAACTAATATGGTTTTGGGCCTTGAATATAGGCCGACCAATTCAGATCAGTATGTGATCTCCTTTGTTTTATAAAATACCTTTTTCCATTTAAGATGTTATTTATTAAAATAAATTGTTAGATGTTGGTTTTTGGTGGAAATAACTGATCTTTCAACTTTGGGGATCTCATGCTTGGGCCACGCATATGTTTTTCATGCAAGTAAATAATATTATAATATGTGAATATATCATCATACATTTATTAGCTTGGGTCCGCAACTAATAAAATCTGGACCGTAACCATTCGGGCCAAGAGTGAGAAGCGAGTGGGTGTTGGCCGCAGGCCAGTGGGTTGGGTGCACATGCGTTTTGGGTTTATGTTAAACGTGTACATATAAATATATATTCACTAGATAGAGTTCAAACTATTATGTAAACAAGGTAAATTAAATCGAGACGCATAAAAGTAAAGCTTAATAAATATATAAAAGAAATAACAATCTATAATTACGAACACAAAGGGTGCTAACCTCAGAAGCACGAGTTGTCACATCATCCCCAAGTTGAAAGAAATTTCATCCCAAAATTTAGCATGCAGTCACTGAAGAAACTAGTGCGTTTGAGCGTTTTCGTGGGGTGTCACATCATCCCTAGTTGGTGTTTGGAATTTCTTCTCGAAATTCGGTAGCAACTTCAGCACTTGACACATTATTTTTGAACAATTGGGGATACTTGCATATCATCTGATCTTCCCATTCCCAAGTGAACTTTGCGTCACGTTTTGAATTCCAACGAACCCGAACGATAGGAATTTTACAGCGTCTAAGCGTTTTGACTTCCTGATCCATGATTTCCACTGGTTCTTCAATGAAATGGAGTTGGTCGTCAATCTTGAGCTCTTTGAATGGAACTACGAGTGTTTCATCGGATATACATTTCTTCAGATTCGATACATGAAAGACATTGTGCACACCACTGAGTTCTTCAGGTAAGTTCAGTCTATAAGCCACAGTGCCAATTCTTTCTGTGATCTTGAATGGTCTGACATAACGCGAATTGAGTTTTCCCCGTTTCCCGAATCGAATAACACCCTTCCAAGGTGAGACTTTTAGTAAAACCATGTCACCAACTTGGAATTCCAACGGTTTCCTACGCTTATCGGCATAGCTTTCCGGACGGTCATGAGCTGCCGCCATTCGGTTTCTGATCTGAACAATCTTCTCCGATGTTTTAAGCACAAGTTCAGGGCCAGTGATTTGGCTGTCTTCAACTTCAGCCCAACATAGAGGTGACCAGCATTTCCGTCCGTATAATGCTTCGAACGGTGCGACCCGTATACTTGAGTGGTAACTATTGTTATAAGAGAACTCCACCAGAGGTGTCACACCCCCAAAACACCACATGCATAATCCACCGCGAGGTGTGTGACGTACCAGGATCTAGCCACTAATCACATTGAACTAACAGTAATTTAGTAAATACGAAATTCCATTCAACGTGAAAAGTGTAATTCAAAACATCTGATTCGAAACAAGATACGTTCAGCGGAAGCACGTGAAATAGTTCTAAGTATTTGAAACAACTTGTTCACAAAACAGTGCATAACATTAGATAGGTTAACAATGTCACGACCCATGACATCCACAGCTCCTCCGATTGCAAGCTCCGTTTCCTGAAATCATCTAACGACCTACAAGCATGCAGAAAAAAATGTATTAGTATAAAACTGTCGAGTTCACAGTTTTGCTTAACAAAAATCATGTTAAATGTTTTAGTTTAAAGACATGTTGATAATAACTCGATACTGCAAGATGACATCAGTTTATTTTCCCTTCCCCAATGCCTATCAACATTGGTCATGTGGTTAAGGTCATTAGTTCACGCCCGTCCTCCCCGGTACGGTGTGAGGTAGTCAAGCATAATAGCGCTATCAACTAATACCTCGTTGCCTCCCGACAACTAGTTCGGTAGTAAGATGGGACTTAAGGTGATAGAGTTGAGTGTATTATTCAACATCAAAGTTAAACTACAGTAATAAAAGTATTCCTCCCCAGAATATTAGTGAACTCACCTTAGTTTGCTCGGCTTGATAATGTGCCTTTACACGTTAAATACTAGTGAGGTCCGTTACACGTGACCTAATATACAATCAGTTCAGGTAAGTATAAGAGTAGGGTTTCGCAATACCCTAGTGTCCAAACAACTTGACGTTCGTGTGCTCAAGTTAGCAGGTTAACACACAGTATCACACAATACACAGTGAATTTATCTTATTTCATGTTTCAAGATAACAGGCCCACATTAAATCACACATTACATCAAACAATTAATCAAGTTATCATCAATTGAATATATATATATATATATATTTGTGATAGTTAGTATATATATATATATTTATGGTAGTATATATCATTCTAACCCATAACAAATGTCAGTTCTCATTTACATAACAAAGTCGGTCCATCCAAAACATTATCTCAGCCCACTAAGTCAAAAGTTGCGGCCCACTAATCATCACACCCATCAGATTCGTATACCGGATCATTTAATCAAATTAAGATGCATGCCATTTTCCAACCAATGTGGACATGTGGGTATATTATGACAGTTGGTGCATGATTAAATTATGTATTATTCTCAAAAGAATTTAGTGAAGTTCTTAACATGTATATTAATTGTATACCATCACGTGCACATAACAAGTTTTGAGAATCCATCCTATAATTTACACTATATTCAATATGACATATATCAAATGCGGACCTTCAAGTTTATTAATTATATTCGGCCAACATTTTAAGTATTGAATAAATTCTGATAATTTGAACATCAAACATGTGCAATCCTTAAATTAGTCAACAAATACTGACACCATCTGTATATTAGTAAAGTTCGGACGTTAACGAGGGACTTTTTGGTTTGGACCCTTTACTAAACTAACAAGTTCTGATCATATGATATTCACCTTAAGTTCGGATATATATAAACAAAACACTAAGGTCGGACCCTTTTACTTTAACATATGCGGACCTTAAGAACTACACAAAGTCGAACAACATTTAAACAATAAGTCCTGACCATATTTAATTCCTTATATGTGGACAGTTGACATGTGCGTACATAATATACTTCCACAAGTACGGAGAATGGCTTTGTGACTTCACAAAGTCTGACAAAAATTAGGGATTTCATTCCTCAAGGTTTCTACGAATAGAAAACCCTAAATGCACAGAATTCAATCATGTCAGGCATCAATTCAATCAATCTAACAATGATATCATACCACAAATAACAACAATCATTGTACAATCATTTATCTAGGAAATCATGTATTCATTGGCATAAGCAATCACACAAAATCAATTGTTTGGATCATCTAGGGTTTTGTATGAATCAACAGGATAAGATTAACAACATAACATGCAATCATAAACACTTACCTCTGGTTGAATCTAGATGAATTGAAGATCAAGGATTGATGTGTGTGAACTTGTGAAGCCAAATGATTGAAGGAAGATTAGGGATGGTTAGAGATGATCAGGAACGTACAGAGAAGTTATGGAGAAATTAGGGTTTGAGTAGTTTATTATAATTTCACAATTAACTCTAAACACCCCCTAATATTATAACTTGTTGTCACACCCCGACCACGTATAACATACAAGACGTGGCGGAAACATCGGGGAGTGTTGTAACAGAATTAATGTTTCATAACCATGGATACCAAAAAGTGTTTTGTTTTATTAAACATTGAATAATTACATCGTCTGGAAATCTAAATACACAATTTAAACATTGTCTATCATTGTTATTGAGTCACTAAGGCCTTGTCCAGTCCTATGTGAGCATGCATCCTATCAATCGATATCTTTCAATACCTGAAACATATGTGAAAACGAGGTCAGCAAAAAAATGCTGGCGAGATACATAGGTTTTGTGAAAATAAGATTCATGACTTCTGTTTTAGAAAATGTTTAGTCATGAACCTTGTAGTTTGCTTTGTCTTTGTAAATCATTTGAAAAATAATAATTTCAGATGATATGTATAATTAAAAGAAATATTGCATGATTAAATGAATAACCATGTAAAATGAGTTTGTATAAGTTAAGTTGTTTGTAAATCAATGTTTTGTGAAAAGTATGTTATTTGTATAAAATGTTCCATGTATCAAACTGAAATGATTCAAATAACGCTACGACATGCAATACCATACAAACACTTATATATAGGAAGTACCAGCGGCGTATCCACCATGCTTGTATCATATTACACACGCCTCGTTACTTAATCACTTACTCAAACCAAACCACCAAGATGTAATGTTTAAACCAATTGTCAAATGTATTGAATAATATGTCAAAATGTTCATGTCGAGATGTAAATCATGTTATGTATAACCAAAATGATATGTATGGCTAGTGAAATGCATCAACTAAACCATAGGTGAAACGCACAAAACAAAGTATTGAAGTAAAACTTGGTTTAAATCAATACTATGTTTCGTGGAAATGCATGATCAAATGTAAATCATGTCCAAATGTTTACCCAATCGTTAATCGTTCTTGTTTTAATTGTTCAAATCGTTCTTGTTGTTTTAATCGTTCAAATCGTTCTTGTTTTAATTGTGAAACTACTTTATGGTCGATTCTCTAATAACATTCAAACCTTCTTGACTCGTTCCTCGTTCCAACTCGCTCTCGCTCTCGTTCTTAACAAACCCTTACCAAAGGATAAGTTAATAATTACAGATTCAGTCGCTACCCACAACCCCCACACATAACAATGGGTGCAGTAAATAACGGGATTTGTCAGATCCTATGGTACCATAACCTAATACTGGTCGGCTTGATCATTGCTAATGAATGTCATTGGTTATGTAACTACAACCAACAAGTTTGTTCACTTTATTGAAATCGTTCTTGAAACTATTGTAATTGTTTTTGAAATCATTGTAATCGTTCTTGAAACCACATTGTAATTGTCATTGTAATCGTTCTTGAAACCACATTGTAATTGTCATTGTAATCGTTCTTGAAACCACATTGTAATTGTCATTGTAATCGTTCTTGAAACCACATTGTAATTGTTAAGATATTTAGCACATATGAGTCACCCCAAAACAGTTGAAAACAGTAAAAGAGGGGAATAATGTACTCGCCTGAGAGTGCTTAGGAGTCTTGAACAACTACCAAGTACGCTAGAGGAGTCCCGGAAATCAAACGGTACCTAATATAGGTAACTACATAAATAACCCGGACCTAAATCGGAAGACTGGGTAGCAGGAGGGTTTGTAAACCAAATGAGTGTAGGAACTCATATGATATGGTTTAACAAAGCCTACATACTAAATGAAACTTAACCTAAGTATTATCGACCCATCGCGACCCATTAAGGTAGCTTATGCTACTTTAACGCGTCGTTTGCGTGAAACGCGTTCGGACCGCCTAACTAGTCCTATGACAAGAATTATATGCCTAAACATGTTACATAATCAGTTATGTGACAAAAGTTTAGATTACATATGCTAAATTACCAATTATACATGAAAAGGGTATTCTGGTAATTTACCTAAGGCATATAAACTACCTATCATACAACTAATTAAACGATGTGACCATAAGGTATAACCTCGGAAGGTTATTCCCTATATACTATGGTCACCTAATGTATTTGGTCGGATCCTAATGATCGACCAAACTGGGTCGGGTTCGAAGGTATAAGCGATTTATTAGATCGCTTACCCTACGACCCTAGACAACGTGGTAATCAGTAGGCATAGTCCCAAGGGACTATGACCATCGTGATTACAATCACGTTGCGAAGTTCAAACGAACTTCGCATTGACCATAAGCTGGTCAACGCTGAAAGTCAAACAAAGTTTGACTTTCGGACTCGAAAGCAATAAAAGAACGAAAGAATACTTACGAAGGGTCCCCGAATGCTAATCTAGATCACAATAACTCAGGTATGAAACAATGGTTCCAACTTAGAGTCACTTAGATCAGATTCTAGTGGTTTTGGAGTAATGGGGGGTGGGGTATTTATAGTTTTCGGGTAACCGTTAAGATCGTTTGTCGAATATCGTGCCTTAATCGTATCCGTACAAGTGTCGGAAAGTTATGGTGCCTAAAAACAACCCTTATCAGCTGAATATGCAAGTGGTGAGTGTGTGGTGGTGGTTAAAACAGCTGGAATACGCTGACTGTTCGATCTTATCTGATCAGAGAGGCTGACGCGGGCCGCCTAAGATTTAAGCTTGGCTCACGCGGGCCGCCTAGCTCTTCAGATCAGAAAACAAGTTTCAAAATCTACAGTTTTGGTCCCTGCACGTGTTTAAGCCCATTTCCGGCACTTATAAGGCCCGTAAAGCCAACTTTAAGGCCCTAAAATGTTTCCTAAACATTGTGGACATGAAACATGCTCAAAAATATGCCGGGTGTTGGTTCGTTTGGTCGTACGAACGCGATGTTCGCTTAATTACGACGGAATACGCATAAGCGCGAAAAACGATCCAAATGACGCAACGAATGGATTTTTGGCAAGCCAAACACTAAAGCATAATATAGTCATGCTTACATAAATTTTTGGATGTCCGGATGTATTCAGAACGTAAGTTATGCGCGAAAATGCAAACTTGTGCACTTTTTGACACTTTTAGTCCCTGAATGAGCCAAAAGTTTATTTTAGCACACCGAACACCTCAAAGCCTATTTCTAAGCTATGTAAAGGATATTTATGGTATGTTTAACTTATGGTCATGTTCCGGAATGTCTGTTACAGTTCAAATTGGCATACTTTCGCAGTTTGTCAAGTTTAGTCCCTGTAAGCGAATTAGCTTGTTTTTGCCATACCAAAGCCTTCAAAACTTATTTCTAAGTTATGTAAAGGTTATTTAAGGTATGTTAAGCCTATGTCACTATTCCAGAGTGTTTTTTGCATTAAACTGGTTATATTTACGCATCGGTGCGCGTATAACCTTCCAGAAAGCGATTTAGAGTTTGAATTCGAACAAAATTTGATATGTGCAAATGATACACATATTTTTACAAATCCCAAGTATGAAATACAATATTTCATTGGTTCGGTATTTGTTTGATGGCCGTGGAGGCACAGGTGTTACAGTCTCCCCTACTTTAGGAAATTTCGTCCCGAAATTTTATCTAGAGGAAACTTGTGAGAGCTTGAAAACATGAAGTTGAAAAGATCAAACAACCTTGGTTAGGGTTCTGATCTTCTAGTAACTTTAATAACATCATGCTTGCAATGTAAGAGGGATACTTATATACAAGTATATGAAGCGTCATTGGTGCGTCCACCGTACCTCCATTACATCGTTCTCATTTTGTTATTGTTGTCACTATCGGTTCTTACACATAATAAATCTTACTGTGGTTACCGTGCACTAAATTTCATAATTATGTACGCGTCCATAATTAGACAATTCCTTGCATAGTTCACACAGTCTATTTTATAATGTGTAGAGGAAAACCAAATGAACAATCCTGTGATGAGTGTGACTAGACCGTCATAGAGTCCTTTTAATTAAATCAATAAACGATCTAAATAGACTATCCAGGAGTCTGTCCAGCTACATCACTAGATGCCGTTCTTTAACCAAATTGTGAATCAATCTTTTTGAATAGACCACTTATGGGTCTCTTATGCATCATGGAATGGTACTATAACCCAAGGGTCTTAACTACCACGTAGAAGCCCATAAGGATTAAGGTAGTACCTTTTAAATATCCTCCTATGAATCCCTCGTATGAAGATACGAAAGATTCTATGAGGATTTGAAAATCGGATCACACAAAAACATAGAGAAGAACACATAAACACATATCACATAATCGCATAATCGCACACTCGCATTATTGTTTAAATTGACCTTTAAATTTGTTATCTTTGGACACAGGTATTTAAAGCATTCAAGGAATCAAATCCTTAATTGCAGCAATTTGGATGGATCCATATGAATACCCTGCTTGTTGACTACATAACCCAAAAAAAAACTGAACTTCTTTAAGCCAAAATTTCCTCTTGGAGGATTTAGCGAAAAGTTTGTTCCTTCTTTAAGGGTTCCAGTGTCAATGAAGGTGTTGATCATGATCGGCTCGGGACATGAATAGATCAAGATGTCATCATTAATAACAATGACGAACTGATCCAAATAAGACTTGCAGACTCTATTTATTAAGTCCATGTAGATGACTGGAGCATTTGTCAATCCAAAAGGCATGACTGTAAACTCGTAATGGCCATACTTCGTGCAGAAAGCCGTTTTGGGAATATCTTCTTCGAGAATACGAAGTTGATGATACCCAGAACGCGAATCGATCTTGGAAAAGTATGAAGTACCCCGCAGATGATTGGAGAGATCATTGATTTAAGGTAGGGGATATCGATTCTTGATGGTAAGCTTACTAGGCTTACGTTAATCGATATACAATCGAAAAGATCCATTTTTCTTTTCACTAAGAGGACAGGAGTTCTCCAAGGTGAAAAGTTTGGACGGATGAATCCTTTATCAGACAACTCTTGAAGCTGTTTTGATAATTCTTGCATCTCGAACGATGCAAGACAATAAGATACTTTAGATTTAAAAGAAATAAGCGTTTGAGGTTCTTAGGGAGATCACAAGTGATCATAATAATGACAGAACCACACGAGTAGTTTGTCTTTGTGTTGACATCATAAGGTTGAATCAAACATTCACACAATTGCATTAGTTAAAAATAAAACCACAAATTTTATTTATATAACAACCGCATTGTCTTTAAATGTTACAAGATAACAACCAGAGGGAAAAAAAACAAACTGCTAATTGTTCACTCCTTCATCATTGAGTGCCTCATTGATGTTAAACACTCGACCGCGTGCTGGATTCACATTGACGTTGACGTTCGCATTCGGGTTTGCGCCAGCATTTGCATTCACCAGTCTTGGGCAGTTGTGGCGGAAGTGACCAATCTCTCCACAGTTGAAACATGAACCCAGTGGAAATCTCGCAGCATTCCCTTGAACCGGAGCTTGAACCTGAGCAGCCTGATTTTGTCCCAAACGACAAACTTTGGCCAAATGCCCAAGTTTACCACACGTCGTGCATTGCCAGCAAACTTGTTGTACCGCGTGATGACCGTTGCAGCGTGCACAATGTGGTGCGGTACCGGCATATGCTTTCTTTGCAGATGGCTGAGCTGGTGGGTTCCGCGGATTCTGAGCAGTCTGTGCTTTAACAGCAAAGTTCTGAGCACCCTTGCGCTTCCTTGATTTCTTCGACGTCTCACCTTCCTTACCCTTCTTGTTTTGACCTTTCTTGCTATCCTCCTTGTCAGACCCCTGCTTCTTACCCTTGTCACCTTTTCTGTGTAACTTATTCTTCCGAATCTGCGACTCAGTCAATGTCGCAGTTAACTCGATCGCCTGACGGAGTGTGGTAGGACTACTACCAGTAAGGATGTCTTGTACCGAGTCAGGTAGGCCGTCGATGTACCTTTCGATAGCCTTGTCGAGTGGGGTAACCATTGTCGGGCAAAGCAGACTCAACTCTTCAAACCTATCAGTATACGCCCTGTGCTCACCACTATCTTGCTTCAACTCATCAAATTCCTTCTCCAAAGCTCGCTGCTCATGACGAGGACAGAATTCCCTCATCATAAGGGCCCTTAGTTCAGCCCATGTCTGTGCTAGAGCAACTTCTGCACCACGATCCCTCATAACCCCGTTCCACCATGTGAGAGCCCTCTTCTGAAACACACTTGAAGAAAACTCGACCTTGCGATTGTCAGGACACTGCACGTGGCGGAAAGTATTCTCAATGCTCTCGAACCATTGAAGAAGCCCAGTCGCTCCTTCAGAACCACTAAACTTGAGTGGTTTAGCCTGGTTAAAATCCTTGTACTTGCATAGAACATTGTTGTTGTTGTTGGCTTGGTTCCATTGAGCAAAGAGGATTGGGAATTGAGCAGCCATTTGCTGCGCAATGATTTCTGCCAATTCGGCAGTCGCTATCTGGCTTTCACGTCGAGGAGGCATTCTAAAAGAGGAAACATGAAAGGAAACGAGTGAGAGAATTAGACGAAAAGAATGAGATGAAACAAATCTGATGAAATCAAGGGTAGTGGTCATTTGTTTGTTACCACAAGGTAAACAAACGACACACAGTGACTAATCAAAGTAATTGGGTCAAAAATAATGTATCGCGAAGACATGCTCGCCTATAAGTGAACACTCATCCCAAGAATTCCCAGGTAAGCACAACTGGTCTCGCGTCTGATGAGATGTATACGAAGTGCTTGCCTAGACAGAAAACCCAGAATACAGGCATTCACCCTTCCAGTTTGCACGTGTTCACATTATTTAAAACCCAAAACCTTGACGAGAATTTGAAAATTCAAAGGGGTTCAAAACCATATAACAGAGGGTTCAAAACCTTACAATAGAGGGTTCAAAACCTAGAAATCAATCATCCTAGAACAGATGATTAGTTTTCAAAGCGGTTTTGAAATTTATGTTCTTGTTGTGGTCGTCGCCTAAGGATAGGTGACAGTATTGTTTTATGTCTAAACGCAAGTAAACTCGCGTTAGGGTCCTAGAAAGGTTATAGACTAGGTCAAAGCATTACTAATAACCTAATTCCCTATAACCATTGGCTCTGATACCATCTTTTCTGTCACACCCCGACCACGTATAACATACAAGACGTGGCGGAAACATCGGGGAGTGTTGTAACAGAATTAATGTTTCATAACCATGGATACCAAAAAGTGTTTTGTTTTATTAAACATTGAATAATTACATCGTCTGGAAATCTAAATACACAATTTAAACATTGTCTATCATTGTTATTGAGTCACTAAGGCCTTGTCCAGTCCTATGTGAGCATGCATCCTATCAATCGATATCTTTCAATACCTGAAACATATGTGAAAACGAGGTCAGCAAAGAAATGTTGGCGAGATACATAGGTTTTGTGAAAATAAGATTCATGACTTCTGTTTTAGAAAATGTTTAGTCATGAACCTTGTAGTTTGCTTTGTCTTTGTAAATCATTTGAAAAATAATAAGTTCAGATGATATGTATAATTAAAAGAAATATTGCATGATTAAATGAATAACCATGTAAAATGAGTTTGTATAAGTTAAGTTGTTTGTAAATCAATGTTTTGTGAAAAGTATGTTATTTGTATAAAATGTTCCATGTATCAAACTGAAATGATTCAAATAACGCTACGACATGCAATACCATACAAACACTTATATATAGGAAGTACCAGCGGCGTATCCACCATGCTTGTATCATATTACACACGCCTCGTTACTTAATCACTTACTCAAACCAAACCACCAAGATGTAATGTTTAAACCAATTGTCAAATGTATTGAATAATATGTCAAAATGTTCATGTCGAGATGTAAATCATGTTATGTATAACCAAAATGATATGTATGGCTAGTGAAATGCATCAACTAAACCATAGGTGAAACGCACAAAACAAAGTATTGAAGTAAAACTTGGTTTAAATCAATACTATGTTTCGTGGAAATGCATGATCAAATGTAAATCATGTCCAAATGTTTACCCAATCGTTAATCGTTCTTGTTTTAATTGTTCAAATCGTTCTTGTTGTTTTAATCGTTCAAATCGTTCTTGTTTTAATTGTGAAACTACTTTATGGTCGATTCTCTAATAACATTCAAACCTTCTTGACTCGTTCCTCGTTCCAACTCGCTCTCGCTCTCGTTCTTAACAAACCCTTACCAAAGGATAAGTTAATAATTACAGATTCAGTCGCTACCCACAACCCCCACACATAACAATGGGTGCAGTAAATAACGGGATTTGTCAGATCCTATGGTACCATAACCTAATACTGGTCGGCTTGATCATTGCTAATGAATGTCATTGGTTATGTAACTACAACCAACAAGTTTGTTCACTTTATTGAAATCGTTCTTGAAACTATTGTAATTGTTTTTGAAATCATTGTAATCGTTCTTGAAACCACATTGTAATTGTCATTGTAATCGTTCTTGAAACCACATTGTAATTGTTAAGATATTTAGCACATATGAGTCACCCCAAAACAGTTGAAAACAGTAAAAGAGGGGAATAATGTACTCGCCTGAGAGTGCTTAGGAGTCTTGAACAACTACCAAGTAAGCTAGAGGAGTCCCGGAAATCAAACGGTACCTAATATAGGTAACTACATAAATAACCCGGACCTAAATCGGAAGACTGGGTAGCAGGAGGGTTTGTAAACCAAATGAGTGTAGGAACTCATATGATATGGTTTAACAAAGCCTACATACTAAATGAAACTTAACCTAAGTATTATCGACCCATCGCGACCCATTAAGGTAGCTTATGCTACTTTAACGCGTCGTTTGCGTGAAACGCAATCGGACCGCCTAACTAGTCCTATGACAAGTATTATATGCCTAAACATGTTACATAATCAGTTATGTGACAAAATTTTAGATTACATATGCTAAATTACCAATTATACATGAAAAGGGTATTCTGGTAATTTACCTAAGGCATATAAACTACCTATCATACAACTAATTAAACGATGTGACCATAAGGTATAACCTCGGAAGGTTATTCCCTATATACTATGGTCACCTAATGTATTTGGTCGGATCCTAATGATCGACCAAACTGGGTCGGGTTCGAAGGTATAAGCGATTTATTAGATCGCTTACCCTACGACCCTAGACAACGTGGTAATCAGTAGGCATAGTCCCAAGGGACTATGACCATCGTGATTACAATCACGTTGCGAAGTTCAAACGAACTTAGCATTGACCATAAGCTGGTCAACGCTGAAAGTCAAACAAAGTTTGACTTTCGGACTCGAAAGCAATAAAAGAACGAAAGAATACTTACGAAGGGTCCCCGAATGCTAATCTAGATCACAATAACTCAGGTATGAAACAATGGTTCCAACTTAGAGTCACTTAGATCAGATTCTAGTGGTTTTGGAGTAATGGGGGGTGGGGTATTTATAGTTTTCGGGTAACCGTTAAGATCGTTTGTCGAATATCGTGCCTTAATCGTATCCGTACAAGTGTCGGAAAGTTATGGTGCCTAAAAACAACCCTTATCAGCTGAATATGCAAGTGGTGAGTGTGTGGTGGTGGTTAAAACAGCTGGAATACGCTGACTGTTCGATCTTATCTGATCAGAGAGGCTGACGCGGGCCGCCTAAGATTTAAGCTTGGCTCACGCGTGCCGCCTAGCTCTTCAGATCAGAAAACAAGTTTCAGAATCTACAGTTTTGGTCCCTGCACGTGTTTAAGCCCATTTCCGGCACTTCTAAGGCCCGTAAAGCCAACTTTAAGGCCCTAAAATGTTTCCTAAACATTGTGGACATGAAACATGCTCAAAAATATGCCGGGTGTTGGTTCGTTTGGTCGTACGAACGCGATGTTCGCTTAATTACGACGGAATGCGCATAAGCGCGAAAAACGATCCAAATGACGCAACGAATGGATTTTTGGCAAGCCAAACACTAAAGCATAATATAGTCATGCTTACATAAATTTTTGGATGTCCGGATGTATTCAGAACGTAAGTTATGCGCGAAAATGCAAACTTGTGCACTTTTTGACACTTTTAGTCCCTGAATGAGCCAAAAGTTTATTTTAGCACACCGAACACCTCAAAGCCTATTTCTAAGCTATGTAAAGGATATTTATGGTATGTTTAACTTATGGTCATGTTCCGGAATGTCTGTTACAGTTCAAATTGGCATACTTTCGCAGTTTGTCAAGTTTAGTCCCTGTAAGCGAATTAGCTTGTTTTTGCCATACCAAAGCCTTCAAAACTTATTTCTAAGTTATGTAAAGGTTATTTAAGGTATGTTAAGCCTATGTCACTATTCCGGAGTGTTTGTTGCATTAAACTGGTTATATTTACGCATCGGTGCGCGTATAACCTTCCAGAAAGCGATTTAGAGTTTGAATTCGAACAAAATTTGATATGTGCAAATGATACACATATTTTTACAAATCCCAAGTATGAAATACAATATTTCATTGGTTCGGTATTTGTTTGATGGCCGTGGAGGCACAGGTGTTACAGTCTCCCCTACTTTAGGAAATTTCGTCCCGAAATTTTATCTAGAGGAAACTTGTGAGAGCTTGAAAACATGAAGTTGAAAAGATCAAACAACCTTGGTTAGGGTTCTGAACTTCTAGTAACTTTAATAACATCATGCTTGCAATGTAAGAGGGATACTTATATACAAGTATATGAAGCGTCATTGGTGCGTCCACCGTACCTCCATTACATCGTTCTCATTTTGTTATTGTTGTCACTATCGGTTCTTACACATAATAAATCTTACTGTGGTTACCGTGCACTAAATTTCATAATTATGTACGCGTCCATAATTAGACAATTCCTTGCATAGTTCACACAGTCTATTTTATAATGTGTAGAGGAAAACCAAATGAACAATCCTGTGATGAGTGTGACTAGACCGTCATAGAGTCCTTTTAATTAAATCAATAAACGATCTAAATAGACTATCCAGGAGTCTGTCCAGCTACATCACTAGATGCCGTTCTTTAACCAAATTGTGAATCAATCTTTTTGAATAGACCACTTATGGGTCTCTTATGCATCATGGAATGGTACTATAACCCAAGGGTCTTAACTACCACGTAGAAGCCCATAAGGATTAAGGTAGTACCTTTTAAATATCCTCCTATGAATCCCTCGTATGAAGATACGAAAGATTCTATGAGGATTTGAAAATCGGATCACACAAAAACATAGAGAAGAACACATAAACACATATCACATAATCGCATAATCGCACACTCGCATTATTGTTTAAATTGACCTTTAAATTTGTTATCTTTGGACACAGGTATTTAAAGCATTCAAGGAATCAAATCCTTAATTGCAGCAATTTGGATGGATCCATATGAATACCCTGCTTGTTGACTACATAACCCAAAAAAAAACTGAACTTCTTTAAGCCAAAATTTCCTCTTGGAGGATTTAGCGAAAAGTTTGTTCCTTCTTTAAGGGTTCCAGTGTCAATGAAGGTGTTGATCATGATCGGCTCGGGACATGAATAGATCAAGATGTCATCATTAATAACAATGACGAACTGATCCAAATAAGACTTGCAGACTCTATTTATTAAGTCCATGTAGATGACTGGAGCATTTGTCAATCCAAAAGGCATGACTGTAAACTCGTAATGGCCATACTTCGTGCAGAAAGCCGTTTTGGGAATATCTTCTTCGAGAATACGAAGTTGATGATACCCAGAACGCGAATCGATCTTGGAAAAGTATGAAGTACCCCGCAGATGATTGGAGAGATCATTGATTTAAGGTAGGGGATATCGATTCTTGATGGTAAGCTTACTAGGCTTACGTTAATCGATATACAATCGAAAAGATCCATTTTTCTTTTCACTAAGAGGACAGGAGTTCTCCAAGGTGAAAAGTTTGGACGGATGAATCCTTTATCAGACAACTCTTGAAGCTGTTTTGATAATTCTTGCATCTCGAACGATGCAAGACAATAAGATACTTTAGATTTAAAAGAAATAAGCATTTGAGGTTCTTAGGGAGATCACAAGTGATCATAATAATGACAGAACCACACGAGTAGTTTGTCTTTGTGTTGACATCATAAGGTTGAATCAAACATTCACACAATTGCATTAGTTAAAAATAAAACCACAAATTTTATTTATATAACAACCGCATTGTCTTTAAATGTTACAAGATAACAACCAGAGGGAAAAAAAAACAAACTGCTAATTGTTCACTCCTTCATCATTGAGTGCCTCATTGATGTTAAACACTCGACCGCGTGCTGGATTCACATTGACGTTGACGTTCGCATTCGGGTTTGCGCCAGCATTTGCATTCACCAGTCTTGGGCAGTTGTGGCGGAAGTGACCAATCTCTCCGCAGTTGAAACATGAACCCAGTGGAAATCTCGCAGCATTCCCTTGAACCGGAGCTTGAACCTGAGCAGCCTGATTTTCTCCCAAACGACAAACTTTGGCCAAATGCCCAAGTTTACCACACGTCGTGCATTGCCAGCAAACTTGTTGTACCGCGTGATGACCGTTGCAGCGTGCACAATGTGGTGCGGTACCGGCATATGCTTTCTTTGCAGATGGCTGAGCTGGTGGGTTTCGCGGATTCTGAGCAGTCTGTGCTTTAACAGTAAAGTTCTGAGCACCCTTGCGCTTCCTTGATTTCTTCGACGTCTCACCTTCCTTACCCTTCTTGTTTTGACCTTTCTTGCTATCCTCCTTGTCAGACCCCTGCTTCTTACCCTTGTCACCTTTTCTGTGTAACTTATTCTTCCGAATCTGCGACTCAGTCAATGTCGCAGCTAACTCGATCGCCTGACGGAGTGTGGTAGGACTACTACCAGTAAGGATGTCTTGTACCGAGTCAGGTAGGCCGTCGATGTACCTTTCGATAGCCTTGTCGAGTGGGGTAACCATTGTCGGGCAAAGCAGACTCAACTCTTCAAACCTATCAGTATACGCCCTGTGCTCACCACTATCTTGCTTCAACTCATCAAATTCCTTCTCCAAAGCTCGCTGCTCATGACGAGGACAGAATTCCCTCATCATAAGGGCCCTTAGTTCAGCCCATGTCTGTGCTAGAGCAACTTCTGCACCACGATCCCTCATAACCCCGTTCCACCATGTGAGAGCCCTCTTCTGAAACACACTTGAAGAAAACTCGACCTTGCGATTGTCAGGACACTGCATGTGGCGGAAAGTATTCTCAATGCTCTCGAACCATTGAAGAAGCCCAGTCGCTCCTTCAGAACCACTAAACTTGAGTGGTTTAGCCTGGTTAAAATCCTTGTACTTGCATAGAACATTGTTGTTGTTGTTGGCTTGGTTCCATTGAGCAAAGAGGATTGGGAATTGAGCAGCCATTTGCTGCGCAATGATTTCTGCCAATTCGGCAGTCGCTATCTGGCTTTCACGTCGAGGAGGCATTCTAAAAGAGGAAACATGAAAGGAAACGAGTGAGAGAATTAGACGAAAAGAATGAGATGAAACAAATCTGATGAAAGCAAGGGTAGTGGTCATTTGTTTGTTACCACAAGGTAAACAAACGACACACAGTGACTAATCAAAGTAATTGGGTCAAAAATAATGTATCGCGAAGACATGCTCGCCTATAAGTGAACACTCATCCCAAGAATTCCCAGGTAAGCACAACTGGTCTCGCGTCTGATGAGATGTATACGAAGTGCTTGCCTAGACAGAAAACCCAGAATACAGGCATTCACCCTTCCAGTTTGCACGTGTTCACATTATTTAAAACCCAAAACCTTGACGAGAATTTGAAAATTCAAAGGGGTTCAAAACCATATAACAGAGGGTTCAAAACCTTACAATAGAGGGTTCAAAACCTAGAAATCAATCATCCTAGAACAGATGATTAGGTTTCAAAGCGGTTTTGAAATTTATGTTCTTGTTGTGGTCGTCGCCTAAGGATAGGTGACAGTATTGTTTTATGTCTAAACGCAAGTAAACTCGCGTTAGGGTCCTAGAAAGGTTATAGACTAGGTCAAAGCATTACTAATAACCTAATTCCCTATAACCATTGGCTCTGATACCATCTTTTCTGTCACACCCCGACCACGTATAACATACAAGACGTGGCGGAAACATCGGGGAGTGTTGTAACAGAATTAATGTTTCATAACCATGGATACCAAAAAGTGTTTTGTTTTATTAAACATTGAATAATTACATCGTCTGGAAATCTAAATACACAATTTAAACATTGTCTATCATTGTTATTGAGTCACTAAGGCCTTGTCCAGTCCTATGTGAGCATGCATCCTATCAATCGATATCTTTCAATACCTGAAACATATGTGAAAACGAGGTCAGCAAAGAAATGCTGGCGAGATACATAGGTTTTGTGAAAATAAGATTCATGACTTCTGTTTTAGAAAATGTTTAGTCATGAACCTTGTAGTTTGCTTTGTCTTTGTAAATCATTTGAAAAATAATAAGTTCAGATGATATGTATAATTAAAAGAAATATTGCATGATTAAATGAATAACCATGTAAAATGAGTTTGTATAAGTTAAGTTGTTTGTAAATCAATGTTTTGTGAAAAGTATGTTATTTGTATAAAATGTTCCATGTATCAAACTGAAATGATTCAAATAACGCTACGACATGCAATACCATACAAACACTTATATATAGGAAGTACCAGCGGCGTATCCACCATGCTTGTATCATATTACACACGCCTCGTTACTTAATCACTTACTCAAACCAAACCACCAAGATGTAATGTTTAAACCAATTGTCAAATGTATTGAATAATATGTCAAAATGTTCATGTCGAGATGTAAATCATGTTATGTATAACCAAAATGATATGTATGGCTAGTGAAATGCATCAACTAAACCATAGGTGAAACGCACAAAACAAAGTATTGAAGTAAAACTTGGTTTAAATCAATACTATGTTTCGTGGAAATGCATGATCAAATGTAAATCATGTCCAAATGTTTACCCAATCGTTAATCGTTCTTGTTTTAATTGTTCAAATCGTTCTTGTTGTTTTAATCGTTCAAATCGTTCTTGTTTTAATTGTGAAACTACTTTATGGTCGATTCTCTAATAACATTCAAACCTTCTTGACTCGTTCCTCGTTCCAACTCGCTCTCGCTCTCGTTCTTAACAAACCCTTACCAAAGGATAAGTTAATAATTACAGATTCAGTCGCTACCCACAACCCCCACACATAACAATGGGTGCAGTAAATAACGGGATTTGTCAGATCCTATGGTACCATAACCTAATACTGGTCGGCTTGATCATTGCTAATGAATGTCATTGGTTATGTAACTACAACCAACAAGTTTGTTCACTTTATTGAAATCGTTCTTGAAACTATTGTAATTGTTTTTGAAATCATTGTAATCGTTCTTGAAACCACATTGTAATTGTCATTGTAATCGTTCTTGAAACCACATTGTAATTGTCATTGTAATCGTTCTTGAAACCACATTGTAATTGTCATTGTAATCGTTCTTGAAACCACATTGTAATTGTTAAGATATTTAGCACATATGAGTCACCCCAAAACAGTTGAAAACAGTAAAAGAGGGGAATAATGTACTCGCCTGAGAGTGCTTAGGAGTCTTGAACAACTACCAAGTACGCTAGAGGAGTCCCGGAAATCAAACGGTACCTAATATAGGTAACTACATAAATAACCCGGACCTAAATCGGAAGACTGGGTAGCAGGAGGGTTTGTAAACCAAATGAGTGTAGGAACTCATATGATATGGTTTAACAAAGCCTACATACTAAATGAAACTTAACCTAAGTATTATCGACCCATCGCGACCCATTAAGGTAGCTTATGCTACTTTAACGCGTCGTTTGCGTGAAACGCGTTCGGACCGCCTAACTAGTCCTATGACAAGTATTATATGCCTAAACATGTTACATAATCAGTTATGTGACAAAAGTTTAGATTACATATGCTAAATTACCAATTATACATGAAAAGGGTATTCTGGTAATTTACCTAAGGCATATAAACTACCTATCATACAACTAATTAAACGATGTGACCATAAGGTATAACCTCGGAAGGTTATTCCCTATATACTATGGTCACCTAATGTATTTGGTCGGATCCTAATGATCGACCAAACTGGGTCGGGTTCGAAGGTATAAGCGATTTATTAGATCGCTTACCCTACGACCCTAGACAACGTGGTAATCAGTAGGCATAGTCCCAAGGGACTATGACCATCGTGATTACAATCACGTTGCGAAGTTCAAACGAACTTCGCATTGACCATAAGCTGGTCAACGCTGAAAGTCAAACAAAGTTTGACTTTCGGACTCGAAAGCAATAAAAGAACGAAAGAATACTTACGAAGGGTCCCCGAATGCTAATCTAGATCACAATAACTCAGGTATGAAACAATGGTTCCAACTTAGAGTCACTTAGATCAGATTCTAGTGGTTTTGGAGTAATGGGGGGTGGGGTATTTATAGTTTTCGGGTAACCGTTAAGATCGTTTGTCGAATATCGTGCCTTAATCGTATCCGTACAAGTGTCGGAAAGTTATGGTGCCTAAAAACAACCCTTATCAGCTGAATATGCAAGTGGTGAGTGTGTGGTGGTGGTTAAAACAGCTGGAATACGCTGACTGTTCGATCTTATCTGATCAGAGAGGCTGACGCGGGCTGCCTAAGATTTAAGCTTGGCTCACGCGGGCCGCCTAGCTCTTCAGATCAGAAAACAAGTTTCAGAATCTACAGTTTTGGTCCCTGCACGTGTTTAAGCCCATTTCCGGCACTTCTAAGGCCCGTAAAGC
Organism: Helianthus tuberosus; assembly: GCA_030545235.1. Taxonomy (NCBI): domain Eukaryota; kingdom Viridiplantae; phylum Streptophyta; class Magnoliopsida; order Asterales; family Asteraceae; genus Helianthus; species Helianthus tuberosus. The sequence continues at coordinate 32,926,536 of CM060392.1, forward strand.
CAACTTTAAGGCCCTAAAATGTTGCCTAAACATTGTGGACATGAAACATGCTCAAAAATATGCCGGGTGTTGGTTCGTTTGGTCGTACGAACGCGATGTTCGCTTAATTACGACGGAATGCGCATAAGCGCGAAAAACGATCCAAATGACGCAACGAATGGATTTTTGGCAAGCCAAACACTAAAGCATAATATAGTCATGCTTACATAAATTTTTGGATGTCCGGATGTATTCAGAACGTAAGTTATGCGCGAAAATGCAAACTTGTGCACTTTTTGACACTTTTAGTCCCTGAATGAGCCAAAAGTTTATTTTAGCACACCGAACACCTCAAAGCCTATTTCTAAGCTATGTAAAGGATATTTATGGTATGTTTAACTTATGTTCATGTTCCGGAATGTCTGTTACAGTTCAAATTGGCATACTTTCGCAGTTTGTCAAGTTTAGTCCCTGTAAGCGAATTAGCTTGTTTTTGCCATACCAAAGCCTTCAAAACTTATTTCTAAGTTATGTAAAGGTTATTTAAGGTATGTTAAGCCTATTTCACTATTCCGGAGTGTTTGTTGCATTAAACTGGTTATATTTACGCATCGGTGCGCGTATAACCTTCCAGAAAGCGATTTAGAGTTTGAATTCGAACAAAATTTGATATGTGCAAATGATACACATATTTTTACAAATCCCAAGTATGAAATACAATATTTCATTGGTTTGGTATTTGTTTGATGGCCATGGAGGCACAGGTGTTACACTTGTACACAAAACCCCACATATTCTATGTAATTCACATTTAAACACATAATTCATGTATTGTCAAGTAATGTATAAATTTCATATAAACTATCCGTTTTTAGTTGTTCGTGTGTGTTCCGGTAATTCCCCGAATTACCAACGTAGACTCGTTTAACTACTCTAGTTAAATGCAGTGCTATGAATGTATGATTAAATTAACCGTGGTTAGGTTAAAGTAATAACCTGAAGTCTCGGGTTGTCACAAGAGGTAGGTGTCTTCCTAACCGTTACCGAAATCGATAACTCACGCTCACAACATGTCTTCGAGGGTTTGGAAGGTGCGTTCGTTTGACCATCGGTTTGAGGGTGATAGGTTGTGCTCATGTCTAAACGCGAGCCGAATGATTTATGCATAGACTGCCATAGATAGGACGCAAAACGAGGATCACGATCGGAGATGATAGAGGTGGGCACTTCGTGCCGCGAGACTACTTCCTTCATGTATAAAGATGATAGAGGTTGTCACATCATCCCCAACTTGAATGAAATCTCGTCCCGAAATTTGATAAGCAATCTCGAAGAATTGAAACGGTAAGTCTATATGACTGTGGATTTTCCTCGGGTACCACATCATCCCCAACTTGAAAGGGAATTTCGTCCCGAAATTCACGAGTTGCATCAGGGTTAGGTTCAGCAGCTTTGAATAACTGAGGATACTTGGGCTTCATCTGATCCTCGTATTCCCATGTGAACTCCGGTCCACGTCTTGAGTTCCAACGAACTCTCACAATTGGGATTCGACTGTGTTTACGGACCTTAACTTCCCGGTCCATGATTTCGACTGATTCCTTGATAAACTGCAGCTTGTCATCGATCTTCAGTTCTTATAAAGGAACCACAAGTGTTTCATCGGACAAACACTTCTTTAGATTAGAGACGTGAAAAACGTCGTGAACGTTACCCAGTTCGTCGGGCAACTCAAGCCTGTAAGCCACCTTCAGTTCTTGTCATAGATCTTCAGTTCTTGTAAAGGAACCAAAATCCTGAACGGACCAACATATCGTGGATTGAGTTTGCCGCGTTTCCCAAAACGTACCACACCCTTCTAGGGTGAGACTTTCAATAGAACACGATCGCCCATGGCAAATTCCAAGGGTTTCCTACGCTTGTCGGCATAGCTTTTCTGGCGATCACGTGCTGCCGCCATACGATTTCTGATTTGAACAATCTTCTCAGAGGTTTCGAGTACGAGTTCCGGACCCGTGATTTGGCTATCACCCACCTCAGCCCAACAAAGAGGAGATCGGCATTTCCGTCCGTACAACGCCTCAAACGGAGCTGCCTGAATGATAGAATGGTAATTATTGTTATAGGAAAACTCTACCAAAGGTAAATGTCTTTCCCAAACCTTACCAAAATCGATCACACATGCTCGCAGCATGTCTTCGAGTGTCTGGATGGTTCGTTCACTCTGACCATCCGTCTGAGGGTGATAAGCGGTGCTCATGTCAAGACGTGAGCTAAATGATTTATGCATCGCTTGCCACAAATCGGATATGAAATGCGGATCACGATCAGAGATAATTGAGGTTGGCACCCCATGCCTAGAAACTACCTCTTTTAAGTTAATGCCAGCAAGCTGCGAAAACTTGTCAGTTTCCTTGATCGCAAGGAAGTGTGCAGATTTTGTCAAACGATCAACGATCACCCAAATGGTATCGTTTCCGCTTTGAGTTCTTGGTAGGCCGGTGATAAAATCCATGGCAATTTGTTCCCATTTCAACATGGGTATTTTCGGTTGCTGAAGCAAACCAGACGGTTTTTGGTATTCTACCTTGGCTTTTGCACAAGTCAAGCATTTGCTCACATACGTTGCTATGTTCGCTTTCATGCTCGGCCACCAGTACAAGATTTTCAGATCCTGATACATCTTATCAGAAACTGGATGAACAGAGTATCGAGACTTGTGCGCTTCATCCATCACAAGCTCTCTGAGATTTCCGTGCAATGGGACCCATATTCGCTCCATGAAGTAGTGAATACCATCAGATTTGGCTACGATTTGTTTCTCCATGCCCCGCATGGATTCGGCTTGAAGGTTCTCATCCTTCAACGCTTCAGTTTGAGCAGAACGAATCTGGTCAGGAAGGTTGGAATGGATAGTGAGTTGTAAGGCTCGAACACGTTTAGGTTTAGTTTCCTTCCGACTGAGGACGTCAGCTACAACGTTAGCTTTGCCTGGATGATATTTAATGGAACAGTCGTAATCATTTAAGAGTTTGACCCAGCTACGCTGTCGCATGTTCAACTCTTTCTAATCGAAAATGTGCTGAATGCTCTTGTGGTCGGTATAAATAGTGCATTTAGTACCGTACAAGTAATGCCTCCAGATTTTAAGTGCAAAAACCATGGCTCCCAACTCCAATTCGTGAGTCGTGTAGTTCTTCTCGTGAACCTTCAACTATCGAGAAGCATAGGCAATTACCTTCTCGCGTTGCATCAGCACGCAACCGAGACCCTGGATAGAAGCATCACTATACACCATGAAATCATCCGTACCGTCGGGTAAAGATAATATCGGTACACTGCAGAGTTTTTGTTTTAATAGTTGGAAGGCGCTCTCCTGTTTGGCTCCCCACGAATACGCGACACCCTTCTGAGTTAAAGCGGTAAGAGGTTGAGCAATTTTTGAGAATCCCTCAATAAATCTACAATAGTACCCCGCGAGACCAAGAAATTGTCGCACCTTCGTAGGAGTCTTCGGTGCCGCCCAATTCTTGATGGAGTCAATCTTTGCTGGATCTACACGTATTCCCGACTTGTTGACAACGTGACCAAGAAAGTGGACTTCTTGAATCCAGAAATCACACTTGGAAAATTTTGCGTAAAGTTGCTCCTTCCTCAGGAGTTCCAAGATAAGACACAAGTGCCGCTCGTGGTCCTCCTTGCTCTTAGAATAAATCAGAATGTCATCGATAAACACAATGACAAAGTCATCAAGATACGGTTTGCACACACGGTTCATGAGATCCATGAAAACCGCTGGTGCGTTAGTTAACCCGAATGGCATGACCCAAAACTCGTAATGGTCGTACCGCGTTCGGAAGGTTGTTTTGGGAACATCTTCTTCTCGAACTCTCATCTGATGGTAGCCCGATCTTAGATCAATTTTCGAGTAGAAGCTTGACCCTTGCAACTGGTCAAACAGGTCGCCAATACGAGGTAAAGGATAACGGTTCTTGACTGTCACCTTGTTGAGTTCGCGATAGTTGATACACATGCGGAAAGACCCGTCTTTCTTCTTCACGAATAGGACTGGTGCTCCCCACGGCGAAGAGCTAGGTCGGATAAAACCTCTATCCAACAGTTCCTGGAGTTGATTCGACAGTTCTTGCAATTCTCTCGGTGCAAGATGATAAGGAGCACGAGCAATCGGAGCTGCTCCTGGCATGAGTTTGATCTGAATTTCCACCTGTCGATGTGGAGGTAATCCTAGAAGTTCCTCGGGAAACACATCGGAAAAGTCACGAACGACCGGAATGTCTTTGATATTCCTTTCCTCAGACTGAGTATCGGTAACGAGAGCTAGAATAGTAGGATAGCCCTTACGTATGCACTTCTGGGCTTTCATAGCTGAAATGATGCCGACCGTTGCACCACTTCGATGACCTTGAACAGACAGTGAATCTCCACTAAGCAGAGGAATACGGACGATCTTCTCCTTGCAGAGAATTTCGGCTCGGTGTTTGGACAACCAGTCCATACCGACGACCATGTTAAAGCTACCAAGACTGACAGGAAGAAGATCAATGTCAAACGCTTGACCCGAAAGATCGAGTTTGCACCCAACGTGAACATGAGACGCTTCAATTGGCTTGCCATCAGCCAATTCTACAACGTGTTTGGTTTCGAGAGGTGTCAGGGTCGATCCTAACAGTCTACTGAATTTCAAAGATATGTAACTCAAATCGGCACCGGAATCGAATAAAACTGAGGCAAAAAGATTGTTCACAGAAAACGTACCGGTTACGACGTTGCCGTCGTTCCTGGTGTCACCCGTGCCAATGGTGAATGCTCTCCCATGAGCACCATTTCCGCCATTGTTACCATTGTTGTTGTTGTTGTTGTTGTTCCCGGCGTTGTTGTTATTGTTATTGTTCCCATTGGTGTTGTTGTTGTTGTTATTGTTGTTCAACTGTGGGCAATTCTTTTTTATGTGACCCTCACTTCCACACTGGAAGCATCCCTTACGATAACCTTGATTCTGCTGTGGCTGTTGTCTCTGTTGTTGTTGCGGCTGTTGCTGTTGTTGCTGTTGTTGCTGTTGGGGTTGCTGATGTTGCTGCTTTGGGAACGGAGCCCTACAATCCTTCGCCATGTGGCCCACCTTGTCACACCTCTGACAGACTCGAGTGCACTGCCCATGATGATGGTAATTACACTTGTTACACTTCGGCTGCTTGCCTGCGTAAGAACCTTGGTTCTGATTGTTGCCCTGGTTCTGATTTGTAGAGGAAGACTGGTTGAAGTTGCGGTTGTTTTTGTTATCAGTCTTCTTCTATTGCTGGTTTGAGCTGAAAGACTTGTCTGAGTCATTCCACTTACGCTTGTTGTCAGTAGCAGGAGTCGTAGCAGCAGTAGCAGCAACACGTGGTGGTAGCGAGCCATGCTCAACTTCCTGGTCGGTGATCTTGTGAGCTAAACGGATGATTCGTGGTAGATTATCAAGATTTGCTACAGTAACTAAGCCCTTGACTTGCGGCACTAATCCGTTGATGTACAGCTCGATTCTCCTGTGTGGTGGTCGTGATAAGTTAGGACACATGTTTGCAAGCTCGTGAGATCGTTTTGTGTAGGCCTCGATATCAGACCCCACCATCTTCAAGTTGTAGTACTCATTTTCCAACTTCTGAATTTCGTCATGAGGACAGTACTCTTCCCGTATCTACTCCTTGAAGTCGTCCCATGTAGTTTCATTTTCCATTTCGATGCCTAACATCTGCACCTGGGCATTCCACCAAGTTAAGGCACCATCCTCCAGTGTGCCCGTAGCATACTTCACCCTGTCCCCAGCGGGACAGTTACACATAGCAAAAACTGACTCGGCTTTCTTGAACCAACGGAGTAGTCCTACTGCTCCCTCGGTTCCACTGAACGTCTGTGGTTTACAATCCATGAACGTCTTGAAAGTGCAAGCAGGCGGATTGTTCAGGTTCTGATTTGCAGGTTGACCTAAAGACGAAGGAAGATACAACGCATGAGTGAGAGTCGAGTACACATCACAAGATTAAAGAGCGTCTGGTACAAGACATACCAGCCTGCTGAGCTGCTAAGGCTTCAGCCACACGAGTATTGATTAAGTCGGTCAGTTCTGCCTGAGACATAACAATGTTGCCACGTCCACCGCCGCGGCCACCACCGCGTCCTCCACGTCTACTCATGATTCTGCATCCACAAGAGGAGTGTAAAGAGTAAGAATCACGATTGAATAGAAGTCAATCATCACTGTGACTCCTATAGATTATTGAATCTTCCATTATGTCAGATTATGGGTCAGAATCCCTTTTATACTCGCTAAGCCTCACTGGGACTCACATGCACCCCACATTATTTTTACGTGTGCAGCCGTGATAATAAGGTGATTTGCATGTTCATCTCAGTTCCTCTTAACTTGCGTCAAAAGATCCTCAGATTTGAGTGTCAAAAGCTAAGGTAGTATCAAAACGATAAGGATCACAAAGTTTTAGAGGTGATATAATACAGTGTATGCAACTATATGCAATGCAATGTGTACGTGTTGTTTTGGTCAAAAATCACACAAGGATAATACAACCAAATCCGATTTTATGAGGTGTGACGCTTGAATTAATGAACAAATGTATGAACAATGTATGAATGGAATGAATGTTGGACACAAGGATTTATACGAGGAAAAAGCCCTTGATCAATGTATGATCTCCGGCACAAAAAACCTCGGGTGATGGAAACTACCGATCACCAACTATATTAAACAAACAATGTTACAAATCGGGATGATAACAAGCTTGTTACAAGGACCACTAGTGTGCAAAAAGTGTGTATTCGCCAATAAGTTGCAGAGAGTTCACGAGAGTAGTGTGTGTTGCTAATAATAATTCTATCAAGCTTTTTATCCCCATTAAAAATAGAAATAAACTAAGCTAACTAACAATCCGAAAAAGATGCTAGCTTCCCACGATCTCCACAACGGTCACGAAGGCCATGCACGTGTAGAATTAGAAGGTATATTCCCCTGGAATCCCGGCAAGACCAAGTCCCACTCGAATACTCCTGCAAAACAAGTTCAAATATAATGGAAACAATTGTTAGTATAAGGATCATAATGAGGATCCTGAATCCTTAATCCTGCAACATCTTCTGAGGATCCTTTATCCAAACTGAACTGAGGATCCGTGATCCTGGCTGCACTTGAGGATCCTTTATCCACAAATTGTGAAAATCCATCCCTAACAATTGCCCCCAAAATATGAGGAATTAAATATAACTAAATGAGTCATATTTTCTGCTTTATCTCAAACGAATTGGTTAGCGTAAATATAGCCATTGCAATAGGACTAGCCGTTGTGAATGTGACGTCAGCGACAAGACTTCCCTGCATAATCATCATTATAAATTCAGAGTTAGAGATAAGGATCAAGATGCATTTAAATTCGAGCGTTTCACTCCTTTAAATCTTCATCCAGAGATCAAACAGGTATTCTCTCTTTCCTTCTCTCTAAATTCTTGTCTTCCGATCCTCTATTCTCCGAGCATCCATGGTGAAGATGACTCTCCGATCCTCACCTGCTAAGGATCCTAAGAAAGACAGCCCCTTGAAAAGCCAGGGTGTAACTAAAAATCCTTCGCTGGAACTCAGCCGTTTTACCGATCCTGAGATTGATCGGATTCGTCATTGCTTTCCGGCTGAAGCCGTCTTCAGATCCTTTGATCCTTCAATGAAGAGTGACTGTGTTTCAGATACTTGGGTCACTTTTTTGGCCACCCCTTTTCTGATAGGGTTTTCTTATCCTTTCCCCACTTTTACACAATCCTTCTTCACACTCACGGGCATGTGCTACATACAAGCCATGCCAATGATGTGGAGAGTTCTTTATACCCTTGAGAACATCATCGAGCAGGAGGGTGTTGAAATAGGGGTGTCTAAGTTGAGTCGGTTATATAATATTGTTAGCCATGGTTCTCACCGTTTCTTGTTCAAGCATAAACCCGGTCAGCCTCATCCGATCCTCAAAACCACCAAAAATGATACCCATTGGAGGAACCAGTTCTTCTTTGTAAGGAGGGACTCAATCCCGGATGGGAAAGACCTTCCCAAAAGATGGATCACCCAGGGTAGGATATGCGATCCTTAGACAAGGATCACAATAGGACTCTTTTTCATTTAAGGATAACTGATCCTTCTTTTTGTTTTTGCTGTGCAGCTATTTGGCTCTCTCACATTCAAGAAACCCCTGCAACAAAAGAAAGGATTTCTGCTTTCTGGAACCTTGATCCTGCTGTAAGGAAATTTCAAGTCAAAGCAAAGGATTCACAAGAAGCATCCTCCGGTTCCTTTACAATGTCAAGTAAGTATTCGAATCTATGTATAAATAAATATTTAAATGAATGTAAAATATGAATACTTATCTGTGTTTTGCATTTGTAGGCGCTGGAAAATCCTCAAGATCAGCTTCCAGGTTCAGTGTCAGTGACCTTGATGCATTTGCTTCCTCAAAGTCCATCAAGAAGGAATTAGCTGCCAGTCCCAGCATCCCGAACCCTAAAGGCATGAGCACGCGGGGCAAAGGGTGCCAAGAAGAGAAAGGCCTCTGAGCCCCTTGAAGGCCTCCCTCTCATCCAACACCAGTTCGAGGAGTATGTCTCTGAGGTAAGGATCCTGGATCCTTAAGTCTGATCTTCCCTTTCTGAGGATAACGGATCCTGACATATACTTCCTTTATGCAGAAATTTGCTGAGATCCAAATGCTCCTTGATCATAGTCTGGCAGAGGCTGAGCAGAAGAACCTAGACTTCCAGCAGATATTCCTGGACAAAGACAAGAAGATCTCTTCCCTTGAGAAGGATCTTAACCTGTTGAAGAAGGAGTTGGTCCTGACCTAGATCACAGCTCAGCAGGAGAATGAGGAGGTGATGGAAGGGGCAAAGCTCTCTGCTACAATCGCCATGCTCAAGATCAAGCTTCAAATGGCTAAGGAGGCTGGGGATCCTTCTTTTGACAGGTCTGCCTAGAATCAGGAGGCTTGGAAGCTGAAGCTGGCGAAGCTGGATGATGAAGAGGAAGCTGAGGAGGTCTTGGCAATTGAGGCTGGTAGCAGTGGGGTGAAGGATCTGGTGGAAGAGGTAGCTGGTGGTGATGACGCAGTGAAGGTTTAGGCTGCAACAATGGGCGATGATGGATTTATCTAGACGCGGCCGGAGCCCATTTTTTATGGTTTAATGGTTTTTTGTTTATTGGTGTTTTTTGAACAATGTTGGTCTGTATTTGAACAATAGTATTTAGGTTTAAGGATCACGGATCCTTGGGACAATAGGTAGGTTGATAGATGGTGGAGGGATCCTCTGTTTGGGGGATGAAGCCACTATTATCCTGCCATCTTTATTTCATGCACTTAAACTTTGTTAATATGGACACCCTTTACCTAACCTAGCGGACGGGCCACGTATTGCTGGTAGATGCTCGGGCTAGGTAATTTTGACAACCTTTGAAGGGTTTAACTATGGATAAATAAATAAAACTTTTAACTTTTGGCTATCTTGTGTTGTTCATTCTGTGTCTACTTATCTTTCAATTATTATTGTATATTCCTTTGAACTTACAAGTTAATAATGAAAGTATAAAACTTAGTTTATGTTAAAAAGTTTAGGATATGATCAAGGATTAAATATCCTATTGTTTTGGTCAAAAATCAAGCAAGGATAATGCAACCAAATCTTTTGTTGTGAGGTGTGATGCTTGAATCAAAGAACAATGTCAAGGATAATTCAGAAATGTAATGAACAAGTGACACAAGGATTTATACGAGGAAAAAGCCCTTGATTAAGAGTTGATATCCGGCATAAAAAACCTCGGGTGATGGAAACTACCGATCACCAACTAAGATTAAACAAAAGAAGTTTACAACTCGGGATGATAACAAGCTTGTTACAAGGATCACTAGTGTGCAATGTGCAAAAAATGTATGAAATCGCCAAGTAGTGTTCGAGAGCTGATTGAGAGCTGTTACGAGAGTGTGTGAATGCCAAAATTAGATAAGTCTTCTAACTCAAGCTTGTTATCCCCATTTTAAATTAGAAATAACTAAACTAACTAACTATCCGCAAATTATGCAAGCTCCCCACGATCTCCACAACGTCCACAAGAGCCAAGCATGTGCGGAATATTGAGGGAATATGCTCCAGGAATTTCGGTGAGACTTGGTCCATGCCTTTGCTCCTGCAAAACAAGCTTACGTACAAGGTAGACAATTGTTAGTATAAGGATAACAATAAGGATCCTGAATCCTGATCCTGCAACACCTGCTGAGGATCCTTAATTCAAACAGAATTGAGGATCCATGATCCTGGCAGCATTTGAGGATCCGTGATCCTTAGGATTGGAAAATCCTCCCCTAACAATTGCCCCCAAAATATAAGGAGTAAAGTGTAAATTAGCGACTTATATTTTCTTGATCTTATCCGCAACAAACTAACGGATATATAGCCGTTAGGATCTAACTATCCGTTGCAGATCCTACGTCACTGAAGCGACATCCCTGCAAAATCATCATTATAAATTCAAGTTAGAGATAAGGATCCGGAGGCATTTAAATTCGTGCATTACACCCTTTAAATCCTCATTCGAAGATCAAGTAGGTACTTCTCTTTCTCCTTTTCTCTTCACATTCTTGCTCTGTTCCTTCTTTCTCGAAATCTCTGAATCACAATGAAGTTACGATCATCCCCTGCTAAGGATCATCAGAAAGACAGTCCTTTGAAGAGCCAAGGGATCATCAAAGATTCTCCGAAGGAACGTTGCTGCTTCACTGATCCGGATATAGACAAGATTCGCCATTGCTTTCCGGCGGACACTGTTTTTAAACCTTTTGACCCTACCGCCTTGAGCGATTTCATTTCTGAAACTTGGGTCGCCTTTCCAGTCACCCCATTTCTGATAGGATACTCCTATCCTTTTCCTGATTTTACCCAGTCTTTCTTTTCCCTTACCGGCATATCCTATATCCAGGCTATGCCAATGATGTGGAGGGTTTTATTTACCCTTGAGAGGATCAGTGAGCAGAGGATATAGAGTTAGGAATGTCTGAACTTGCTGAACTGTACAACCTTGTGAGCCATGGTTCACACCGCTTTTTATTCAAACACAAACCCAGTGAACCTCATCCAATCCTGAAAACCACCAAGAATGACACCAACTGGAAGAAACGTTTTTTCTTCGTTAGGAGGGACTCTATCCCGGATGGGAAGGATCTCCCCAGAAAATGGACCACCCACGGTAGGATAGGGGATCCTTATAGAAGGATCATAGGATAATCCCGTTCCTGTAAGGATAACTGATTTCTTTTTTTTGTTTCTTTTGTACAGCTATCTCTGTTTCTCATATCATTTCATCACCTGCAACCAAGGAGAGGATCACCGCCTTCCGGAATCTGGATCCTGCAATAAGATCATTTCAAGCAAACACCAAGGATTCTCAAGAAGTATCCCCAGGCTCAGTCACAATGTCAAGTAAGTATCCGAGTTTGTATATAATTAAATGTTAAAAAGTAAATAAAACAAGAATACTTATCTGTTGTTTTGGATTGATAGGTGCTGGAAAATCCTCAAGGTCAGCCACTCGCTTCAGTGTCAGTGATCTTGACACTATCACTGCCTGCTCCGGGAAGAAGAAAATTGCTGCCAGCCCCATCGTTCCGGTGCCAAAGCCCACTACCTCCAAGGGTAAAGGAGGAAAGAAAAGGAAGACCACCGAGGCTGATGACCTGGAAGGCTTGCCTCTCATCCGCCACCAGTTCCAAGAATACTTTGCTGATGTAAGGATCACTGATTCTGCTTGATTATCCTGCCCACCTGAGGATCACGGATCCTGAACTTTACCTTGTCTTTTTGCAGAAATTCGCCGAGGTCGAGATGCTGTTTGATGCATATGTTAAAGAGGCCGAGTAGAAGCATCGGGACTTCCATAAGATCTTCTTGGCTAAGGATGAGACCATCTCTCTCCTTGAGAAGGATCTGAACTTGGCAAAGCAGTAGGTGGTCATGGCCCAGATAAATGCTGATCATGAGAAGCATGAGCTGCTGGAGGATGCTAAAGTTTCTGCTGCCTTCACCATGTATAAAATCAAGCTGCAAATGGCCCAGGAGGCTGAGGATCCTGACTTCGACAGGACCACTTGGGACAAGGAGGGCTGGAAGGCGAAGCTGGCTGAGCTAGATGATGAGGAGGAGGCTACCGAGGTCTTGGCGATTGAGGCAAGTGGCAGCGGGAAGGATCAAGCTGGTGGTGATGATGCTGGTGGTGATGCAGCCAAGGTGTAAGCTGCAGAAATGGGCGATGATGGATATTTCTAGACGCGGCCGGAGCCCATTTTTTAGGATTTGGTAGTGGTTTTTTGGTTATGATGTTTTGAACAATTGTTGGTCTGTAATAACTAAACAATAGCTATTAGGGTTGAGGATCATGGATCCTTTGAACAATAGGTAGGATAATAGGTGGTGGAGGGATCCTCTGTTTGGGGGATGAAACCACTTGTTATCCTGCCATCTTTTATTTCCTGCACTTCTAAGACCTATTAACAATGGACACCCTTTGCCAACCCAAGTGGACGGGCCACGTATTGCTGGTAGAAATTTGGGTTGGCAATTTTGACAACCTTAAAAGGGTTTAACTTTTGTGAATAAATAAAACTTTAACTTTTTGGCTATTTCCCGCGTTGTTATCCTTGTGAATTCTTTATTTTTCTACTGTTGTTATTCACTTTCTTTGAATTTGTAAGTAAAGAATAAAAGTTTAATAAATCATGTTTAAAAGTTTTAGGATATGATCAAGGATCAAATATCCTATAGTCGACAAGTTCAGAAAAGTTATGTAAGTTAAGGATCATTAGTTCTGTTGTCAAAGGATAAGGGTCACTTATATGAATAACGAATAAAATCAAAGTGATTAAGGATCATACCTGAGAATCCAAGTTAGGATCCTAACCCTTTAACATTTATAATCAGGATAACCAAAAGATAAACCTTAGTAAAAAGTAAGGATCAGGAATCCTTAGCTGTTTAACTTCAAAAACCTGAAACAGAACATAACTTTGGACTAAGCCAATATAAGAGAAGAGTTAGTAACTTGGGACAAGCCCAAAGGATAACTGGGGACAAGCCCAAAGGATAACTGGGGACAAGCCCAAAGGATCTTGTGTAAACTGGAGTATGGCCCTCACTGGCGACTATCCAAACTTGAGCGACATGAAAATGCCGAAACCTTAGCTAACGTGAAAACGTTAGAAACCTTAGGAATGGATGTATGGTATGTCTACCATTATACGTAGGATCCCGGATACAGCCAGTACAATGAAATTGTCAGCCCCTAAAGCGAGTACTGGTCCCATTGCCATGAACTGTACCAGGATCATCGTGCGCTACTGGCGAAACTGGGGACAGGCCCAAACTGGGGACAAGCCCAAATAACTGGGGACAAGCCCAAATAAACTTTGGAGAGTTGGCCAACCACTTTGATCTTCTGTAAAATGATAACAACTCTGCAAAAGCTTAAACTTTATGAAAATAGATGTTAAATGTTTAACATCTTTGCCTTATGATAAGTAATAAGTATAAGATGAATGAAGATGAAAGTAATGTGTTACCAAATGTAGAATCATATATCCTTTGAGGATCCTGGATCCTTAATCAGAATACTGGTATCGCTGAGGATCCCTGATCCTTCTTACTTAAAGTATTTCTTTAGATGAACAGCATTCCAAGCTCTTGGTAAGAGGTCACCATCTATTGTTAACAAATGATATGCCCCCTTTCCTGCTTCAGCTTCAATTAAGTAGGGACCTTGAAATCTTCTGAACCTGACATTCTTGTTGTATGCTCCAGCCATTCTTTGTTGATAACTGGCCATCAAATCTGGTAATAATAGGATGAAGGAGCTCCGCTGGCTGATGAAGGATAATGCTATGTCTTTGACAAGCATTACATTTCTTTGTGTATTCCACATCATACTTCTTCCTCATAGGCCAATAGCATCCTGTTCTGAGGATCCTTAAGAATAGTGCTCTGCCCCCAGTGTGGTTCCCACAGTCTCCTTCATGAAAATCCTTTAGAACTTCTTGAATTTCTGGATCCTCAATGCACCGCAACTAGGGACATTCAAGAGATATCTTGTATAACATGTCATTTAGTATGGTGAATTAAGATACCTTGACTTTGAAAGCTCTTGGGTTTTCTCCTGTAGGAATCTCTCCATGTTGTATATATCTCAGGATCAGAAGGATCCAGGATCCTGAATTTGATTGTGCACCATCACTAGGTATGATTTCCTCTGCTATCTCCATAGCTATGTGATCTTCAATAGCAGGGGCTAAGACATGAATGATGAGTATTTTCACATCCTCTGGAATCTTCAGTGATGATCCAAGATTGGCTAGAGCATCAGCTTCTGCATTTTTCTTCCCTGGGTACCTGTGATAGACTGAAAAAAGAAAAAGAGTATGCCAGTTTCCTGACTATTTCTAAGTACTTGATTAGCTTTTCACCTTTGACAGTGTAAGAACCGTTATAATGATAATTAATAGAGAATCTACATATACTTGAAGATACCTGATCCTCATATTGTTAGCTAATTGCAAACCTGCTATCAAGGCCTCATACTCTGCCTCATGATTAGTGGTTTGGAATTCACATGCAATGGATTGGGGTATAATGTCCCCCTATGGCGATTTTGGTAGTGTGCTTTGTCTAGTTCCTTTAACATTTGAAGCTCCATCCGTGAGGAGTGTCTAAGGATCCTTGGTCTTCTCAAGTTGTTGAACTTCTAATTCAGCTTCCCTTTGTAGATCACTACTGGAATCAGCCACAAAGTCAGCTAAAGCTTGGGACTTGATGGCAGTCCTGGGTTCATGTTAGGGGTGGATTTCTAAATGACCAGTTATCCTCAATGGCTGTTGGGCTTGGTGATCCTTACTTCTGTTTGAATTAGTGATCCTCAGAAGTGTTTCAGGATCAGGATCATGGATCATCATAAGGATCCTTGTACTAACGGTTGTCTACTTTGAATTCGAAATTGTTTTGCAGGAGTATCAACTTGGACTTGGTCTTGGCGATATTCCTGGAGAATATTCTATACCTATTCCGCACGTGCCTGGCTAAAAGTGGACGTTATGGAGTCGTGGAAGACTTGCATAATTTGCGGGATGTTAGTTAGTGTAGATATTTTCTATATTTAAAGGAGTAGCGAGCTAACTAGAAAACACATGGCTATTTTTGGCTACACACACACTCTTACAACTGCTCTCACCAGCTCTCGTGAACTCACTTGGCGATTACACACTTTTACACACAATACACTATAGTGATCCTTGTACTTAGCTCGCTATCATCCGAAGTTGTAACACATTTATTGTTTAATTTGAGTTGGTGATCGGTAGTTTCCATCACCCGAGGTTTTTTATGCCGGAGATCATTCATTGATCAAGGGCTTTTTCCTCGTATAAATCTTTGTGTCACTTGTTCATTACATTCCAAAGTGATCCTTATTGTTGTTCATCAATTCAAGCATCATACCTCACAACAGAAAGTTTGGTTACATTATCATTGCTTGATTTTTGACCAAAACAGTTTGGCGCCCACCGTGGGGCAATTGGTGCTTCATTCCTAAGAAGATTCGTGTTTTCGTGATCATTTCGGTTCATAACTGTTTTGGTCAAAAATTACCGACGTAATTAAGTGATCAAATTAGTTAAGTGAGGTAGTGTGCTAGAAATGAGTGTCGAAAATATGTTAATCAAGTTGATTTGTAAAAACAGTTTCAGGATACGGCTCAAGATGTAGAGCTGTATCTATGATCAAACAATGAGCAAAAATAAAGTAAACGACACGAGATGTACGAGGAAAGCCCTTGATCAATCTAGATCGCCGGCATAAAACCTCGGGAGCTGACAATCGCAGCTGCCTTGTTCTTTAATTGCTTCAAAAATCAGGATACAGTGCAGGATGTGGTACGGATCGACTAAGTGTTACAACGAAACTTGAATACAAGTGTGGTGTTTGCAATGAGCTAGAGAGTGTAAGTGTATGAGAGTGTTAGTGAAAAGTTGTGTGTTCTAAGCTGATCCGTCCCCATCTATTTATAGTTAAGATAAAATAACAAACTATCCTAAACTTACGGGATCCACTGAATATTCCTTCTTCGAACGTTGTAGACCTGGTCTTTCGGGCTCAACGTCTCTCTCTCAACAAATTCGTCCGAGTCTTGAGGAGAAGAAGTCCTCTTGACCGTTAGCAAGTCTCAGCCCTTAACCTGCACGTGGTTAATTCAATAAGCCTCAGGATATCGCCCAAGATGTTAGCAATATCCTCTTCCAGCATCCTGGTCACAAATGAACAAATATAGGCAGGATATTGGTCAGGATATATACGTTAAGAAAATGACCCCTAACAATTGTCCCCAAATATATCGGTTGGTATACCAATCCAACGGATATATTTCAAAAATCTTATCCCACAACTCAAGGCATTTAAAACGAAGCGACGGTCAAGATCACATCGGAACTTCCAACGCGTTTTTTACTCAATGGAGATCCACGATGCCCCTATATCTTCTCTTTTCTTGTTTGAAAAGCAGATATCTTCAACAGACCCTTCAGGTAATTCTTCATTTCTGATTTTCTTCCTGTCAATTTACTTCATCTTTCTAGCAATGGCCGCCGAGACCTTCACCCAGCAGAATCTTCTCAAAAATCCCGAAAAGGAGATCTGCGCTTTTGACAACGCAGAAATTGCAGCCTTAAGAGCCTCCGGCGCTTTCCCTGACAGCACAGTCTTTAGGCCATTCGATCGGTCAATCCGATCAGATGTTTCGTCTACCGAATGGATCTGTTTTCCAGCATACCCTTTTTCACTAGGTCTTCGATACCCTTTTCCTGAATTCATGATGCAATTCTTTCGTATTACTGGCATCTCTTTTGCTCAAACCATGCCCATGGTTTGGAGAGTTTTGATTGTACTCAACCAAATCAAAAACCTCCATTGCTCTGACCTCTGCATCGAGGATTTACCTATTGCTTATCGCCTCCAATCCCACGGCTCTAGCCGGTTCTTGCTTTTTTCAACCTCCAGCAAACCCCTGATTCTCAAAGCCACCAAAAACGAAGATGGATGGCAACGTAAATTCTTCTTTGTCAAACGAGATTCCATTGCTGAGGGTGCCAACCTTCCGGTGGAGTGGTTAACCACCGGTAGGATCATAAATATCCTCATAGACGAGTTGATTGTTATCTTCTATTAATATTCTTCTTTTTGACCTTTATGCAGTGAACTTTAAGGAAGTTGCTCCTCCTACCGCTGAGTCAGAAGAGAGAATCAATACCGTTTACCGGTTACCTGCAATAGACAGGACTTTTACCACACACGTTCCGAGTTCAAGTCAGCACTCATCATCCGAGATGTCTGGTAAGAATTCCTTTCAAAATAATTAGTCAAAACAATATAATGATAAAGAGTAAAACTTTTCCCTTTACGCAGCACCAGCTAAGATCCCTGAAGTCTTTGATCTTGACGAACTGGATAGCTATTCTGACCAGATCCAGGTCAAGAAAGAACCTGGCTCCAAGACCACTGCTACATC
Organism: Helianthus tuberosus; assembly: GCA_030545235.1. Lineage (NCBI taxonomy): Eukaryota > Viridiplantae > Streptophyta > Magnoliopsida > Asterales > Asteraceae > Helianthus > Helianthus tuberosus. The sequence continues at coordinate 32,944,147 of CM060392.1, forward strand.
CAAACCCAGCAGCTCCAAAGCCATCATCATTCCTAAACCTTCACCGGCTACCAAGCCCCGGAGTTCAAGTTCCCGCAAAAGGAAAGAACCCGATTCCCCTGTCATTTCTGACACCTTTCCTTATGAAAAGCACGGGTTCATTGAAGCCAGTGGTTTTATGACTTCTTTTCTCAACCAGGTTAGTATCTTTATATCATATCCTGCAATTTAGACTATTTTCAAAGATTTAATAATATTAATCCCTGTCCTCTTACCTTTGTAGGGTCTTGAGCGTTTGGTTCTCTTATATCAAGAATCCTGCAAGCTTAACAAAACACTTGAATCTAAGCTAAAGGAAGCAGAAATCACAATCTCTGACCAAGGTATGATCGCGGCCGCCAAGTCTCGTCATTATGAGGAGAAATACAAAGCTATGACCCAGGAACATCAAGTTGCTCTCAACAAAGCTACTCTTCAAGCCCAGGCCGATCTGGAAGCTGCCCATGTGCAGTACGAGCGGGATATGGTCAGTTATCGAGAAAGCCTCAAAAGTTCCGTCGTCATTTCTCTTCTCCAGGCTAGGTTGAAGATGGCTCACGAAGCCAAAACATTAGGCTTCGAATGCCCTTCTTGGGACGTTGGTGCTTGGGAGACCAAGCTGAAGAATCTTGGCGGTACCTCTTCCAAATCAACTGTCGATGAACCTTCTAAAGCAGTTGAAAAGGCAATCGATGCTGGCAAGGATGCTGAGGCGGATCCCAAAATGGATGTTGCTGAAACCGCTATGGAGCAAGAAGGCACTACCCCCTAGAGCTTATTTTCATTTGAACAATTTTATGTCTTTATGAACAATTTTCATTTCTGTCTCTAAACAATTTGATAACCGAAGGCGGATGGGTCCTGGGTTTCAGGATGAAACCTTCGGTTATCAACCAGTATTGATCGCTTTAAGAATAATTTCATCTTTTGACTTATTTTCTGTCACCTTGCATTACTTTGCATTACTTAGTATGAGTCTTATTTTTGTAAAGATTTTGTATTGGTATCTTATAAAATATCCTGATCAGTATGCTCAGTAACATACTGCAAAAGCCTTGTATTAGATAGATCTTCCAAATGTTCCTTCAACTTTGTAAAAATTTCTTTTAGAAAGTAAAAAATAGTTTATCTTTTCAAAATCAAGTTTTGATAATATTAAATGATAAAAGTTCCAAACCAATACTAGTTTCAAACATCCTAATCAAATATCCTTAAAAGGACTTTGAGGATATATATCAGGATACTTAACATAATGTCGCCAAAAACCTAAACGAGGCTTATAAAGGAAAGGTCATACCAGAAATAGGACATAAACCTATTACCAAACTTCAATTCCTTCGCAACTCTTCCAGTGAAGATGTCCCCTGTGCAAGGTACTTAGTGCATTAGTCGCAAACTTCATCCTTTTAGCTTTACACCACCACCTTGGAGGGAATGTCCCCTGTATACAATGCCTTCAAGTATCTACTTAATGTCAGTTTCCATTGCATAAGCAATTTTTTACGTCTCAAGGGTAAAACCCAAGGATGTATTGGAGATAAATCCTTTGTATCCTGGGGAAAATCCCAACTTTTCATGCGCTACAGGCGGGAGTGTATAAACTCCAAGATTTAGAAAGGTGAAAACCTTTAAACCTTAGAGAGTATGAAAATACCCTTTCGTGAGAGAGGGTGATCAATCCTCATATACCTTTAGGATTCAGGATATAGCTGTTTTGGTCAGAAAATCTGATTAAGATATTGCAACCAAACTCTTTGTTTAGGGGAATGATGCTTAAAATATGGCACAGCGATGAGGATCACTTCAATGTAAAGTATACAAACGACACAAAGATTTATACGGGGAAAAAGCCCTTGATCAAGAATTGATCTCCGGCACAAAAAACCCCGGGTGATGGAAACTACCGATCACCAAGCTCAAATAAATGAATAAATGTTTACAACTTCGGATAGTAACGAGCCAGGTACAAGGATTACTACGGTGAAATGTGTAAAAAGTGTAAGTAATTGCTAAGTGTTTGATTGAGAGCTTGTATGAGCGTGTTTGCGAGTGTGTGTAACTGAGAAATGACTAAGTGTTTTCTACTAGCTCGTTACTCCCTTTTAAAATAGAAATAACCACCTAAACTAACTATCCGACTTTCGTGCCAAGCCTCCACGTTCTCCATAACGTCTATTTTTGGTCAAGCACGTGCAGAATAGTTTAGGAATATTCTCCAGGAATGTCGCCAAGACTTGGTCAAGCTCATTATACCTGCGAGATAGTACAATACATAAGTAAACAATCGTTAGTACGAGGATCCTTAAAGTGATCCATGATCCTGATCCTGAAGCTCTTCTGAGGATCACCACCTGTCACAGAAGTAAGGATCACTAGTTAGGATAACGAATAAGGATCACTAATTGTTAGAAAATCCTCCCCTAACAATTGCCCCCAAAATATAAGGAGTGAAATTGTAAAATTAGCGAGTTATGTTTTCTTGATCTTATCCGTAACAAACTAACGGATATATAGCCGTTAAAATAGAACTAGCCGTTGCGATGATGATGTCACGGAAGTGACAATCCTGCAGAATCATAATTATAAATAGAGATATAGATAGGATCATTATGCATTTAAATTCGAAAGAAACTCCCTTTATAATCTCAATTGAAGATCAATCAGGTATCTCTTTCTCCTCTCTTTTCCCTTCTTACTCTGTTCTTCTTTCTTTATCCTTATCGCTTCGAAAATGTTGCTCCGAAGTTCCCCGGCCAAGGATCACAAAAAGGATAGCCCTTTGAAGAGTCAGAAGATTATCAAAGACTCAGCGAATGAAAGGTGTTGTTTTAACGATGCACAAGTAGATAAAATCCGTCACTGTTTTCCGGCAAGTGCCTTCTTCAAACCCTTTGATCCCACTGTTCTTAGCGACTGTGTTTCAGAAACATGGGTTGCCTTTCCAGTCACTCCATTTGCTATAGGGTATACCTATCCTTTCCCGGAGTTCACACAATCCTTCTTTTCCCTTACCGGCATATCTTACATTCAAGCCATGCCGATGATTTGGAGGGTTTTATACACCCTAGAGAGGATCATCGAGCAGGAAGGCGTTGATTTAGGAATGTCAGAACTGGCGGAACTGTATGATCTTACTACCTTTGGATCCCACCGTTATTTGTTCAAACGAAAACCCAGTGCAGATCATCCTCTTCTCAAAGTCACCAAAAACGACAAAGATTGGAAACGTCGCTTCTTCTTTGTAAGAAGGGATACCATTTCAGATGGAGAGCATTTACCAAGAACATGGTCCACCCATGGTAGGCCGGAGGATCCTGGGAAGGATCACCAGATGGTCATGTTTTTGTAATAGGATCACTAACCCCTTCTTTATCTTGTGTCATGCAGCCATCTCTGTTTCACATCTCATCACAACACCCGCAACCAGGGAAAGACTTGCTGCTTTCTGGGGACTCGACCCTGAGACTAGAACTTTTAAGACAATAACCCAAGACTCACAGGAGGTATCCTCAGGCTCTGTCACAATGTCAAGTAAGTATCCTTGTTTAAGATTTAAATAAATAGTTAAATGTATATTAAGAAAAGACACTTATCTTGTTTTGGTTGTGTAGGTGCTGGAAAATCTGCCAAAGCTGCTTCAAGGTTCAGTGTCACCGATCTCACCACTGTTAAATCCTCCAAGAGAAAGGTTCCTACGAGCCCGACAGCCTCAATCCCCAAGGCACCCCTCAAAGGGAAGGGAATCAAGAAGAGAAAGACTTCCGAGGCTGAGGATTTGCAGGGCCTGCCCTTAATTCGCCACCAGTTCCTCGAGTACTTCAATGATGTAAGGATCACTGTCTCTGCTTACATATCCTGCTGATCTAAGGATCACTTGCTCTTGAACCGCTTTACCCTTTTCTTTTGCAGAAATTTGCTGAGATCGAGGATTACGTCGGCCATGTTGAGGATCAAGATAAAAAGATTGCCGACCTCCAGCAGGTTGCTGTGCTCAAGGATCTTGCAATTGCTGATCTTCAGAAGGAACTCAAGGATACCAAACAGAAGATGGCCAAGGTACTGGTTAACTTTGACTATGAAAGGCAGGAGATCACAGATGATGCCAAAGTCTCTGCCGCCATAGCAATGTACAAAACCAAGCTGCAAATGGCCTTGGAGGCTCAGGATCCTGCCTTCGACAAAAGCAACTGGGAGATTGAAGAATGGAAGGCAAGGCTGGCTGAATTGGGTGATGAAGAGGAGGCTGAGGAGATTCTGGCTATTGAGGCTAGTGGCAGCGGGTTGAAGGATAAAGCTGAGGATGCAGCGGCTGGTGATGATGATAATGCAGCAAAGGTGTAGGCTGCACAATTGGGCGATGATGGATATATGTGCTAAGGCCGGAGCCCAATTTTTATTTTGATGGTTGTGATGTTTAAAACAATTTCGTGGTTTGTAATAACTCTAAACAATAGTTCTTAGGTTTAAGGATCATGTATGATCCTTTGGACAATGGGCAGGATTGCAATTGGTGGAGGGATCCTCTGTTTGGGGGATGAAGCCATTGTAATCCTGCCGCCTTTATATTCCTGCACTACTTTTGAACTCATTATCATGGACACCCTTTACCTACCCCAGCGGACGGGCCACGTTTTGCTGGTAGATGCTCGGGTAGGTAATTTTGACAACCTTTAAAGGGTTAGCCTTATGTTAATAAATAAAAACTTAACCTTTTGTCGCTTATCACGTGTTGTTATCCTTTTTAATATGTTACTTTCCAACTGTTGTAATGTTCATTCTGTTTATACTTATCAAGCCTTGAAAAATTAGAAAAGATATCCAAAAAGTTTAGGATATGAACAAGGATCACATATCCCATAACCGATAGGTTTTAAAAAGTGATATGATTTAAGAAATACAAGTTCAGTTGTCAAGTATAAGGGTTATTTAAAAGAATAATGAATAAAATCAAAAGAGTTAAGGATCATACCTGAGGATCCAAGTTAGAATCCTAACCATAATAAGGATAACTATAAGATAAACCTTAGAGTGAAATAAGGATCAAGGATCCCTAGCTGCCTATCTTCAAGGACCTGAAATAGAGCATAACTTGGGACTAAGCCAATATAAGAAAAGAGTTAGCAACTGGGGACAAGCCCAAGGATAACTGGGGACAAACCCAAGGATAACTGGGGACAAGCCCAAGGATAACTGGGGACAAGCCCAAGGATAACTGGGGACAAGCCCAAGGATAACTGGGGACAAGCCCAAGGATCGTATGTAAACTGGAGTATGGCCCTAACTGGCGACTATCCAAACTTAGTGACATGAAGATGCCAAAACCTTAGCTAACGTGAAAACGTTAGAAACCTTAGCTAACGTGAAAACGTTAGAAACCTTATGAACGGATGTATGGTACGTCTACCATTATACGTAGGATCCTAAGCATAGCCAGAACAATGGAATTATCAGCCCCTAGAACGAGTACTGGTCCCAAAGCCTTGAACTACACCAGGATCATCGTGCACTACAGGCGGAATCTGGGGACAAGCCCAAATAACTGGGGTTAAACCCAAAAGACGGATTGCTTCTGTGGATAACCAACGTTGTGCTAAAGATACCTGAACTTTCAAAACTTGAACTCACGTGAGAGATGGATAAAGGATACATGATCCTTATCCTTAGATGAGAAAATAAAGAAATGAAATAGTTCAAGATTAGGATATTACCTGAGTAAGGATCACCGATACTTTGAGGATCCTTTAAGGATATCCCTATCGTGAGGATCACCTATGCCGTAAGGATCCTGCTTACATGAAATATTTCTTCAAGTGGACAGCATTCCAAGCTCTTGGTAGCAAATCACCTTCCATGGTTAGCAATCTATATGCCCCCTTTCCTGCTTCAGCTTCAATCAAATAAGGGCCTTCCCATTTTGGAGCCAATTTTCCATCAGCAGGATTGGTGGTATTCTGAAATGCTTTCCTTAACACCATATCTCCAACTTGGAACCTCCTGATCCTGACATTTTTGTTGTAAGCACCAGCCATTCTTTGTTGATAACTGGCCATCCTGATCCTAGCCATATCCCTGATTTCTTCAATAGTATCCAGGTCTTGAGCCAAGTTTTCATCATTTTCCTCAGGATCACGGGTACTTGTTCTAGCAGTAGGAACCACCATTTCTGTTGGGATCACTGATTCTGCCCCAAACACCAAAGAGAATGGTGTTTGACCAGTAGCATTCTTAGGGGTTGTCCTGTCAGCCCAGAGCACATAGGGTAGTTCTTCTGCCCATTTTCCTTTCTTGGATCCAAGCTTCTTCTTCAAGTTGTTGATGATGATCTTGTTAGATGATTCTGCTTGACCATTAGCTTGTGGGTGGACTGGTGTTGATGTTATCATCTTAATCCCCCAGCTGTCACAAAAGTTAGTGGTTCTGCCCCCAATAAATTGGGAACCATTATCACAAATAATCTCAGAAGGGATACCAAATCTAGTTATAATATTTCTTTTAATGAAGGATATAACTTCCTTTTCTCTGACTTGGGCAAAAGCTTCAGCCTCTATCCACTTGGAGAAGTAATCAGTCATAGCAAGCATGAATACTTTTCCACCAGGTGCCTTAGGGAGCTTACCAACTATATCCATACCCCATCTCATAAATGGCCAAGAGGAGGATATAGGATGCAATAATTCAGCTGGTTGATGAAGGATATTGCTGTGTCTCTGGCAAGGATCACATCTTCTGGCATACTCCACAGCATCTTTCTTCATGGTTGGCCAGTAGTATCCTGTCCTCAGGATCCTTGAGAATAATGCCCTGCCCCCAGTGTGGTTTCCACAATCTCCTTCATGGAAGTCTTTTAAAACTTCTTGAACTTCAGGATCCTCAATGCATCTCAAGTATGGTCCTGCAAGAGATCGTTTATACAACATATTATTCATAATTGTGAATTGAGATACCTTAGATTTGAAAGCCCTAGGGTTTTCTCCTGTAGGAATCTCTCCATGTTGTAAGTATCTCATAGTTGGTGAGATCCATGATCCTGATCCTGAATGGGATTGAGTACCCTCACAAGGGATAATTGCAGAATCATTTCCTATCTCCATAGCCTCGTGATCCTCGATAGCCGGGGTCAGGATATGGATAATAGGAATCTTGATATCCTCCGGGATCTTCAAGGATGATCCTAAGTTAGCCAATGCATCAGCTTCTGTATTTTCTTCCCTTGGTACCTGTGACAAACTAAAGGAAGCAAAAGAGAGTGCCAAACTTTTGACTATCTCCAAATATTTGGTTAGCTTTTCACCTTTAACAGCATAGGATCCATTAAAGTGGTTTGTAATTAACAAAGAATCTACATGTACCTCAAGATACCTGATCCCCATATGCTTAGCGATTTGCAAACCAGCAATTAAGGCTTCATATTCAGCCTCATTGTTAGTGGTTTGGAACTCACAAGCTATAGAATGGGGTATTATGTCCCCCTGTGGCGATTTTAGTAGTATTCCAAGCCCTGTGCCTTTGACGTTTGAGGATCCATCAGTATAGAGTATCCAAGGATCCTTGGTCTCTTCTAGCTGCTGGACTTCTAGCTCAGCTTCTTCTTGTAAATCACTACTGAAATCAGCCACAAAGTCAGCTAATGCTTGGGATTTGATAGCTGTCCTAGGCTCATATCTTATATCATATGCACTCAGCTTTACTGCCCACTTAGCCATCCTTCCTGACATCTCTGGTTTCCTGAGGACATTCTTAATTGGAAAATTAGTTTTAACAATGATAACATGAATTTCAAAATAATGTCTTAACTTGGTAGATGCCATTATTAATGCGAGAATAAGTTTTTCAAGGTGTGAATACCTGGATTCGGCATCAAGTAAACTTTTACTTACATAATAGACAGGATGTTGTGTACCTTGATGATCCTTAACAAGGACCGCACTTACCGCTTTTGAGGATACAGCAAGATACAAGGATAACACATCACCTTTTTCTGGTTTCATCAAAGCCGGGGTCGAGGATAGGTAATCTTTGAGGGCTTTTAAAGCATTTTCATGCTTCTCCGTCCACTCAAATTTCTTGTTCTTCCTTAGGATATCATAGAATTCTTTACACTTCTCGGAGGACTTGGATATGAATCTGTTCAAGGCTGCTATCCTTCCTGTTAGCCTTTGAACATCCTTAGCATTGGCCGGAGATTTGATGTTCACTATTGCTTTGATTTGTTCCGGGCTAGCTTCGATGCCTCTCTTAGTCACCATGTATCCTAAGAATTTACCTGCTTTAACACCAAAATGACATTTTGAAGGATTAAGCTTCATGTTATATTTGTCAAGGATATCGAATGCTTCCTCCAAGTCTCTTTGGTGATCCTCAGCTTTTAAGGATTTTACCACCATATCATCTATGTAAACCTCCATAGTTTGTCCAATCTGATCCTTGAACATCATATTCACCAGCCTTTGGTACGTTGCACCTGCATTTCTCAATCCGAACGGCATAGCAATATAGCAATATATACCAGTTGGAGTCATGAAGGCTGTATCCTCTTGGTCGGATGGTTCCATTTGGATTTGTTGAAATCCAGATGAAGCATCCATAAAAGTTAACAGTTCATGACCCGCAGTTGCATCCACCATGGAGTCAATGTGGGGTAAAGGGAAAGGATCCTTGGGACATGCCTTATTTAAATCGGTAAAATCGACACATACCCTCCACTTTCCGTTTTTCTTTTGAACAACAACCACATTGGCCAACCATCTTGGATACTTGACCTCTCTAATCATACCTGCCCGGAGCAATTTCTCTACCTCTTCCTGGATAATGGCATTCCTTTCTGGTGCAAACTTCCTTCTCCTTTGATGGATTGGTTTGAAGGATCTGTCGATGCCGAGCTTGTGAGTGATAACATCTTTGGATATACCAGTCATGTCTTCGTGTTTCCATGCAAAGGTAGTCTTTCTCCTTTTGAGGAAGGATATGAGGTCTTCTTTCATTTCGCCAAGGATCCCTGACCCGATATAGATTTTGGATTCAGGATCATCGGGATCCATGAGGATTTCTACCACATCCTGCTCTCTGGCCTCCAAGACATTCCTTGGAGGATACCTTGATTGCTATTGCTCCCTTGACTTCGAGGCTGGTTTCATCGATGAAGTATAGCAATTCTTAGCCTCCTGCTGATCACTATCAATCTTTACTATTCCCCAAGGACTAGGGAGCTTCACACATTGATGGTAAGTAGACGGGACTGCTTTCATATCGTGTATCCAGGGCCTGCCAAGGATAACATTACAACAAGATAAACAGTCAATAACACAAAATTTTTGATAAGAGTGTAAGCCTTCAATATATATTGGGAGTTTAATGTCCCCCAGGGTGTTCTTAGTTTCGCCACTAAATCCCACGAGCATGGAGGATCTTGGTATGATCTCTGATTCAGGGATACCCATCTTCTTTAGAACATCAAGCTGGATAATGTTCACTGAACTTCCTCCGTCTATTAGGATCTTACGGACAAAATGGTTAGATATGAAAAGAGTAATAACTAAACCATCGTGATGAGGATCCTGGATATCAACGCGATCCTCTTCATCAAAGGTTATGACTTTTCCTTCGGAGACACTTGATGTTCGAACTGGTCTTTCTCCATTATCCATCTTAGCTTCCTTTGCATGCCTTTTAGCTGCTGAGAAGGATGTGCCACAAATGTCGGATCCTCCAGAAATAAAGTTTATCACTTGTGCATCTGCTGGAGGAGCTGGAGCCTTCTCAGGGATCCTTTCAGGATCCTGAGTCCTTGACTTTTTTCTTCCCAACAACTCTTTTAGATGCCCTTTGCTCAACAAATATCCAATTTCCTTTCTTAATGCAATGCATTCTTCTGTGAGGTGCCCAAAATCTTCATGATATGCACACCACTTTGATTTATCCTTAGTTGCAGCTGGCCTGTCATTCTTTCTTGGCCATCTAGCCTTATCACCTAGGTTCTGCATGGCAAGGATTAGTTCATTGTTATCAACACTAAAGCAATATTCAGAAATTGGAGGATAATCCTCATCATCCTCTTCTTGATCAATAGAGTGCACGTTCTGGTTATCAGATCTGTTGTAGGATCTGAACTTGTTGTTCCTGAATGAGGATCCTTGCTTATCCTGCTTTGAGGATCATGTTATCCTCTCCTGGATCCTCTTGTCATCCTCTAACCGAATGTACCTAAGGGCCCGGGTTCTTACCTCATCTAGGTTCCTGCATGGTGTCATAACAAGATCATCATAAAATAACGAATCCCTAAGCAATCCCATTTTGAAGGCCTCAACAGCCGTGGCTATATCTAAGTTAGGGATGTCTAAGGATTCTTTACTGAATTTGGTAATGTAATCCCTTAGTGATTCATTATGACCCTGGGTTATCCTATATAAATCACTAGTTAATCGTTCAAATTTTCTACTACAAGAAAACTGAGTATTAAACAAGTTAACTAGGTTTGCAAATGAGGTAATAGAATAGGGAGGAAGACTTAGCAGCCATTTGAGAGCTGATCCAGTAAGAGTGGATCCGAATCCTTTGCATAGGCATGCTTCCTTTAACTTTTCTGGGATTGGATTGATCTCCATCCTCTCCCTGTATTGTGCTATGTGTTCTTCAGGATCCGTCGAACCATCATACAGTTTCATTGTAGGCACATGGAACCTCTTGGGTATCTCAGCATCACAGATTGGTGGTGCAAAACGAGATATCTTGTGGCTCCCATCTGCAATCTCTGGAATAGGTTTGACTACTCCCGGAACACTCGAGATCATATCCTTTAGCTTTTGCAATTCTCTGGCCATGGCATGATTGATACCTGGATCCTGCATAAGACCATGGTTAGTAGTATGAGAATTATTAAAAGTGTTACCTCCCATTGGATTCAAGTTAGGAAGAATGGAGGTTAATCCATATTGTTGAGACTCTGGAATGATCGAGGGACCGGTAGAGGCATTGGTCTGCATTGGAATAAAATCTCCTTGATGGACATCTGAACTTCCTGTTTGCAGACTCCTCAAGGATCCTGGCATCTGGAAGGATCCCTGAAACTGGGATGATCCTGGAACGAAGGAGGATCCTTGAACCTGGGATGATCCTGGAACGAAGGAGGATCCTTGAACCTGGGATGATCCTGGAACGAAGGAGGATCCTTGAACCTGGGATGATCCTGGAACGAAGGAGGATCCTTGAACCTGGGATGATCCTGGAACGAAGGAGAATCCTTGAACCTGGGATGATCCTGGAACGAAGGAGGATCCTTGAACCTGGGATGATCCTGGAACGAAGGAGGATCCTTGAACCTGGGATGATCCTGGGATGAAGGAGGATCCTTGAACCTGGGATGATCCTGGAACGAAGGAGAATCCTTGAACCTGGGATGATCCTGGAACGAAGGAGGATCCTTGAACCTGGGATGATCCTGGAACGAAGGAGGATCCTTGAACCTGGGATGATCCTGGGACGAAGGAGGATCCTTGAACCTGGGATGATCCTGGAACGAAGGAGGATCCTTGAACCTGGGATGATCCTGGGACGAAGGAGGATCCTTGAAACTGCTGCATTCCCGAATATCCTCCTGTACTCGTGAGGGATCCCATATGCTGGGGATAGGATCCTGCTGGCTGGAAATATGAACCTAGTGCCTGGGTCATAGCTGTTGTTCCGTAGTGCACTCCTTTTGGTCCACCCGCATATTGAATGTCTGGAACCACTGACGGCTGAGAAGTAACCGCCGGAGTATCAAAATTCAAAGATCTGGGCATCAGTGGGGAATGATCCTCTGCCGTTTTCTTCTGTTTCTTAATTTCGTCGATCTCCCGGAGGATCCTTTCGTTGGTCTTATCCTGCTCTTGTGCATGATTCCTCATCTGCAAAATCAAGGCATAGAGATCATTAGTAGTAGGATTAGTTGAAACAGAAGAAGTAGGTGGTTTTGAGAAAATGGGAGTCGGTTTCTTCGCAGCATTCTCTGTATTCTTCTGGGATCCAGAAGGTGGTGGAGGCAAAGGAGGAACGCCTTGTGAGGAAGTGAATGAGGGCATCAAGTTTGAAGCATTCTTCGATGAGGAAGCCATCTGCTTGGTTGTAGTGAGCCGAATTAAGCACAGAAATGCGTATTTTCTTAAGGACGAAGCACCAATTGCCCCACGGTGGGCGCCAAACTGTTTTGGTCAGAAAATCTGATTAAGATATTGCAACCAAACTCTTTGTTTAGGGGAATGATGCTTAAAATATGGCACAGCGATGAGGATCACTTCAATGTAAAGTATACAAACGACACAAAGATTTATACGGGGAAAAAGCCCTTGATCAAGAATTGATCTCCGGCACAAAAAACCCCGGGTGATGGAAACTACCGATCACCAAGCTCAAATAAATGAATAAATGTTTACAACTTCGGATAGTAACGAGCCAGGTACAAGGATTACTACGGTGAAATGTGTAAAAAGTGTAAGTAATTGCTAAGTGTTTGATTGAGAGCTTGTATGAGCGTGTTTGCGAGTGTGTGTAACTGAGAAATGACTAAGTGTTTTCTACTAGCTCGTTACTCCCTTTTAAAATAGAAATAACCACCTAAACTAACTATCCGACTTTCGTGCCAAGCCTCCACGTTCTCCATAACGTCTATTTTTGGTCAAGCACGTGCAGAATAGTTTAGGAATATTCTCCAGGAATGTCGCCAAGACTTGGTCAAGCTCATTATACCTGCGAGATAGTACAATACATAAGTAAACAATCGTTAGTACGAGGATCCTTAAAGTGATCCATGATCCTGATCCTGAAGCTCTTCTGAGGATCACCACCTGTCACAGAAGTAAGGATCACTAGTTAGGATAACGAATAAGGATCACTAATTGTTAGAAAATCCTCCCCTAACAATAGCCAATGGTAACGAAATTGTCAGCCACTTTTACATGGACTGGTCCCGCCACCTTGAACTATCCCTGAATAACTTGCGCTCCAGGCGGGGTGTTTAAACCCAATTCGGAAGAAAGGTGAATACCTTTAAACCTGTGAAGGGATCAGTATCCCTTAAACGTAAGAGAGGGGGCCAATCCTCTAATCTTCTGAGTTATCCTGAGTGTATATCCTGGAGCTATATCCTGAAACATATCTTGCAAAACAAATGTAAACTAAGGTGGGTGTTAGCTTGGCTAACACCCCTCCGATGCTTAAGTCAGTATCAGGTTACAAAGAACAAATTAAACCAAACATATTTAAAAGAAGTAGAATTCATACCATCTTGAGTTAGAAATTAAATTCTAGACTTACTTGAAATAGAGCTTAAGGTGTATAGCATTCCAAGATCTCGGTAGCATATCCCCCTCCATATTCTTGAGTCTATATGCTCCTTTCCCTGCTTCTGATTCAACTTCATATGGTCCTTCCCATTTTGGAGCTAACTTGCCATCGGCAGGATTAGTAGTATTTTGGAAAGCCTTTCTTAACACCCAATCTCCAACCTTAAATCTTCTGGTTCTGATATTCTTGTTATATGCCCTGGATATTCTCTGTTGATATGCTGCCATCCTTAGCCTTGCCGCATCTCTCTTTTCATCTATAGTGTCTAAATCCTGACTCAAGGCTTCAGGATTCTTCTCAGGATCACTTAAGACAGATCTTGCAGTAGGTATCGTCATTTCCGTTGGAATCATCGCTTCTGCTCCAAACACCAAGGAAAACGGGGTTTGGCCTGTTGCATTCTTTACCGTTGTCCTATCAGCCCATAAAACAAAGGGTAATTCTTCCGCCCATCTTCCTTTTTTGGCTCCAAGCCTTTTCTTTAAGTTATTGACAATTATCTTGTTTGAGGATTCTGCTTGTCCATTTGCTTGAGGATGTACCGGAGTAGATGTAATCATTTTGATTCCCCAACTCTTGCAAAAGTCAGTAGTCCTATTACTTATAAACTGAGAACCATTGTCACAGATTATCTCGGCTGGTACTCCGAATCTGGTCAGGATATTCCTCTTTATGAAGGATACTACTTCTTGGTCTCTAACTTGAACAAATGCTTCAGCTTCAACCCACTTAGAGAAATAATCCGTCATTGCTAACATAAAGACTTTTCCTCCCGGAGCTTTCGGTAGCTTTCCCACTATATCCATACCCCACTTCATAAATGGCCAAGGGGAAACAATAGGATACAATGGTTCAGCAGGCTGATGCAGTATGTTACTATGTCTTTGACATGCGTCACATCTTCGAGCATATTCTGCGGCATCTTTTCTCATTGTTGGCCAATAATATCCTGTCCTTAATACTTTTGAGAATAACGACCTGCCCCCAGTATGGTTACCACAATCCCCTTCATGTATATCCTGAAGTACTTCTTTGGCTTCAGGATCCTCCAAGCACCTCAAATACGGTCCTGCAAGAGATTTCTTGTATAAAATATTATTTATAATAGTGAATCGTGATACCTTCATCCTAAATGCCTTAGGATTTTCATTTCTAGGGATGTGTCCTTCTTTGAGATATCTCATGATTGGAGCCGTCCAGGATTCAGGATCCTCTTCAGGATGCTCTGCTCCAGGATCCTGAATACCAGCTACTTCTTTATCCTGAGGATTCGTTGCAGGATATAAGACATGTAATATTGGTATTTGCGTCCCTTCAGGTATCTTGATCGATGATCCCAAATTTGCTAAGGCATCCGCTTCAGCATTATCCTCCCTTGGTACCTGTTTAAGTACAAAAACATCGAAATATCCTGCTAATTTTTTGAGAATATCGAGATATTCGATTAATTTCTCACCCTTAACTGCATAGGATCCATTAAAATGGTTAGTGATTAACAAAGAGTCAACATATACTTGCAAATTTTTGATACTCATGCTCTTAGCCAACTCTAATCCTGCAATTAAAGCCTCATACTCTGCTTCATTATTAGTAGCAGGAAATTCACACCTAATAGCCTGGGGTAATATGTCCCCCTGTGGCGATTTTAGTAGTATTCCTAATCCTACTCCTCTTACATTAGATGCACCGTCAGTATATAATGTCCAGGATCCTGAGGATTCTCCTAGCTGTTGAACTTCTAGATCTACCTCATCCTGAATGTCACTACTAAAATCAGCCACAAAGTCAGCTAAAGCCTGAGACTTTATGGCATTCCTAGGTTCATATACTAAATCATAAGCACTCAACTTTACTGACCACTTGGCCATCCTGCCTGACATTTCTGGTTTCCTAAGCACATTTTTGATAGGATAATTTGTTTTAACATGTATCCTATGTGTCTCGAAATAATGCCTAAGTTTCGTTGATGCCATAATTAATGCTAGTATCAATTTTTCTAAATGAGAATACCTAGTTTCAGCATCTAACAAACTTTTACTAACATAATAAACAGGATATTGCTGACCTTCATGGTCTTTTATAAGAACGGCACTTACAGCATTCCCTGATACAGCAAGGTACAGGGATAGTGGTTCACCATTTTCCGGCTTCATCAATAGAGGTGCGGTTGAGAGATACCGTTTCAAATCCTGCAGGGCTGCTTCATGCTTTTCCCCCCATTCGAATTTTTTGTTCTTCTTCAGGATATCATAAAAGTCTTTGCATTTCTCTGAGGATCTTGAGATAAACCTGTTTAGGGCTGCTACTCGGCCTGTCAATCTTTGTACGTCCTTCATATTTGAGGGTGATTTTATATCCAGGATAGCTTTAATCTACTCCGGGCTTTCCTCTATCCCCCTTTTCGTCACCATATACCCAAGAAACTTTCCTGCCCCCACTCCGAAATGGCATTTAGCAGGATTCAGTTTCATGTTGTATTGATCCAGGATATCAAATGCTCCTTTGATATCCTGGAGGTGATCCTCAGCCTTTTTAGATTTCACCACCATATCATCGATATATACTTCCATGGTGTCCCCCAGTTTGTCTTTGAACATCATGTTTACCAATCTTTGGTATGTTGCACCTGCATTTTTCAAACCAAAAGGCATAGCTGTATAACAATAAATACCTGTTGGTGTCATGAAGGCAGTATCCTCCTGGTCTGAAGGTTCCATTTGGATCTGTTGAAATCCTGAAGATGCGTCCATGAAGGTCAGCATTTCATGCCCGGCAGTGGCATCTACCATTGCATCAATGTGGGGAAGAGGAAATGGGTCTTTAGGACAAGCTTTATTCAAATCTGTGTAGTCCACACAAACTCTCCATTTCCCATTCTTCTTCTGTACTACAACCACGTTTGCTAGCCACCTTGGGAACTTAACCTCTCTGATCATTCTGGACTTTAATAGTCTTTCAACTTCCTCCTGGATAATCGCGTTCCGCTCAGGAGCAAACTTCCTTCTTTTTTGTTGTACAGGCTTGAATGATTTATCAATTCCAAGCTTGTGAGTGATAATATCTTTGGATATGCCTGTCATATCCTCATGCTTCCATGCAAACGTAGACATCCTGCATTTCAAAAGGTTAATTAATTGTTCTTCAATATCCTGAGGGATATTGGTCCCTACGAGCACCGAAATATCGGGATTATCCTGGTCCAGGATAATTTTCTTCACATCCTGCTCCGGATCCTCCACGATATCCTGGTCCCGTGTCTTTAATTGCTATGCTGCACTAGGTTTGGCTGAGGATTTCATCGAGGATGAGTAGCACTCTTTCGCCTCCTGCTGATCACTATCAACTTTGACCACTCCCCAGGGGGTAGGTATCTTGATGCATTGGTGATATGTTTATGGCACGGCCTTCATATCGTGAATCCACGGTCTTCCCAGTATGATGTTATAGCAGGATAGAGAATCCATCACACAGAAACGTTGTATCGAATTGACTCCTTCAACGTATACTGGCAACTTTATCTCTCCCACTGTGTTTCTAGCCTCTCCACTGAATCCAACAAGCACGGTAGACTTTGAAGTGATATCCATTGGAGATACATTCATTCTCTTCAGAGTTTCTAGTTGGATTATGTTGACGGAGCTGCCATTATCAACCAGTATCCTGCGCACAAAATGGTTAGCCACATATAACGTTATTACCAGAGCATCATGGTGAGGATCCTGGACAGTATCCCTGTCATCTGCATCAAAAGTGATCACTTTGTCAGTTGTGAGGGTAGTCATCCTGACAGGTCTGTCTCCCCTTTCGGCCTTGGCTTCCTTTGCATGTCTCTTTGCTGCCGAATACGAAGTTCCATAAATGTCGGATCCCCCCGAAATGAAGTTGATTATCTTGGCATCCGCGGGAGGTGATGCTGCTCGTTCAGGATCCTTCTCAGTATCCTGACCCTTATTCTTCTTTTTTCCTAAGAGATCTTTCAGATATCCCTTGCTTAGAAGATAGCTTATTTCTTTCCTTAGAGCAATGCAATCCTCAGTCATATGTCCGAAATCTTCGTGGAAAGCACACCATTTTGACTTATCTTTCCAGTCAGCCTTTTGTTGATTCTTTCGAGGCCACCTAGCTTTGTCTCCTAGACCCTACATAGCATACATCAATTCAGGAATATTAACAGAAAAGCAATATTCGGACAACTCAGGATACTCTTCAGGATCCTCATCTTCGACAGCGTTCACTCTTTTGTTTTCATTTCTACTATACGTCTTAGGCCGATATGACTTGAACGAGGATTCTGACTTCCTATTAGTTGATTCATAAGTGTTGGATGAGTTCATCCTTTCTTGCATCTTTCTGTCATCTTCCAGACGGATATATCTCAAAGCCCTGTTACGAGCTTCATCGAGATTCCTGCAGGGATTCATTACAAGATCCTGATAAAACTGAGAATCCTTTTGTAATCCCATCTTAAAAGCTTGCACAGCTGTTGCAACATCAAGATGTGGGATATCCAAGGATTCTCGACTAAATTTGTTCACATAATCCCTCAAGGATTCCTGAGGCCCTTGAGTTATCCTGTAAAGATCACTGGTTAGTTTCTCAAAACTCCGACTACAAGAAAATTGACTGTTAAATAAATTAACCAAATGAGCAAATGAAGTAATTGAGTGAGGAGGAACGTTTAACAGCCATTTTAAGGCTGATCCTGTTAGAGTAGAACCAAATCCCTTGCACAAGCACGCCTCCTTGAGCTCCGGAGGGATAGGGTTAATCTCCATTCTTTCCCTATACTGAGCAATATGCTCCTCAGGATCCCTAGTCCCATCATAAAGCTTCATGTTGGGGGTTTGGAATCTCTTTGGGATCTCAGCATCACAGATAGGATACGCGAAACGAGATATCTTGTGGCTGTCTTGAGACACTTCCGGGATCGGCTGGACCACCCCAGGTACACTAGATATCATGTCCTTTAACTTCTGAAGTTCCCTGGTAAGTGCTGATGTTACACCTGTATCCTGCAAAGATCCACCACTGTTAGTAGCATGAGTATTATTATTATTAGACACGTTACCAATTGGAGGATTTTGCCCATATCCTGAAGCATATCCTGAGCTCCTTATGGTTGACATCCTGACCAAGGAGGGTATTTCAGGAGTATGATTCTGAGGAAGACTGGGCACAATATTCCCCCTATTATCCTCGGTATATACAGCTGAACTAAAGTTCAACGCTCTGGGGTGTAACGGAGTGACATTGTCCTCCGCAGATCTGCTCGAGCCAGCCTTCAGGAGTTGTATTTCCCTCAAAAGCATTTGGTTTGTTTCCTGTTGCTGCCTCATTTGTTCCTGCACACTTCCAAATAAGGTTAAAATTTCATCATTAGAAGCTAAAACGGGAGCAGATCCCTGGACACTCCGAGTTGGGATAACATCTTGAGATTGTGTAGAGGCTGGCATCCTTGGAGGAGGTGGTGGAAGCACCGAACCGGTAGTAGCAGAAGTCATAGCAGACACAGTAGAGGAACTCATGTTTGATCTTGAGGCCATTATGGACAATGTGGCAAAAATTTTTGAAAATAGAAAACCGATTAGCGATTTGACAAAAATTTTCAGTAAAGAGAGCACCACTTGCCCCACGGTGGGCGCCAAATTGTTTTGGTCAAAAATTACCGACGTAATTAAGTGATCAAATTAGTTAAGTGAGGTAGTGTGCTAGAAATGAGTGTCGAAAATATGTTAATCAAGTTGATTTGTAAAAACAGTTTCAGGATACGGCTCAAGATGTAGAGCTGTATCTATGATCAAACAATGAGCAAAAATAAAGTAAACGACACGAGATGTACGAGGAAAGCCCTTGATCAATCTAGATCGCCGGCATAAAACCTCGGGAGCTGACAATCGCAGCTGCCTTGTTCTTTAATTGCTTCAAAAATCAGGATACAGTGCAGGATGTGGTACGGATCGACTAAGTGTTACAACGAAACTTGAATACAAGTGTGGTGTTTGCAATGAGCTAGAGAGTGTAAGTGTATGAGAGTGTTAGTGAAAAGTTGTATGTTCTAAGCTGATCCGTCCCCATCTATTTATAGTTAAGATAAAATAACAAACTATCCTAAACTTGCGGGATCCACCGAATATTCCTTCTTCGAACGTTGTAGACCTGGTCTTTCGGGCTCAACGTCTCTCTATCAACAAATTCGTCCGAGTCTTGAGGAGAAGAAGTCCTCTTGACCGTTAGCAAGTCTCAGCCCTTAACCTGCACGTGGTTAATTCAATAAGCCTCAGGATATCGCCCAAGATGTTAGCAATATCCTCTTCCAGCATCCTGGTCACAAATGAACAAATATAGGCAGGATATTGGTCAGGATATATACGTTAAGAAAATGACCCCTAACAATAACAACCAGGCAGATGGCTTCTTCAGCAAAGAACACTTCAAACTTGATGCCGTCATTCAGCTCTTCACAAGGCGTTCCTCCTTTGCCTCCACCACCTTCTGGATCCCAGAAGAATGCTGAGAATGCTGCGAAGAAACCAACCCCCATTTTCCAAAAACCACCAACTTCTTCTGTTTCAACTAATCCTACTACTAATGATCTTTACACTCTGATTTTGCAGATGAGGAATCATGCACAAGAGCAGAACAAAACCAACGAAAGGATCCTCCGGGAGATCGATGAGATCAAGAAACAGAAGAAATCAGTGGAGGATCACTCCCCTCTGATGCCAAGGTCGCTGAACTTCGACACTCCAGCTATAACTTCCCAACACTCAGCAGTTCCGGACGTGCAATACTTGGGTGAATTACCAGGAAGGCGTTATGGAACAGCAACTATGAGTCAGGCATTTGGCTCTTACTTCCAGCCTCAAGGATCCTCTTCTCAACCATCAGGATCCTCTTCTCAGCATCAGGGATACTACACGTCAGGAGGATATTTGGGAATGCATGCAGTTCAAGGATCTTCCCAGGTCCAAGGATCCTCCCAGGTCCAAGGATCTTCCCAGGTCCAAGGATCCTCCCAGGTCCAAGGATCCTCCCAGGTCCAAGGATCCTCCTAGGTCCTAGGATCCTTCCCGGTCCAAGGATCCTCCCTTGTCCCAGGATCCTCTCTGGTTCCAGGATCCTTTCAGGTTCAAGGATCATCTCAACTTCAAGGATCCAACGTCCTTCAGGATCAAGGATTTTTGAGAAGTATGCAGCCTCAGAGCTCAGACATTCATCAAGGAGACTTCATACCAATGCAGACCATTGCTCCCTCTGGTCCTTCAATCATGCCAGAGTCTCGTCAATATGGATTCACATCCGCAATTCCAAACACGAATCCTGTGGGAGGTAACACTTTTAATAATTCATATAACACTAACCATGGCTTAATGCAGGATATAGGTATCAATCAGGCTATGGCTAGAGAATTACAGAAGCTCAAGGATATGATATCCAGTGTACCAGGAGTGGTTAAACCCATTCCTGAGATTGCAGATGGTAGCCATAGGATATCTCGTTTTGCACCACCCTTATGTGATGCTGAGATACCTAAAAGATTCCAGATACCATCCATGAAGCTCTATGATGGTTCAACGGATCCAGAGGAGCATGTAGCTCAATACAGGGAGAGGATGGAGATCAATCCAATTCCTGAAAGGTTAAAAGAAGCATGTCTATGCAAGGGATTTGGATCCACACTTACAGGATCTGCTCTTAAATGGCTGCTAAGTCTTCCCCCTTACTCTATTACTTCATTTGCTAATCTAGTTAATTTGTTTAATAGTCAATTCTCTTGTAGTAGAAAATTTGAACGATTAACTAGTGATCTATATAGGGTAACACAAGGTCAAAATGAATCATTTAGAGATTACATCACTAAGTTTAGTAAAGAATCCTTGGATATTCCTAACTTGGATATTGCTACGGCTGTAGAAGCCTTTAAAATGGGATTACTTAGGGATTCATTATTCTATGATGATCTTGTCATGACACCTTGCAGGAATCTTGATGAAGTAAGAACCAGGGCCCTTAGGTTCATCCGCCTAGAGGATGATAAAAGGATCCAGGATAGATTAGCAGGATCCTCAAAACAGGAGAAACAAGGATCCTACTTCAGGAACAACAAATCCAAGTTCTACAATAAGTCTGACAATCAGAATGTGCATTCAGTGGAACAAGAAGAGGATGATGAGGATTATCCTCCTATTTCAGAATACTGTTTTTCTGTTGATAACAATGAACTAATCCTTGCAATGCAGAATTTAGGTGAGAAAGCTAGGTGGCCAAGGAAGAGTGATAAACCAGCTGCTACAAAGGATAAATCCAAGTGGTGTGCATATCATGAGGATTTTGGGCATCTCACTGAAGAGTGTATTGCACTAAGAAAGGAAATTGGTTACTTGTTGAGCAAGGGGCATTTAAAGGAACTCTTGGGACGGAAGAAGTCAAGGATCCAGGATCCTGAAAGGATCCCGGAAAGGGCTCCTGCTCCTCCAGCAGATGCACAAGTCATAAATTTCATATCCGGTGGATCAGACATCTGTGGTACATCCTTTTCAGCAGCAAAGAGACACGCTAAGGAAACCAAGATGGATAGTGGAGACAGACCCGTTCGGACCTCCGTTGTCACCCAGGATAAAGTCATAACCTTTGATGAGGGTGATCGTGTTGACGTCCAGGATCCTCATCATGATGGTCTTGTAATTACATTATTTATTTCTAACCACTTTGTTCGCAGGATCCTTATTGATGGAGGAAGCTCTGTGAACATCATTCAGCTTGATGTTCTCAAGAAGATGAATATCCCAGAGTCTGATATTATCCCAAGATCCTCAGTACTTGTGGGATTCAGCGGAGAAACTAAGAATACATTGGGGGACATCAAACTCCCAATCTATATTGAAGGATTGCATTCTTATCAAAAGTTTTGTGTTATTGATTGCTTATCATGTTGTAATGTTATCCTTGGCAGGCCATGGATACATGATATGAAGGCAGTCCCATCCACCTATCATCAATGTGTAAAGCTTCCAAGTCCTTGGGGAGTGGTGAAAATTGAGAGTGATCAACAGGAGGCAAAAAATTGCTATACCTCATCAATGAAACCAGCTTCAAGACCAAGGGAGCAATAGCAATTAAAGTATCCTTCAAGAGATGTCTTGGAGGCAAGAGAACAGGATTTGAAAGAAATCCTCTTGGATCCTGATGATCCTGAATCCAAGATCTTCATAGGATCAGGGATCCTTAGCGATATTGAACAGGAGCTAGTATCCTTCCTCAAAAGAAGGAAAACCACCTTTGCCTGGAAACATGAGGATATGACAGGTATATCTAAAGATATAATTACTCATAAACTTGGCATTGACAGGTCATTTAAGCCAATTCATCAAAAGAGGAGGAAATTTGCACCTGAAAGGAATGCCATCATCCAGGAAGAGGTAGATAAACTACTTCGGGCAGGTATGATTAGAGAGGTTAAGTATCCAAAATGGTTAGCCAATGTGGTTGTTGTTCAAAAGAAAAATGGAAAGTGGAGGGTATGTGTCGATTTTACAGATTTAAACAAGGCATGTCCCAAGGATCCTTTCCCATTACCCCACATTGACTCCATGGTGGATGCTACCGCGGGTCATGAGTTGTTAACTTTTATGGATGCTTCATCTGGATTTCAACAAATTCAGATGGAACCATCTGATCAAGAGGATACAGCCTTCATGACCCCGACTGGTATATATTGTTATATTGCTATGCTATTTGGACTAAGGAATGCAGGTGCTACTTACCAAAGGCTTGTCAATATGATGTTCAAGGAACAAATTGGACACACTATGGAAGTCTACATTGATGACATGGTGGTTAAGTCCAAGAAGGCTGAGGATCACCTTAAAGACTTGGAGGAAGCATTCACTGAAATGTCAGGAAGGATGGCTAAGTGGGCAGTGAAGCTAAGTGCATATGATATAAGATATGAACCAAGGACAGCCATCAAATCCCAGGCCTTAGCTGACTTTGTGGCAGATTTTAGTAGTGATTTGCAAAAGGAGGCTGAATTAGAAGTCCAACAGCTTGAAGAAACCAAGGATCCTTGGGTACTGTTCACTGATGGATCCTCCAATGTAAACGGAACAGGGCTTGGAATACTACTAAAATCACCACAGGGGGACATAATACCCCACTCCATAGCTTGTGAATTTCAAACTACCAACAATGAGGCTGAGTATGAAGCCTTGATAGCTGGTTTGCAAATTGCAAAGCATATGAGGATCAGGTATCTTGAGGTACATGTAGATTCTTTACTGATCACTAATCACTTTAATGGATCCTATGCTGTTAAAGGTGAAAAGCTAATCAAATATTTGGAGATAGTCAAAGAATTGGCACTCTCTTTTGTATCCTTTAGTTTAACACAAGTACCAAGGGAAGAGAATGCAGAGGCAGATGCATTAGCCAATTTAGGATCATCCTTGAAGATCCCGAAGGATATCAAGATCCCTATTATACATTTCATGACCCCGGCTATCGAGGATCATGTAGCTATGGAGATAGGAGAGGATTCTGCAATCATCCCTAGTGATGATACTCAATCTCATTCATGATCATGGATCCTTCCAATCATGAGATACATACAACATGGAGAGATTCCTACAGGAGAAAACCCTAGGGCTTTCAAAATCAAGGTATCTCAATTTACAATTTTGAATAATATGTTGTACAAACGATCTCTCGCAGGACCATATTTAAGATGCATTGAGGATCCTGAAATCCAAGAAGTCCTAAAGGATTTCCATGAAGGAGATTGTGGAAATCACACCGGGGGCAGAGCATTATTCTCAAGGATCCTGAGGACAGGATACTATTGGCCCACTATGAAGAAGGATGCTGTGGAGTATGCCAAGAAGTGTGATCCTTGTCAGAGGCATAGTAATATCCTTCACCAACCAGCAGAGCTCTTACATCCTATATCCTCTTCTTGGCCATTCATGAGATGGGGAATGGATATAGTTGGAAAGCTTCCTAAGGCACCTGGTGGAAAAGTATTCATGCTTGCTATGACTGATTACTTCTCTAAGTGGATAGAGGCTGAAGCCTTTGCTCAAGTCAGAGAAAAGGAAGTTATATCCTTCATTAAAAGAAACATTATTACTAGATTTGGTATCCCTTCTGAGATTATTTGTGATAATGGATCCCAATTTATTGGGAATAGAACTACTAATTTTTGTGACAGCTGGGGGATTAAGATGATAACATCAACACCAGTCCACCCACAAGCTAATGGTCAGGCAGAATCATCCAACAAGATTATCATCAACAATTTGAAGAAAAAGCTTGGATCCAGGAAAGGAAAATGGGCAGAAGAACTACCTTATGTGCTTTGGGCTGATAGGACGACTCCCAAAAATGCTACAGGCCAAACTCCATTTTCTTTGGTATTTGGGACAGAATCAGTGATCCCTACAGAGATGATGGTTCCAACTGCAAGAACAAGCATTCGTGATCCTGAAGAAAATGCTGAAAACTTGGTTCAAGACCTGGATACTATAGAGGAACTCAGGGACTTGGCAAGGATAAGGATGGCCAGTTATCAACAAAGGATGGCTGGAGCTTACAACAAAAATGTCAGGATCAGGAAATTCCAAATTGGTGATATGGTATTAAGGAAAGCATTTCAAAATACCACCAATCCTGCTGATGGAAAGCTAGCACCAAAGTGGGAAGGCCCTTATTTGATTGAAGCTGAAGCAGGAAAGGGGTATATCGATTGCTAACAATGGAAGGTGATTTGCTACCAAGAGCTTGGAATGCTGTCCATTTGAAGAAGTATTTTATGTAACTAGGATCCATGATCCTCATTTGACAAGTATCCTTGAAGGATCCTTACAGACAGATGATCCTCTTTCTGGTAACATTCTAATCTCAAACTATTTCATTCTTTTATTTTCTTATATAAGGATAAGGATCAGGTATCCTTAACTAAGGATTGAGTATCCACAGAAGTATCCAGTTATTTGGGCTTGACCCCAGTTATTTGGGCTTGACCCCAGTTATTTGGGCTTGACCCCAGTTATTTGGGATAGTCCCCAGTTTGGGCCTGTCCCCAGTTTCGCCAGTAGCGCACGATGATCCTGGTATAGTTCATGGCAATGGGACCAGTACTCGCTTTAGGGGCTGACAATTTCATTGTGCTGGCTATATTCAGGATCCTACGTATAATGGTAGACGTACCATACATCCGTTCCTAAGGTTTCTAACGTTTTCACGTTAGCTAAGGTTTTGGCATTTTCATGTCACTAAGTTTGGATAGTCGCCAGTGAGGGCCATACTCCAGTTTACATACGATCCTTTGGGCTTGTCCCCAGTTATCCTTTGGGCTTGTCCCCAGTATATTGGGCTTGTCCCCAGAATTGTTGGGCTTGTCCCCAGTTACTAACTTTCATCTTATATTGGCTTAGTCCCAAGTTGTATCCTATTTCAGGTTTTTGAAGTTAAACGACCAAGGATCCTTGATCCTTACCTTTTACTAAGGTTTATCTTTTGGATTATCCTATTTTAAAGGTTAGGATCCTAACTTGGATCCTCAGGTATGATCCTTAACTATTTTGATTCTATTCATTATTCATTTAAGTAACCCTTATCCTTTGACAACTGAACTTGTGACCCTTAAACTATATAACTTTTCAAAACTAATCGGCTATGGATTATGTGATCTTTGATCATCCTTTTTGGGGATATTTCTTAAATTTTTTCTCTACTTGATAAGTTTAAACAAAATAAATATCACAACAATTGGAAAGTGAAATACTAACAAGGATATCAACACAGGATAGGCCAAAAAGTTAAAGTTCTTTTATTAACAAAAGATTAAACCCCTTAAGGTTGTCAAAATTGCCAACCCACGTTTCTACCAGCAAAACGTGGCCCATCCACATGGGTTGGCAAAGGGTGTCCATTGTTCATAGGTCTAATAAGTGCAGGAAATTAAAGACGGAAGGATAACAAGTGGCTTCATCCCCCAAACAGAGGATCCATCCACCACCTATTATCCTACCTATTGTTCAAAGGATCATCCATGATCCTCAACCCTAATTACTATTGTTTAAGTACAGACCAACCATTGTTCCTCAAAACATCATCAAAACAAAAACCATAACCAAGCTAAAAAATGGGCTCCGGCTACGTCTAGAAATGTCCTTCATCGCCCATTCATGCAGCCTACACCTTCGCTGCATCATCATCATCTCCAGCTCCAGTATCCTTCGCATGATCCTTGCCACTACCACTAGCCTCGATTGCCCGGACCTCGTCAGCCTCATCCTCATCCTCCAATTCGGCCAGCCTAGCCTTCCAGCCTTCCATGTCCCAGTTGCTCCTGTCAAAGGTAGGATCCTGAGCTTCTTGGGCCATTTGTAGCTTAGTCTTGTACATGGCTATGGCAGCGGAGACCTTAGCATCCTCCGTGATCTCGCTCTTCTCATAATCAAAATTGATCAGAATTGAAGCTGTCTGATTTTTGGCATCTTTGAGTTCCTTTTCAAGGGAGGCAATCTTGTGATCCTTGAGCACCGCCACTTTTTGGAGGTCAGAGTATTTTTCCTCAAGCTCTTCAACACTTCCAACGTAGTCCTCAATTTCAGCAAATTTCTACAAAGAAGACAATGCAAAGATTAGGATCAGGTGATCCTCAAGTGGATAGGGTACTTAAACTGAGTCAGTGATCCTTACATCATTGAAGTACTCGAGAAATTGATGACGAATCAGAGGTAAGCCTTGGAGGTTGTCAGCTTCGGAGGTTTTTCTCTTCTTTCCACCTCTTCCCTTTGAAGTGGTAGCCTTGGGGATTACAACAGAGGGGCTAGCAGCAGACTTCTTCTTTGAGGACCTAACAGTGTCAAGCTCGGAAACACTGAATTTGGAGGCAGATCGTAAAGACTTTCCAGCACCTTGACGGGTGGTCCATTGGACAACCCTTAATCATGTTAAAAGACGAAATAATCCTTCACTTAATCGGGTAATTATCTTGAATTAGATAACTACTGTTGCCTACGTTTCAGGTGCGGTTCGGGAGCTAAAAAGTGGATTAAACGCAGCTTTGGAGGGTTTGGAGTTGAACGGGTCGAGCGTGGAGCAAAAGATGCAACAAAGAAGATCCATCAGCTTTCCACCGTAAATTACGGTCCTACCGTAATTTACGGTGGACCTGAAATTCATCTGGAGGCTGCCGTAAATCAGTCTTATCGCACCGTAAACATTTCATGTCCACCGTAATTTACGGTGGAGCCGTAAATTACGGTGGTGTCTGCGGAAAAACTTGTAACTGCCTCATTAAAGTCAGTTTGATTGTGTCTTTTCACCTATCTCATCATTGGACGGTTAGAGAACACTTTGGGGGCGATTTGGCTTGTTCTTGCTTGGTTTTGGACAATTCCTAACATTCGGTTTGTGTTTTTGATTTGTATGAACATTGAATTGATTGCTATGATGATTCACCAAGCTATGTGTGGCTAAAAATTTCGGTGATCATCTTAGGTGAAGGTTTCTTTTGAACTATTGTGTGAAATTCCAACTAGAAAGAGTTACATAGACATAACTCGTGCATACATAATCGAAGTGATGAAAGGGAACAAAGTACTCAGATTTTATAAACGCGAGGTTGTTTCCCGATGATCAATTAATCAATAACCAAATTTATGATGTGTGTGCTTTGTGTAATGAAATAGGTCATGCTGCTGAAAATTGCCGAGGGATGGTGGAAGGGCAATATGAAGAGGTGCATGCGGTTCAAGGTCAAGGTCAAGGAGGGGGTGGTAGAAACTACAACAACATGAACTCTAATACCTACCACCCCGGGTTGAGGAACCACCCAAATTTTCGCTATGGGAACCCCTCCAATCAAGCTAACCCGAACTTTCAAGGTAGCCAAGGTAACTTTGGTGCACGTCAACCTTACAACAACCAAAGTGGTTATCGAGGTGGGAACAACCAAGGATATCAAAAGCAATATCAAGCGGGTCAAGAACAAGGGGGTTCTTCGGGTGGAAATGAGATGATGGAGATGCTAAAGAGCATGCAAACGGAGATGCAAAAACGGAACCAACTCGATGAAGTCCGAATGCAAAAAGATGAGGTTCGTGACAAAAGCATCCAATCACTAACAACCCAAATGGGTCAATTGGCAACCGATGTGGCGGAGTTGAAGAAGAACAAGGATCAACTTCCTAGTGACACCAAGGTAAATCCATCACACGGTTCGTCAAGAGGTAATGTTAATGTTCATCAGGTTAGTGTTTTGAGAAGTGGAAAAGAGTTTAAAGCCAATTTGTCACCCGAATTGGTTGAGGGGGTAGTTGAGGACATCACGGGTAATGATAGTGATGATGATGTTTCACCGGTAAAACCAAAAGAATTAAATGTAAAAAACCGGGTTTGGGTGAAAATGAAAAGAGTGAGAAAGTTGAGGGTGAACCGAGTCAAGTTCCGTTTCCATCGGCTTTACTTGACCCAGGTAAGAAAAACTTTATCGCATCAAGAGGTCCCCAAAAAGAAGAATTATGGGACATGTTTAAACAAGTTAAAATAAACCTTCCACTTCTTGATGCAATAAAACAAGTACCCGCCTATGCAAAATTCCTAAAAGAATTGTGTACACAAAAGAGGCAAAACAAAAAGAAAATGCCTAAGCGGGTCGATTTAACCGGGCAAGTGAGTGCGGTTTTGAACGGGGAGCTTCCTCCTAAGCTCCAAGATCCGGGCACGCCATTGATTAATATACAAGTTGGTAATTTTCAAATGGCTAAGGCGTTGCTAGATCTTGGAGCCGGAGTTAGCATTTTACCGGGGGGCTTATATGACCAATATGATTTTGGTCCGTTAGCAAGGGTGGAAACAACGGTTGTTTTAGCCGATTTGTCTCATAAGTTACCCCGGGGTATGGTTCAAAATGTCATTGTTAAAATTGATGAATTTTATTACCCGGTTGACTTTTTAGTCTTGGACTACTCTTCGGCGGACCCCAAGCAACAACAAAACGTAATTTTGGGTCGGCCATTTTTGAGCACCGCACATGCAGTCATCGATTGTAGATTTGGTACAGTCGATATGACTTTTGGGAACCGAAAAATGCGTTTGAATGTTTTTACTAACAATTCTAATGCTAATGGTGTTGATGAGTGTTTCATGGCAGATATAGTTGACGGATGCAACCCGCATGAGTATGAGGAGGATGGTTTGGATGTTTGCCTGTGTGATTTTTCTGAACAGGTACATGCTTATGCACTCCGGGTTGAAGAGGAAAAACAGGATGCGATGGCATTGAAGGAAGGTCGGCCACCATGGACCCACCAGTTTGAAGGCTTACCGGCGGAAATAGATTCGGGTACTAAACCATCGCTAGAGGAACCGCCAAAGTTGGAGCTCAAAGACTTGCCGAGCCATTTGAAGTATGTGTTTTTAGGGGATAATGACACTTTACCGGTCATTATTGCCTCTAATTTGGAGTTGGCCCAAGAACAAGCATTGTTGGAAGTCTTGAAGGAAAACAAGGGAGCTATCGGATGGACAATTGCCGATCTCAAAGGAATTAGTCCATCAATTGTCATGCACAAAATCATTACAACCGAAGATGCCAAACCGACAAGAGAAGCTCAAAGGCGGTTGAATCCGAACCTACGGGAGGTAGTTAAAAAGGAGGTAATTAAATGGTTGGATGCGGGAATCATCTATCCGATTTCGGATAGTGCTTGGGTGAGTCCCACCCAAGTTGTGCCTAAGAAGGCCGGCATTCAAGTAGTCAAGGATGAAAGTGGTGAACAAATTGCCACCCGACCGGTTACCGGGTGGCGTGTATGTATTGACTACCGAAAATTGAATGCCGCCACTTCTAAGGACCATTTCCCGCTACCTTTCATTGACCAAATTATTGAAAAATTATCGGGTCAAAAATATTACTGCTTTTTAGATGGGTACTCGGGTTACAATCAAATAGCAATACACCCGGATGACCAACACAAGACCACCTTCACTTGTCCATATGGTACCTTTGCCTTTCGGCGAATGCCATTTGGCTTGTGTAATGCTCCGGCAACCTTCCAACGATGTATGATGAGTATCTTCTCGGACATGGTTGGAGAGTCGCTCGAAGTATTTATGGATGACTTCTCCATTTTTGGCACTAGTTTTGATGCTTGTCTCAACGAATTACAAAAGGTTTTAAAAAGGTGCGTTGAGAAAAATCTAGTGTTAAGTTGGGAGAAAAGTCATTTCATGGTGCAAGAGGGCATTGTGTTGGGTCATGTAATTTCTGAAAGAGGGATGGAGGTGGATAAGGCAAAAATAAGGGTAATAGCATCTTTGCCACCTCCGAAAAATGTTAAGGGGGTAAGGTCATTCTTGGGACACGCGGGGTTTTATAGACGTTTCATAAAGGGTTTTAGTGTTATCACCAAACCTTTATGTAACTTGTTATTAAAAGATGTCCCATTTGATTTTACTAACGAGTGTATGCAAGCTTTCATTGTTTTGAAGGAACATTTGGTCAAAGCTCCTATCTTGCAACCACCGGATTGGTCAAAGCCATTCGAGCTAATGTGTGATGCAAGCGATACCACTAGTGGTGCAGTTTTGGGTCAACGGGTTGATAGAAAGCCGGTGGTGATTTACTATGCAAGCAAAACTTTATCCGAAGCGCAACTCAATTACACCACGACCGAAAAGGAGTTACTAGCGGTGGTGTATGCTTTGGATAAGTTTCGTGCTTATATTTGGGGGAGCAAAGTGGTGGTTTATTCGGATCATAGTGCGGTCCGATACTTGATGGAGAAGAAGGACGCAAAGCCTCGATTGATTCGGTGGGTATTATTGTTACAAGAGTTTGATTTAGAAATCCGAGACAAAAAAGGAAGTGAGAACGTAGTGGCGGATCACTTGTCTCGGATTCCGGTGGAAGGGATCGTTGATGTTAGTGAAATTAATGAGAGTTTTCCCGACGAGCAATTACTAGCCGTTTCCACCTTTGTTGCACCGTGGTATGCTCACTATGTCAACTACTTAGCCACGGGTGCCATCCCAAGTCATTGGACCAAGAAGCGTCGACAACAATTTATGGTTCAAGTGAAGCAATACATTTGGGATGAACCGGATCTTTTCAAGATTGGACCGGATCAAGTTATACGAAGGTGTGTGCCCGAGACAGAAGTGTTGGAAATTTTGACCCATGCTCATTCGTCCGCATGTGGGGGTCATTTTAGTGGGCACAAAACAGGCTATCGGGTGCTCTCATGTGGGTTCTATTGGCCCACAATTTTCAAGGATGCTTGTGAATTCGCTAGAAATTGCATAAATTGTCAAAAGATAGGAAGCATATCGAAGAGGGATGAGATGCCATTACAACCAATCTTGGTTGTAGAGATATTTGATGTATGGGGTATAGACTTTTTGGGTCCTTTTCCGAATTCGAATGGCTTTCTATACATTTTGGTAGCGGTTGATTACGTCTCGAAGTGGATTGAAGCTATTGCAACACGCACAAACGACCATTCGGTTGTTTGTAAATTTGTTCAATCCAACATTTTCTCTCGTTTTGGCATTCCGCGGGTTATTATAAGCGATGGTGGTTCACATTTCAAGAACTTCAACTTCGGGAAATTATTGAAAAGGTATAGCGTGAATCACCGAATTGCCACACCTTACCATCCGCAAACGAGTGGACAAGTCGAAGTGTCCAACCGTCAAATCAAAGAAATTCTCATGAAGACGGTAAGAACGGATAGGAAGGATTGGTCGAGTAAGTTGGACGATGCGTTGTGGGCATACCGAACGGCCTACAAGACTCCAATTGGCACAACGCCTTACCGGATGGTGTATGGAAAGGGTTGTCACTTGCCAATGGAGTTAGCGCATCGGGCACATTGGGCAATTAAGACGGTAAACGCAGATTATGACGAGGCGGGAAAGATGAGAAAGTTGCAGTTAAGCGAGATAGAAGAAATTCGGGATGAGGCATATGAATGTGCATCGGCGTATAAAGATAAACTCAAGAAGGTGCATGATGCAAAATTGCGAAAGAAAACATTCGAAGTGGGTCAAAAAGTTTGGTTATATAACTCAAGACTCAAGATGTTCGCGGGCAAGCTCAAAAGCAAATGGATGGGTCCGTATGTCGTTCGGAGAGTTGGGAGATTTGGTGACGTAGACATCCAAGACGAGCAAACATTGAAACAACAAACGGTGAACGGTCACCGGTTAAAGCCATATTTGGATGGGAACGACATCAACACCTTGGAGCTTGACAAAGCGGGCTACATTTTACGCCCGGTCGATGAGGAACAACCGTGAGAGGCCCAGGTTTGGTAGTGTGAATAGTTAGCATTTCATTTTGTTTGTTTTGTATAGTTTGCACAATTGCCGTATTTCCTTGAAAACCGTGTTTGAAACAAGTGTGGGGATATTCGGGTCATGAATTACTCTAACATTGTGTTGAGGACAACACGAGACTTTCGAGGGGGTAGGGTGATTTTTACATGTTTTTGCAAAAATTTAAAAACATAAAAAAATCGAAAAAATAAAAAAATATATAAAAATGGACCTTAAAAATCAAATTGTGAGCAAATCAGAAATGCCCAGTTCATACCGTAATTTACGGTATGACCGTAAATTACGGTGGGCTATGAAAACATTTGGTATTTACGGTATTTTGCTCCTGATTTACGGTAGAAAGTGATGTTCAGAGTGTACCGTAATTTACGGTCACACCGTAAATTACGGTAAGTGATAAAAAAATTTTCTGAGTTTTACTGTGATATACTCCTGATTTACGGTGGGGAGTTTTTGTTCAAGATTCACCGTAAATTACGGTATGACCGTAATTTACGGTACGCAGGTGATTTTGATCCGTCGTTTTGGGTTCCGTATGTGTATAAAAAAAAAAAAAAAACATCATCACATCAGATCACATGAATAATCCCTATCCACACAACACCTTTCACTTTCTCATCCATCTTTTTCACAAGACCCACAAATCTCCATAACCTTCTTCAACTTCAATCTCCCATATCTCAATCAATTTTTGCTCAAATCAAGTGAAATCGGAGTCTTTCTTGACTAATTTTTCACGTAGTTTCTGATTTTGCTAAGAAACTTACGAGAAAACGCAGTTTTAGGGTCCGAATTCTAAACCCTAGTTTGAAAAATTTGGGGGTTTTGGGAGCTTTTGTTTCACAAGCATTCTTGCATCTTCAAACAAAGGTATGAAAGCTTATTTGTTGTATTTTGATGCTACATTGTGAAAAGTAAGGTTATTTAGGTTGCTTGCCCATACCCACTTGCTTGTTCTTAGATATGATTATGAAATGGGTTATTTGAACATGGTTATGGTTGTAGATGTAGGAGTTGTGGTTAAAGTAGTGAACTTTTGGGATGCTCTACATTGTAGACATCATGCCCGATTTTTGAAAAATTCTTGATATACTTTTGGTTCACTAGCATCTACAACCATGATAACAAGCAAGTGTGGGGATATTTTGGAAAAAAGGGTTTAATTTTGTTTCGTTGGTTGTGTTGTTTGCTCTAATGTGTGTAGGAAATGGCACGAACAAAAGAAAAGACCGGAGCTGGTTTATCTTCGTCTTCGAAAGGAAAGGAAAGGGTAAACAGCCGGAACAACAACCACGGAAGAGACAATACATGGGTCGAGTGGATGAAAGCGAAAGTGAAAGTGAGGAAGAGATGGAATTGGACCCGGCGGAGAAACCGAAATGGGACTCGGGTCCTTTGGATGAACAACCAGAGGAATGGCAGCCAACGTTATATAATGACTGTATGAATAGGTTGAAGAATAAGGCAGCGGCCTTTATATGTGAAAGGGATGTTCGAGAAGCAGAGTTTGGTCAGTTCGGGGTGTTTGACAAGTTTCGGGCTCTAGGTTAGGAGTCGGCACTTAGTTGTTTTGACAAAGATAAAAGCAACTTGTTTATCACTGAAATCCAAGAGTGGATGGCAACTCTTAAGGTTAATCAATATGACAGGCCATCGAATATGAAGCTGACGGGTATTGTGAATGGAGTTCCAGTGGAAATGTCTTTTGATACTTTGAAGAAGCTTGGAAAATATGATAGTCTGCCAGCCCGTGATTATATGATACCGACTCTTGATGATCTTCTGGTGAAGCCGGAAAAACATACGCGATGGAATGATATGTTGGCAGCATTGTTTTTACCCAATAGATACAGTGGTATTCTATACCGGAAGAATTTAAAAATTGAAGCTAAATTGTTGCATACAATCTGTCTTCTCAATGTTATTCCAAGAAGGGGGGACAAAGAGCAAGTGAGGTTTCCTGAAGTACCTGTTCTTTATTCGTTAATGCATGGGGCTCCGCGTTTTCCTATACGCTATCTTATCATGAACCACTTATGGATCTGCCGGAATAAGTATGGAAGAGACATAGTCCCGTATTGTCGAATAATTACGGGGTTGATGAAACAACAGAAGGCGATAACATCTGAAGATCGAGGAGCAACAAAAAGGCATCAGCCTTTTACGTTGGATAAGTTGGGGAATGTTTGGACGTGTACTCAGTCGGAGCGTTATCACAAGTTAAAGTCGGAAGGCCAAAGGTGGAGGGCACTAAAGTTGGGTGCACGAGATTTGTTACCAGGTGAACCGGACGAGCCAGAAAGCGATGAAGAAGTAGTTCCGAGTGGAGATGAGGACTATGCGGACGAGCCGCATGGTGTTGAAAATGTTGGTCAAGGTGGTTATGGTAGTGGTCATGGTGGGATGTTTTATGATTATACGCAGCAATCTTATGTGCCAGGTTGGGCCTATGAAGGCACAATGCAAGAAGTGATTGCAAGTCAACGTCCTCCGGCATCTATTTTTGATACATGGTCGGGGTCGGAGAGGACGTTGTATGATCAAAACACGAGGAATAGTGCAAGTATAGAGCGGTCCTTGAAACAAACTTTTGATCGTCAAGAAACATGGAATTGCACACATGCGTATTCCCGTGAAGTTGAAATGAACAATCGATATCATGACGACCAAGAGAGGAGAATGCACGCGGATTGGCATGCCGGGCGGCCGGTGGTTGTGGATCCACAACATGTGGATTATGCGTCACTACCACCTTATGATGGTAGTATTTCGTATCCAACCCCGCCGATCCACCACTCGCAATGGATTGACCCGAGGCAACAAGAGGGAGCGCAACAACAACAAGGAGGAAGTAGTAGCGGCTCATTTGCGTTCGGTGAATGGAATGACATGATGTCTTCCATGTTTGGACCTCCGGGACCGCGCTATTATTAGTCAGGTTGTGTTCTTCCTATGTATATTTTTGTGCATATTTGTTAGTTTGTTTGTTTAAGGTTGGGCGGTTGGGTGGTGTTATGATTGTGTTGTTTTGTTGGGTTGGTGCTTGATGGTGGTGTCATGTTTTAAAAAGAAGAAAAAAATATATAAAAAAAATATATATAAAATGAAAAATCCAAAAAGAAATTTGGGGTTTGAGTGAAGAAGCGTTTTTGTTGATGTTGAAAAAGAATTTTAGTGGTCAAAGCCTCCTAAAACCATACATTGGGGTCAATGTATCCCAAGTGTGGGGATGGGGGGAATTTTTTGAAGTTTTTGAAAAATTTTGAGCCAAGCGAAACGATGTGAAAATTTGAACACCCTAGATTAACCCCAAATTGGTGCACCGGCAACCCTTGATACCTTTTTCATTCTTGGTGAGAGTTGTAGCCACATTTGTATATAAATAATGCTTATCTTTGATGAGAGTGGCTACGGGTGGGGGTGCATTAGAACTTGTGCTTGAATGCGATTTAAATCCTTAGTCGGACATGAATGCGAAAAGGATAAGGGCATGTAGGTAGCCTCGTCGTTGGTGTGAGCGAGTGTGGGATTTGGGGGGTTGGACCTCATAAGTTATATATATGAGCATGGTAGTAAGAGGGGCGGGGGTTTGGACATTTAGTTGCCCATTTTGTGCCTAAAAGCCTATCATTTGTTAACCCTAGCTACTTACTTAAAAATTCACCCAACTTGACCCGGTTTTATATTGTTTAGTGATTGTTTAGTAGTATGTAATGTTATTTGACGTTATGTTGAAAGTATTATGTGTGAAAAAAAAAAAAAAGCAATGAAAAATGGAAAAAGAAGTGATGTTTAGTTGTCTTGTATATAGTAGTTAAGTTTGATAGTTGTTCGTTTACTTATTTTTGTAATAAAAAGACCGGGTCAAGTTTTCGCTACTTCATATATATTCCATTTCCTACCCATACACCTAGCCGCGTTACAACCTTGAAAGTCCCTTTGATTTGCATTTATGTTTGACACATTTTAGGAGAATGATCGATTTAGGTACAAGCCTATAGTTGTGCAACCACCCGTTTGCCTAGTGTGTGTCTAGCTTATCTTTGCTAGTTTTCACTTGTAGCCGAGAGGAGAGATTTAGAGAGGGGTGCATTGGTTGGGTGTTAAAAAGGGGTTAGTAAAAAGATTGCATGTTTTTGCTTGGTTTAATTTGATCACTTGTTTTGAAATTGATTTGATGAGTTGCTTGGGACAAGCAACGGTTAAGTGTGGGGATGTGACGGGTGGTCCATTGGACAACCCTTAATCATGTTAAAAGACGAAATAATCCTTCACTTAATCGGGTAATTATCTTGAATTAGATAACTACTGTTGCCTACGTTTCAGGTGCGGTTCGGGAGCTAAAAAGTGGATCAAACGCAGCTTTGGAGGGTTTGGAGTTGAACGGGTCGAGCGTGGAGCAAAAGATGCAACAAAGAAGATCCATCAGCTTTCCACCGTAAATTACGGTCCTACCGTAATTTACGGTGGACCTGAAATTCATCTGGAGGCTGCCGTAAATCAGTCTTATCGCACCGTAAACATTTCATGTCCACCGTAATTTACGGTGGAGCCGTAAATTACGGTGGTGTCTGCGGAAAAACTTGTAACTGCCTCATTAAAGTCAGTTTGATTGTGTCTTTTCACCTATCTCATCATTGGACGGTTAGAGAACACTTTGGGGGCGATTTGGCTTGTTCTTGCTTGGTTTTGGACAATTCCTAACATTCGGTTTGTGTTTTCGATTTGTATGAACATTGAATTGATTGCTATGATGATTCACCAAGCTATGTGTGGCTAAAACTTTCGGTGATCATCTTAGGTGAAGGTTTCTTTTGAACTATTGTGTGTTTATTTCTGAATTTCTAGAATGATAACTTGCGTTGCTTGAATATCATGGTGTATGCTTAATTGTTTGTAGCTTATTAATCGATATTGCAATTTCTAGTCTTAATCGTACGTTCTTGGTGCCGTTGGCAATCGAGATATCACGGGAAGGGTTAGGGTTGGTTATTGATTAATTGATCATCGGGAAACAACCTCGCGTTTATAAAATCCGAGTACTTTGTTCCCTTTCATCACTTCGATTATGTATGCACGAGTTATGTCTATGTAACTCTTTCTAGTTGGAATTTCACACAATTGTTTAATGAAACTGAATCCTAAGATGGTCATTGTTCTCATAATCTGCTTTACAACCAACATTTGATTTGCAATTAGTTTTTAATTTAGTATTCTAAAACAACAATCCAAATCATTAATCTTTATTTTCTGCAAATTAGGTTAATTGTAGTTAATTGCAAAGCTATAAAATCAACACACTTTCCACAAACTCCCTGTGTTCGATACCCTCTTACCACTATATTATAGTTGTTATTGGGATTAAATTTGCGTGACCCACGACAATCACGTCACACCTACATATTCAAAACATATAAGTATCCTTATCCTATTCTTATTCAACTATTTATTTAAACACTTAATTATGCAAAAAACAGGATACTTACTTGACATAGTGACAGAACCTGAGGATACCTCTTGTAAATCCTGGGTGTTTGTTTTGAATGACCTTGTTGCAGGATCAAGTCTTCTGAAAGCAGCAAGTCTCTCCTCGGTGGCAGGTGATGGTATAATATGTGAAATTGTGATGGCTGTACAAGAGAAACAGAAGCATATTAGTAATCATCATCAAAAATGAGCTTACTCAGTGATCCTTCTAAGGATCCTCTATCCTACCATGAGTGCTCCATTTCCTTGGCAGATCCTTTCCATCCGGGATAGAATCCCTTCTGACAAAGAAGAACCGCCGTTTCCAATTGGTATCATTCTTAGTAGCTTTAAAGATGGGATGTTC
The DNA here is from genome assembly GCA_030545235.1 of Helianthus tuberosus. Classification (NCBI taxonomy): domain Eukaryota; kingdom Viridiplantae; phylum Streptophyta; class Magnoliopsida; order Asterales; family Asteraceae; genus Helianthus; species Helianthus tuberosus. The sequence continues at coordinate 32,982,662 of CM060392.1, forward strand.
TTCTCCGGGTTTACGCTTGAATAAATATCGGTGGGATCCAAATGTTGTGAGATCATACATCTCGGCCAATTCCGACATTCCCAGGTTAATTCCTTCTTGCTCGATGATCCTTTCAAGGGTATATAAGACCCTCCAGATCATTGGCATAGCTTGAATATAGGAGATGCCAGTGAGGGAGAAAAAGGATTGGGTGAATTCAGGGAAAGGATACAAGTATCCTATTGAGAAAGGAGTGACTGGGAAAGCTACCCAAGTTTCGGAAACGTAATCACTCAGAACAGTGGGATCAAACGATTTGAAAGTGGTATTCGCCGGGAAGCAATGCCGGATTCTGTCTATTTGTGGGTCAGAGAAGCAACATCTTTCTTTCGGTGAATCTTTGATGATCCCCTGGCTCTTGAGAGGACTGTCCTTCTTATGATCCTTGGCTGGTGAGGATCTTAGCATCATCTTGGTTTCGAAGAAGGTAAAGAAAGAAGGAGCAGAGAAAGAAAACGTAAAGGAAGAAGAGGAAGAGAAATACCTGCTTAATCGTCGGATGTGAATTTAAAGGGAGTTCTCTTGAATTTAAATGTGAAATGATCCCTATCTCTAACTCCTATTTATAATGATGATTCTGCAGGATAGTCACCTCAGTGACGTCATGATTCGAAATGGCTAGTCCGATTATAACAGCTAGTTATCCGTTGGTTAATTGCGGATAAGAACAAAATATAACTCATTTATTTACATAATTACTCCTTATATTTTGGGGGCAATTGTTAGGGGTGGATTTCTAAATGACCAGTGATCCTCAATGGCTGTTGGGCTTGGTGATCCTTACTTCTGTTTGAATTAGTGATCCTCAGAAGTGTTTCAGGATCAGGATCATGGATCATCATAAGGATCCTTGTACTAACGGTTGTCTACTTTGAATTCGAAATTGTTTTGCAGGAGTATCAACTTGGACTTGGTCTTGGCGATATTCCTGGAGAATATTCTATACCTATTCCGCACGTGCCTGGCTAAAAGTGGACGTTATGGAGTCGTGGAAGACTTGCATAATTTGCGGGATGTTAGTTAGTGTAGATATTTTCTATATTTAAAGGGGTAGCGAGCTAACTAGAAAACACTTGGCTATTTTTGGCTACACACACACTCTTACAACTGCTCTCACCAGCTCTCGTGAACTCACTTGGCGATTACACACTTTTACACACAATACACTATAGTGATCCTAGTACTTAGCTCGCTATCATCCGAAGTTGTAACACATTTATTGTTTAATTTGAGTTGGTGATCGGTAGTTTCCATCACCCGAGGTTTTTTATGCCGGAGATCATTCATTGATCAAGGGCTTTTTCCTCGTATAAATCTTCATGTCACTTGTTCATTACATTCCAAAGTGATCCTTATTGTTGTTCATCAATTCAAGCATCATACCTCACAACAGAAAGTTTGGTTGCATTATCATTGCTTGATTTTTGACCAAAACAGTTCATACTTAATGTCATATGCAATAAGCTTGATTGCCCACTTTGCCATTCTACCTGACATTTGAAGTTTCCTGAGAACATTCTTGATAGGAAGGTTAGTTTTCACAATAATGGTGTGAGTTTCTAAATAATGTCTATGTTTAGCAGAAGCCATAATTAAATCAAGAATTAATTTCTCTAAATGAGAATACCTGGCCTCAGCATCAAGTAGAATTTTACTTACATAGTATACCGGATGTTGAGAGCCTTCATGATCCTTAACTAGGATCACACTTACTGCTTTAGCTGAAATAGCTAAGTATAAGGATAACGATTCTCCATTTTCTGGTTTCATCAGGGCTGGTGCTGAGGATAGATAATCCTTAAGAACCTTGAGTGCAGCTTCATGCTTATCAGTCCACTCAAACTTGCCTTGAGCAATTTGTCTACCTCTTCTTGGATACTGGCATTCCTTTCAAGTGCAAACTTTCTCCTTTTTTGGTGTATTGGCTTGAAAGACCTGTCAATACCAAGTTTGTGAGTAATAACATTCTTAGATATACCTGTCATATTTTCATGTTTCCAAGCAAAGGTAGATTTTGTTCTTTCCAAGAAGGATACTAAATCCTGCTCAATACTGTCTAGGATCCCGGATCCTATAAAAATTTTGGATTCAGGATCCTCTGGGTTCAACAGAATATCCTTGACGTCTTGCTCTCTTGCTTCCATGACGTCTTGCTCCTTGGAGGCTGGCTTCATTGAAGAAGTGTAACAGTTCTTTGCCTCCTGCTGATCACTTTCTATCTTCACCATATCTCATAGAGTTGGGAGCTTGACACATTGATGATATGTTGAGGGGGACTGCCTTCATATCGTGTATCCAAGGCCTGCCAAAGATAACATTACAGCAAGATAAGCAATCAATAACATAGAATTTTTTTTAACATAATTCACTCCCTCTATATAGATAGGAAGTTTGATGTCCCCCAGTGTAATCTTTGTCTCTCCACTGAATCCCACAAGGACAGATGATCATTGGACAATATCGGATTCAAGTATGTCCATTCTATTAAGGACATCCAACTGGATTATGTTCACTGAGCTTTTCCCATCAATGAGAATCATGCGAACAAAATGGTTAGATATAAATAATGTAATAACCAAACCGTCATGATGAGGATCATGTATGTCGACACGGTCATCCCCATCAAAGTATATGACTTTTTCCTGGGTAAGGATGGAAGTTCGAACAGGTCTATCCCTATTCTCCATCTTTGTTTCCTTTGCATGTCTCTTAGCTGCTGAGAACCTCCGGAGATGAAATGGATGATTTGAGCATCAGCTGGTGGAGGAGGAGCTTTTTCAGGAACTTTCTCAGGATCCTTGATCCTTGACTTTTTCCTTCCAAGCAATTCCTTCAAGTATCCTTTGCTCAAAAGATAACCTATCTCCTTCCTTAATGCTATGCACTCATATGTGAGATGACCAGAATCCCCATGGTAAGCACACCATTTCGATTCGTCTTTGGTGGCAGGCGGTTTGTCATTCTTCCTTGGCCACCTAACCTTGTCACCTAAACTCTGCATAGAAAGGATTAGTTCATTATTATCAGCAGAAAAACAATATTCAGAAATAGGAGGATAATCCTCATCATCTTCCTCTTGTTCCACAGCATGCACATTCTGGTTGTCATGCTTGGAGTATTGCTTGGATCAGTTATCCTTGAGATAGGATCCTTATTTGTCTTGCTTTGAGGATCCTGACAATCTCTCGTGGATCCTTTTGTCATCCTCTAAACGGATGAACCTAAGGGCCCTGTTCCTTTCCTCATCTAAGTTCCTGCAAGGGGTCATGACAAGATCATCATAGAACATTGAATCCCTAAGTAAACCTATTTTAAAGGCTTCTACAGCCGTAGCTATATCCAGGTTAGGGATATCTACGGATTCTTTACTAAACTTAGTGATGTAATCTCTAAGTGATCCATTTTGACCTTGTGTTACCCTATATAGATCACTAGTTAATCGTTCAAATTTTCTACTACATGAAAATTGACTATTAAACAGATTAACTAGATTAGCAAATGGAGTAATAGAGTAAGGGGGAAGACTTAGCAGCCATTTAAGAGCAGATCCTGTGAGTGTGGATCCAAAACCCTTGTATAGACATGCTTCTTTTAACCTCTCAGGAATGGGATTGATCTCCATTCTTTCCCTTGTGACTTCCATCTGGAATTTCAGGAATGGGCTTAACCACTCCTGGAACGCTGGATATCATATCTTTGAGTTTCTGCAATTCCTTAGCCATAGCTTGGTTGATTCCTGTATCCTGCACGAAGCCATGGTTAGCATTATAAGAAGTATTCAAAGTGTTACGTCCTAATGGATTCAAGGTTGGAATTCCAGATGTGAATCCATATTGACGGGATTCTGGTATAACTGAGGGACCAGAAGAAGCAATAGTCTGCATCGGTATGAAGTCTCCTAGATGAACATCTGAACTTCCGGGTTGCACACTCCTTAAGTATCCTTGATCCTGGAAGATGTTGGATCCTTGATGTGCTGTGAATGAAGGTCTTGGAGGATAATCCATGGATCCGGAAACCTGAGATGAGGATCCTTGAACCTGGAAGGAGGATCCTTGAACCTGAGAGGATCCTTGAACCTGAGAGGATCCTTGAACCTGAGAGGATCCTTGAATTGGCTGCGTCCCCATGCATTCTCCTAAACTAGTGAGGAATCCCTGATGCTGAAATGAGGATCCTGAAGGCTGGAAAGAGGATCCTTGAGCCTGAGACATTGCCGATGATCCAGAACGCATTCCTGTTGATCCACCCTGGTATTGGACATCTGGAGCTGCAAAGTGCCGGGAAGTTATGACCGGAGTGTCGAAATTCAGTGACCTCAGCATCAAAGGGGAGTGATCCTCTGCTGATTTTATCAATTTCGCGAAGGATCCTGCCATTAGTTTGGTCCTGTTGTTGCATGTATCCTCTCATCTGCAAAATCAAAGCATAAAGATCACTGTTAGTAAGTGTAGAGGAAGAAACAACAGTTGGTTTTGTGAAAACGGGGGTTGTCTTCTTCGGAGCATTCTCAGCATTCTTCTGGAATGCAGGGATAAGATGATGCAACGGTGGAATGCCCTGTGATGAGGTAACCGCCGACATGGAACTTGAAGAAGTTTTTCCCTGAGAAGCCATGTGGTTGAAGGTGATGAACCGAAATGACCGAAATGAACAAAATTTCTCAGAAATGAAGCACCAATTGCCCCACGGTGGGCGCCAAACTGTTTTGGTCAAAAATCAAGCAAGGATAATGCAACCAAATCTTTTGTTGTGAGGTGTGATGCTTGAATCAATGAACAATGTCAAGGATAATTCAGAAATGTAATGAACAAGTGACACAAGGATTTATACGAGGAAAAAGCCCTTGATCAAGAGTTGATCTCCGGCATAAAAAACCTCGGGTGATGGAAACTACCGATCACCAACTAAGATTAAACAAAAGAAGTTTACAACTCGGGATGATAACAAGCTTGTTACAAGGATCACTAGTGTGCAATGTGCAAAAAATGTATGAAATCGCCAAGTAGTGTTCGAGAGCTGATTGAGAGCTGTTACGAGAGTGTGTGAATGCCAAAATTAGATAAGTCTTCTAACTCAAGCTTGTTATCCCCATTTTAAATTAGAAATAACTAAACTAACTAACTATCCGCAAATTATGCAAGCTCCCCACGATCTCCACAACATCCACAAGAGCCAAGCACGTGCGGAATATTGAGGGAATATGCTCCAGGAATTTCGGTGAGACTTGGTCCATGCCTTTGCTCCTGCAAAACAAGCGTACGTACAAGGTAGACAATTGTTAGTATAAGGATAACAATAAGGATCCTGAATCCTGATCCTGCAACACCTGCTGAGGATCCTTAATTCAAACAGAATTGAGGATCCATGATCCTGGCAGCATTTGAGGATCCGTGATCCTTAGGATTGGAAAATCCTCCCCTAACACCTATAATCGAAAAGTTTAATAAATAAGATAATTTTAGGATCATATATCCTGTTGTCAAAGGTCAAGGGTAACACAGATAAATTAAGAGTAAACTTGAAGTAAATAAAGATCATACCAGAGAATCCAAGTTAGGATCCTAAATCCTTGATGTTTACAATCATGATAACCAAAAAACAGACCTTGTATGAAATTAGGATCTAGGATCCTTAACTGTTTAGCTTTAGAAACCTGAAATAAGACATAACTTGGGACTAAGCCAACTGCAAAAGGAATAGTTAGTGTCTGGGGACAAGCCCAACAATCTGGGGACAAGCCCAAAAAACTGGGGACAAGCCCAAAAAACTAGGGACAAGCCCAAAGGATCTTGTGTAAACTGAAGTATGGCCCTTACTCGCGACAACCCTCATAATTCCATGTATTCCGTACAATTTATTAATGATAATTAATGTGCTTGACGACTGTGTGGAATTACGTAACTGCTTTCTGATATCTGTGATATGCTTACACTTATTTGTTAATATACTAATAGTGTACAGAAAGGTCACTAAATAGTCCGTTATGTTTTCCTAAGTCTTAGAAAGTAAAAACGTTACAAAATATATAAATAGGACGCTTTACGGATTAATTAAGCAGTTTAACGGAACAGTATCGAACCGAACAACCAGACATTACCCGGAACATAAAAATATTTCTAGAAGCATTGTTTTAATGTTTCTAAGCTAGTTATGGTCCCCGTACACCATAACACCTACTAGATATCTACTAACTAAGACATGTAACCAAATACGTGGAATTAAACTAACATTTACCAATTACCATGAGATTTTACACTTTACCCCCCCCCCCCCATACATGTATACGGTTCACATAAGGGGCCCCACTCAAAGATATCTTCAATATCTCCTTAAATCTTCCATGGATCTCATAGGGATTTGATTTGGATCTTGTAAATACCATAAGATAACTTTATGCTCAAAAATTACACTTAGACCCCTCTCCACCTCCTAATAAAATCGGCCATGTGCTGAATTAGAGGATTTGGTAAATTTGTTGATAGATTTGTGTAGATCTCATTAGATTATTGTAAGATCATGTATGTACTTTTTCAAACACAAAAGCCATTGGTTCATGGCATTTAGAGGATTATAAGCACCAATATCATCAACACATTTTCACCACAAAACCTTCTTCTCCTCTCCTTCAAAGCTCACGGCCACACCACCATCTCTACCTCCTCTCATTTTCATTCATCCAACAATATTTCCAAGCTTGTTCCAAGGTGTCTCGAGCTTAATTAGGAAGGTTGCAAGCAACGGAACTTGAAGGACCTCACTCATTTGCTTTTAACCACCACTTTTACGCCTTGTTTCTTCCCTAGCCTTGTGCTAGTAGTAAGTGTTCTAAATCACTATCTTGTTCTTGATTTTAGTGGTTAATAAGAGTTTTTTCGGTTAAAAATTTTGAACATATAAGATCACCAACTAAAAGTCTACTAAAGTGATGAACAAGGTGGTTAATGGATGAATATTAGTGTAAATCATGTAGATCTTGTGTGATTATGATTATTGGTTAATTTTCTGATGTCTTGCTGATTAATATTGATGTGTGATGTTGTTGTGGTCACCAAACATGATTAACGGAATCAATCGAACACAAGTTAGTAAGTTAGAAAGTGAAAACAGAATCTGTCCCGGTTTTACAGCCAACTTCAGTTGGCTGTAAATAGGTCATAAACTCAACGAAAAACCGATATTTTGAATCTAAAATATGTCATTATGAGATACGGTTCTAATGGCACCGGAATCGTAATTTTTGGACTCCGTTTACTATTTTTAAAGTGTTAATTTGTAACAGCAACTTAAGCTGAATTTTGACAGCAATAAATGGGTGTCATACTTTCAGTCATAACCTGAGTTTTATGATGAATCGGACCATGAAACTTGTACAGTAGATGACAACCGATTCATTTGTAATTACCCCACTTGAATTTCGTAAATCGGACACTCGATGAATTTTTAATAAATTGTTCCGTGGACTGTGGTCAGAAATACATAAATCTGAGTTCAGTCCGGGATATGAATTTTTATAAAATATTGGTAATGAACCAGACCCCGATATTTTTACACAATAAAATATGGAACGTTTAAGATATCCTGTAAAAATTTGGGAATTTTTGGAATAATTTAACCATTTTATTAAAATGTCCGAAAACAGCCGGTTTTGAATATAAATGCTGAAATGACATAAGTTGTGACTCGCATGTCTAAATGTCGAGTATGCTATCTGTGAATGATCTAACATGTTATATATGTTACGTGCATTATCGTATGTTTGATTTTGAGTGGGGAATGGATGGGAAACTTAGATGGGCATAAACCGTTAAAGTGATGCATGTTGTGTGATAGATACGTGTAGGAACTTTGTGTTCTATTTGAAAGCCACTAAATGACTAACTGGTAAATCATACTAGGACGTGATTGACCGACCTTGACTGTTAGCTATTTTTGAGAGTCAAACCGAGCAACCGAGGTGAGTTCACACACTTTCTAAGGCATGGGATTCCCGGTGGGTTGGGAATGGGATTTGAATAACTACTCGTACTATCATTACTACTAAACTACTTTTCACTGTCCCCGGATTGAAGGGCACGTACGTAAAACCTACGTACACTCATACTTACTACTGTCCTCGGATTGAAGGGCACGTACGTAAAACCTACGTACACTCATACTCGCTACGGTCCTTGGATCAAGAAGGGCACGTACACACACGACTAGTCTACAACATGGGAAGCCCCCACTAATCATCGCAAACATATTTGGGAAATCGCGATACGGATTAATACTATCCACATGGGAAGCCCCCACTAATCTTCGCAAACATGCCTGGGAGACCGCGATACGAATTAACACGATACATGGTTTAAAAAATGAACATATGATTTACGAAACGAATGCTATAACTAAACAACCAAACGTGAACTCACTCAACTTTGTTGTTGACTCGTTGTTACATGCCTTGCAGGTCGTTAGGTATCTTTGGAGCTTGCATCGGAGTGGGAAGAGTCGTTGTGGGACATGGACAGCTGTGTGCCATACTAAACTTTTGAAACGTTTAAACTTATGACTCGGTTTTAAACAATATGCTTCCGCTTGCAACTTAAACTATTGTTTGGTTTAGACACCAATTGTATTGTGTTAGATCTATATATATTACTTACATGCTTGTTCAATATGATTGGTGGCTTGATCCTGGTCACGTCACGCTTCCAAGCGGTGATACTCCGCAGGGTGGATTTTCGGGGTGTTACAGATTGGTATCAGAGCCATTGGTTATAGAGAACTTGGTTTTAATAAGGGAAAAAGTTTTTATTAAAACCAGACTATAACCTGTACAGTGCTCAACGATCTACAACGACGCTTCGCTCCACGTGCAAGACTCGACACTATAGGTAATACGATTCATGTTTATATTACCTACTTGTTAGTTATATAGAACATTGCTTATGATATGCTTAGATAACATAGTATCTACTGCTTGAAAACTTTGTGTGTTCACTCTCTTCTGTCATTCCACACTTGCGTAATGATACGACGCACTTCTCACTTGTGTTCTCTGTATGGTGAAGATCATGAGTGGGCGAATCAACCTCACACAAGCCCAGCTGATGACTTTGATTAACGACACATTTACTGCGGCACTTGCAGCCGCTCAAGCAGGAGGCCAGCATGCCCAGCCGCCTGTGTGCACGTTCAAGACTTTTATGGACTGTCGTCCTAGTACTTTCAGTGGCACTGAAGGGGCCGTCGGACTCCTCCACTGGTTCGAGAAGCTCGAATCGGTCTTCGAGATGTGTGAGTGCCCTGAGGTTCGTAGGGTGAAGTATGCCACTGGTACTCTCGAAGGCGTTGCGTTGACTTGGTGGAACGCGCAAGTTCAAATGTTAGGGCTGGCAGCTGCTAATGCCACCCCATGGAACGACTTCAAGGAGCTGATCAAGCGAGAATACTGTAATCGCGATGACATCCACAAGTTGGAAGTGGAGTTCTTTAACCTGAAGATGACGGGGTCAGAGATAGAGGCGTATACGAAGCGATCCAACGAACTGGCAGTGTTATGTCCAACTATGGTGGATCCTCCCATCAAGAGCATTGAGCTGTACCTCAAAGGCTTAGTACCAGAGATACAAAGCCATGTGACTGCTGCTAACCTTGCTACCATCCAGGATGTTAGTCGTCTTGCTCATCGCCTCACAGACCAGGCAGTAGAGCAGAACAAGCTGCCTAAGCGTATAGGTGCTACTGCTACTACTACTTCTGCTATTCCCAGCGACAACAAACGAAAATGGGATGGAGCCAACAGCAAGGGTTCGACTACAGTACAGTCCCAGGCGCAGCAGCGAAAGATTGATGACTACCAGAGTCCTGGTCAGCAATCTTCTGGTAGACAAGGGCAGGGTGGATATCGAGGAAACCACCCAAAGTGCAACAAATGCAACAGACACCACAGTGGTCAGTGCAACAAGGGACATTGTCAGAGGTGTCTCAAGATGGGTCATGAAGCCAAGGATTGCAGGAGCTCACGGCCTACAAATCAGAATCGTCAGCAGCAGCAGCAAGCTCCACAGAACCAGCAGCAACAACAGCGGGGCAACAGGGGATGCTTTCAGTGCGGTGCTGAAGGCCACTTCAAGCGGGACTGCCCCCAGTTAAATCAAAATCAGAATAACCACAACAACAATCATCAGGGCAATGGGAATAACAACGAGGGAAACAATGGAGACAATGGCGCCCGGGGCCGTGTGTTCGTGATGGTCAGGGTGATGCTAGGAATGATCCCAACGTCATGATGGGTAAGTTTCTACTGGATGACTTTTATGTTAATGTTCTATTTGATTCGGGTGCCGATACCAGTTATGTGTCCCTAAAAGTTAGTCGAATGCTTAATCGTACCCCAATACTTTTGAACACCAAACATACAGTAGAGCTAGCAAACGGTAAAAGTCTTGAAGCCACACACGTAGTTAAAGGTTGTAACCTCGTCTTAGCTGGTCAGACTTTCTCTATCGATCTTATTCCTATCACACTTGGTAGTTTCGACGTTGTTATTGGGATGGATTGGCTATCTCATCATCGAGCGGAGATTGTTTGCAAGGAGAAAATCGTCCGCATTCCTCGTTCTGATAAAGAACCTCTCATGATTCGTGGCGACAAGAGTGGTGCTGTCGAAGGCATCATCTCTTTCCTTAAGGCCCATAAGTATTTGCGAAAGGGCCACACTGCCATTCTAGCGCTCGTTACTGACACATCAATAGAAGAAAAGAGAGTTGAAGACATCCCTATTGTATGTGACTTTCCCGAGGTATTTCCTGAGGAATTACCTGGTCTTCCGCCTCATCGTCAAGTTGAATTTCAAATCGAGCTAGCTCCTGGAGCAGCGCCCGTAGCTCGAGCACCATATCGTCTAGCTCCATCAGAACTTGAAGAACTGTCCACGCAATTACAGGAACTCTTGGAAAAGGGTTTTATACGTCCTAGCTCTTCGCCCTGGGGAGCTCTAGTCTTGTTCGTGAAGAAGAAAGACGGTACCTTCAGGATGTGTATTGACTACCGCGAACTCAACAAGGTGACTGTGAAGAATCGTTATCCTCTTCCACGTATTGACGACTTGTTCGACCAGTTGCAAGGGTCGAGCTATTACTCCAAGATTGATTTGAGATCGGGATACCATCAGTTGAGAGTCCGAGATGAGGACGTCTCCAAAACAGCATTCAGAACCCGTTACGGCCATTACGAGTTTCTGGTTATGCCATTCGGGCTGACGAATGCACCAGCAGTCTTCATGGATCTCATGAACCGAGTGTGCAAGCCTTACCTGGATAAGTTCGTTATTGTGTTCATCGACGATATCCTGATCTATTCTAAGAGTCAGGAGGAACACGAGCAGCACCTACGACTTATGCTGGAACTTCTTCGAAAAGAGCAGTTGTATGCCAAGTTTTCGAAGTGTGACTTCTGGCTTCGCGAAGTCCACTTTCTAGGCCATGTGGTAAACAAGGATGGGATTCATGTTGATCCATCCAAGGTTGACTCAATTAAGAACTGGCCTGCACCCCGCACACCAACAGAAATCCGCCAATTCTTGGGTTTGGCAGGATATTACAGAAGGTTTATCAAAGACTTCTCCAAGATTGCGCAACCTCTCACTTCGCTGACTCAGAAGGGTGTCATCTATCGTTGGGGTCATGCACAAGAGTCCGCATTTCAACATCTAAAGGATAGACTTTGTAGCGCGCCTATCCTCTCATTGCCCGAAGGCACAGAAGATTTTGTGGTTTACTGTGATGCTTCCATCCAAGGACTTGGTTGCGTGTTGATGCAACGTGACAAGGTCATTGCCTACGCATCACGCCAACTCAAAGTTCACGAAAGAAATTACACTACTCATGATCTGGAGCTGGGAGCAGTTGTTTCCTCACTTAAGATATGGAGACATTACCTGTACGGCACCAAGTGCACCATTTACACCGATCACAGGAGTCTCGAGCATATCTTCAAGCAAAAGGAGTTAAACATGCGTCAACGCCGATGGGTTGAGCTCTTGAACGATTATGAATGCGCAATCAAGTATCATCCGGGCAAAGCCAATGTTGTGGCCGACGCCCTCAGTCGAAAGGATACCATACATAGGCGTGTACGTGCTTTACAGCTTACCATCCAATCTAACCTTCCCGCTCAGATTCGCGATGCTCAGGTTGAAGCATTGAAAGCAGGGAATATCAGGGCTGAATCCCTACGAGGATCGAGGAAGCGACTAGAACGAAAGGAAGACGGCGCCTACTATGTTAACGGACGCATCTGGGTTCCATTTTATGGCAACTTACGCGAGCTTGTGATGGATGAAGCACATAAGTCTCGTTATTCAGTGCACCCTGGTTCAGATAAGATGTACCACGACGTAAAGACTACGTATTGGTGGCCTGGCATGAAAGCCCACATAGCAACCTACGTCAGTAAGTGCTTGACTTATGCGAGAGTCAAGACTGAATATCAGAAACCATCAGGCCTACTTCAACAACCGGAGATCCCGAAATGGAAATGGGAGCAAATTTCCATGGATTTCGTTACTGGTCTACCTAAATCTCAACGCGGAAACGATACCATTTGGGTGATCGTAGATCGATTGACTAAGTCTGCACACTTCTTGGCCATCAAAGAAACGGATAAGTTTTCTACTTTAGCAGACATCTATCTAAAGGAAGTAGTATCAAGGCACGGAGTGCCAACCTCCATCATTTCTGATCGTGACGCACGTTTTACTTCTGAACTGTGGCAGGCAATGCACAAGTCTTTTGGCTCACGTTTAGATATGAGCACCGCTTATCACCCGCAGACGGATGGGCAATCTGAACGCACCATCCAAACCCTTGAAGACATGCTTAGGGCATGTGCAATTGATTTTGGTAATGGCTGGGAAAAGCACCTTCCGTTAGTGGAGTTTTCGTATAACAACAGCTACCACACTAGCATCCAGGCCGCTCCATTCGAGGCATTGTACGGACGCAAATGCCGATCACCTCTCTGTTGGGCAGAAGTTGGTGACAGCCAAATCACTGGCCCAGAACTTGTGGTAGATACCACCGAGAGAATTGCTCAGATACGACAGCGAATGGCGGCAGCTCGTGACCGTCAGAAAAGCTATGCTGATAAGGGAAGAAAACCACTCGAGCTCCAGGTTAGGGATGGAGTGCTACTCAAAGTCTCACGTTGGAAAGGTGTAGTCCGCTTTGGCAAACGAGGCAAACTCAATCCGCGTTATGTCGGACCATTCGAAGTCACCGAGAAAATTGGCAAGGTCGCCTACAGGTTGAATTTACCTGAAGAACTCAGCGGAGTTCACAATGTCTTCCATGTGTCAAATCTGAAGAAGTGTCTGTCAGATGAGACCCTCATAGTTCCTCTTAAGGAACTCACAATCGACGACCAGCTGCGATTCGTCGAGGAACCAGTAGAGATTACGGATCGAGATGTTAAGATCCTCAAACATACCAGGATACCTCTGGTCCGAGTTCGTTGGAATGCTTGTCGTGGCCCAGAGTATACCTGGGAATGAGAAGACCAAATGAAACTCAAGTATCCCCAGCTGTTTAAGAAAAACGCAACCACTACTGAGGCTGAAGCTACTGCAGAATTTCGGGACGAAATTCCAAATCAACGGGGGGATGATGTGACACCCCAGGAAAATCAGGAAAACAACGCAACTTAGCTAGCTTCCTCAGTAACCACGCGCTAAATTTCGGGACGAAATTCTCTTAACAGGGGGAGAATGTGACAACCCTCATAATTCCATGTATTCCGTACAATTTATTAATGATAATTAATGTGCTTGACGACTGTGTGGAATTACGTAACAGCTTTCTGATATCTGTGATATGCTTACACTTATTTGTTAATATACTAATAGTGTACAGAAAGGTCACTAAATAGTCCGTTATGTTTTCCTAAGTCTTAGAAAGTAAAAACGTTACAAAATATATAAATAGGACGCTTTACGGATTAATTAAGCAGTTTAACGGAACAGTATCGAACCGAACAACCGGACATTACCCGGAACATAAAAATATTTCTAGAAGCATTGTTTTAATGTTTCTAAGCTAGTTATGGTCCCCGTACACCATAACACCTACTAGATATCTACTAACTAAGACATGTAACCAAATACGTGGAATTAAACTAACATTTACCAATTACCATGAGATTTTACACTTTACCCCCCCCCCCCATACATGTATACGGTTCACATAAGGGGCCCCACTCAAAGATATCTTCAATATCTCCTTAAATCTTCCAAGGATCTCATAGGGATTTGATTTGGATCTTGTAAATACCATAAGATAACTTTATGCTCAAAAATTACACTTAGACCCCTCTCCACCTCCTAATAAAATCGGCCATGTGCTGAATTAGAGGATTTGGTAAATTTGTTGATAGATTTGTGTAGATCTCATTAGATTATTGTAAGATCATGTATGTACTTTTTAAAACACAAAAGCCATTGGTTCATGGCATTTAGAGGATTATAAGCACCAATATCATCAACACATTTTCACCACAAAACCTTCTTCTCCTCTCCTTCAAAGCTCATGGCCACACCACCATCTCTACCTCCTCTCATTTTCATTCATCCAACAATATTTCCAAGCTTGTTCCAAGGTGTCTCGAGCTTAATTAGGAAGGTTGCAAGCAACGGAACTTGAAGGACCTCACTCATTTGCTTTTAACCACCACTTTTACGCCTTGTTTCTTCCCTAGCCTTGTGCTAGTAGTAAGTGTTCTAAATCACTATCTTGTTCTTGATTTTAGTGGTTAATAAGAGTTTTGTCGGTTAAAAATTTTGAACATATAAGATCACCAACTAAAAGTCTACTAAAGTGATGAACAAGGTGGTTAATGGATGAATATTAGTGTAAATCATGTAGATCTTGTGTGATTATGATTATTGGTTAATTTTCTGATGTCTTGCTGATTAATATTGATGTGTGATGTTGTTGTGGTCACCAAACATGATTAACGGAATCAATCGAACACAAGTTAGTAAGTTAGAAAGTGAAAACAGAATCTGTCCCGGTTTTACAGCCAACTTCAGTTGGCTGTAAACAGGTCATAAACTCAACGAAAAACCGATATTTTGAATCTAAAATATGTCATTATGAGATACGGTTCTAATGGCACCGGAATCGTAATTTTTGGACTCCGTTTACTATTTTTAAAGTGTTAATTTGTAACAGCAACTTAAGCTGAATTTTGACAGCAATAAATGGGTGTCATACTTTCAGTCATAACCTGAGTTTTGTGATGAATCGGACCATGAAACTTGTACAGTAGATGACAACCGATGCATTTGTAATTACCCCACTGGAATTTCGTAAATCGGACACTCGATGAATTTTTAATAAATTGTTCCGTGGACTGTGGTCAGAAATACATAAATCTGAGTTCAGTCCGGGATATGAATTTTTATAAAATATTGGTAATGAACCGGACCCCGATATTTTTACACAATAAAATATGGAACGTTTAAGACATCTTGTAAAAATTTGGGAATTTTTGGAATAATTTAACCATTTTATTAAAATGTCCGAAAACAGCCGGTTTTGAATATAAATGCTGAAATGACATAAGTTGTGACTCGCATGTCTAAATGACGAGTATGCTATCTGTGAATGATCTAACATGTTATATATGTAACGTGCATTATCGTATGTTTGATTTTGAGTGGGGAATGGATGGGAAACTTAGATGGGCATAAACCGTTAAAGTGATGCATGTTGTGTGATAGATACGTGTAGGAACTTTGTGTTCTATTTGAAAGCCACTAAATGACTAACTGGTAAATCATACTAGGACGTGATTGACCGACCTTGACTGTTAGCTATTTTTGAGAGTCAAACCGAGCAACCGAGGTGAGTTCACACACTTTCTAAGGCATGGGATTCCCGGTGGGTTAGGAATGGGATTTGAATAACTACTCGTACTATCATTACTACTAAACTACTTTTCACTGTCCCCGGATTGAAGGGCACGTACGTAAAACCTACGTACACTCATACTTACTACTGTCCTCGGATTGAAGGGCACGTACGTAAAACCTACGTACACTCATACTCGCTACGGTCCTTGGATCAAGAAGGGCACGTACACACACGACTAGTCTACAACATGGGAAGCCCCCACTAATCATCGCAAACATATTTGGGAAATCGCGATACGGATTAATACTATCCACATGGGAAGCCCCCACTAATCTTCGCAAACATGCCTGGGAGACCGCGATACGAATTAACACGATACATGGTTTACAAAACGAACATATGATTTACGAAACGAATGCTATAACTAAACAACCAAACGTGAACTCACTCAACTTTGTTGTTGACTCGTTGTTACATGCCTTGCAGGTCGTTAGGTATCTTTGGAGCTTGCATCGGAGTGGGAAGAGTCGTTGTGGGACATGGACAGCTGTGTGCCATACTAAACTTTTGAAACGTTTAAACTTATGACTCGGTTTTAAACAATATGCTTCCGCTTGCAACTTAAACTATTGTTTGGTTTAGACACCAATTGTATTGTGTTAGATCTATATATATTACTTACATGCTTGTTCAATATGATTGGTGGCTTGATCCTGGTCACGTCACGCTTCCAAGCGGTGATACTCCGCAGGGTGGATTTTCGGGGTGTGACAAGTACAATGAAATTGTCAGCCCCTAAAGCGGGTACTGGTCCCATTGCCATTAACTGCATCAGGATAATCGTGCGCTACTGGTTAAGGTAGTGGATACCTTAAACTGGGGACGAGCCCAAAAACTGGGGATAAACCCATAAAACTGGGGACAAGCCCATAAATCTTAGGAGACTTCTGTGGATACTTGATCCTCTGTCAAGGATCCCTGAACTTCTGCAAAACTCAGAATTTTAGTGAAGAAGGATAAAGGATCCTGGATCCTTTTCCTTGTAAATAAATAAATTAAAGGATTAGGTAAATTAGAATCACATTATTACCAGAATGAGGATCATATATTCTCTAAGGATCCTTTGTGTATACCGGACATGAGGATGATTAAGGATCCTGGATCCTTCTTACATGAAGTATCTCTTCAAATGGACAACATTCCAAGCTCTTGGTAGCAAATCACCTTCTATTGTTAATAAATGATATGCCCCCGTTCCTGCCTCATCTTCAATAAGATATGGGCCTTCCCACTTTGGTGCTAACTTGCCATCAGGAGGATTTGTGATATTTTGGAATGCTTTCCTTAACACTATGTCATCAACTTGAAACTTTCTGATCCTGACATTTTTGTTATAAGCTCCAGCCATCCTTTGTTGATAGCTAGCCAATCTTATCCTTGCCAAATCCCTAAGTTCTTCTATGGTATCCAAGTCTTGAACCAAGTTTTCAGCATTTCCTTTAGGATTACGGATGCTTGTTCTTGCAGTAGGGACTACCATCTCTGTAGGGATCACTGATTCTGCTCCAAACACTAAAGAAAATGGAGTCTGGCCAGTAGCAATCTTAGGAGTTGTTCTATCAGCCCATAACACATAAGGTAGCTCTTCTGCCCATTTCCCTTTCTTGGATCCAAGCTTCTTCTTCAAGTTATTGATGATGATCTTGTTGGATGATTCTGCTTGACCATTAGCTTGTGGGTGGACTGGTGTTGATGTTATCATCTTAATCCCCCAACTGTCACAAAAGTTAGTAGTTCTACTCCCAATGAATTGGGATACATTATCACAAATAATTTCAGAAGGGATACCAAATCTGGTAATGATGTTTCTTTTAATAAAGGATATCACTTCTTTTTCTCTGACTTGAGCAAAGGCTTCAGCTTCTATCCACTTGGAAAAGTAATCAGTCATGGCAAGCATAAACACTTTTCCTCCTGGTGCTTTTGGAAGTTTACCAACTATATCCATTCCCCATCTCATGAATGGCCAAGAAGAGGATATAGGATGCAAGAGCTCTGCTGGTTGATGAAGGATATTGTTATGTCTCTGACAAGCATCACATTTCTTGGCATAATCCACACCATCCTTTTTCATAGTAGGCCAATAATATCCTGTCCTAAGGATCCTTGAGAACAGTGCTCTGCCCCCAGTGTGGTTTCCACAATCTCCTTCATGAAAATGCTTTAGGACTTCTTGAATTTCAGGATCCTCTATGCACCTTTGATATGGACCTGCAAGAGATCGTTTATATAACATGTTATTTAGTATTGTAAATTGAGATACCTTAACTTTGAAAGCTCTGGGGTTTTCTCCTGTAGGAATCTCTCCATGTTGTATATATCTCATGATTGGGAGGATCCAGGATCTAGAATGTGATTGTGCATCATCACTAGGTATGATTGCAGAATCCTCTACTATTTCCATAGCTGTGTGATCTTCAATAGCAGGAGTCAAAATATGGATTATGGGAATTTTGATATCCTCTGGAATCTTCAATGATGATCCAAGGTTGGCTAAAGCATCAGCTTCTGCATTTTCTTCTCTGGGTACATGTGTCAAACTAAAAGAAGCAAAAGAGTCTGCCAATTTCTTGACTATCTCTAGATATTTGATTAGTCTTTCACCTTTAACAGCATAAGAACCATTAAAGTGATTAGTAATTAACAATGAATCTACATGTACCTCAAGATACCTGATCCTCATGTGCTTGGCAATTTGCAAACCAGCTATCAAGGCTTCATACTCAGCCTCATTATTAGTAGTTTGAAACTCACAAGCTATTGAGTGGGGTATTATGTCCCCCTGTGGTGATTTTAGTAGTATTCCTAGTCCAGTTCCCTTGATGTTTGAAGTCCCATCTGTGAAGAGTATCCAAGGATCCTTAGTCTCTTCAAGCTGTTGAACTTCCAACTCAGCTTCCCTTTGTAGATCACCACTGAAATCTGCCACAAAGTCAGCTAAGGCTTGGGATTTAATGGCAGTTCTTGGCTCATATCTTATATCATAAGCACTAAGCTTTACTGCCCATTTAGCCATCCTTCCTGACATTTCAGGTTTCCTGAGAACATTCTTAATTGGAAAGTTAGTTCTAACAATAATAGCATGTGTTTCAAAATAATGGCGTAATTTAGTTGATGCCATAATCAAAGCAAGGATAAGTTTTTTCTAAATGTGAATACCTGGACTCAGCATCAAGCAAACTTTTACTTACATAATATACAGGGTGTTGTGTACCTTCATGATCCTTAACAAGGACTGCACTTACTGCCTTAGAAGAGACTGCCAAATATAAGGATAATATATCCCCTTTTTCTGGTTTCATTAAGGCAGGAGCTGAGGATAGGTAATCCTTAAGGGCCTTGAGAGCATTCTCATGCTTTTCATTCCATTCAAATTTCTTGTTCTTTCTCAGGATGTCATAGAATTCCTTGCATTTCTCTGATGACTTTGAGATGAACCTGTTCAAGGCTGCGATCCTCCCTGTCAATCTTTGCACATCCTTGGCATTGGCAGGAAACTTAATATTCACAATCGCCTTGATTTGCTCTGGACTTGCCTCTATGCCTCTTTTTGTCACCATGTAACCTGGGAACTTGCCTGCTTTTACACCAAAGTGACACTTGAAAGGATTCAATTTCATATTGAATTTATCAAGGATATCAAATGCTTCCTCCAAATCTCTAAGGTGATCCTCAGCTCTCTTGGACTTAACCACCATGTCGTCTATATAGACTTCCATTGTGTGTTCTATTTGTTCCTTAAACATCATATTGACTAGCCTTTGGTATGTAGCACCTGCATTTCTTAGTCTAAATGGCATAACATGTGACAACTGTGTTCTGTAATCATCGTATAATGTAAAACAATGTCAGTTATCAATAAAACAATGTGTTTTGGTGTTATTATATGTGCAATTGTGTTTAATGATTTTACAATTTGATTCGATTACGATTTCAAGCTTTAAATCACTTTCTGGAAGGTTATACGCAAACTGGTGCATAAACGCAATCAGTTTAACGCGACGTACACTCCAGAACTGTGACGTAAGCTAAATATCCTTTACATAACTTAGAAATAAGCTTCGAAGGATTCGGTATGGCAAAAACATGTTTATTTGAACTAAAGGACTATTTACGACAAAACTGCGAAACGAACGTTGGTGACCACCCGGATAATATTTAAACCCCGAAAATATTCTGTTATGATTAAAATTTTATTTTAATCAGGTCCGTGTTGAAAAATAAATTAAAATGCCTAAAAACGTTATTTTTCAAGTTTAAGCGCGTACCGTGTGTTTCTGCGCGACACAGTGCTTCTACTGCAAAACGCAGACAACGCAGCCAGTCTTGGCAACTGAAATTTATTTCAGTAACATTTTGGCGAGTTTATTTTTATAGAATAATAAAAATAATTTAGAACGCCATAAACCGGGATTTAAACGCTAGATAAAATACCCGGTATCCAGTTAAACACCCGTTTTAGCCTACATATAGCATATTTATTTAAAAAGTTACACTTTAACTTCCCCCCCATATATAAAATTCGGTCACCAAGGGACCCCACAACCCCAAGTCTTGAACTTCACAAGTCTTCCACTAACTTATTCCTTGGAGAAATGTGATCATGCATGCACCCTTTTCAATACTCACACTTACACCTAGCACCCCCTAATTAATCACATATTTACCAAATAATTTTCATTTAACCCCCCCCCCCCATCTTAAAACTTACGGCACCCATATACACATTCCAAAGATTCCTTCCAAACTTTCTTATTTCCCCATGCCATTCCCTTGGAGTTAGTAAGAATATTGTTGTGATTGGTACTTGTGAGAATATAATCTAGAACTTGGTGAATTGAAAGTATGTATATGGAGATGTGTTGTCATATGCCTACATTAGAGTTGCCACTTCTCTTTTCTTTGTTCCCACTTATCACTCATCCATGACACTTGTTAGTGCATGTATCTCTAACACATCTTTCCATATCCTCCTTTATATCCTACCAAGATCACAATACTTATCACCACACTCAAGCTCACTCACTCTCTCTCTCTCTCATTTCGGTTCCCCCATAACCGAACCCACCACCCCCACACAACATTATCATCTTCTTCAATCTCAAGTCCATTCAAAGCTTTGAAGTTCATCCATGGAAGTTGCAAGTTGAAGGGCTTTCAAAGGAGCTTCACTCTAGTCTTCTTCATCATCTTTTCTTCATCTTTGCACTAGAGAATCATCCCTAGCTATAAGCTAGTAGTAAGTCTTATTACACCTTGCTTCATTTTGTTCTTAGTCAAGATATATAGTATGATGAAATTTACAAGAACACTAAAGAGTTTAAACAAGAAATATGAACAAGAAACATGCTGATTTACATTTTCAGCCGACTTCAACAGGCTGTAACTGGACCATTATAAATCGAAAAACTGATTTTCTGAAGGCTAAATTATGTATTTTTGAACAACCGATCTAATGGCACTGGAATCATAATTTTTGGACTTCGTTTACTATTTTTAAAGGGTCATTTTGTAACAGCAGCTCAAGCTGCATTTTTGCTGCTGAAAATATGTGATATTTTTTTGGTCATAACTGGAAATCTATGATGAATCAGCTCATGAAATTTTTACAGTAGATGGAAACTGATGTATTTGTAATTACCCCACTGGAATTTCGTCAATAGGACTTACGATTAATTTTTAGTGAATTATTCTATAGACTACCATCAGAAAGTAACAAATCTGATCGCAGTCGGGTAAATGAAGTTCTATAAAATATTGGTGATGAACTGGACCCCGATATTTTTACATAATAAAATTTGGATCGTGTGAGACATTCTGTAAAAATTTGGGAATTTTTGGAGAAGGTTAACTATTTTATAAAAATCCTCGAAAACAGTCCAGTTTCATATATATTAAAACAGAAATGACATAAGTAGTATTTTGCATGTCAAAGTGTGGGTTTTTGATTATTAAAATCATTCTTATTTAATTTAGGGCGGATAAACAATTTGAGGGATTGTGTTAACATTTAAAAACGCACCCGAAGGTGAGTACATAGATCCCCTCTTTTTACTATTTTCGATTGTTTTGGGGTGATTCATATGTATAAAAAGGATTTCAATATTCTAACGATGGTTTCAAAACGATTGAGATGGTTTATACAAAACTAATAATGATTTCGATAATGTGAACGAGCTTGTTGGTGGTAGTTACATAACGAATGACATTCATTAGCATTGATCAAGCCGACCAGTATTAGGTTATGGTACCATAGGATCCGACAAATCCCGTTATCAGGCCGGACCCATGGTTATGTGTGGGTTAGGTGGTTAATGACTGAATCTGATGATTGTTAACTTACCCTTTGGAGGTTTGTTAATGCGAAAACGAGTTGAACAATAGACGAGTCACAAAGGTTTGAATGTTATTAGCGAGACGACCAAAAGTAGTTTCACGATCTAAAACGAGAATGATTTAAACGACTAAAGCGATGCTTAACGAATTAAACGATTTGGGCAAACGATTGGTTTTCGGTTAGTGTTTAGATAACAGGACGGGTGTAATGTGATGAAAGCATGGTGGATACGCCGCTGGTACTTCCTATATATATATATGTTTTCATTATATTACATACCGTGGCGTTAATTAGTTCACTTGGGTAAACAATTGGAAGCGATGTCACACAAACGAGGTTTTCGAAACGATATAAACTATACGAGTTTTATTAACGAGATTTTATACACTATAACCAACTTGATTTGAGTTGGTTAGTTATGCCGCAATACAATACTTTTCAAAACAAGGTTTTTAATGGAGTATTGCAACGTGTAAACTAGCCATGAATCCGACTCTCTCAAAACCCTATGTACTCGCCAGCATTTCTTTGCTGACTTTGTTTTTACATATGTTTCAGGTGAAGTTGCTTAGCATTGATTGCAAGTAGGATGCATGCCCACTTAGGACCGGACGAGGCCTTAGTGATTTAATAACGATAATAGACTGTGTTTGACTTGTTTGTTTAACTTAAGACAATGTTTAACATTTAATAAAATGAAACTCTTTGTATCCATGGTTTGAAACAATAATTCTGTTACAACACTCCCCGACGTTTCCTCCACGGTTTGTTGTTTTACGTGGTCGGGGTGTGACAGAAGAGTTGGTATCAGAGCCAATGGTTATAGGGAATTAGGTTATTAGTAAAATTTTGACCTAGACTATAACTTTCTAGGACCCCAACGCAAGTTGATTTGCGTTTAGATTTTTAGAGACAAAATCCGAACCTGCTTCAAAAATTAATCATCCGTTCTAGGATGATTGATTATTAGGTTTTGAACCCTCTGTTGTAAGGTTTTGAACCCTTCCAGTTTGACTCATTTTTTGGCTTAGTGCCTTTTGAGTTTCAAAATCTCGTCAAAGTCTGGGTTTAAATAATGTGAACATGTGCAAACTGGAAGAGTGAATGCCTGTACCCTGAGTTTTCTGTCTAAGGCTAGAGTGTTCGTACAAATCCACATAATCGGACCAGTCACTCTTACCTGGGAACTCTTGGGGTGAGTGTTCACCTATAGGCGAACATGTCTTCGTGATACATTATTTTGATTCATTACTTTGATTAGTCACTGTGTGTCATTTGTTCGTTCGAGGTAACGAACAAATGATCGCCTTCCTTATGATTCGTCGATATTTTCAATACCTCTTTTGTTTTTCCTAATTGTCGACCTCACTCGTTTCTCATATTTCCCTTGTTAGACAATGCCTCCTCGACGTGATGCACAAACTTTCACTATTGAAGAAATCGCAGCCCTGGTCTCTCAGCAAGTGGCTGCTGTGCTTCCCGGTGTTGTGACCCAAGTCCACGAGATATACAACAACAACAATAATAACAACAATAATGCACCGTGTAACTTCAAGAGTTTCAATTCTGCGAAGCCGCTAAAGTTTTCTGGGTCACAAGGGGCGACTGCACTCCTTCAATGGTTCGAGAGTATCGAGAACACATTCAGACATGTGCAATGTCCGAATGGGCGTAAGGTGGAATTTGCTTCGAGTGTGTTTGAGAAGCGTGCTCTTACGTGGTGGAACGGAGTGATGCGCGACAGGGGTGCCGAAGTGGCGTTGGCACAAACATGGGAAGAGCTTCGAGCTCTCATGATGAGAGAGTTCTGTCCCCGCCACGAAATTCGAGCCTTGGAACGAGAGTTTGACGATCTAAAACAAGATGGGGGAGAACACCGTGCGTATACGGATCGATTTGAGGAGCTCAGTCTTTTGTGTCCCACTATGGTTACCCTATTGGAGAAAGCGATAGAGAGGTATATCGATGGTCTACCTGATTCTATTCTGGATATTGTGACCGGTGTTAATCCTACTACCCTTCGTCAAGCGATCGAGTTGTCTGCTACCCTGACTGAGTCTCAAGTCAGGAAGGGTAAACTCACCCGCAAGGATGATAAAAAGAAGGCGACTGATTCTGGGAAGGACAAGAAGAAGGGTAAGGGAAAAGAAGGTGAGTCGTCGAAGAAGTCGAGAAAGCGAAAGGGTGCTCAGAATTTTGCAGTAACTGCACAAACTGCTCAAAACCCTCAGAACCCACCAGCTCAACAGCCTGCGAAGAAAGCATATGCTGGTACCCGCACCTCATTGTGCTCGCTGCAACGGTCATCATGTTGCACAACAAGCTTGTAGGCAATGCACAACGTGTGGTAGGTTTGGGCATCTGGCCAACGTCTGTCGTTCGGGTCAGAATCAGATTGTTCAGAATCAAGCTCCAGTCCAGGGGAATGCTGCTAGATTCCCACCGGGTACATGTTTCAATTGTGGAGAGTTTGGTCACTTCCGCAACAATTGTCCAAGGCCAGTGAATGCAAACGCAAATGCTAATGCAAACCCGAATGCGAACGTTAACGCAAATGTGAATCCTGCTCGTGGGCGAGCGTACAATATGAATGCTAACGAAGCAAGGGCTGACAACGAGGTGGTTAATGGTACGTTTCTTGTTAACAATCGACCTGCATCCATTCTTTTTGATTCTGGTGCCGATAGAAGTTTTGTTTCTTTGTCTTTTGAACCTTTGCTTGCGTTACCTAGAACAAAACTGAGGAAACCCTTATCTGTCGAAGTTGCTACTGGTAAACCTCTTGTTCTCGATTCTGTTATCCGTGATTGTCAGTTAAACCTTGATAACCATCTTTTTCCCATCGACCTCACGCCGATGCAACTTGGGAGTTTTGATATTATCGTAGGGATGGATTGGTTAACCAAACATCATGCTGAGGTGGTCTGTTTCGATAAGATTGTTCGTATTCCTCTTCCGTCTGGCGATATTCTGGAAGTTCGTGGAGAGAAGCCATCAGGTGGTTTGAAGCTTATGTCATGTACAAAAGCCCAAAGATATTTGCGAAAAGGATATGTTGCTTTCCTGGCACATGTCACCGAGGAAAAAGGCAAGAGCAAGAATATTCAGGATATTCCGATTGTTCGGGATTATCCAGAGGTGCTTCCCGATGAACTGCCTGGTTTGCCTCCAGTTCGTCAAGTCGAGTTTCATATTGACCTTGTACCCAATGCCAACCCGATTGCGAAGGCACCTTATCGTCTTGCACCATCAGAGATGCAAGAGTTATCAAAACAGCTTCAAGAGTTGTCTGATAAAGGATTCATCCGTCCGAGCTATTCTCCTTGGGGAGCTCCTGTTCTCTTTGTGAAAAAGAAAGATGGATCTTTTCGAATGTGTATCGATTATCGTGAGCTTAATAAGCTTACCATCAAGAATCGATATCCCCTACCTAGAATTGATGATCTCTTCGACCAGCTGCAAGGTGCTTCATGTTTTTCCAAGATCGATCTGTGTTCTGGGTATCATCAACTTCGTGTTCTCGAAGAAGATATTCCCAAAACTACTTTCCGTACAAGATATGGACATTACGAGTTCACTGTCATACCTTTTGGTTTGACGAATGCCCCAGCTATCTTCATGGACTTAATGAATAGGGTCTGTAAACCTTATTTAGATAAGTTCATCATTGTGTTCATCGACGATATTCTCATTTATTCAAAGTCTCAAGCAAAGCACGAGCAACACCTTCGTTTGACATTGGAACTCCTAAAGAAGGAACAACTTTTTGCTAAATTCTCCAAGTGTGAATTCTGGCTTAAAAAAGTTCAGTTCTTGGGTCATATTGTCAACGAGCAGGGTATTCACGTAGATCCATCCAAGATTGTTGCAATTAAGGATTGGAATACACCGACGACACCTACAGAAGTTCGTTCTTTTCTTGGTCTTGCTGGTTATTATCGACGGTTTATTTCTAACTTTTCAAAGATCGCGGTTCCACTCACTGCTTTGACGCAGAAAAATAAGCCTTTTGAGTGGGGACCTAAGCAAGAAGAAGCGTTCCAAACGCTGAAACGGAAGCTCTGTGATGCTCCTGTTCTATCTCTACCTGAGGGAAACGATGATTTTGTTGTCTATTGTGACGCGTCGAATCTAGGGCTTGGTTGCGTTCTTATGCAACGAGGTAAAGTCATAGCTTATGCGTCTAGACAGCTGAAAATTCACGAGAAGAACTATACGACTAATGATCTTGAGTTAGGAGCTGTGGTTTTTGCGCTTAAAATCTGGAGACACTACCTCTATGGAACGAAGTGTGTGGTTTTCACAGACCACAAAAGTCTCCAGCATATTCTCAATCAGAAGGAGCTGAACATGAGGCAACGACGTTGGGTTGAACTCTTAAACGATTATGATTGCGAGATCCGCTACCATCCTGGTAAGGCGAATGTCGTGGCCGATGCGCTTAGTTGAAAGGAACGAGTCAAGCTTCATTCTGTTTGAACTCTAACTGATATTCAATCTCGTGTCCTGCAAGCTCAACGATCTTGTGTGATCAAAGGCTTATTGAAAAATGAGCTACCGCTTCAACTTGAGCTTAAACTCGAAAGGAAGGATGATGGGTTGCTATATTTCCAGAATCGTTTGTGGATTCCGAATCAAGACAATCTTCGCACCTTGGTAATGGACGAATCTCACAAGTTTCGATATTCTATCCATCCTGGTGCTGATAAAATGTACAAGGATCTTCGTACTCAATATTGGTGGCCTGGTATGAAGAAGGATGTTGCCTTGTATGTATCGAAATGCCTAACTTGTCTCAAAGTCAAGGCCGAACATCAACGACCTTCTGGTTTGCTCGTACAACCAGAGATACCGGTTTGGAAGTGGGAGAACATTGCAATGGATCTCATTACTAAGTTACCGCATACGTCTAAAGGTCACGATGCTATTTGGGTAGTAGTTGATCGTTTGACAAAATCTGCTCACTTCTTACCAACCCGTGAGGATTTCTCTGCTGAAAAGCTTGCCAAGATCTATGTAGATGAGATTGTCTCACGACATGGTGTTCCTTTGGATATCATTTCCGATCGTGATGCTCGATTTTCATCTCATTTCTGGAAGACTATGCAATCTGCTTTGGGAACTCAACTAAATCTAAGCACTGCTTATCATCCCCAAACAGATGGTCAATCTGAGAGGACGATTCAAACTTTGGAGGATATGCTTAGAGCATGCGTGATAGACTTTGGTGGTAATTGGGATTCTCATCTTCCACTGATCGAGTTCTCTTACAACAACAGTTATCATGCTAGTATTAATATGGCACCATTCGAAACTCTCTACGGTCGAAAATGTCGTTCACCTGTGTGTTGGAATGAGATAAGTGAAGCTCAGCTTACTGGACCTGAGCTCATTCTGGAAACAACAGACAAAATCAAGAAAATCCGCGATAATCTTGTGACAACTAGGAGCCCTCAAAAGAATTATGCAGATTTAGGACGCAAGCCCATGGAATTTCAAATCGGAGACCGTGTCCTACTCAAGGTTTCACCTTGGAAGGGAGTGGTGAGATTTGGAAAGAAAGGAAAACTTGCACCGCGAAATGTTGGACCATTTAAGATTGTTGAAAGAATTGGAAAGGTTGCCTATCGACTAGAACTACCTCCAGAGCTTGGAAACATTCATCCGACTTTTCACGTGTCCAATCTGCGAAAGTGTTTAGCTGATGTTGATCTTCACATTCCTCTCGACGAGATTCAAATCGATGAAACAATGCACTTTGTCGAGAAACCTGTGGAGATAGTGGAACGTACATACAAACAGTTGAAGAACAAACGGATTCATTTGGTCAAAGTTCACTGGGAATCCAAACGTGGCCCCGAGTTTACTTGGGAACGTAAGGACCAGATGAAGGCAAAATATCCGCATTTGTTTTCACAAGAATCCTCTAAATAAAATTTCGGGACGAAATTTCCTAAAGTAGGGGAGACTGTGACAACTGTGTTCTGTAATCATCGTATAATGTAAAACAATGTCAGTTATCAATAAAACAATGTGTTTTGGTGTTATTATATGTGCAATTGTGTTTAATGATTTTACAATTTGATTCGATTACGATTTCAAGCTTTAAATCACTTTCTGGAAGGTTATACGCAAACTGGTGCATAAACGCAATCAGTTTAACGCGACGTACACTCCGGAACTGTGACGTAAGCTAAATATCCTTTACATAACTTAGAAATAATCTTCGAAGGATTCGGTATGGCAAAAACATGTTTATTTGAACTAAAGGACTATTTACGACAAAACTGCGAAACGAACGTTGGTGACCGCCCGGATAATATTTAAACCCCGAAAATATTCTGTTATGATTAAAATTTTATTTTAATCAGGTCCGTGTTGAAAAATAAATTAAAACGCCTAAAAACGTTATTTTTCAAGTTTAAGCGCGTACCGTGTGTTTCTGCGCGACACAGTGCTTCTACTGCAAAACGCAGACAACGCAGCCAGTCTTGGCAACTGAAATTTATTTCAGTAACATTTTGGCGAGTTTAATTTTATAGAATAATAAAAATAATTTATAACGCTATAAACCGGGATTTAAACGCTAGATAAAATACCCGGTATCCAGTTAAACACCCGTTTTAGCCTACATATAGCATATTTATTTAAAAAGTTACACTTTAACTTCCCCCCCATATATAAAATTCGGTCACCAAGGGACCCCACAACCCCAAGTCTTGAACTTCACAAGTCTTCCACTAACTTATTCCTTGGAGAAATGTGATCATGCATGCACCCTTTTCAATACTCACACTTACACCTAGCACCCCCTAATTAATCACATATTTACCAAATAATTTTCATTTAAACCCCCCCCCCCCCCATCTTAAAACTTACGGCACCCATATACACATTCCAAAGATTCCTTCCAAACTTTCTTATTTCCCCATGCCATTCCCTTGGAGTTAGTAAGAATATTGTTGTGATTGGTACTTGTGAGAATATAATCTAGAACTTGGTGAATTGAAAGTATGTATATGGAGATGTGTTGTCATATGCCTACATTAGAGTTGCCACTTCTTTTTTCTTTGTTGCCACTTATCACTCATCCATGACACTTGTTAGTGCATGTATCTCTAACACATCTTTCCATATCCTCCTTTATATCCTACCAAGATCACAATACTTATCACCACACTCAAGATCACTAACTCTCTCTCTCATTTCGGTTCCCCCATAACCGAACCCACCACCACCACACAACATTATCATCTTCTTCAATCTCAAGTCCATTCAAAGCTTTGAAGTTCATCCATGGAAGTTGCAAGTTGAAGGGCTTTCAAAGGAGCTTCATTCTAGTCTTCTTCATAATCTTTTCTTCATCTTTGCACTAGAGAATCATCCCTAGCTATATGCTAGTAGTAAGTCTTATTACACCTTGCTTCATTTTGTTCTTAGTCAAGATATATAGTATGATGAAATTTACAAGAACACTAAAGAGTTTAAACAAGAAATATGAACAAGAAACATGCTGATTTACATTTTCAGCCGACTTCAACAGGCTGTAACTGGACCATTATAAATCGAAAAACTGATTTTCTGAAGCCTAAATTATGTATTTTTGAACAACCGATCTAATGGCACTAGAATCATAATTTTTGGACTTCGTTTACTATTTTTAAAGGGTCATTTTGTAACAGCAACTCAAGCTGTATTTTTGCTGCTGAAAATATGTGATATGTTTTTGGTCATAACTGGAAATCTATGATGAATCAGCTCATGAAATTTGTACAGTAGATGGAAACTGATGTATTTGTAATTATCCCACTGGAATTTCGTCAATCGGACTTACGATTAATTTTTAGTGAATTATTCCGTAGACTACAATCAGAAAGTAACAAATCTGATCGCAGTCGGGTAAATGAAGTTCTATAAAATATTGGTGATGAACTGGACCCCGGTATTTTTACATAATAAAATTTGGATCGTGTGAGACATTCTGTAATAATTTGGGAATTTTTGGAGAAGGTTAACTATTTTATAAAAATCCTCGAAAACAGTCCAGTTTCATATATATTAAAACAGAAATGACATAAGTAGTATTTTGCATGTCAAAGTGTGGGTTTTTTATTATTAAAATCATTCTTATTTAATTTAGGGCGGATAAACAATTTGAGGGATTGTGTTAACATTTAAAAATGCACCCGAAGGTGAGTACATAGATCCCCTCTTTTTACTATTTTCGATTGTTTTGGGGTGATTCATATGTATAAAAGGGATTTCAATATTCTAACGATGGTTTCAAAACGATTGAGATGGTTTATACAAAACTAATAACGATTTTGATAATGTGAACGAGCTTGTTGGTGGTAGTTACATAACGAATGACATTCATTAGCATTGATCAAGCCGACCAGTATTAGGTTATGGTACCATAGGATCCGACAAATCCCGTTATCAGACCGGACCCATGGTTATGTGTGGGTTAGGTGGTTAACGACTGAATCTGATGATTGTTAACTTACCCTTTGGAGGTTTGTTAATGCAAAAACGAGTTGAACAATAGACGAGTCACAAAGGTTTGAATGTTATTAGCGAGACGACCAAAAGTAGTTTCACGATCTAAAACGAGAATGATTTAAACGACTAAAGCGATGGTTAACGAATTAAATGATTTGGGCAAACGATTGGTTTTCGGTTAGTGTTTAGATAACAGGACGGGTGTAATCTGATGAAAGCATGGTGGATACGCCGCTGGTACTTCCTATATATATATATGTTTTCATTATATTACATACCGTGGCGTTAATTAGTTCACTTGGGTAAACAATTGGAAGCGATGTCACACAAACGAGGTTTTCGAAACGATATAAACTATACGAGTTTTATTAACGAGATTTTATACACTATAACCAACTTGATTTGAGTTGGTTAGTTATGCCGCAATACAATACTTTTCAAAACAAGGTTTTTAATGAAGTATTGCAACGTGTAAACTAGCCATGAATCCGACTCTCTCAAAACCCTATGTACTCGCCAGCATTTCTTTGTTGACTTTGTTTTTACATATGTTTCAGGTGAAGTTGCTTAGCATTGATTGCAAGTAGGATGCATGCCCACTTAGGACCGGACGAGGCCTTAGTAATTTAATAACGATAATAGACTGTGTTTGACTTGTTTGTTTAACTTAAGACAATGTTTAACATTTAATAAAACGAAACTCTTTGTATCCATGGTTTGAAACAATAATTCTGTTACAACACTCCCTGACATTTCCGCCACGGTTTGTTGTTTTACGTGGTCGGGGTGTGACATAACAATATAACAATAGATACCAGTAGGGGTCATAAAGGCTGTATCCTCTTGATCAGATGGTTCCATCTGAATTTGTTGAAATCCAGATGAAGCATCCATGAAAGTCAACAACTCATGACCCACGGTAGCATTCACCATGGAGTCAATGTGGGGTAATGGGAAAGGATCCTAGGGACATGCCTTGTTTAAATCAGTAAAATCGACACATACCCTCCACTTTCCATTTTTCTTTTGAACAACAACCACATTGGCTAACCACCTTGGATACTTAACCTCTCTAATCATACTTGCTCTGAGCAGCTTATCTACCTCCTCCTGGATGATGGCATTCCTCTCAGGTGTAAACTTCCTCCTCTTTTGATGTATGGGTTTGAATGACCTGTCAATGCCAAGTTTATGAGTGATAATATCTTTGGAGATACCTGTCATGTCTTCATGCTTCCAGGAAAAGGTAGTTTTTCTTCTCTTCAGGAAGGATACTAGATCCTCTTCAATATTGTTGTTGACCCCGGATCCTATAAAAACTTTGGATTCAGGATCCTGAGGATCCATCAGGATATCCTTGACATCTTGTTCTCTTGCCTCCAGGACATCTCTTGGAGGATACTTTAATTGCTATTGCTCCCTAGGTCTTGAGGCTGGCTTCATTGATGAAGTGTAACAATTTTTAGCTTTTTGTTGGTCACTTTCAATCTTCACCACACCCCATGGAGTAGGGAGTTTAACACATTGATGATAGGTAGATGGAACTGCTTTCATGTCATGTGTCCATGGCCTGCCAAGGATAACATTGCAACAGGATAAGCAATCTATAACACAAAATTTTTGAAAAGAATTAACCCCCTCTATGTAAATTGGAAGTTTAATGTCCCCTAATGTGTTCTTGGTTTCTCTGCTGAATCCCACAAGGACTGATGATCTTGGGATAATTTCTGATTCAGGGATGTTTATCTTTTTTAGGACATCAAGTTGAATGATGTTCACTGAGCTTCCTCCATCTATGAGAATCCTGCGAACAAAATGGTTAGATATAAATAAAGTAATAACAAGACCATCATGGTGAGGATCCTGAATATCCACACGATTGTCCTCATCAAAGGTTATAACTTTCTCCTGTGTAAGGATCGAGGTTCGAATGGGTCTGTCCCCATTATCCATCTTTGTTTCTTTGGCATGCCTTTTGGCTGCTGAAAAGGAAGTGCCACATATGTCTGATCCTCCAGATATGAAGTTGATAATATGTGCATCAGCAGGAGGAGCTGGAGCTCTTTCCGGTATCTTTTCAGGATCCTGGATCCTTGACTTTTTTCTTCCAAGCAGCTCCTTCAAATGCCCTTTGCTTAACAAATAACCAATCTCCTTCCTGAGTGCTATGCATTCTTCAGTGAGATGGCCGAAATCTTCATGATATGCACACCATTTGGATTTGTCTTTTGTTGCAGCTGGCTTATCACTCTTTCTGGGCCATCTTGTTTTTCACCTAGATTCTGCATTGCAAGGATTAGTTCATTGTTATCAACAGAAAAGCAATATTCAGAAATGGGAGGATAATCCTCATCATCCTCTTCTTGCTCCACTGCATGCACGTTCTGGTTATCAGATCTGTTGTATGGTTTGGATTTGTTGTTCCTGAAGTAGGATCCTTGCTATTCTTGCTTTGAGGATCCTGCCAGTCTTTCTTGGATCCTTTTATCATCCTCTAAGCGGATGAATCTAAGGGCCCTGGTTCTTACTTCATCAAGATTCCTGCAAGGGGTCATGACAAGATCATCATAGAACTGTGAATCCTTAAGTAAACCCATTTTGAAGGCTTCTATAGCCGTAGCTATATCCAGGTTAGGAATTTCCAAGGATTCTCTACTAAATTTAGTAATATAATCTCTAAGTGATTCATTTTGACCTTGTGTTACCCTATATAGATCACTAGTTAAACGTTCAAACCTTCTACTGCATGAGAATTGGCTATTAAACAAATTAACTAGATTAGCAAATGAAGTAATAGAGTAAGGGGGAAGACTTAGCAGCCATTTAAGAGTTGATCCTGTTAGTGTGGATCCGAAACCCTTGCATAGACATGCTTCTTTTAACCTCTCAGGGATGGGATTGATCTCCATCCTTTCTCTGTACTGAGCTACATGCTCTTCAGGATCAGTTGAGCCATCATACAACTTCATGTTCGGTGTTTGAAACCTCTTTGGTATTTTTGCATCACAAATAGGTGGTGCACATCGAGATATCCTGTGGCTCCCATCTGGAATTTCTGGAATGGGTTTGACCACTCCCGAAACACTGGATATCATATCCTTGAGCTTCTGTAACTCTCTAGCCATAGCTTGGTTGATTCCTGTATCCTGCACAAAGCCATGGTTAGTATTTTAAGTAGTATTTAAAGTGTTACCTCCTGATGGATTCAAGGGTGGAACTTCTGATGTGAATCATATTGACGTGATTCTGGCATGACCGAGGGACCAGACGAAGCAATAGTCTGCATAGGGATGGAGTCTCCCAAATGAATCTCTGAACTTCCGGGTTGTACACTCCTTAAGGATCCTTGATCCTGAAAGATGTTGGATCCTTGGTATGCCGAGACTGGGGGTCTTGGAGGATAATCCATGGATCCGTAAACCTGGGATGAGGATCCCTGAACCTAAGAGGAGGATCCTTGAACCTGAGAGGATCCCTGAACCTGAGAAGAGGATCCTTGACCCTGGAGTGAGGATCCTTGAACCGTCTGCGCTCCCATATATCCTCCAGAACTGAAGAAGGATCCTTGATGCTGGGAGGAGGATCCTTGAGGCTGAAGAGAGGATCCTAAAGGCTGAAAGTAGGATCCTTAAGCCTGAGTCATTGCCAACGATCCATAACGTATACTAGACAATCCACCCTGGTATTGAGTGCCTGATGCTGTGGAGTGCTGGGCTGTTATGGCTGGAGAATCAAAATTCAGTGATCTGGGCACCAATGGAGAGTGATCCTCCGCTGATCTCTTCAATTTCTTGATGTCATCAATTTCTCGAAGGATCCTGTCATTAGTTCTGTCCTGCTACAGCATGTGATCCTTCATCTGCAAAATCAAAGAATAAAGATCATTATTAGTAGGATCAGAAGAAGCAGTAGAAGTTGGTTTTGGGAAAATGGGGGTTTGTTTCTTCGCAGCATTCTCAGCATTCTTCTGGGATCCAGAAGGTGCAGGAGGCAAAGGTGGAATGCCCTGTGAAGAGGTGATCGCCGTCATGGAGCTTGAAGTGTTTTTTCCCTGGGAAGCCATGTGGTTGAAGGTAATGAACCGAAATGATCGAAATGAACAAAATTTCTCAGAAATGAAGCACCAATTGCCCCACGGTGGGCGCCAAACTGTTTCGGTCAAAAATCACACAAGGATAATACAACCAAATCCGATTTTGTGAGGTGTGATGCTTGAATTAATGAACAAATGTATGAACAATGTATGAATGGAATGAATGTTGGACACAAGGATTTATACGAGGAAAAAGCCCTTGATCAATGTATGATCTCCGGCACAAAAAACCTTGGGTGATGGAAACTACCGATTACCAACTATATTAAACAAACAATGTTACAAATCGGGATGATAACAAGCTTGTTACAAGGATCACTAGTGTGCAAAAAGTGTGTATTCGCCAATAAGTTGCAGAGAGTTCACGAGAGTAGTGTGTGTTGCTAATAATAATTCTATCAAGCTTGTTATCCCCATTAAAAATAGAAATAAACTAAGCTAACTAACAATCCGAAAAAGATGCTAGCTTCCCACGATCTCCACAACGGTCACGAAGGCCATGCACGTGCAGAATTAGAAGGTATATTCCCCTGGAATCCCGACAAGATCAAGTCCCACTCGAATACTCCTGCAAAACAAGTTCAAATATAATGGAAACAATTGTTAGTATAAGGATCATAATGAGGATCCTGGATCCTTAATCCTGCAACGTCTTCTGAGGATCCTTTATTGAAACTGAACTGAGGATCCGTGATCCTGGCTGCACTTGAGGATCCATTATCCACAAATTGTGAAAATCCATCCCTAACACGTGTATGCTAAACGTATGATGTATACAGTAAGTAAAAGATAAACCTTGAAATCTGGAGCGGAGTGTCATGGTCTCTTTCGAAACTGATCTGGTTATAGTCTGGTTTTATGAAAACGTTTTAAAACCTAGTTCACTATAACCAGTGGCTCTGATACCAAACTGTCACACCCCCAAAACACCACATGCGGAATCCACCGCAAGGTGTGTGACGTACCAGGATCTAGCCACTAATCACATTGAACTAACAGTAATTTAATAAATTCGAAATTCCATTCAATGTGAAAAGTCTAATTCAAAACATCTGATTCGAAACAAGATACGTTCAGCGGAAGCATTTGAAATAGTTCTAAGTATTTGAAACAACTTGTTCACAAAACAGTGCATAACATTAGATAGGTTAACAACGTCACGACCCATGACATCCACAGCTCCTCCGATTGCAAGCTCCGTTTCCTGAAATCATCTAATGACCTGCAAGCATGCAGAAAAAAAATGTATCAGTATAAAACTGGCGAGTTCACAGTTTTGTTTAACAAAAATCATGTTAAATGTTTTAGTTTAAAGACATGTTAATAATAACTCGATACCGCAAGATGACATCAGTTTATTTGCCCTTCCCCAATGCCTATCAACATTGGTCATGTGGTTAAGGTCATTAGTTCACGCCCGTCCTCCCCGGTATGGTGTGGGGTTGTCAAGCCTAATAGCGCTATCAACTAATACCTTGTTGCCTCCCCGACAACTAGTTCGGTAGTAAGATGGGACTTAAGGTGATAGAGTTGAGTGTATTATTCAACATCAAAGTTAAACTATAGTAATAAAAGTATTCCTCCCCAGAATATTAGTTTGTTTGTCCCTCCCCGGGACACATGCTTGTAAAAGAGTAGTGAGCTCACCTTAGTTTGCTCGGTTTGATAATGTGCCTTTACACGTTAAATACTAGTGAGGTCCGTTACACGTGGCCTAATATACAATCAGTTCAGGTAAGTATTAGAGTAGGGTTTCACAATACCCTAGTGTCCAAACAACTCGATGTTCGTGTACTCAAGTTAGCAGGTTAACACACAGTATCACACAATACACAGTGAATTTCTCTTATTTCATGTTTCAAGATAATAGGCCCACATTAAATCACTCATTACATCAAACAATTAATCAAGTCATCATCAATTGAATATATCTATTACTATATATAATAGATATTGGAGAGAGAATGTTGAATGTTGAAAATTTAAGTGTTTTACAACTGAAAAAGCACAATGTACAACTTCACAAGCATAACTCATATTTGTCCTCTTCTCTTCATATTATTGTTCTCTGATTGGTAGAAAAAGCATAACATGGATACCAATCCATGTAGTTGCAATGTGTAGCAACCGTCCGATTAAAATCCAATCCAACGCCTTACCCCATCAGCTCCATCTTCTTTAAAACTTTTATATTTTTCAAACTTCCCGCTCATTTGTACCTTTCCCCATAAGTAGGCTTCAAATTCATATTACCTCAATCCACCCATAAGAGTTTCACAAAACTTTTACCCTCAGCTCCTCAAGTTCGATTACTCCTAAATTAC
The DNA here is from genome assembly GCA_030545235.1 of Helianthus tuberosus. Classification (NCBI taxonomy): domain Eukaryota; kingdom Viridiplantae; phylum Streptophyta; class Magnoliopsida; order Asterales; family Asteraceae; genus Helianthus; species Helianthus tuberosus. Next base: position 33,019,916 of record CM060392.1, read on the forward strand.
CTGTACCAAACAACCCACCGGAGGAAATGCTTCGGGCAAGCAACTTGCCACCAAGGTTGCTCAGAAGTTGGCTCGGATGACGTGAAGAAGGCGCATAATTTCTAACCGTGAACCCTTGCGTGAGGTACCGTTCAATGGTCTTTATACACACCAGCGATCTCAGTTGCTGGAAAATATCGTAGGTTACCGGATGAACCCAATGAACTTGAGGTCGCCGCTGGCTAGATGAGTTTGTGAACATGGTTTAGGATGGGCGTGTTAACTTGGCGGGGTGCGTCCCTGCACCATTGCATGGAACAAACGAATTTTATGGTGTCGTAACACTAGCCACGTCCCCGGAACAGCTACCACCGGTGGTGGTCCTCCTTCTTTCTTAGATGGTTGTTAATGTTGTAGAAAAAGATCAAGGATCCAACGTATTGGTGGATGTTGAAGAGACTTAAAACTGATGGCCTGAATTCATAGGGATCTATTTAGTTTAGTTTTTTTCATGCTTTTGATCTATATGCGGGGATTGTCTGTTTGTATGTTCTCTTCCTTATTTAGCAACTTGCTAAGGGGGTATTGTACTACTGGTGGGGTTTTTAACGAAAACTCTCTTTTGCTGGCCAACTAGAAAAATGAAAAATAAATGTGATAAAAAGTGGTTTGTAATTTTGATGAGAATATAGTTTTAAAACATGATTTTGTACTTCTGATAAAGTTGTCTACCTTTCATTTTTAAGTTTGAGTTTGTATTTTGGTAACTACTATAATTCAATATTCTCTATTTTGATTTTATATATATAAACTTTATTCTTAATTTGTTTTACCAAAAGGAGAACGAAACAATTATTTTGACAAACCATATTTTAACTTATGTTATGTTAACAATTTTTTGTTGTTTTATATAAAAATACAGTAATAAACTAGATATTAGCAAACTATGAGTGTAAAAAAAGGTATAACAAACATTTAAAGATCATATTATTATATTAGTGTTGTTACCATTTTGTCCATTAATAAAATATCATTTTAATTTTTTTATATCATTCCTAATTCTATTAAAACAAATATGATTACTGTTGAGAACATATACTAATCTCTATTTTTTATTTTCATTTAATATGAAAAATATTATAATTTTAGTTGATACCACTTCATTTTTCATTTGTACTAACTACTAAGAAGAGATGTTATGAGTCTAAATATTCCACCCAAGAGTAAGTGTTATATATTAACTCATGTCCTCACCCAGGAGCCAAGAGTGATTGAGCTGTTATATATTCTTATGTTATAAATACACAAGGTCCACAATCGGATAAATAAAAATTACTAAATGATGACATCAAATCTGGAGTTTTTATTTTTGCTAAATACTCTACCACACTTTTTTATGAATTTTTATTTTTCCCTTGGTGAATGTAACTTTATTATTATTATTATTATTATTTAGTTTTCTATAGTAGTATGTTCGTAAACTGTTGTTCACTAGAAATAGCACGTAAGAATTTGAAAGTATAGATGTTCTATAGTTTAAAAATTGAAAATTAGACCCAAATAAATAAAATTAGCAAACCATACGGAATGAAGTAGTAATTTTCTCTAATTCCATTTCTGTATGTGCTCAATTCCAAATATTACAAATCTTGAATCAAACTACAAATAAAATTTAAATAATTAACAACTATATTTCACATAATAAAATCAGATATTTAGATAAAACTGGAAGCATGTTCAAAACAATGATTTTTATAAGAAACAAAGTAATTAAAAAAATCACTTCACCACACGTACATAAACATATCTCATGTGAACCGGATGTGATAGATATACCATATCGATGCTACGAATAAAGAAACTAACAGGCGTATTATACAATATATCATAAGAGGATACATAAACTAATAGAAAAAAAGTATCGTGTTGTAAATTGTTGACGTCGCTGCATCGCTCGACTTTCCCTAACACTCTAAAATGGTCCAACCCACCTACTTCTAATAAAACTCATGATCTTAATATAATTTTTATTATGGCATACCATAGCCTACAAAAAAAAAATATTACAAGTACATTTCACATTTTTATTTACTACCGAAACAGGTGATAGATCTTTGATTTTCACTTATATAATTGAGATCAGAAAGGCTCGTGTAACAGATAGACCACATCGTAGGAAAAAAACCCGAAAAGTAACAGAAGTAGCATGCAATATATCACGAGATGATTGATAAAGTAATATAAAACAAGTATCGGGTTATAAACTGTCGCCGCCGCCGCAACGCGCGGGTTTCCAACTAGTATATATATATATATATATATATAGGATCAGGTTCAAACGTGAACAAAATCCCAAGAGTGAACTGCGTGAACTGATCTGGACCTTTGATTTTGTAGATGATAGATCTTAGATCAATGGCACAATTGTAATTAAAGGTATAATAAATTTAATTTAAATTTTAATCTAAAGGGTAAAATAGGAAACTTTCATATTAAAGATATGGAAACTAATCAATACGTTTGTCATTTGTAATCCCCTAAAAGTCTCTGTATCAGTTTCAAAGATAAACACTATATAAAAAAAATCCTCTAATGAAATCACACACTCAAAACAAGATTCCCTCACCCACCACCTCACCCGATCTCTCCCTATCATCTGCATATGGCCGGATTTCCGGCGACTGCCGGCTGTGTTTTCCAGCGAAAGACCCCCCACTCTCTCGTTTCTACTCCGGCGCCACACAAGACCGGTGACCGGGTTAACCAGTAGAGCCGCCTCTCACGACGGCGCACGGCGACGACAATCGGAGGGAGAGGAAGAGAGATGGTGGCTGTGGAGGTGGTTAAGCCAGAGAGATGAGATAGAGAGAGATATCAAGAAGATGAAGCGACAGAGACGGAAGCGCCGCCGCTCACGGCGGCGACGGCGGCGGCTGGGAATTTTGACGGTGATGATGACAAATAGAACCTATCCCGACGAGTTTCCGGTAAAACTCTCCCTCGTTTCTTTTATTTTTTTTCCTTTCTTTTCTTTTCGGAAAAATTGATGTTCGGTTGTTGATAATGGTGATGGTTACTGTTTCCGATGATGATGAATTTTATCTTTTTTCCTTTCCTTTCTTTTCTTTTTTGCGATGTTTGGTTGTTCATTGACTGTACACATATGTATTGTAGCAGGTTTTGTGATATCTCAGAAGGTTGTGTGTATTGATTGTGTAAAGTCGTTGATGTACACTTGTGATTTTGCTCTGTTTTTAATGCGATGTACACATGTGTATTCTGATTTTGCTATGTTTTTAATGCGATATACACATGTGTATAGCGTCTGTTTTTTGTGATATCTCAGTTTTTTTTGTGTATTGAATGTGTAAAGTTGTTGATGTACACTTGTGAATTATGCAAAGTATTAGTTGCTGAGTTTTTTTTTTTTCAATTCGTTGATTTTGCTCTGTTTTTAACGCGATGTACACATGTGTATTCTGATTTTGCTCTAATTATAACCCAATGTACACATGTGTATAGCGTCTGCTTTTGTGATATCTCATAATTTTTTGTGTATTGAATGTGTAAAGTTGTTGATGTACACTTGTGAATTATGCAAAATATTAGTTGCCGAGTTTTTTTGTGCTATTATAGGAGATGTCGTTAACGAGAAAAGTGAAGTTGGAAGGTCGATAAGGATGATTCACGTATGAGGTCGATAAGGATGATTCAGCATACAACGTGGCGAATAGTTGTAAAAGATTATGTTTTTTGTTTTTTCGATTATGTTGGGTTTATTGTTTTTACGAAACTGGAACTTGTAATTATATGTTTTTTTGTTTGGTTTGGAAAACATTTTGGAACTTGTAATTTCTTAAATATAAAATAGTTTTACAGGTATTGTTTGTATGTATGTATTATGTAGCTAATTACACATATGTACGATGCTGAGTACACATGTGTACTGTTCTATTTATATCCAAGTACACATGTGTATACCGTTGAAATATTAAGGTTACGTGGATCTTAAAAATCAAAATTTGAATTCTATTGATGAAATCTAAAATAAAAATTAAAATTGAAATCTGGTGATTTGTTGTTTGTTTTGATAATTATCTTATTAATAAATAAAACATAATGTGGATAATGAATTTAAATTAGGAAAGATGTAACTTAATTCAATTATTAAAATAATGATTTAAATCTAAATTTTTATATAATTACAATCCTACCCTTAACAACTAAAAAGGAAATCAAGGGTCCAGATCTGTTCACGCAGTTCACTCTTGGGAGGTTGTTCACGCTGGAACCCAACCCTATATATATATATATATATATATATATATTTATGGTAGTATATATCATTCTAACCTATAACAAATGTCAGTTCTCATTTACATAGCAAAGTCGGTCCATCCAAAACATTATCTCAGCCCACTAAGTCAAAAGTTGCGGCCCACTAATCATCACACCCATCAGATTCGTATATAGGATCATTTAATCAAATTAAGATGCATGACATTTTCCAACCAATGTGGACATGTGGGTATATTATGACAGTTGGTGCATGATTAAATTATGTATTATTCTCAAAAGAATTTAGTGGAGCTCTTAACATGTATATTAATTGTATACCATCACATGCACATAACAAGTTTTGAGAATCCATCCTATAATTTACACTATATTCATTATGACATATATCAAATGCGGACCTTCAAGTTCATTAATTATATTCAGCCAACATTTTAAGTATTGAATAAATTCTGATAATTTGAACATCAAACATGTGCAATCCTTAAATTAGTCAACAAATACTGACACCATCTGTATATTAGTAAAGTTCGGACGTTAATGAGGGACTTTTTGGTTCGGACCCTTTACTAAACTAACAAGTTCTGATCATATGATATTCACCTTAAGTTCGGATATATATAAACAAAACACTAAGGTCGGACCCTTTTACTTTAACATATGCGGACCTTAAGAACTACACAAAGTTGGACAACATTTAAACAATAAGTCCTGACCATATTTAATTCCTTATATGCTGATAGTTGACATGTGCGTACATAATATACCTCCACAAGTACGGAGAATGGCTTTGTGACTTCACAAAGTCTGACAAAAATTAGGGATTTCATTCCTCAAGGTTTCTACGAACAGAAAACCCTAAATGCACAGAACTCAATCATGTCAGGCATCAATTCAATCAATCTAACAATGATATCATACCACAAACAACAACAATCATTTATCTAGGCAATCACGTATTCATTGGCATAAGCAATCACACAAAATCAATTGTTTGGATCATCTAGGGTTTTGTATGAATCAACAGGATAAGATTAACAACATAACATGCAATCATAAACACTTACCTCTGGTTGAATCTAGATGAATTGAAGATCAAGTATTGATGTGTGTGAACTTGTGAAGCCAAATGATTGAAGGAAGACTAGGGATGATTAGAGATGATCAGGAACGTACAGAGAAGTTATGGAGAAATTAGGGTTTGAGTAGTTTATTATAATTTCACAATTAACTCTAAACACCCCCTAATATTATAACTTGTACACAAAACCCCACATATTCTATGTAATTCACATTTAAACACATAATTCATGTATTGTCAAGTAATGTATAAATTTCATATAAACTATCCGTTTTTAGTTGTTCGTGTGTGTTCCGGTAATTCCCCGAATTACCAACGTAGACTCGTTTAACTACTCTAGTTAAATGCAGTGCTATGAATGTATGATTAAATTAACTGTGGTTAGGTTAAAGTAATAACCTGAAGTCACGGGTTGTCACAAGAGGTAGGTGTCTTCCTAACCGTTACCGAAATCGATAACTCACGCTCACAACATGTCTTCGAGGGTTTGGAAGGTGCGTTCGTTTGACCATCGGTTTGAGGGTGATAGGTTGTGCTCATGTCTAAACGCAAGCCGAATGATTTATGCATAGACTGCCATAGATAGGACGCAAAACAAGGATCACGACCGGAGATGATAGAGGTGGGCACTTCGTGCCGCGAGACTACTTCCTTCATGTATAAATTGGCAAGCTTGTCATATTTGTCGGTTTCTTTGATCACAGGAAAGTGAGCAGATTTAGTTAGGCGGTCCACGATCACCCAGACGGTGTCGTTTCCGCTTTGAGTTCTGGGTAGTCCGGTAACGAAATCCATGGAAATTCGTTCCCATTTCAATGTTGGCAGTTCTGGTTGCTGAAGCAATCCAGATGGTTTTTGGTACTCAGTCTTGACCCTAGCGTAGGTCAAGCACTTGCTTACATACTTTGCTTTGATTACCTTCATGTCATGCCACCAGTATAGTGCCTTCAGATCGTGATACATCTTGTCATAACCAGGATGTGTTGAGTATCGAGATTTGTGAGCTTCGTCCATCACAAGCTCTCACAGATTTCCGTAGAATGGGACCCATATACACTCCATGAAGTAGTGAATACCATCAGATTTGGTTTCCAGTTGTTTCTCCATCCCCCACATGGATTCAGCTAATAGGTTCTCCTTTAGTGCTTCAACTAGAGCATTACGAATATGCTTAGGAAGGTTCAAGTGGATTGTAAGCTGCAACACACAAACTCGTTTACGCTTGGTTTCTTTTTGGTTGAGGGCGTCGGCTACGACGTTTGCTTGCCCGAATGATATTTGATTGCGCACTCATAGTCATTTAGGAGTTCAACGCATCGGCGTTGTCGCATGTTCAACTCCTTTTAGTCGAGTTGTGCTGGAGACTCTTGTGATCGGTTAGATTATGCACTTGGTATCGTACAAGTAGTGTTTCCATATCTTGAGTGCAAAGACTACAGCTCCCAGCTCCAGATCGTGGGTTTGGTTGCCTCCTATGTCGGCACACATATTAATGTCCTTGCAAAACATTTATGATCAACGATTTTATTAAGGTTTTACATACCGGCTTTTCAATAAAATATTTCAAATTTTTTGAAGATTCATTTGATTTAAAATACACACATGAATTCACCAACTTTTATTAACGTTTTCAAACATAACATGTATTTCACGTAACAAGTGGATAACATTGGAAAAATGAGTCTGTGATGTTAAGAAGTCAAGCGATAAGATGTCATCCACTTTTGGTAGACTTTGATGCACATGTCGCGCTCTCGTGCGAAACATGGAATGCAAAGTCTTAGTTGTTTTTAAAAATTATGTTTTGTAAACTTGTGTTTTAAGTTTCAAACAATGTAACTAAAGTTGTCGTTTGTATTTCCTTTGAAACAATATGTAGTTTGCGAACATGTTTTAAATTAATTGCATGGATAAAGATCTTACTTTTATATTAGTTGTTTACTTGATTGAATGCAATGATTACCACTCTGATCACACCTCGCGCTTCCGCTACGACCAAGTGTGACAGTAACCTGTTATTATATGAATGAAATCATTGAAAATTAACTAATCTTGTACTTGTCGCCTAATTGACTAGGTTATAGATATCACCTGAGCATAACGTCGATGACAAACGGTCCTCACAATACACCTACAAGAACAAGGGATAAATAAATGACAAACTATATCTATACTAGTACTAGATTAATAAGCATATCCGAAGGGCAGAAATGGTCATTTGCCACTTTTTCAACATTTACAATCCTTTTAAGCTTATTATACAACCCTATAAAGCACACCACATAATAATTGTTAAATCCCTGAATTTTTTGGGCGGCCAAACAATTTTTTGGGCGGCCAGATCTATCCATTCAACATTCATGTTTCTCTTATGTTCTTCCATCTTCTCCCAGAGAAAACCTAATATTGCCACCGCCCACCGCCATAACCCCGCAACAACAATAAAAGCCCCAAATACCGTCTCTCTTTAAAGAACTCAATGCCATCAGCCACCATCGCCTCTTACGAAATCGGCTCCTCCCACATAACTTTCACAGCTCATAACCCACCACAACATCAATAATTGTTTCCGAATTCTCTTTTCCTGGTAAAATTTACTTCTATTTTTGCTTGGTAAATTTTACTTCGATTTTGCATACTGTACATTACTCTGGATATGCATAAAATAAATTTTCTGGTGTCTGTGTGTGTTTATTGTTTATACTCTGTTAGGCATAAATTACGTTTTGGTGTATGAATTCATTTCAGTTTCAGTGGTTTTGATGTTTAATTAGGTTTAAATAAGTTTAGATATGCATTTTTTCGTGCGATTTTTAGTGGTTTTAAAATAAATACCGAGTCACATTCGTTCAGATTCTGCCAATTTTACGAGCGGACTTTGTCATGTAGGAATGTTTAGACAACCACAAAACCGACGCCAAATCATGTTTGCCAGTTTTACAGCATGGAATCATGAGATTGGCAGCTGCAGTCTCTACAGCAGTTTTTATCATTCAACTCATATCTCTAGTGTCATTATCTGGATGGGATGCACCATTTCTTCCACCTGCTAACGCTGTGCTTTATTCGCCCGACACAAAGGTGCCCAGAACTGGAGAATTAGCTTTGAGAAACGCCATCCCCACAAACACAAATATGAAAAGCATACAGGTCCATCAAACAGTTCTTCATTGGGACACTTTCTACGTTTTGGTATATCTTGTGTTGAAATTTATCTTGTTTTCTTGTAGAATTCTCTTGAGGAACTGTCATACTTGCTAAGGATTCCTCAGAGAAAGCCTCATGGAACAATGGAGGGCAATGTAAAGAAAGCTTTAAAGGTAGTTAATCACCTTTAGGCTTTAGGCATGTTTATAGTGAAGAGTGACCTTGTTCGTTTTCCTCATTATTTCCTATTCCTTGATCAGATTGCAGTCGATGAAAAGGATTCTATTTTGGCAAGCCTACCAGCTGATCAAAAGGAAAACAGGGTTGGCACTTTATATTTCTCTTACTGATGAGAAAGTACCTTGCACGATTATACGCGAAAATATACACAATGTTTTTGGCCACGGGTTCTAGAACAATGTTTTTGGCCTTGCAGGGGGAATTGCAGACTCTGCTTCGGTATATAAAGGACAAGGATCCAGATAGAGTATCAGTAGCTCTTGCATCTTCACTGGATTCTATAGCCCAGTTAGAGCTCCTAGAGGTACATGGCATGTAATACAAACTGTCTTCTATGCAAAAGCATCAAAGATATTCGCCTTCCATGTCAGCAACTTATATTTGTGCTTTCTTGAAAACAATACTATTTCCAAGTTTGATAAATTCCGAATATGCAAGTTACCTTTTATTATATGTATATGATTGCAGTATTTTGTTTTTGACATGCTCCTGGGCTATCTTTCTTGCTGCCTGCACAATATTCAAACTATCCTAGGTATAAGTCCACTTAGATTTGTCTAATTTTTAATTTTTACTCTTTAATTGTATTTATATATTTTAGGCTCATGGGGCGAGCGGTTGTGGAATTTGTGGTTAAGAAAGGAGATGGTTCGATGTTTACTCCACAATCTGGTGGTGTACCAAGAAAAACTGCTACAATCCAGGTATGCTGAATCTTTTCATCCTACGTTGGTATTGTGGCTTCAACTGATCTTTAACCGTATACGCAGGTTGTCTTGGATGGATATTCAGCACCACTGACAACGGGAAATTTTGCAAACACCTGCAAGAACCATAATATTCACGAATATTCTCACTGGAAGTACAGAGCAACCAAACAAGAAGAAACCTGCTATCTAGGTGACAGCTGGTGGTTCTGGTTCTGGTTCAGTAGACCCATCGAAAAAGAAGTCTGTTTTAAACTCACAAAAGGGTGATGAACGATCCTCTGCCGTTAAACCTGAAGGTTCTTCCAAAAAGCGAGCAGCAGTTTCATCCGTGCCAGAATTTTCAAGGAAAAAGAAAGTAGCAGATGGTTCTAAATGCGTTTGACTTTCATCGACCAAAGGTAGAATTAGATACTTTCACTTGTTAGGTTTTTGGATAAATCACGTTTTGAAATAGGATGGTGAAGAAACTATTTATATGGTTGCTTTATATCTTGTTTCACTCTGGTTCACTTTTCTCGTTTTTAACAATTATCTAAATGCATTTGGCAGAACGATTTCAACTTTGAGAAGAGGGATTAGATGACGGTTTCACCAAAAGGAATTGCCTTTTGGGTCTCGATTGGTAAAAACGAACCACGTTAAATCGCTTGTGTTTTTACTTTTTTAGTTTATTGCTTTCGGTTTGTTTGTGTGTGATTAATTCTAATAGATGTTTGTTTCATTTTTTGCAGGTTATGGGACTAAACCCTCCGTTTGGAAAAAAATGCCGCGCTTGCAAATAAGTTCATCGACAGTGCTCTTAAATTTAAGCATAAGCTTATCATTCTTATCATTCCCCCAGAAACTGAAAGGTATAAATACAGTTATACACATATATACATGTGTGTGCGCCTATATATATGTACATGTGTCATGTGTATATATGCGGGTGCCTTATAGAAATATAGTTATACACACTAAAGACCTGCACACCAAGCTTGCTGTAGTAAAAGGACATCAAAATTGGGTTAAAGTTACCGACAAGTAAGTACCGTACATTTCCTGGTGGTGGTATATGTAGGGTCTTCTTTATGTTTAGGACTAGGGATGAGCAAATGGTACCGGGTACCGGTCCCGAATTTCTCGAACCAAAACATTTTTGGTACCGATTTAACTCTGGTGCCTGTCATCACCGGTGTTGTCATTGCCAGCGGGGTAACTAACATTTCTTCTTTCTCTTCTTGTTTTATTATTTAGTTTTAATAATAATAATTTGCTTGAAATAATGGTACATCACTGCAGTTAACATTTGTAAAGTGAATGGTAATAATTGTCTGAGTAGTAATCATTCATTTATATCCCCTGCCCATCTATGTTCTCATAAGTTTCATATTTCATGTGTTTTTTAAGCTTTTTTGTTCAACTAGAATTTTTCTTTAGGAGGGTGGGTGACTTCCTTTATGAGCATACAGTGTCTGGTTTTTAAAACAGTTTTTTGCTAATGCTACTCCACACCACTGCATCATCTTCTTGTTGTTTCTTCCTTATTCCACTACATAAATAAAAAATTGAATATACCTATAGCTTTTCTTTTTGGTCCAGTTTGTGATTATCATTCTGGAAGAACATGTGCATTTTTGTATTTCGCCAGTATGAGTATTATTATTCTTCTCTACACCGTCTTCTATTTTGCCCATTAACATCTCTTGTTTGGCTGTAGGGTGAACCAAGTTTCCATTTATTTGGTTTTATCATGTGTAACTGGTGCTACAGCTGTAAGAGCATTAAAGTCAGTGCTTCAAGGGATATTATTATCCCCAGACGGGTAAATCCCTCCTCCTCTTTTATGCTTTACGTTTGTAAGTTGTGATTAACCTCAACTGTGTTAGATAATAGGGAAAAACATAATTCCATGAAACTATTGTTGTACATGGCGCCAGTAGCAGTTGTGATATTGCTTCCAGCAACATTGTTGATGGAAGACAATGTGGTTGGCATCACCATAGCTCTTGCTCGAAAAGATGTGAATGTGGTTTGGTATCTGCTCTTCAATTCTGCAATGGCGTATTGTGTAAACTTGACCAATTTCTTGGTTACCAAGTACACAAGCGCTTTGACTAGGGGTGTGAATTTCTGACACGACCCGAAAACACGACACAAACCTAACACGAAATTCACGGGTTTGGGTTTAGTCTAAACGGGTTCGGGTCAGTTTCAGGTTGAACCCGCCAACCCGTTTAGCTAAACGGGTCAGGTTCGGGTCAACCCGGTCGGGTTGGCGGGTTGACCCGTAACCCATTTATATAATATTATATTTTTTTACAATATGTTTTATGTTATAAATTAAATTTGGTGTGTATTTTATGCTATACTTATAACTTAAAAATAGAAATTGACATAAGATTTTATGATTTTAATGTAATTTTCGGGTTCAGGTCGGGTTGAACCCGCCAACCCGTGAACACGACCCGTTTAGCACCCCTAGCTTTGACACTCCACAAGTATGTATGTATGGATGTAATTCTGTATGTTTTACATTCCAGAAGCCTATAGTATCAGTTATGAAGATGTTTGTGTGAAATTGAAGGTGCTTGTAAATGCTAAAGGGGCGGTTGCTGTTGTGGTGTCGATATTGATATTCAAGAATCCAGTGTCGGTAACAGGGATGCTAGGTATTTGCTGACTGTGTTGGGAGTGATCCTCTATAGCGAAGCCAAGAAGAGGACCAAGTAAACCTAACATATCACTTCACTTGAGACCAAATTTTTTAGCTTATTCTTTTTGGGAGGAAACACACTTTTAAAGTCCATTTTTTTAATTTGTATATTGTGACGTGAATATGTGTCTACTATGATTGTATAAATACTATAGAATTAAAACACCTATACCTGATTGTTGCCTTCAATCTTATTGTTCAACTTCAGTACGTAGTTGCTAACTTAACCATAATTGGTTTTATCGGTCATAATTGAGTTACATTTGTGATTACTGTGGGGAGGCAAGATTAATTGTGTATATTCGATCTAATGCAGCCTACTTATGTTTATCATATGATCACAATGTTCATTCTGCAAATCCACTATCCCAATGCTACATGAGAACACTCGTGTGTGACGTGTGCAATTTGCAGCCTATGATCGTTAGATGTGAGGATGAGAACCAATCTTTTTTCAGAATTGTGAGAATTGTGATTGGGTAAGTCACAATGAAGCTAATATGGATGTGAGTATGCATAACCGACAAACAAACTATTATTCAGGATGCCTTTCAGCTACTGAACTTTCTTCAATATGGTTTCTTATGTCGAATTGATTAACCGAAAAATGATTGGTTAATAAAATAGACTAGCCATTGATTTCGGCTTTAGTTGACGAAAATAACTGAAACTACCGAACCATGTAAACCACAATTAAAATGGACTAATCGATGACTTCGCTTGTGACGTATATCCACCAGAATGATGGTAAAATAAATATTATATGAATAAGAAAACTACCAGAAACGAATACTGCAATGCAATGTGTCGCACCCTGTCACCTCACCCTTTTTAGCGCCCCATGGTGCCCCTACACCACCCCGCCTTTGCCAATGAGGGTGTTATCCTTGGCCTCTGCCAAAGGCATAGTGGGCGTGGGGGCGCTATCCTTGGTTTTGGTTATGGCTCAAAACCGAACCCCCCGTACATAACCCTTAACTCACCAACTTAAGTGATATGTTTCCCCCGCATCGCACGGGTAAACGACTAATATATAAATATATACACATATCCACAAAGATACATGGACAAAAATACAAAATAATTAAATATACCCATGGCAATAATATTGGACAAATCGGAAAAATGGACGAAACTGACAAGTTATAAGTATACATACATATATTGGTTGAGAATATATAATATCGAGGCTCGGTGAAAATATATGAAGTTTCGGACATGTAACCAAATATATATTTAACGTACTATATGAAATATATATTTTTCAAAACGATCATAAAGATATATTATTTTTAAGAAACATCAAAGATATATTTCGCAAGAAATATAATTCCGGAAAAACCAACAAAATACTAAGTGTGGAAATATTCTAAGAAATACAAGTATAAGTGTATACATATACATATAAATACGTGTCTGCGTACACCATAACACACTTAGTAGAATACTAGGTTACAAGTATTATACATGTATATACGTATACGTACAAATACACAACAAATACTTAAATGTGACAAGTTTACAAACGAAGTATACATACATGTATACACGTACAAGGTAATGTTGAAAATATCATTTGTAACAAACTTCAACAAGTAAAAATATATCTATTTTTAAGAATAAATATATCTTGTGTTAATTGTCGAATTATTCAAGACATGATGAACGATATATGAATATATTTTAGTAGAAATATATTCTTTCACTAAACAAAACAATCGTGTGGGACACGAGTACATCCAAGGGGGCTAGCACATGATATTACAAGAACAAGTACAAAACAATCGTGTGAGACACGGGTACATACAAGCAGTGTTGTAGTAATCGCTAGTCGCTAGTCGGGCGGCGGGGTGGGGACTAGCGATTAATCGGGATTAATCGGGGATTAATCGGAATTTATGGGGATTAATCGGGATTAATTTGATTAATCGGCGACTAATCAGGGATTAATCGGTGATTAATCAGCACCTAGTCGAGATTTTTACAACCATGCATACAAGGGGCTAGGCCCCGAATATTACAGGGATAAGAACAAAACACTCGTGTAGGACACGAGGTCATATTAGGGGCCAGGCGTCGGACATACACAAACAAAGAATACAAATGCATGTAGATACATTACGCATATAATGATACGGATAATCAATCACCAACACGTCTAAGCAAACAAGGGTTTTCAAACAAACTAAACAAGGTCAAGGTCAAGTCTTAACAAGGTTCATGATAAAAGACTTGTACATGATCAAACAATTAGACCTAAGTTTTCAAAATTAGGGGGAGCTACATGTTAGAAAATGCTATCATAAGCTAGGGAATGAAATCACCTAGATCATGTGCGCATAAGTAGAAAAACACGAGTAGCCATTAATCACAATATAGACCAAGGAACAAAAGTGGTAGATCTATTGAGTATGGGCAAGCTCCATTCTTGGTCTATGAGACCCTATTTGAGTGCTTTTGTGTCCCAAGTCTGGGTATCACTATGGATTTAGTGGCCCAGTAACGACAAAAAAATCGTCGAGGTTTGGTTGCTTACTTATGTCGGCACGTATACTAATGTATTAGCCACACATGAATTGATTCACGAATTTCATAGACGCTACGCATACCGGTTTCATTACAAAGCTATTCAAATGTTTTAAAGATTCATTTGTGACAAAACAAAACACGTGAATTCACCAACATTACTGTTGACCTTTTAAATTAACATGTATTTCAGGAAAGTTAGGCGTTGCATGGTCGGAAGTCAAGAAACAAAGGAAACAAGTAGTGATGCCATCTTTTGAAGGGTTTGCCTCTTATATATTGCCTTCGTGCAGGAATATAGGAGCCAAAACCTTGAATTACAAACTATATTTTGTATAAAAGTCGTCTTGTGAACTTGATATTTTAGGATATGTTTGTAAACAATATACTTAAATCTTGGGGGGGGGGGGGGGGTAGTTGCACGGACCTCCCATCCACCGGAGTATTGCAACTCCGCAAGCTACCTTAGCCCCATAGCTGTCTGGCGGTGATTACCCACGGTGAAGAGCCCCAACACCCCATAAGGGCATTGCCGGGAATCGAACCGGTGACCTCAAGTAGAGGCCTGGGTGAGGCTGGCACAATATACTTAAATCTTGTGTCTTGCTTTCATATAATATTTGGAAGTGGTGTGGTTGTTTATTTTAATCATGTAGAATGTTTACACTATAAAATTCTATAAAAACCATTCACGGTCACATCAATGCGCTTTCGCTACGAGCAGGGTGTGACATTACCAACGCCACCTGTCATCCTAGATCTTCACCACCAGAGGCTTCCCTGCCTCCTGTTTTATGGTATGTTACTGGTCCACACGCCAGGAACCAGTTATCGGATGTCCGTTGGAGATTGTAGGAGAAAGTGGCTGGATATCTCCCCACTTCTCATCTGCATCAGACTTTGATGTTGATGGTTTTTGATGTCTGTAGCAGAGGAAATCGCTGACGAAGAGAAGAAACGTGAAGACGGTCAGGGGCGGACATACCTTAACATAAGGGGTAGCCTCCGCTACCCCTTGGCGCTCCGGCGGTAGTGTAAATTTTGTAAAAATTTGACGTTTTTTTGAAGTTTTTTCGATTTCGTTACCCTTTTTTTTCTAAAACGTTACCCCTATGAAGATTTTCTAGATCCGCCACTGAAGACGGTAGACGCGTGCATATGGACGGTTCAGTGTCGACATGGTGAAGACGCGTGGATCTAGCTGAGAAAAAGGGGGTAAATAAAGGAAAACCATTAACAAATAAAGAGCTGATATATAGCATCTGAAGACGCATGGATCTATTCACAAAATTCTCTATTTAAAAGATTGATATTTTTTTTGCCTATCATATAAAAATTAAAAAAAACATTTTTATAATTTCTATTTAGTATTTTTCAAGCAAAATAAAATGAAAGCTAAAATCTTTATTCGTTTTGTGCATTTGAAGTATATGCATCATCCTTGCGTTATTGACACCTTTCGTATTTTTTTAACCATGACATCTCGTTACCATCAACCTTATGAACACTACTAATACCCTGCTAGCCAACTCGATCAGGTCAATTGTAGCTTATGTTGGGCGGGTGGCCGTCATGAGATTATTGTTGGAAACCAGTGAAAGCAATATTGGAAGTAGCTTATGTTGGGCGGGCGGCAGTCATGAGATTATTGTTTGAAACCAATAAAAGAAATATTAGAATCTTAGAGCTCTGCTAGATAAGGATTAGATTCTTACCACTACACCATCTGTTATAAGTTAGTTTTAGGAACTTTGTAAAGTCCTTTTATGGTTTTGCATATCATAAATGCCCATTAACCGTGCAATTTCTCTTATCCTCGTATCGTACAATCCATACCCTTGTATTTGCAATACTCAACAGCCTAGGTTTGTTTTAGTGCATGCTTGAGCTTGGAAGCAAAGTGATTTTACCATTACGACATCTATACAACAATTTCACCATTGTTTCGAGATTCCTTAGCAACAAAAGATACGATCATAATCAGTAACCAGTGAGACTCTTAACACAATTACAATCTCAAATATTTCACAAACTAAAGTAGATTCTATTATTAAAATTTACACGTATTACAACGTGCGCATCACTTATTGAAGGACACATAGAGACTAAATATAAAAGCTCATAAACAATGAGATTACACTTAATAAATAAGAATAATTTATCTTTAAGAAATTAAATAGAAAGAAGAAGCATATATATATATACGAGCCAAGACCTTTATATCCTCATCAACCCAGCATCATAAGGCACGCTAGATGCTTTGATCCATGTATCTCCTTGTATATATGTTCCCGGACCAAAACTTGCAGCCTCTTGTTGAGATATTTTCTTGACCCCTTTCCATTTGACCCTCCTTGAAGTGTCAGCACCTGGACCTTTATTATTAAACTCAGCATAATAACATGTGTCTTGACCAAATGTCCCAACCCATGGGGCCCACCCTTCCGGGTCAATGTTCTTGTCAATAAACGATTGCATGATTATGGTCCTAGAAAACTCCTTCCACGGACGTCCGAGGTAAGACTTGGGCATGGGCGCTGCGCTCAAGAAGTCGGGCTCCGCGGTTATGGTGCATCCATCGAAAACAAGACCGCCAACAGAATGTTGGTCCTTGCGGCCTTGGGCTGTTACCATGCATGCTTGGTTGCTCATTGGCTTCCGGACTATCATTTTGCAGTCTTGAAACACGGCTGCTGCATTACCGAAGATGAAGTCGATGGTTCCACTTATGCTGCATTGGCGGTAGAATTGGCGGTATGAGTGGGTGTATAGGGTGTCCTGGTAACCATCCATCACACAGTTATGAAAGATAGACATATCCGCGGATACTCGCAAAGCTACCGCTTGATGCTTATCGGGTCCAGCAGTGTTTTCGAACCCTACGCCCCTAGCCATAAACCCGTCCCCGTTAACCGCTGTAAACATAGTAATATAGTTATCATTTAATATCATTACACAAATGTGAGATGGTAGATGAATCAAATATTTCCTAACTCCTAAATAACATTATATATTGGTTTGCAAAATTAGTGGTGTTCGCTCTTTTAATGAACAATTAATTTGTTGGCATTTCACAAAAATATAAAATGAGGTTAAATCTACTCAAACTTAGCTATGTGGTTAAAGTTTGTTCCAAATGTAGCCATACTTAGCTATAAAAGAGTCGATCCAACTAGTTTTGAATCGAGATTGGCTATTGATTAAATTTTTTAGTTTTGGGGGGTCGAATAAATAAATACACTCTGGGCTCCTTTATTTTAAACAAGCTTATTTACTAGGCTCCAGAACGGGCTCGTTTAAGCTAGACTCGCTTCGAGCTTTTAGCAAGCCGATCTCGAATAACTCCTAAGCAGGTTACTCATTAACTGCTCAAACTTGATCTATTCAAATAAGATATCATGTGAGGTGATTCTACTAATTAAAAAACTCACCAACAGTGGCACTATGGAAAGTAGCTACCCCGTCAATGTAGTTCTTGTTTCCAGTGATCATAGTTTTTGTCGGACCTTCTCCAAGGAACACGACATTGTCAATACCCCTAGGAATCGTAACATATTCCTTGTAAACACCCGTTTTGATGAGTATGATAAACGGCTGGGGAGATCGTTTTGGGGCTGTATTAACTGCCTCCATGATCGTCTTGAACTGTCCTGACCCATCTTGAGCCACAACCGCATTCGGCTTCAACGTGCCTGGATCGGCATTAATAAGCGACCGCCTTGAAGTATCAGCCCACGTAGGATAAGGTGTGTCTGTTTCATGCAACATGATTGGTTCATTTTCTGATTGAGATTCTGGCTCCTGATCATCAATCGGTGTCTGATCAAGCATCCTTCGACCGGTGACTTCCACTGGCTTTGTACCATGTGAATGTACTATGGTAACCTCTTTCTTCCAAACAGTGGTTCTAGGCTTGGGTTGGGGAATATTCCCTTGAATATCAACATTGATGGTCTTGGTCTTGGGTTTGGGTTGGGGAACATTCCCTTGAATATCAACATTGATGGTCTTGGTCTTGGGTTTGGGTTGGGGAACATTCCCTTGAATATCAACATTGATGGTCTTGGTCTTGGGTTTGGGTTGGGGAACATTCCCTTGAATATCAACATTGATGGTCTTGGTCTTGGGTTTGGGTTGGGGAACATTCCCTTGTATATCAACATTAATGGTTTTAGTTTTGGGATTGGGTTGGGGAACATTCTGGTCAATATCAACATTGATGGTTTTGGGATTGGGTTGGGGAATATTCTGGTCAATATCAACATTGATGGTCTTGGGATTGGGTTGGGGAACATCAGGCTGGTCTATCTGCCAATCAACATCCATGGTTTTGGGCTTGGGTTGGGGAACCTCAGGCTGAGGCCGGTTTCGGTTAATCCTCCAATCGAAAATAAAGCCTTTTGGCTTCGTTGGGGGAACCTGGGGCTGGGGAAGCTCAGGCTGGTTATTATCTATGTCAATCACAGTGGTTGTGGGTTCCGGCTCCTGCGGAACTCTAGGAACAAATATTTTACTAATTGGTGGCTTACCACCAGCCAACTCAATAATTCCATCAAGCATCGCAAGACTGTTTCGTGTGAGTTTGATCCCGAGATCCAACAACTTCACCATCGCGGGTCCTGAATTGCTGGTCGTGTTGTCAAACGCATCAATGCACGTTTCTTGATATGTCACCGAACCACTAAGCCAAACTCTAAGCTCAATTGTGTTATCCTTTAGCTTTGGAACATCAAAAAGACTAACCTTATTAATTGATCTTTTTAGATCATCGATCGAGACGCCGAGAAGCTCTTTACATTGGTCCAAGGCGACTACGGCCCGAGGATCCTTCTCTGATTGTCGAATGGTTGATGATTTATCAATCGCAAATTGGATACGTTCCACTGCATGGGCAAAACTAGCTTTTATGAGCTGGCTAGGGGCCTTTATTCCGGCCTTTATTCTCTCTAATGTTTCTCTACAAATATCACGGAAATCGGTGTATTTGCATAGAATTATTATAGTTGTTGCCGTGACAACCGTTGCAGCAAGCAAGATGACCGCTCCAGTTTTCTCTTCGGTGTGAATTTCAATTTCTTTGGTACTTCTTCTAACGTGGAAGATGGTGCCAACAACAGCTGCAACCACAAGCATCGTCGCAATAGCGATTACTGTATACTTCTTCTTCTTTCCCCCCTCCAAAGCCATTTTTTTTAAGTTTTTTTGTTTCTTTTTAATATATAAACTATTTTCTGACTCATTGGATGAGCTCCTAGGAAACCTTTTGCGTTTAGATCTTACTTAAATACGGAGACGTGGGTTTCATTTGTACGGTCTTGGTTTTTTCCACCTAGTTGGAACTTAACACATGTTAGGTTTAAAATTGAATGTTGGAACCCAGCTTAAAGAATGGAGGGTCGTTGTTTTCGAATATAATTGAGAAACTATTTAATTTTGGTGGTGCAAATATGAGGTCAGGGTTGAGCACACATGGTAATCATCCATAATCATAACTATATTTGAAGAATAGTGACATGTGTATAGTCCTAATTAGAATAGGCTATATATTTTGAACAAGTACTTTTGTTTTTTGTTTAGCGTTTTATTTATTTGCATCGTTTTTGTAACCACGAAAGTTTGTGATAAGATCCAGTAAATTATTATACGAAACTTTTTTATGTTAACTTTTCTTTAAAAACCCCCACCAAACTGCCACATAAGTGGAGCCCTTTATGGACACCAAAGAAATAATACCAAACAAATATAAAAGTTAATTACTGTTTTCGTTTCTATGACTTGTCAAAAATCACTATTTCAGTTTATTAGTTTAAAAATTGCGATTTCAGTCCCCGTGGTTTCACTTTCAAAACCATTTCAGTCAATCTCGTAACCATTTCCGTCCCTGTACTTAACAAAATAATGGATTTAAATGGTTACGAAAGTGAAACCACATAGACTGAAATGGTTACGAAAGTGAAACCACATGGACTAAAATTGCAACTTTTAAACTAATGGACTGAAATAGTGATTTTTTACAAGCCACGCAGACGAAAACAGTAATTAACTCCAAATATAATAGAAGCCATTGTAAAGGGCCATGCCCACTTTTTAACGACCGGTACGTGGCGCATTTACAAATCAGTGCACGTAACAATATGTGGCTATATGTTTTTAATTTCTGAATAATTTATATTTCTTGATATTCAAAACATAAAAAATTAGAGAAATATCATAAAAATCCAATATACTTTTCTATTACTCTTTTAAAAGTCCCTCAACAATATTTTTCATATGAAAAACCAAACATACTTTGTGTTTTGTTTCACAAAAGTCCCTCAACAATTTTTTGAACTTTAAAGTCCCTTCATATGTTAAATGTGAACAAAATTATGACAAAAATAATTTAAACAACTTGGAACTGTTAGAGGTGTCCATCGGGTCTTTTCGATTTATTCGATTATTTGGTTCCTTTTATTCGATTTGGAAATTTTTGGGTTAAACCAAAAATCGAACCAAACTAAACATAATTTAAGTACTTCAAAACTTTACAAACCGCATTTGAATTTGGTTTCGGTTTCTGTTTTAACCGAATACAACGAATTCATATAATTAGGTTTATTCGACTAAATATAAAATATGGTTTACTTTGGTTAGGTTTATTGGGCTACATATAAACCGAATTCATTTTATTTGCTTCGAGTTTAATCGTTTTTTACTTGATTTGCGTTTTTAACTATGTTCGATTCTTTAGCAATAACTTATGAATTTGCATACATATCTTAGGTTGAAACATAATTTTATGTAGAAGTTTTAGAAAAAAGTTTTTGTCATAATTTTTTTCAAATTTAATATGTGAAGATACTTTAATGTTCAAAAAATTGTTGAGAGACTTTTGTGAATAAAACCACAAGTATGTTGGTTTTTTACATGCAAAAAAAAAAAATGTTAAAGGACTTTTATGAGAAAAATAAGAAAGTATATTGGATTTTTATGGTATTTACCTTAAAAATTACGTAAGAAATATGTATTTTTTTGAATGGCTTAAATTACACAAAATGACTTTGCCAATAGGACCAACCCCTACCCACAGTCAATTATGTTTACTTGGTTTATTCCATGATTACATAATTAATATGATTACAAAAATATTTATAAAACAATATATTTGAAAAAAATTAAGTTAAAAAATGACACACCTGTTTTGCAACAACTTTTTTTACATTTGATGAATACCATCAAATATTACAATGTTAATTTGAACTCATATCATACTTATACAAGGCAAACATGATACCACTAGACCTTTAACTTATGGGTACACCAGACATATTTAAATGCGTCAAACTAATAATTTGTTTCTAACTAGTTACGAACCCCGCGCTTCGCGGCGGGTTTCTTCCATAATAAGATCAGTTGGTATTCTCGTGTACTTTTCAAACTAATTTGCTAATACAACTAATATACCAATTCAGAATGACCAATCGACTACACACAAACGAATTAACATTAGAATAAGCAATTCACAGTAAGCAATTTAAAAATGGCATTTTAATTGAATTTATCAACATAAAGAGAAACTCAAATATGATTTATTTTGTATGTTTTTTCAAGTAAAAAGAATTTATTAGAAATACGAATTATAAGTTAATTATATAAATTGTATCAGATTATTTTTATCAAATAACTAAATGGCTACCATCTTTATATAATGATTTTCTTAGTTCATGTTTGTAAACTGTATTATAAAACATCAACATATAATGATTTTCTTAATTCATGTTTGTAAACTGTATTATAAAGCACAAACATGAATTTCCCCAATATACCTTTGCCTCACATTTAATGACAAAATCAATTAAGAAGGCACCTTGACCCCACCATTACTTAACCAAAGATTAAAATTAACTCTTGAGTTAAATGCATTTAGTCTATGTGGTTTGAGTCATTTTGTCAGTTTATTCCAAAGGTTTCATTTTTCGTTTGTGGATCCAAAAAGGTTTCACTATTGCCATTTTAGTCCACTAGGTTAACTTCATCCATTTTTTGTTAACGAGAAGGGCAATTCAGTCACTTTATATGTAATTCTGTTAACAAGAAGGGCAATTCGGCCATATACAATTACCAAATTGCCCTCTCTTTAACAAAAAACTGGATGAAGTCAGTGGACTAAAATGGCAATAGTGAAACCTTTTTGAACCCACATGCGAAAAATGAAACCTTTGGACTAAACTGACAAATGACCCAAACCACGGGGACTAAAATGACATTTAACTCTTAAATCTTTTCACAATTTCCTTTTCTTGTATTTTGGGAGTTGTGTGGTTAAAAGAAAATTGAAGAGTGGCACTGGTATAAATATATTAAGAATGGGGACGTCTTTGGCTACTGTAGCCAAGAAGCAACCCAAAATGTTAACATATAGTAATATTATATAATAAAGAGTTAAATGCCATTTTAGTCCCTGTGGTTTGGGTCATCTTGCCAGTTTAGTCTAAATGTTTCATTTTTAACCTGTGGGTCCCAAAAGGTTTCACTGTTGCCATTTTAGTCCAATGGGTTAACTTCATCCATTATTTCTGTTAACGAGAAGGGCGATTCGATCATTTTATATGGTCGAATTGCCTTTCTAGTTAACAGAATTACATATAAAATGACCGAATTGCCCTTCTTGTTAACAGAAAAAATGGATGAAGTTAACCCAGTGGACTAAAATGGCAACGGTGAAACCTTTTTGGATCCACAGGTTAAAAATGAAACCTTTGGACTAAACTGGCAAAATGACTAAAACCATAGGGACTAAAATGACATTTAACTCTATAATAAAAATAGGAGATATGTGTTATTCATGAGCTATCTTTTTTTCTTGCTTCTCACTTATACCTAATTATCTTTCACTTAATTATAAATACTTAAATTTTATAATTTAAGATATTCAATTTCACAATTTTATTTTATTTTATTCAAAAGTATTTTTTGTTATCATTATCTTTCTTCTTCTTATTTTTATTACTATTATTATTATTATTAAACAAATTATTATATATTTTAAACATAATTTACTGTTAAAAAAGGTCAAAATATATTATATAATATATAATTTATAATTATCATATTTTGGCAACATGGTATTGTACCATTAACTTAAGTGGTGTTGTTAGCATATTTGCACTTTTACTCATAGTACAATAGTAGTTGTACACTATGTATAAAGGAGTGTACAAAATGTTGATTGGATTAAAATGGGGTGGGGTATTAGTTGTCGTGTTTCTTGTTGTCATACATCATACTTATTTTTGTCACACCCTGACTTTTGCGGAAGCGTATGATGTGTGACTTGCCCAATATCATTGCATTCAATTATAATAAACAACTATATGAATTAAAATGATGTTCATCCATTCATAAGTTTAAAACGTTACAAATACAAGTCATTTAAGTTCTAACCAATATGACCTCTGAGTACGTTACAGACCAACAAAAGTGGATGACATCTAGACTTGAAATTTACGTCTTGAAAACAACACGAGCGCCCAAGATCCATCTTGTTTCCTGAAATACATGTAATTTTTAAAACATCAACAAAAGTTGAGCGAGTTCATGTGTTTTCTATGTGAGCTCGAATATTCTTGTAAACATTTGTAAGTATGCCTTTGTAATCCGGTATGAAAGCGTCTATGAACAGATCATTAATGTTTTGCAAGGACATTAATATGTGTGGTATGTAGGAAGTGCTCAAACCTCGCGAATTTCCTTCGGGCCATCCGGCGGGAATGACATAGTCACTACATACGGCCACACAAGGACCCATGGGTGGGGCTCGCTACACCCAGATAGATCTACCACTCATGCCCCTCGGTCTATACTAGATTAATGGCACTTAGGAGAGATACTACATCATCCACGTGATCTAACAGTTTATTCCTTAGCTAATTCATACCATTGAAACATTTGAACATTTGAAACATGTATCTCACCCCCGAGAGTTATAAAACTGAAAACAGTTAAAAGAAAAGGGGGACATGAACTCACAGATTTGCGTCCTGTCTCCTGTAACTCAAAGATCTCTTCCTGATGTCGTACCACAACCTACACACGTGTTATGTTTTATTATCCGGTTAGGTCGTGTACGACTCTTAGTCTTAGTTGTTTATTAAGACTTATTTTGGAATCCATGGTATACTTTGAGTTACATCTTTGATGTTTATTATATAATTCCAAAGTATATAATTATTAGTTGAAATAATTTTTTAACTTAAATTATATTTATCCAATTATTTGGAATATTGTTAAAATAATATATTTTAACTTGGTTTATTAGGTATTCCCACATATGTATTTTCCCAAGTATGGGTGTACTTGTACTTATGTATTTTTATACTTGTGTATGTTCATACTTGTGTATTTTGCCAAGTATTGGTGGCGTATTCCGGTATGTATTTATACGTATGAGGATACGTATTTCCTTGTATTTATTAAGTATTTTGTTCTTAATTTTGTATTTAATTTTCCGGAATATTATTTTTTAGACAACTAAAAATCACCCACTTTGTATTCTTAAAATACTTATTTTAAGAGAATTTTTATAGAAAAAAATCTATAAATCTTTCTTGGCAAAAATAAATATACCTTCATATATATCTAAAAAATAATATATATTTTTAAGATTAACTTTAGAAAATATATATATATTTCTAGTTTTCACCCAAAATAATATATCTTCAAATTTTTTTAAGAAAATATATATTTTTCTCCACTCAAAATAATATGTTTTCTATTTGACAAAGTATGATATATTTTGTAATACTTGTAAAAATCCATATTTTCCGTTTCTTTGGTTTCCAAAATACCGTTTGTCACATTTGTTAAGTTACGAATTTATTTTCGGAATATACATGCTTATAGTCCATATGTCCGTTTGTCCAATATTTGGGTATAAATTATGTATTTGTTTTCTTGGGATTTTGGTAATATTTTCATATTACAATTTTGGTATTTTGGTGTGTTATATATTTTCAAGTTCATAAAATAATATAACTAATACACATAATATACAAGTAGCACACAATTTGTGACATCTAAATATATATTTTCCTAAATACATACTTAGTCATTTTTATCATCAAAAATCAACCTCCAATATTTGAAATTTTTGTAATAAAAATTATGGCAAATCTTTATGTGAAAACCATGATCAAAATTTACTTGTAAACACTTGTTTAAAAATATTTTCTCTAAGTGTTTAATTTCTACAAAAAATTTGCCATTGTTTCCCCCTTAAAAATGGAGGTTTCCATGCTTAAAAACATATCATTATCTTTTACAAATTTATCACCAATCATCAACAATTTACACATACTTACCAAGAGCCAAAAATATGCCTTTTACACTATGACATGAACTTGAAAGTTTGTAAAAATTTGTTGTAACTTCACATGTTGTTTAGTAAGTTTAGTTACCTCTAAAAACATGGTTTTTAGTTTATAAAACTCATTCTTGTAAATTTTAGTTCTTTACAACTTGTATGATGATTTTCTAAAAGTATTTCTTCTTGTTACCAACACTTTTCTAGCCTTGTTTTAACACTTAAAACATGATTAATTTCTTTAAAAATCATGATCATGTTAAATCTTGTAAATAACTTTGGTTTCTTGAAAAGATCATTTTTGAAATCTTTTATTTTCAAGACTTATAACTTGTAAAAATAATCATCATTCACTAAATGAAGTTCATATTCAAGTTCATGTTTAACATAAAGGATGATCATCACAAATTCCACAAGATCCATTCTTATTCTTGCTAGATCATGTGTTTAATCATCATCTAGCAACCTTCTTATGATGATCAACATCATAATCACAAGAAATCAACAAACAAATTTCATACATACACTAAAACAACTTTGATCTTCATCTTATTAGCTTTATGTTAGTGTTCATGCTTATGTTTCTTTGAGATTCTTAAGATTAACAAGTTACATAACATTTTAACCACTAAAATTAGAAGTAATAACAAGTTGTGAGGAGCTTACTACTAGCTCTATGGCTAGGGAAGAAACAAAGATGAAGATGATGATGAATGAGGTGGATAAAAGCTCTAGGAGAAGGTCCTTCCACTTTCAATGCTTCCCACCTTCTTAGTTATGCTTCTTACACCCTTAGATCACTTTTGATTGTATAAGAATGGACTTGAAATGAAGGTGTATGAAGAGGGGTGTTAGGCCGAGAGTTGGGAGGGGAAGAAGAAGGTGTTTAGAGCTTTTGAAGTGTAGAAATGATAAGGGCTTTAGTCTTGGGGATTTTATAAAAGTTCATCCAACATTAGTTTATATGTAGGTTAATATGTTCCTAATTTCTACAACAAATCAAATATTTAATTCAAAAGAAATCCCCATGTGGGGCCCTTGTCATGACCGTCCACAACATGGGGGGGGGGGGTATTAGTTTGTTTTCAAACATTAGTTAGGTAAGTTAGTTAGATTTCAAAGGTGTTAGTTAGTGTTTAATGTGTTTAGGGTTTTTAAGATGTGTTATGATGTTTGGTGATCACAACCAACTTCATAACATTAAAACAATGCTTCTAGTGAAATTTTGGTGTTTCGGGTAGTGTCCGGTTGTTCGTTTGGTTACCGGTTCGTTAAAGTGCTAAATGGCGCAGTTTAGTGTGCTTTATGTAGTCTTTTATGACAGTTTTGATTCCCGACACTTAGGAAGGTATTATAGACCATTAAACCATAATTCTGCATTATATTTTGATGTTAAAAAGCTGAAAATTGCTGAATTTTGGTGTTTTCTGCAGAATTCTGCAGTTTTAGTGTGTTTCGGGCACTTTTCGGCACCTAAATCACCACTAGGAAGGCAGTTTTGTAATCCCTACTTTCCTACACACTATTCTAGTGTAACTCTTGGTTCTGGGCTCATTCTGTGTCTTAACATCATGTCTGTCTGAGTATTGAACTCCCGTTAGTACTTCTAGTTTGTCTGATAACTGTGGTAACTTTGTTCTGTGCACTATTTGAACCTCATTGTGTTGCATGTAATAAATGATAAACAATCTTGCAACTCGTAATGCATTTGTATGTATATAATAGTAATCAGAAAATCATTCATGTCATTAATTTAATCAGGCACAGTCATTAATGCACAAATTACTGTTTAACATTGTACGGATACATGGAAAATTGCAAGTTGTCACATTCACCCACCGTTAAAAGAATTTCGTCCAGAAATTCAAGCTGCGTTATCGGTTGCAGGGGAGTTGTGAAACAAATGCGGATACTTTGATTTAATCTGGTCTTCGTGCTCCCAAGTAAATTCCGGGCCATGACGTGAATTCCAACGAACTTTGACAAGTTTGACACAACTTCTCCTTGTTTTGTGGACCTTCCAGTCCTTAACCTCAACAGGTTCTTCGGTAAATTGGAGTTTATCGTTGACGTGAATCCCGTCTGCGGGAATAACTACTGTCTCTTGGGTCGGACTCTTATTGAGATTGGACACGTGAAACGTGTCGTGGGCACTACTAAGTTCTTTTAGAAGTTTCAGCTTGTATGCAACGGTTCCGATTCTTTCCAGGATCTCGAAAGGTCCAATATTCCGTGGGTCCAACTTCCCACGCTTTCCAAATCGTACCACGCCTTCTCAAGGCGAGACTTTCAGTGAAACCATATCACCAACCTCAAATTCCAACGGTTTCCGCCGCTTGTCAGCGTAACTCTTCTGTCTATCACGTGCTGACTTGATACGATCACGTATCTGAGCAATCTTGTCTGAAGTTTCCTGAACCAACTTTGGACCAATAAGCTGTTAATCCCCAGTCTCTGCCCAACACAACGGGGACCGACACTTATGTCACACCCCGACCACGTGTAACATACAATACGTGGCGGAAACGTCAGGGAGTGTTGTAACAGAATTAATTGTTTCAAATCCATGGCAAACAAAGTTGTATTTTATTTATTAAACAAGAGTTACATTGTCTTAACACAGGAAAATACAGAGTTTGTAACATAATTAAACAAAGTCTATCATCGTTTTTAGTTTCTAAGGCACAGGTCCGCCCTAGTGTCATGATCGTCATCCTATGGAAAAGCTCCTGAAAACACATGTGAAAATAGGTACGTCAGCATAAAAATGCCTGTGAGATACATAGGTTTTGTGAAAATAGGATTCATGACTTAAGTTTAAGAATTTGTTTAATAACAGTCAGTCATGAACCTTGTAAGTTGTTTTGTTTTGTAAATCATTAAAAAGCAATGATATGTATAAGTAAGAGAATAATGTAAGGTTAAATGAATGACCAAGTAAAAAAATGAGTTTGTATAAGATAAGTTGTTTTGTAAAACAATGTCTTATGAAAAGTATGTTATTTGTATAAAATGTAATAGGTCTATAATGTAATGATTTAAATAACGTTACGCTATGTAATATTATACAAACACTTATATATAGGAAGTACCAGCGGCGTATCCACCATGTTTGTATCATATTACACACGCCTCGTTACTCAAATCACTTACCCAAACAACCACCAATGTAACTTGTTCATATACAAACCAATTGTCAAGTGTTATTGTGTAAACCATATCAAAATGTCTATGTCCAATGTAAACCGCCAAATGTGTATATCAATGTCAAAATGTTTATGTTCAATGTAGATCATGTAATGTGTAACCAAAATGTCATGTATGGTAAGTGAAATATATCAACTAAACCATATGTAAAATGCACAAAAACAAGGTATTGAAGTAAAACATAGTTTAAATCAAAGTTATGTTTTGTGTAACAAATGCATGCTATACTGATACAAACATCTATGCGGTATTGTGAAAATGCATACATCCAAGCCTTGAGACTGTGGCGATAAACCCTTAAACAAATTAAAGGCTTATCTAAATTATGTATATCGAATTCGGTCATTCCTTTCATCCCCATACCCAGGATGTCCGGAACGGGAGTTGTCAATTCCTATGGTACCACTACCTACTAACGAACGGCGTGATCGGTGTTAATGAATGTATTGTTCCATTGTAAACAAACCAAATGTCATACCAAAAATGTAAGCATGTGAAAACGATGCACTAAGTATGTAATCAAATGAACATACGTAGCGTGAAATGTAATGTAAAACGATGTACTAAGTAATGCACACAATGGTCACACCTAGCATGAAATGTAATGAAATCATGTACTATAATGTACTAACGAACATAGCAGGTATATGATGTGAAAACAGGAAAGCATGAAAGTAACAAGTAGGCACATGTGTTCCACCCCAAAATGTTTGGAAAACAGTAAAAGAGGGGTCTATGTACTCACTTGAGATTGCTCAGATGTCTTAAGATAACCACCAAGTAACGCTAGAGATCTCGGAATCAAACGGCACCTAATATAGGTAACTATGTTAATACACCGGACCTAAATCGGAAGATCGGATAGAATGAGGTTTCGTAAACCAAACGAGTATGGAAACTCGTGTAATATGGTTTAACAAACCCTACATACTAAAACGAAACTTAACCTAAGTGTTTACGACCCATTACGACCCGTTTAGGTAGCTTATGCTACTTTAACGCGTCGTTCGCGTGAAACGCGTTCGGACCGCCTAACTAGTCCTATGACAAGTATTATATGCCTAAACATGTTACATAATCAGTTATGTGACAAAAGTTTAGGTTAAATATGCTTAATTACCAATTATACATGAAAAGGGTATTCTGGTAATTTACCTAAGGCATATAAACTACCTATCATACAACTACTCAAACGATGTGACCATAAGGTATAACCTCGAAAGGTTATTCCCTATATACTATGGTCACCTAATGTATTTGGTCGGATCCTAATGATCGACCAAACTGGGTCGGGTTCGAAGGTATAAGCGATTTATCAGATCGCTTACCCTTACGACCCTAGACAACGTGGTAATCAGTAGGCATAGTCACAAGGACTATGACCATCGTGATTACAATCACGTTGCGAAGTTCAAACGAACTTCGCATTGACCATAAGCTGGTCAACGCTGAAAGTCAAACAAAGTTTGACTTTCGGACTCGAAAAGCAATAAAAGAATGAAAAGAACGAAAGAATACTTACGAAGGGTCCCCGAATGCTAATCTCGATTCAAAAATCTCAGGTATGAAACAAAGGTTTCAACTTAGAGTTTCTCAAATCAAAATTCTAGTGATTTTGAAGCAATGGGGGGTGGGGTATTTATAGTTTTTGGGTAACCGTTAAGATCGTTTCATGGAAACCGTGCTCGAATCTCATGCGTACACTTGTCGGAAAGTTATGGTGGATAAAAATGGGTTCTTATCAGCTGACTAAGCATGTGTGAGTGTGGGGTTGAGGATTAAACAGCTGAAATCTGATGTTAAATACACTTAATCTGGTCTGGTTAGGCAGTCGCGTAGCGCTACTGCAAAGGCATTAGGCAGTCGCGCTACGCTAGCACCCCCCTGTTTCAGAAATGTTTCAAAAGTGGCAGAAATGGTCCCTGCACGTGTTTAAGGCCTTTTTCGATGCGTTTGAACCCCGTTAACCTCATTTCAAGGCTCTAAAATGAAGTTAAAGTATAGGGAACTCAAAACATGCTCAAAAATATGTCGGATGTTGTCTCGTTTGGTCGTACGAACGCGATGTTCGCTTAATTACGACGGAATGCGCACAAGCGCGAAAAACGATCCAAATGACGCGACGAATGGATTTTTCTTATGCCGAACACTAAAATAAAATATTTTAGTGCTTACATAAATTTTTGGATGTCCAGATGTATTCAGAACGTAAGTTATGCGTAAAAATGCAAACTTGTGCACTTTTTGACACTTTTAGTCCCTGAATGACCCAAAAGTTTATTTTTGCACACCGAACCCCTCAAAGCCTATTTCTAAGCTATGTAAATGATATTTAAGGTGTGTTTAACTTATGGTCATGTTCCGGAATGTTCGTTACAGTTCAAATTGACATACTTTCGCAGTTTGTCAAGTTTAGTCCCTGTAAGCGAACTAACTTGTTTTTGCCATACCAAAGCCTTCAAAACTTATTTCTAAGTTATGTAAAGGTTATTTAAGGTATGTTAAGTATATGTTGATGTTCTGGAGTATTTGTCGCGTTAAACTAGTTACGTTTACGCATCAGTTTGCGTAAGACCCTCCAGAAAGCGATGTAGAGTTTGAAATTACATAAAAGTCAAAACATGAAAAATGTAAAACACAACCAAACAAACATTGTTTTATTGATAATTGTACTATT
The DNA here is from genome assembly GCA_030545235.1 of Helianthus tuberosus. Lineage (NCBI taxonomy): Eukaryota > Viridiplantae > Streptophyta > Magnoliopsida > Asterales > Asteraceae > Helianthus > Helianthus tuberosus. The sequence goes on from CM060392.1 coordinate 33,051,815, forward strand.
GACAATGATTACAAGCACAGATGTTACAGTCTCCCCTACTTGTGGAAATTTCGTCCCGAAATTTATTTAGAGGAAACTCGTGGAAAAAGATGTGGATATTTCGCCTTCATTTGATCTTCGCGTTCCCAAGTAAACTCGGGTCCACGTTTAGCTTCCCAGCGAACTTTGACCAAAGGAATGCGCTTGCGTTTAAGCCACTTGACTTCACGTTCCATGATTTCCACTGGCTTCTCAACAAATTTCAGTGTTTTGCCAACACGAATTTCGTCAAGCGGTATGTGGAGGTTTTCATCAGCTAAACACCTTTTGAGATTGGATACGTGAAAGGTTGGATGAACATTTCCAAGTTCAGGAGGTAACTCAAGTCTGTAGGCCACCTTTCCGATTCTTTCGACGATCTTGAATGGTCCAACGTATCTAGGTGCAAGTTTTCCTTTCTTTCCAAATCTGATCACACCTTTCCAAGGTGAGACCTTAAGTAATACTCGATCACCGACTTGAAATTCCAAGGGTTTGCGTTTTGGATCCGCGTAACTCTTTTGACGGCTTTGAGCTGTCTGAAGGTTATCGCGAACTTTCTTAACCTTGTCAGTTGTTTCTAAAATGAGGGCAGGTCCCGTAAGTTGGGCCTCGCCGATCTCATTCCAGCAGACTGGTGAACGACATTTTCGACCATAGAGAGCCTCGAAAGGAGCCATTTTGATGCTAGTGTGATAACTGTTGTTGTAGGAGAATTCAATCAACTTAAGATGTGAATCCCAACTACCACCAAAATCGATCACACAAGCTCTAAGCATATCCTCCAAAGTCTGGATTGTTCTTTCAGATTGACCATCCGTTTGCGGATGATAAGCTGTGCTTAGATTAAGTTGGGTCCCCATAGCAGATTGCATGGTTCTCCAAAAATGAGAAGTGAAACGAGCATCTCTGTCAGAAATGATGTTCAAAGGAACACCATGTCGAGCTACAATTTCATCCACATAGATTTTTGCAAGTCTGTCAGCAGGAAAATCCTCACGGATAGGCAAGAAATGTGCTGACTTAGTAAGACGATCAACAACTACCCAGATGGCATCATGACCTTTCTTGGTACGTGGAAGTTTGGTAACAAGATCCATAGTAATGTTTTCCCATTTCCAAACTGGGATCTCTGGTTGCACCAATAAACCAGATGGACGCTGATGTTCAGCCTTAACCTTAAGACAAGTAAGGCATTTTGATACGTATAAGGCAATGTCTTTCTTCATACCAGGCCACCAATACTGAATACGAAGATCCTTATACATCTTATCTGAGCCCGGATGAATAGAATAACGAGACTTATGGGCTTCATCCATAAGCAAGGTACGAAGATCATCCTGGCTTGGGACCCACAAACGGTCCATGAAATAATATGATCCATTGTCCTTCAGTTCCAGAGCAGGTGTTATGTGATAGGGAAATTCCTTATCCATCAAACCTTGTGAAACACAAGATTGTTGAGCCTGAGAAATGCGTGCTTGGATATCGGATCGAGCTTGAATAACAGATTGAACACGTACACAATGAAGCTTAGTACGTTCCTTACGACTCAATGCATCGGCTACGACATTCGCCTTACCAGGATGGTAGCGAATCTCGCAGTCATAGTCGTTTAAAAGCTCAACCCAACGTCGTTGTCTCATGTTGAGTTCTTTCTGGTTGAAGATATGCTGAAGACTTTTGTGGTCAGTGAAAACCACACATTTTGTACCATACAAATAGTGTCTCCAGATCTTTAGAGCGAAAACAACTGCATCCAACTCAAGATCATGAGTGGTGTAGTTTTTCTCATGTATCTTCAACTGCCTCGATGCATATGCTATGACTTTGTTCCTTTGCATCAGAACATAACCAAGGCCCAATTTTGATGCATCACAATACACGACAAAATCATCATTGCCCTCAGGCAAAGTTAGAACAGGCGCGTCGCAAAGCTTCCGCTTCAAGTGTTGAAAAGCTTCCTCTTGTTTGAATCCCCAATCAAAGGGTTTGTTCTTCTGAGTTAGAGCAGTTAGAGGAACTGCAATCTTAGAGAAGTTCTCAATGAAGCGGCGGTAATAACCCGCTAGACCAAGAAATGAACGAACTTCAGTAGGAGTAGTAGGTGTATCCCAATCCTTAATCGCACTGATCTTGGAGGGATCTACATGAATACCTTGTTCGTTGATAATATGTCCTAAGAATTGAACTTCTTTAAGCCAGAACTCACATTTGGAGAATTTGGCGAAAAGTTGCTCTTTCTTTAGGAGTTCCAAAGTAAGACGAAGATGTTGTTCGTGATCAGCTCGCGTCTTAGAGTATATCAAGATGTCGTCAATAAAAACAATGACGAACTGATCCAAATAAGGCTTGCAGACCCTATTCATTAAGTCCATGAAAACAGCAGGAGCATTAGTCACACCGAATGGCATGACTGTGAACTCATAATGCCCATAACGAGTACGGAACGCTGTCTTGGGAATACCTTCTTCATGCACCCGAAGTTGATGATATCCGGAACGCAGATCAATCTTCGAAAAATAAGAAGCGCCCTGTAATTGATCAAAGAGATCATCAATGCGAGGTAGGGGATATCGATTCTTGATGGTAAGCTTGTTAAGCTCACGGTAATCGATACACATCCTAAAAGATCCATCCTTCTTCTTGACAAAAAGAATGGGAGCACCCCAAGGTGAATAGCTAGGACGGATAAAACCTTTGTCAGAGAGCTCCTGAAGCTGCTTAGACAACTCTTGCATCTCAGACGGTGCAAGACGATATGGAGCTCTGGCAACGGGATTTGCACCAGGTACGAGATCAATACGGAACTCGACTTGGCGTGCTGGGGGTATACCAGGTAAATCTTCAGGGAAAACTTCAGAATAATCCCGAACGACAGGAATATCTGAAATAGTCTTACCCTTGCCTTTATCTTCTGTAACATGTGCCAAGAAGGCCACATAGTTCTTTTGTAGATACTTCCGAGCTTTAAAACAAGACATGAGTTTGAGACCACCGGTAGGTTTCTCACCTTGAACCTGTAGGATCTCGCCTGTCGAAAGCGGCACACGAACGATCTTCTCGAAGCAAACTACCTCTGCGTGATGCTTGGATAACCAATCCATACCCACAATGATGTCGAAGCTTCCAAGTTGCATAGGCGTGAGGTCGATAGGAAAAAGATGGTCGTTAAGGTTCAACTGACAGTTGCGAAGAACAGAATTAAGAACGATGGGTTCACCATTAGCAACCTCTACTGTCAAAGATTTACTTAGTTTCGTTCTAGACACGCGAAGCATTGGCTCAAAAGGCAATGACACAAAACTCTTGTCGGCACCAGAATCAAAAAGAACAGATGCAGGCTGATTATTAATAAAGAACGTACCGTTCACCACATTATCGTCCGCCTGTGCCTCTTGGGAATTCATGTTAAAGGCTCGGCCTCGAGCCGGAGCCTGAGCCTGAGCCTGATTCTGGTTGGCTAGCCTTGGGCATCGGTTTCTGTAGTGGGTCAGATCCCCACAGTTATAACAAGCACCAGGTGGGTATTGTGGTCGTGCAGCTTGACCCTGTTGCTGAGCAGGAGGCTGAGCAACTTGTTGAGCCAGGTTATGAACTGCGCGATTCTGAGCAAACCGACAAACATCGGCAAGATGACCTGACTTCCCACAGCTAGTACAGAAACGGCACTGATGTTGCGGCTGATGGTGACTGTTGCATCTATTGCACAACGGTGCATTCCCTGAATAGGGTTTCTTCGCTGGAGGCTGTGCGGGTTGGTTGTAAGCTGCCTGATTAGCTTGGGCAGTGATAGCAAAATTTTGGGAAGCCTTACGCTTCCTTGACCTCTTCGAAGAACCAGAGTCCTTTCCATTCCTGTTTTGACCTTTCTTGCTATCCCCCTTGTCGGCCGACTGTTTCTTGCCCTTATCACCCTTCCTGTGCAACTTACCCTTCCGAATCTGCGACTCAGTCAATGTCGCTGATAACTCGATAGCCTGACGGAGTGTGGCAGGGTTACTACCAGTAAGAATGTCTTGTACTGAGTCAGGTAGGCCGTCGATGTACCTTTCGATAGCCTTGTCGAGTGGGGTAACCATAGTCGGGCAAAGCAGACTCAACTCTTCAAACCTATCAGTATAAGCCCTGTGCTCACCACTATCTTGCTTCAAAACATCAAACTCTTTCTCCAACGCTCGCTGTTCATGACGAGGACAGAATTCCCTCATCATAAGAGCTCTTAGTTCAGCCCATGTCTGTGCCAAGGCAATCTCAGCACCCCTATCTCTCATAACCCCGTTCCACCATGTCAAAGCCCTCTTCTGAAATACGCTTGAAGCAAACTCGACTTTGCGATTGTCCGGACACTGCACGTGGCGGAAAGTATTCTCAGTGCTTTCAAACCACTGAAGAAGCCCAGTCGCTCCCTCAGAACCACTAAACTTGAGTGGTTTAGCCGAGTTAAAATCCTTGTATTTGCATGGAGCATTGTTGTTGTTGTTGGCTTGGTTCCATTGAGCAAAGAGATTTGGGAATTGGGCAGCCATCTGCTGCGCAATAATTTCTGCCAGTTCGGCAGTCGCTATCTGGGTTTCGCGTCGAGGAGGCATTCTAAAAGAGGAAACATGAAAAGAAACGAGTGAGATGATTGGATGAAAAGAACGAGATGATAAAAATAAGAATTGACAATAGCAAAGATGGTGGTCATTCGTCCGTATCACAAAGTAAACAAACGACACATAGTGACTAATCAAAGTAAATGGATCAAAAATAATGTATTGCGAAGACATGCTCGCCTATAAGTGAACACTCATCCCAAGAATTCCCAGGTAAGCACAACTGGTCTCGCGTCTGGTTGAGATGTATACGAAGTGCTTGCCTAGACAGAAAACTCAGAATACAGGCATTCACTCTTCCAGTTTGCACATGTTCACATTATTTAAGACCCAAAACGTTGACGAGATTTTGAAAATTTGAAGGCACAAGGCCAAAAATTTTAGTTAAACTGGAAGGGTTCAAAACCTTACAAAAGAGGGTTCAAAACCTTGTAATAAATTATACAAAAACAGATGATTGTTTTTCAAAAATCGTTTCGGAAAAATTTGGTTCTTGTTTTGCTAATCACCTAAGGATAGGTGATGTACTTGTTTTAAGATCTAAACACAAGATAACTTGTGTTAGGGTCCTAGAAAAGTTATAGTCTAGGTCAAAGCATTACTAATAACCTAATTCCCTATAACCATTGGCTCTGATACCAACTATTCTGTCACACCCCGACCACGTGTAACATACAAAACATGGCGGAAACGTCAGGGAGTGTTGTAACAGAATTAATTGTTTCAAATCCATGGCAAACAAAGTTGTATTTTATTTATTAAACAAGAGTTACATTGTCTTAACACAGGAAAATACAGAGTTTGTAACATAATTAAACAAAGTCTATCATCGTTTTTAGTTTCTAAGGCACAGGTCCGCCCTAGTGTCATGATCGTCATCCTATGGAAAAGCTCCTGAAAACACATGTGAAAAAAGGTACGTCAGCATAAAAATGCATGTGAGATACATAGGTTTTGTGAAAATAGGATTCATGACTTAAGTTTAAGAATTTGTTTAATAACAGTCAGTCATGAACCTTGTAAGTTGTTTTGTTTTGTAAATCATTAAAAAGCAATGATATGTATAAGTAAGAGAATAATGTAAGGTTAAATGAATGACCAAGTAAAAAAATGAGTTTGTATAAGATAAGTTGTTTTGTAAAACAATGTCTTATGAAAAGTATGTTATTTGTATAAAATGTAATATGTCTATAATGTAATGATTTAAATAACGTTACGCTATGTAATATTATACAAACACTTATATATAGGAAGTACCAGCGGCGTATCCACCATGTTTGTATCATATTACACACGCCTCGTTACTCAAATCACTTACCCAAACAACCACCAATGTAACTTGTTCATATACAAACCAATTGTCAAGTGTTATTGTGTAAACCATATCAAAATGTCTATGTCCAATGTAAACCGCCAAATGTGTATATCAATGTCAAAATGTTTATGTTCAATGTAGATCATGTAATGTGTAACCAAAATGTCATGTATGGTAAGTGAAATATATCAACTAAACCATATGTAAAATGCACAAAAACAAGGTATTGAAGTAAAACATAGTTTAAATCAAAGTTATGTTTTGTGTAACAAATGCATGCTATACTGATACAAACATCTATGCGGTATTGTGAAAATGCATACATCCAAGCCTTGAGACTGTGGCAATAAACCCTTAAACAAATTAAAGGCTTATCTAAATTATGTATATCGAATTCGGTCATTCCTTTCATCCCCATACCCAGGATGTCCGGAACGGGAGTTGTCAATTCCTATGGTACCACTACCTACTAACGAACGGCGTGATCGGTGTTAATGAATGTATTGTTCCATTGTAAACAAACCAAATGTCATACCAAAAATGTAAGCATGTGAAAACGATGCACTAAGTATGTAATCAAATGAACATACGTAGCGTGAAATGTAATGTAAAACGATGTACTAAGTAATGCACACAATGGGCACACCTAGCATGAAATGTAATGTAAAATGGTGTACTAAGTAATGCACACAATGGGCACACCTAGCATGAAATGTAATGTAAAACGATGTACTAAGTAATGCACACAATGGGCACACCTAGCATGAAATGTAATGTAAAACGATGTACTAAGTAATGCACACAATGGGCACACCTAGCATGAAATGTAATGTAAAACGATGTACTAAGTAATGCACACAATGGGCACACCTAGCATGAAATGTAATGAAATCATGTACTATAATGTACTAACGAACATAGCAGGTATATGATGTGAAAACAGGAAAGCATGAAAGTAACAAGTAGGCACATGTGTTCCACCCCAAAATGTTTGGAAAACATTAAAAGAGGGGTCTATGTACTCACTTGAGATTGCTCAGATGTCTTAAGATAACCACCAAGTAACGCTAGAGATCTCGGAATCAAACGGCACCTAATATAGGTAACTATGTTAATACACCGGACCTAAATCGGAAGATCGGATAGAATGAGGTTTCGTAAACCAAATGAGTATGGAAACTCGTGTAATATGGTTTAACAAACCCTACATACTAAAACAAAACTTAACCTAAGTGTTTACGACCCATTACGACCCGTTTAGGTAGCTTATGCTACTTTAACGCGTCGTTCGCGTGAAACGCGTTCGGACCGCCTAACTAGTCCTATGACAATTATTATATGCCTAAACATGTTACATAATCAGTTATGTGACAAAAGTTTAGGTTACATATGCTTAATTACCAATTATACATGAAAAGGGTATTCTGGTAATTTACCTAAGGCATATAAACTACCTATCATACAACTACTCAAACGATGTGACCATAAGGTATAACCTCGAAAGGTTATTCCCTATATACTATGGTCACCTAATGTATTTGGTCGGATCCTAATGATCGACCAAACTGGGTCGGGTTCGAAGGTATAAGCGATTTATCAGATCGCTTACCCTTACGACCCTAGACAACGTGGTAATCAGTAGGCATAGTCACAAGGACTATGACCATCGTGATTACAATCACGTTGCGAAGTTCAAACGAACTTCGCATTGACCATAAGCTGGTCAACGCTGAAAGTCAAACAAAGTTTGACTTTCGGACTCGAAAAGAAATAAAAGAATGAAAAGAATGAAAGAATACTTACGAAGGGTCCCCGAATGCTAATCTCGATTCAAAAATCTCAGGTATGAAACAAAGGTTTCAACTTAGAGTTTCTCAAATCAAAATTCTAGTGATTTTGAAGCAATGGGGGGTGGGGTATTTATAGTTTTCGGGTAACCGTTAAGATCGTTTCATGGAAACCGTGCTCGAATCTCATGCGTACACTTGTCGGAAAGTTATGGTGGATAAAAATGGGTTCTTATCAGCTGACTAAGCATGTGTGAGTGTGTGGTTGAGGATTAAACAGCTGAAATCTGATGTTAAATACACTTAATCTGGTCTGGTTAGGCAGTCGCGTAGCGCTACTGCAAAGGCATTAGGCAGTCGCGCTACGCTAGCACCCCCCTGTTTCAGAAATGTTTCAAAAGTGGCAGGAATGGTCCCTGCACGTGTTTAAGGCCTTTTTCGATGCGTTTGAACCCCGTTAACCTCATTTCAAGGCTCTAAAATGAAGTTAAAGTATAGGGAACTCAAAACATGCTCAAAAATATGTCGGATGTTGTCTCGTTTGGTCGTACGAACGCGATGTTCGCTTAATTACGACGGAATGCGCACAAGCGCGAAAAACGATCCAAATGACGCGACGAATGGATTTTTCTTATGCCGAACACTAAAATAAAATATTTTAGTGCTTACATAAATTTTTGGATGTCCAGATGTATTCAGAACGTAAGTTATGCGTAAAAATGCAAACTTGTGCACTTTTGACACTTTTAGTCCCTGAATGACCCAAAAGTTTATTTTTGCACACCGAACCCCTCAAAGCCTATTTCTAAGCTATGTAAAGGATATTTAAGGTGTGTTTAACTTATGGTCATGTTCCGGAATGTTCGTTACAGTTCAAATTGACATACTTTCGCAGTTTGTCAAGTTTAGTCCCTGTAAGCGAACTAACTTGTTTTTGCCATACTAAAGCCTTCAAAACTTATTTCTAAGTTATGTAAAGGTTATTTAAGGTATGTCAAGTATATGTTGATGTTTCGGAGTATTTGTCGCGTTAAACTAGTTACGTTTACGCATCAGTTTGCGTAAGACCCTCCAGAAAGCGATGTAGAGTTTGAAATTACATAAAAGTCAAAACATGAAAAATGTAAAACACAACCAAACAAACATTGTTTTATTGATAATTGTACTGTTGACAATGATTACAAGCACAAATGTTACAACTTACGTCCATATAAAGCTTCAAACGGGGCGGCTTGAATACTAGTGTGATAACTATTACTATAAGAAAACCCCACCAAGGGCAGGTGAGTATCCCAACTTCTACCAAAATCCATCACACAAGCACGTAACATCTCTTCCAAAGTCTGTATTGTTCGCTCACTTTGGTCATCTGTCTAAGGGGGAAATGCAGTACTAAGGTTCAACTGTGATATGAAAGCTTGCTGAAACATCTGCCAAATCCTTGGCACAAAGCGACCATCCCGGTCAGATATGATGGATACAGGCACTCCATGATGTGCCACAATCTCTCTCAGATATATCTCTGCTAACTTCTTTGTGCTATTTTTCTGACTGATATGTACAAAGTGCGCAAACTTCGTGAGTTAATCGATAATCACCTAAGTCATATCGTGTCCTCTTTGGGTTCTTGGTAACTTTGTAATAAAATCCATTGGGATCTGTTCCCGCTTCCAGACGGGAATCTCAGGTTGTTGCAGTAGCCCTGTCGGTTTCTGGTACTCTACCTTAACTTCGGCGCAAGTAAGGCAGTTACCAACATAAATAACGATGTCAGCTTTCACCTTGGGCTACCAATACCAATCCTTCAAGTCTTGGTACATCTTGTCGGATCCAGGATGGTTCGAGTACCTTGACTTATGAGCTTCGTCCAGAATAAGTGCTCATAGATTACCGAAGAATGGTACCCAATTTCGTTCCATGAAATACATTGTTCCATCTTCCTTTGGAACCAATTTCACTTCCATACCACGCAGTGATTCAGCTCCTAAGTTCTCTGGTTTAAGTGCTTCCTGCTAGGCTTCACGAATCCGAATTGTGAGATCAGCTTGTATCGTCATCTCTAAGCCTCGCGCCCTTAGAGGCTTTGCTCATTCCTTGTGACTCAAGGCGTCGGCTACAACGTTCGCCTTACCCGGGTGATACCTGATCTCACAATCATAATCATTCAACAGCTCAACCCATCGACGCTGTCTCATATTCAATTCCTTCTGATAAAAAATGTGTTGCGAACTCTTATGGTCAGTAAAGATCGTGCAACGAGTACCATACAAGTAATGACACAAAATTTTTAACGCGAAAATCACAACTCCTAACTCAAGGTCGTGCGTCGTATAGCACTTCTCTTGCACCTTTAACTGACGTGACGCGTAAGCGATGACCTTGTCTTGTTGCATCACCACACAACCAAGACCTTGTCGAGAAGCATCACAAGAAACTACAAATCCATCGGTACTGTCAGGTAAAGATAAGATAGGTGTATCGCAGAGTTTATCCTTCAATGTCTGAAAAACAGTTTCTCGTTTATCTTACCAATCAAATTTCTTATCTTTCTGGGTTAGGGACGTTAGCGGCTGAGCAGTCCTTGAAAAAATCTCACTGAATCCTCAGTGATAGCCCGCTAACTCCAGAAATTGCCGTATCTAAGTTGGGGTTTTTGGTGCTTCCCAATACTTGATTACCCCAATCTTGGCAGGGTCTACATGAATTCAATTCTCATTCACCACGCGACCTAGGAATTGCACCTCGCGAATCCAAAATTCTTACTTCGACTGTTTTGCATACAACTGTACCTCTTTCAAAGGTTCCAAGATAGCTCATAGGTGCTGCTCGTGCTCCTCCTTGGTTTCCGAGTATATGTGGATGTCATTAATAAACACAATCACGAATTTATCCAGATACGACTTACACACTCGGTTCATGAGATCCATGAATAATGCCTGTGCGTTCGTTAAGCCAAACGACATGGCAAGGGACTCGTAATGCCTGTAGCGAGTCCGAAAGGCCGTTTTAGGGATACTTTCTTCTTGTGTCCTCAATTAGTGATATCCTGTCCTTAAGTCAATCTTGGGATAGTAGCTGGAACCTTGTAGTTGGTCAAACAAGTCATCAATTCTCAGTAAGGGGTACCGATTCTTGATGGTTAGTTGTTTAACTCCTTGTAACCTATACACAATACTTTTTCCTCATTAGTTCTTTTGAGTTCCTCTCCAGTCAGGCTGTATGTGCATACGGAAACTGCCGTCCTTCTTCCTAACAAATAACACTGGAGCTCTCCAAGGTAAGAAGCTCGGCATGATAAGTTCCCTTATCTAGCAGCTCTTGCAGTTGAGTCGAAAGTTCTTGCATCACGGACATAGCTAGTCGGTAAGGCGCCTTTGCCACTGGTGCCACTCCTAGCACTAGATCTATCCGACCCGTGCCGCTATGGAGGTAGTCCAGTCAAGTCTTTGGGAAAGACTTCTGGACTGGAAATTCCTTTATAATGGGGATGTCTTCTAATCTTGGCTCCTTGGTCTCCTTGTCGACAATATGAGCAAGGAAGGCTATGCAGTCTTTTCGGAGACACTTTTGCGCTCTCATAACCAATGTGAAATGTCACAGTCTTCCGCCTTATGAGGCCCAGTGTCCTCGCATCAACTGTATGAGGGTCGTGTACTTTATGTGTTTTATCATTCGCAAGAGGGATGCAAACCATTTTCTCATGACAAACAACTTCATCTCCATTCTTGGATACCCAATCCATGCCGACTACAACATCAAAACTTCCTAAACCAACTGGTAGCAGGTCAATAGAAAACTTTCGTTCCCCAAGTTCAAGTGTACAACCCTTAATAACTTCATCCACTTCGACTAATTTCCCATTCGCTAATTCTATTGAATAGGGGGAGGTGTCTAGCTTACTTGCTTCTAGACCAAGTAGGTTCTAAAATTCTATAGATACAAGGCTAAAGTCGGCGCAAGTATCAATCAAAATGGATGTATAGTGTTGGTTAATAGGGAACGTACCCCTCGCAATATTCAGGTCCTGGCGCGCTTCACGAGCTCCATTCGTGAAACTCTTCCCCATGCTTGGTCCTTCTTAGGGCAATCTTTCCAAAAGTGCCCCGCGTCACCACATTTGAAACAACCAGGAGCTCTATCATTACCATTTCCGCCTTGGTTGTTGTTCTTATCCCTTTGGTGGCAGTTACCATTTCCTCCTTGTTTGGGGTATCTTGCTCAACAGGTATCCTTGCTGTGTCCCCTTTTTCCACATCTATCACACTTAGGTCTTGGGCATCGACCTTCATGGTGAAACTTGCATTCGTCACATCTCGGCTTAGTCCCCAAATAAACCTTTCCTCTGGCCTCATTGGTGGCTCTAAAAGCTTTCGTGCCACGAGGCAGGTTTGCTTTCCTTCTTTTGTTTGCACTTGGGTTGTCATGACTTGCTGGGGTGCCTTTCTTCAGGTTTGAAAACTTTCTTTTACTTCCATCCGAAGAAGATTCCACATGCGTCTCCTTCTTCACTGGGCTTTCATTTGATTTCCCCATCGCCACCTCGTCCTCGGTCTTAGGGCAAGAGTTTTCGCTTGAACAATTCCTAATATGATTCCTCTCATTCTGCTGTTGTTTGCAATGTTGCTTGCGTCGTACTGGATGATTGCTTTAGCGACTTGCTGGTTCACTAGAGCTTCGAGCTCAGCTCGTGTTGCAGGTAAAGGTTCCGGTTAGGTTTGGCCAATGTCCCTTTGTTGTGGTTCCATGAGCTTCACATGCGTAAAACATATCGATGAAATTAGACATTTATTTTGGAATAAATATTGTCGTTGATAAGTGAAAGCAAAGCTCATTTGTCGTGCACCATAAGCATAAGGGAAAGGTAATTCCTAATGAGGCCTATGCAAATCTTCCCACTATAATCATCTCATCATCGTAATGAGTCGCAACAAAATCTTGCTAAGGGTACTGATGTGCGTGAAGTGTGTTATGGTTTTAATGTTTATTTTAAGCCCTTTTACACTTTCTTTAGCCAAGTTTTAAATTTATAAAACACGATATTTACTAACACTAAACACACATATGGGCAAGTGCACCCATCGTGAGCGTAGTATAGTGTTGGTAAGATACCGAGGTCGTCCAAGGACACAAGAGCTTTTAATACCGGTTTATCCTCAACGTCTAATCAAATCAAAAGTTTAGAAAAAGGTTTTTAGACTAAGAAAAATAAAAACTAACTAAAATGCTGAAAATAAAAATAAAGTAAAAACAGATAGACAAGATGAATCACTTGGCTCCGACTCGTGTTTAGTGTAACCTTTGATTATTTCCGCACTTTTGCACTATTTAAGAGATTATCATAGTCATTGTAGTAGGCCCCTCTTTTGAAGGTGACGTTACCCTCAACCCAGTAGTTTGAGTCAGCAAGGATACAATCCTAAAGGGTCGGATTATTGAAAGATAATTAATTAAGTTATTAATGCATATTACGGTAGGCCCCTCTTTTGAAGGTGACGTTACCCTCGGCTAAGTAGTCTGAGTCAGCAGGGATACAGTCCTAAGCAGCCGGGTTAAAGTATTAATAGTAGCTTACATATGAGGGGGTCAAAGAGTTTGGACCCCCGCCATCCAATACCGTTAAGTATTGAAGGAGGTCCTACTAAATTTGACCCAGGTCCTTGCAGGATCTATACACTGAACAAGGCAAGACTCTTACCAAACCGTTCCCTTAACCCCCGACCAGGTAGCCAACATACCTCCATATAGACCGTGGAGATATGAATGGTGAAAATCTTTTATTTTATATAGACAGTAAAATAATGCCAAGACACCACGGACAAACGATAAGGAAAAATCACCTTCAACATAAGAAACTAGTTATTAAAGTCATTAATACATAACCAAGTAAAAAGTGCGAAAAGATTAAAAATAAAAAGTATTACACTAGACACTTCGTCTTCACCAAGTGATGTAAGAGACTTAGGCAAACATGGCCTTGATTGTCAAGAACTCTTACGATCAATCTTGGATCCCGAGACGACTCACACACTCTATGATGGACAATGGATGATGGTGGTGGATGATGGTGTTATGGTGGTGGTGGGTGGTGGGTGAAGTGTGAGAGAGGTGGTGTGCCAAGGGATGAGTTGCAAGTGAACCAAGCACCCCTATTTATAGTCTGCACAGACGCCTGGACACGGCCCCGTGTCCATTGGGCACGGCCCCGTGTCCATCCTTCTTCTCTTTCTTCATTAATTGCTCTTGTCCGCATTAGTTGACCACGCCCCCGTGTCCGCTGGGCACGACCCCGTGTACAGAAGCATATCTGTACTATCAGATTTGGCAAGATTCTGCGTATCTTTGCGTTGACCACGGCTCCGTGTCCGCTGGGCACGGCCCCGTGGTGGGCAATAGAAGCTTCTACATGTTTGTCTTTTGTGCCAGGGCTGACCATCCTGGACACGTCCCCGTGCTCGCTGAGCACGGCCCCGTGTTGAGCTGGACACGCCCCGTGTTGAGCTGGACATGCCCCGTGCTGAGCTGGGCACAGCCCCATGCTCAGCTTTCTTCTTGTTTTTGCTTTGGGAAGATGCTGTCGAGGGGTCAGGCATGCCACGTTTATTCCCTTTCTTTGTATTTATGTTAGATTTGGTTGTATATTTGTTCCTTTTGTTCAGTTAAGCTCATTTGATCCTGAAAATACAAAAGGAAGACAAAAGAACACTTTTTCCAACATTAGTACTAAAAAAGGGTTAGTTTTATGCCTCATTTGATGTAATTTATATGTTGCATTTTACACACATCAAATACCCCCACACTTGAATCTTTGCTTGTCCTCAAGCAAAACTCTTTATAATATGGCTTACACGCCCAAATGGAATGGGTAGAAGAGAAGTTTTGGGCTTGTCTAGCGTGTCGGGAATCCAAGATTCTTTATTAGGCTTTATTTTTATGTTATTTACAATCCTATTCGTTATGATTTATTTTGAACTTTTCATAAGAGAAATTATTTCTTTGGGCATAACATGCCTTTTTAAAATTCTATTTATATACAAGTTCACATACCTCACGGGGGATCACTCAACACTCGGCCGAAGATGTATTTTTGTGAAACACTCGAGAGCGGCATGGAACTTACTCCTACCATAAGCTTGTCAAGCAATCAATCCTCCTCCTTTTTAACTATATACCTTTGTAAATATCAAGAGGACTTTTGGGTGAAGGGTTAGGCTTGGGTTAAAGGTAGGTGGTTGGGTTAGTGGTTAGTAGAAAAGGGCGAAAAAGCGTAAAAAGCGTCGGTTTTTGTAAAACACTTTGTTTTTTTTTTGTTTTTTTTTGATTTTTTTTATTCTAATGAAGCATTTTTCAAACAAGGTTTCTTTTGATGAGCTTGTTTGTTTATTGATAACTTCATCCTTTTTTTTTTTTTTTTTTTTTTGTGTCACAAGAAAACCGAGCTTTGTTACTAAAATAAAGGGTTTAAAATGAAAAAGGTTTTGGTGGGTAAAGGGTGTTTGTTTTGGGGAAAGAAACGAAAAGGTTTAGGCTCAAAGGGGTTAACTAGGGGGATTTTGGGTAGGTGGTAAAAAAAGAAAAATAATGGTGTTGAAAGAAAAAGGGTTAGTCCTAATGCCTCCGTCATTTACTTACTTGGGTTTAAGTTGGTAAGGACCGGGAATGTATCGTCATGGCAAGTTCTAGAGTCGTAAGAACCAAGCGGCTATTCACACAAGAAACGAAAAATGAGCATTTAGTTTAAAGATATGTATTTGTATGCTCAATAAAGGCTCAAAACTCACTTTTTGTGGGAATGGGTTTTTTTTATGTGATCAAGTATATATAATCAAATTTTAACTAGATTTGTCATGCCTTTTCATAATTTTCTTATGTTGGTTCTTTTTATCACGACGCTATCGGTTGTAAATTTGTAAAAATATAACCTTTTTAAACTTGTAATTCCTAATTTAAACCAAGACAAGTAAAAAAAATGAATTTTTTGAAAAAATTTGGGGTGATTAGCGGTTCCAATAGAGTTTTGTATAAGGCTTGTATTTAGGACTTGCAAAATTCAAGGTTTTAGCATCCCCCCCACACTTAAATTACACATTGTCCTCAATGTGTCCCAAAAATAAGTTTTTCGGTTGATTAAAATGTGTAAAAGTGGGTTAAAAACAACTTTATATGTCACTGGGTAGCTGAACACGGGGTGGTGTGGGCTGAGTACGGCCCTGTGTCCTGACTGCCAGTACCAAAAGTAAACAGAAGGCTGGGCACGGGGGCGTGTTCAGTGAGCACGGCCCCGTGTCCAAATATCTGAACTGGGCATTTCTCCTTCAGACCATGAGCACGGGCCGTGTTGGCTGAGCACGGCCCCGTGCTGAACTTGCTGTAATGAAGAAAAATTGTCGGGAGGCTCTGTTTTCATGCATGAAGTGTTGGTTCAAGCTTCCCTTAGTATCCTTCACCATCAGAGTGTGTTTTATTCCTGAAAATTAAAACTAAACTAGAAAACATAAAAGTTAAACTAATCTAAAACTAAGGATAGTTCCACGGAATGCCTCCGTGGTGCGCCACATTTCTTAGGGTCCTTGGCTAGACCCTCCTTATCGGGTTGTTCTGGCTCATCTTCAATTAGGGGGTCGTCATTGCCGATTGGATATTTCATCGAACGTTGAAGATCGATGCTTCTCTTGAATGCCCCTAATTGAAGAGGTAGATTGTTTTACTTCCGGTTTTTCAAAGCTTCGTGAGTTTTTACAAAGGGTCTTCCCAACACTAGAGGAGCGTCATCGAGGATGACAAAGTCGGTTGGGATTACCGTTTGATTTGTTTGAACCAAGACATCCTCAACTATACCGATTGATTTTATTACTTTCCGATTGGATAGAAAAATGGGTATTTGAAGTGGAGAAAAATCACTAATACTTAATTTTTCGAAAATGTAGTTAGGCATTATGT
This sequence comes from Helianthus tuberosus, assembly GCA_030545235.1. NCBI lineage: Eukaryota > Viridiplantae > Streptophyta > Magnoliopsida > Asterales > Asteraceae > Helianthus > Helianthus tuberosus. Next base: position 33,068,470 of record CM060392.1, read on the forward strand.
TAACACAAAGATCTTTATCGATTGTGACATTACTAATAAACGAATTTTGGAAAAAACATGGAACCGGTGTAATGTTAATTTCAAATGGGTCTTCTTTTATTAGTGAGGTTTGATCAATAGTTAACTTAACGCTTATCGTTTCGTCAATTTTAGTGTTAGTGTTTAACTCTTTTAAGAACTTAGCATGAGTTGGAACTAAACAATGATTTTCAAAAGAAGGTGACAAGAGATTAATTTCTTCAAAATTAGACTCTTCTTGAATTTTAACGTTGTCGGACTCACCTTTTTCGTTGTTTAACTCATGTGTCGGTTTTTCACTTATTTGTTCTTCCAATTTTACACTTTCAGTTATCTCTTCTTTATTTAGTTCTTCTCTTGCGCGGGACTCCTCTTCCTTAGCGCGAGATTCTTTTATATAGCGATCGATAACTCTAAGGTGTTCTAATATCCTATCGGTCACTTCGGTTATAGAAAAAGGATCGGGATTTTCAAAGCTTGAATCCGGTTGTTCGATCCTTTGTTCCTCATAATACCCATATGAAGTAGATGGTTCACACCATTGTTCTTCATTGTAAGCATATGATGGATAAGGGTCGTAATTTTGTTCTTCATAATACTCATATGAGGTGGGTTGTTCACGCCATGGCTCCTCATAATAAGCATATGAAGGTGGTGGCTCATATCTTGGTTCCTCAAAGTATGAGTAAGAAGGCTCATACATTGGTTCATCAAAATATTAGTATGAGGGAGGAGGTTCATACCTTTGGTCTTCATAGGATGTGTATGAAGTTGATGGCTCGTACCTGGGCTCCTCATAGTAGGTGTATGAATTGGATGGTTGATATAAGTCACAATACTGAACCGAGTGCGGGTCACCACAATTAGTGCAATAGTTACTCCTATAATCATCCTCCTCATAGGTGTAGTTGTAACCTCCTGAGTATTGATCCATAAGAATCACTCAGCAGACACAACCAAGTCTCGAGATCAGAAAACAAAAATAAAAACAGAAACAGAGGCTGGACACGGCCCCGTGTTTAGTGGACACGGCCCCGTGTACATAATCTGTATCTGGGCGTTTTAATTAAAGTTACTGATTTCGTTGAGCACGGGGCGTGTTCAGTGAGCACGGCCCGTGTTCAAGCTACTGTTACTGGGTGTTGTATGAAAAATGTGCAGCACGGCCCCGTGTTCAGTGAGCACGGCCCGTGTTCAACCTACTGTAAATGCAAACTATACTAAAATGCAGAAAAATGTGCGCACGTTTTAAAAAGGTTTTGAAAAACTGATTAGGCCGTCGATTTTAAGCTTTCTTAAAATCCTTGTGTCCCCGGCAGCGGCGCCAAAAACTTGATGTGCGTGAAGTGTGTTATGGTTTTAATGTTTATTTTAAGCCCTTTTACACTTTCTTTAGCCAAGTTTTAAATTTATAAAACACGATATTTACTAACACTAAACACACATATGGGCAAGTGCACCCATCGTGAGCGTAGTATAGTGTTGGTAAGATACAGAGGTCGTCCAAGGACATAAGAGCTATTAATACCGGTTTATCCTCAACGTCTAATCAAATCAAAAGTTTAGAAAAAGGTTTTTAGACTAAGAAAAATAAAAACTAACTAAAATGCTGAAAATAAAAATAAAGTAAAAACAGATAGACAAGATGAATCACTTGGCTCCGACTCGTGTTTAGTGTAACCTTTGATTATTTCATCACTGTTGCACTATTTAAGAGATTATCTTAGTTATTGTAGTAGGCCCCTCTTTTGAAGGTGACGTTACCCTCAACCCAGTAGTTTGAGTCAACAAGGATACAATCCAAAAGGGTCGGATTATTGAAAGATAATTAATTAAGTTATTAATGCATATTATGGTAGGCCCCTCTTTTGAAGGTGACGTTTCCCTCGGCTAAGTAGTTTGAGTCAGCAGGGATACAGTCCTAAGTAGCCGGGTTAAAGTATTAATAGTAGCTTACATATGAGGGGGTCAAAGAGTTTGGACCCCCGCCATCCAATACCGTTAAGTATTGAAGGAGGTCCTACTAAATTTGACCCAGGTCCTTGCAGGATCTATACACTGAACAAGGCAAGACTCTTACCAAACCGTTCCCTTAACCCCCGACCAGGTAGCCAACATACCTCCATATAGACCGTGGAGATATGAATGGTGAAAATCTTTTATTTTATATAGACAGTAAAATAATGCCAAGACACCACGGACAAACGATAAGGAAAAATCACCTTCAACATAAGAAACTAGTTATTAAAGTCATTAATACATAACCAAGTAAAAAGTGCGAAAAGATTAAAAATAAAAAGTATTACACTAGACACTTTGTCTTCACCAAGTGATGTAAGAGACTTAGGCAAACATGGCCTTGATTGTCAAGAACTCTTACGATCAATCTTGGATCCCGAGACGACTCACACACTCTATGATGGACAATGGATGATGGTGGTGGATGATGGTGTTATGGTGGTGGTGGGTGGTGGGTGAAGTGTGAGAGAGGTGGTGTGCCAAGGGATGAGTTGCAAGTGAACCAAGCACCCCTATTTATAGCCTGCACAGACGCCTGGACACGGCCCTGTGTCCATTGGGCACGGCCCCGTGTCCATCCTTCTTCTCTTTCTTCATTAATTGCTCTTGTCCGCATTAGTTGACCACGCCCCCGTGTCCGCTGGGCATGGCCCCGTGGTGGGCAATAGAAGCTTCTACATGTTTGTCTTTTGTGCCAGGGCTGACCATCCTGGACACGTCCCCGTGCTCACTGAGCACGACCCCGTGTTGAGCTGGACACGGCCCTTGTTGAGCTGGACATGCCCCGTGCTGAGCTGGGCACAGCCCCGTGCTCAGCTGGGCACAACCCCATGCTCAACTTTCTTCTTGTTTTTGCTTTGGGAAGCTGCTGTCGAGGGGTCAGGCATGCCACGTTTATTCCCTTTCTTTGTATTTATGTTAGATTTGGTTGTATATTTGTTCCTTTTGTTCAATTAAGCTCATTTGATCCTGAAAATACAAAAGGAAGACAAAAGAACACTTTTTCCAACATTAGTACTAAAAAAGGGTTAGTTTTATGCCTCATTTGATGTAATTTATATGTTGCATTTTACACACATCAGTACATCGACTTTTACTTACATCATATCAACTTGCTGCAATTAGTCTTGCGTAGAAAACCTCCTCAGAGTCACCTTACTCGGGTTGACGCAAGTCGTCCAGTGCTATACAAAATACGGTGAGGCCTTCCCTTCACCTTGTTCCTTGTTTATTCCTCTAGTTTCTGACTCTTCCATAGTCTTTACTCTTACAAAAACAGGCATACTTCCCAAAGGATGGGGTTGTGCATTACTACCACGCGTACGAGGGTGTCGGTGGTGTAATATGGGTAGTGGGTGACAGGGTGCTTATGAGGTGAAGGACGAGAAGAAGCTTCCAGCCTGTTTCATCCATGTGCCTAAATGGAGTGGGAATCTGTTAAGACGAGGAGAATCGAGCGGTTGTTTTTGTCCTTATAACATGTGTTCTATGCTTCATGGACCTTGACTGTCTGACGTAGGAAGGATCCCTTTGTCACACTGGACTATGTGACTTTTACATTGATTTTGCTTGGGTTCCACGAGTCCTAATATGGTTGATATGGTCTCTACGAATGCCGAATAGAATGCAGTACATGGGTTATACTACAATTCGCGCCACGCTACTTCCTTGGGGTAAAACGGATGTCAAATGTAAGGGTCTATTGTAGCAACTACAATGGATAAGTTGGGGTGTTGTAGGCTCTGTACAAGCTTAAACATAAGAATCCTGAAGTGTTAAGAAAAAATCTTTTCTGCATGTTAACCATCTTCTCTTGCTTAGATACCGGGTCCCAAACGACTCGTACTACAGGTAGAAGTGTTAGGTGCAAGGTAGGTAAAGATAGACTTCCTACTTTGTGGAGTGTTATAGTAACTATCTCGGTTATTGTCCTATAAGATGGGGGTTTTGAACAACTTAGGAATTTCAAATAGATAGTGATCATTTGCTTGACCCGCAGAGTCCACCAGGATTTCCATGCACTACAAGTCGTTATTACGTGGGCCCCCATAATAATGAATTGTCTTGCAGAGTCACCCTAATTTTCCCTCGTTCAAAGCAGGCGATCAGTCAGAGAGGGGACATTACTGTCCTCATACCTTCAACAGGGAAAGGACCTTTATGGTGGTCCACGCACTATCATCCGTTGTCAATACGCGCGAATTGGCACAATGCTTAGACAAAATAGGAATAAGGAGAGTTCCTAGTAATAGTAGCTGGAGGGGCACCTTCAAGATGAGTACTTCATCTTCCTCGCCTAGATAGGAGTGTCGTCAATCATGTTTCATAAAAGTCACAGGGACCTCGTCCCACTGATAAGGTTGTTGTCCAAGATTACCTCCTCCGCCTTGCCGTCACTATCGTAGTCAGAAACCTTCGCATTCGACAGGGAATAATAGCCATCTTCTACGGAAACAAGCTCAGGGTCTCGTTTGGTAACTACGTCAGCCACAAGCTTCGCAAGAAGAGTGAGGTCAAAAGTCTCATTGTGCGAGTCAAGAACAATAATAGGATTCGAAGTCGAAGGTATTTCGTTCCCGTCAATAATAATTACTTACACATACATGCATGTATATATATATATATATATATATATATATATATATATATATATGAATAATAATGTTACTTAGCATATACAGGCAATAAATACAACATATCACATATAACTCTCGTTTGTTCTTTTGGGGTCATTTTTGTCTTTGGCAAGTCTATCCCACCTGGACTGACTATACCTCAATTGGCACATTGGTCGGGGTATTCTCCCTCCCTACTAATGTCCTTGCTTTGTCTCTTCTTTGTCTTTCCTTCGAAAAACGTTCGACTCATGGATCTTGGCGCCTTTTTTTGTAAATGTAATGAAAAATATTTTGTGAAAAATATTTTCGTGAGAGAATCCTTGTGATTGTAGTCTAGACTCGAGAAGGAATCCTAGTTCACTACAATCGAAGCTCTGATACCAAACTGTCATACCCTGACCTTTGCGGAAGCGTATGATGTGTGACTTGCTCAATATCATTGCATTCAATTATAATAAACAACAATATGAATTAAAATTATGTTCATCCATTCATAAGTTTAAAACATTACAAACACAAGTCATTTAAGTTCCAACCAACATGACCTCTGATTACGTTACAGACCAACAAAAGTGGATGACATCTAGACTTGAAATTTACGTCTTGAAAACAACACCAGCGCCCATGATCCATCTTGTTTCCTAAAATACATGTAATTTATAAAACATCAACAAAAGTTGAGCGAGTTCATGTGTTTTGTATGTGAGCTCGAATATTCTTGTAAACATTTGTAAGTATGCCTTTGTAATCCGGTATGAAATCGTCTATGAATAGATCATTAATGTTTTGCAAGGACATTAATATGTGTGGTATGTAGGAAGTGCTCAAACCTCGCGAATTTCCTCCGGGCCATCCGGCGGGAATGACATAGTCACCACATGCGGCCACACAAGGACCCATGGGTGGGGCTCGCTACACCCAGATAGATCTACCACTCACGCCCCTCGGTCTATACTAGATTAATGGCACTTAGGAGAGATACTACATCATCCACGTGATCTAAAAGTTCATTCCTTAGCTAATTCATACCATTGAAACATTTGAACATTTGAAACATGTATCTCACCCCCGAGAGTTATAAAACTGAAAACAGTTAAAAGAAAAAGGGGACATGAACTCACTGATTTGCGTCCTGTCTCCTGTAACTCAAAGATCTCTTCCTGATGTCGTACCACTACCTACACATGTGTTATTTTTTATTAGACGGTTAGGTCATGTACGACTCTTAGTCTTAGTTGTTTATTAAGACTTATTTTGGAATCCATGGTATACTTTGAGTTATATCTTTGATGTTCATTATATAATTCCAAAGTATATAATTATTAGTTGAAATAATATTTTAGCTTAAATTATATTTATCCAATTATTTGGAATATTGTTAAAATAATATATTTTAACTTGGTTTATTAGGTATTCTCACATATGTATTTTCCCAAGTATGGGTGTACTTGTACTTGTGTATTTTGCCAAGTATTGGTGGTGTATTCCGTTATGTATTTATACGTATGAGGATACGTATTTCCTTGTATTTATTAAGTATTTTGTTCTTAATTTTGTATTTAATTTTCCGGAATATTATTTTTTAGACAACTAAAAATCACTAAATTTGTATTCTTAAAATACTCATATTTTAAGAGAATTTTTATAGAAAATATCTATAAATCTTTCTTGGCAAAAATAAATATACCTTCATATATATCTCAAAAATAATATATATTTTAAAGATTAACTTTAGAAAATATATATATTTCTAGTTTTCACCCAAAATAATATATCTTCAAATTGTTTAAGAAAATATATATTTTTCTTCACTCAAAAATAATATATCTTTAAATTGTTTAAGAAAATATATATTTTTCTCCACTCAAAATATTATGTTTTCTATTTGACAAAGTATGATATATTTTGTAATAATTGTAAAAATCCATATTTTCCGTTTCTTTGGTTTCCAAAATACTGTTTGTCACATTTGTTAAGTTACGAATTTCTTTCCGGAATATACATGCTTATAGTCCATATGTCCGTTTGTCCGATTGTCCAATATTCGGGTATAAATTATGTATTTGTTTTCTTGGGATTTTGGTAATATTTTCATATTACAATTTTGGTATTTTCGTGTGTTATATTATTTTCAAGTTCCTAAAATAATATAACTAATACACATAATATACAAGTAGCACACAATTTGTGACATCTAAATATAAATTTTCCTAAATACATACTTAGTCATTTTTATCATTAAAAATCAACCTCCAATATTTGAAATTTTTGTAATAAAAATTATGGCAAATTTTTATGTGAAAACCATGATCAAAATTTACTTGTAAACACTTGTTTAAAAATATTTTCTCTAAGTGTTTAATTTCTACAAAATTTTTGCCATAGTTTCCCCTTAAAAATGGAGGTTTCCATGCTTAAAAGCATATCATTTTCTTTTAGAAATTTATCACCAATCATCAACAATTTACACATACTTACCAAGAGCCAAAAATATGCCTTTTACACTATGACATGAACTTGAAAGTTTGTAAAAATTTGTAGTAATTTCACATGTTGTTTAGTAAGTTTAGTTACCTCTAAAAACATGGTTTTTAGTTTATAAAACTCATTCTTGTAAATTTTAGTTCTTTACAACTTGTATGATGATTTTGTAAAAATATTTCTTCTTGTATTCTTCTTGTTACCAACACTTTTCTAGCCTTGTTTTCACACTTAAAACATGATTAATTTCTTTAAAAACCATGATCATGTTAAATCTTGTAAATAACTTTGGTTTCTTGAAAAGATCATTTTTGAAATCTTTTATTTTCAAGAATTATAACTTGTAAACATAATCATCATTCACTAAATCAAGTTCATATTCAAGTTCATGTTTAACGTAAAGGATGATCATCACAAATTCCACAAGATCCATTCTTATACTTGCTAGATCATGTGTTTAATCATCATCTAGCAAGCTTCTTATGATGATCAACATGTGTAGAAAAATAACCCAAAAATCACATGTGTACATAAGGAAAAAGGGAAATCGCATGTTCAAAAATAACCCAAAAATCGCATGTGTAGAAAAAAATTGAATTCGCATGTGCAAAAGAAAAATGAAAGTCGCATGTTAGTTACCAGATTTCGCATGTTGCTAATGCATCGCGTACGCATCGTACGTTAAGGCATTTTATACGCGATGGCAAAATCGCACGTTATGTTACCAAAAATGAAAATCGCATGTTGTGAAAAACCAAATATCGCATGTTATAAAAAAAGTTCGCATGTTAAAAAAACATTAAATTCGCATGTTAAAAAAAATCAAAATCGCATGTTCAAAAACAAATCGCATGTTGATATTGCGTCACGTACGCAGCGTACATTAAGGCAATTTGTACAATAATCTGCCTCTTTACATGACATATCTTATTCCTGTATATTTTTGTGTGTTTTTTAGCTAAGAAATATATAAACGATCATGCATCTCTTTATTTATGCGTATTAAATTAAATTAGATATTAGTTGGTATATAATTAATATATCCATATAATAAATACAAATTGATCGTTTTGTCATATAGTAGTATAACGAGTTACTTATTCATATTAACTAGCAAAAAGACCCGCGCGCATTGCGGCGTGGGTACATTGCAAACATCGAATGGATTTGTACAAACGTTATGTGATGCGTTAACCATATGAAAACGCACGTTTCGACGTATACGATCGAACTTAATGTAACCTATATAAGCATTGCGATTGGATCAAAACATAAAGTAAATCAAATTTATACTGTACAATCATAACGTATCGTAACGGGTATAACGGAAAACGGACACGTATAATCAAAAGAGATTAATTTGAGATTTTGAAAAAAAGGGGAAAAAAAGAAACCACTATTTGACTCCACTCGGTTCGAAACACATTGTACATGTTGCAGTGAAAAACATGGGGTCAGGGACTCGAACCCTTGACCTCTTGTATAATCAAACCAATAACAACCACTGCACTACAACATCAAGATCCGAAACATTTTGATTCTTATTTATTTGAACACTGGTTAACGGTGTCATCTTCTTCCTTTTATTATCTAAACCGAATACTATTATAAGATTTTCTAGAAACTCAGTTTTGTTTAGGTGATTATTAACGTTGAAAAAGTAAGTATTTCAACTGAGGATTAACAAGAAAACAAAAGGATAAAGAATGGTATACCGAAACGAACGTTAAGCGATTCCCGTCGTGAACTCCGAATGTCTCCGGGCTCCGGCAGAGTCTCCAATCTCCGGCGGCTTGCAAGTCCAGCAGACGAGGGTTTCAATTGTTTGCGGCGGGGTTGGAGAGTGGTAACCGTTCTATGGTTCTTGCTCAGTTCGTTTTTATACAATTTTTGAGTTTAAGGAATGATTTGGGTTTTGATTTAGGAGGTCTGTAACACCTCGTAATTTCATGTCCAATATAATATCGACACGTGTCATAAGCTTTAAACGTGTAAAAGATTACTTATGAGGGACTAAAGTTGACAAACAAAGAATCTACGTGTATAAAAGGATTCAAAGTGTCAACAATGGATAAATATACCTTTCAATAACCCTACACGATGTTTATACCCTTAAACGAATGAATTATGGATCATACGAAGCCAATTGTGAAAGAAAGTGAAAGACTACAAACTACAGGGGTTAAATGTGTCAACATGTTTAATTTATACCTCTGAGTGACCTTTTAGAAAATCCGAAGCTTTGTAACGATTAATTATGCTCACTAGAATAAGTGATAAAAATTTCACAAGGTTTCGATAAAGTATGAGAAAGTTATGATAACATTCGTATATGAGGGGTTAAAAGCATCAACGTTGAAATTTAGGGCTTTTCGGGTGAACATAAAACTAACCGAGGACTTAACAAAGTTTGGATATGTCTTGGGGCCCTTAAAAGTCAAGTTAGAGGGTTAAATGTGCAAAATATGAAGTTAAAACCACTTTTGGAAGGATCAGGGACCAATTGTGCAATTTATGAAACTTGGTGACCGGATTTAGCCCCCATACCGGCCGCGTAAGACCTTTAAGGGTCCTTACGCGGGCCGCCTCAACATGCCAGCGAAGAAAAACAAGCACAGCTGCTTGTTCAGCCTGTTTAACCGACTTATGAGCATGGATTTTGATATCAGGGGCTTGTTTGATGGTTTATATTGGCCTAGGGACACCTGTGATCATCTGGTAGCAACAATAGGTACATCTGGAATGATCTTGAGCAATAAAAGTTCCTATATAAGTGTTCTTGTTGCTAGTCCATTGTTCACACACTCAAACATCATTCTAACTCATTTTCTGGAGATTCCTGGAGCTCAAGACCAATTCCTAGAAGTCATTAGTCGTACATAGGACTTCAGTAAGTGTCCTTAACCCTTCTTAATTCAGTTTTACTTAGTTTAATGACCTAAAGTCAAACCGTCGTAATTAAGGTTTGACTTAGTGATTAATCACTAATGGTCCAGTCAATTCTCGAATTGAAAGTACCTATGAGTTGGTAATTATGTGGGTAATAAACCATTAAAAGGGCACCCTCTGATTCCCATTCTAACTAGGTCAATTGTCGGGTCAAACTTGATTGTAAAAAGTCAACAGAAAGCTAAATTTCATTTAAACGCATAATTAGCAATGTAGAAGCCATGCAACCTGTTTTATCACTCATATAACTTGGTAATTAATGTAAGAACATGTCTAAACATGTTCAACCCGACAATTTTCAGACTAAGCTCGGTTCGGAACCGAAAGTCTCAAAAGTAGACTTTTACTTTGACTTTCAGTTCTGACCCAATGTAGCATAGTTTAGACATGCCTTAAAGCTCTATTAGGACCAGGTAATAGATTAGTGTAACCCTCTAAGGTTATACAACTTGGTTCATTAGTTATTCAATTCATATGCATGTTTCCGTTATATGCCTAAATGTTGACCATTATACCCTTTTGACCTTAAAACAAGAATTTTGAAAATGTGAAAGGATAATAATCTTTCTTGCTGATTTATAAACATGTCCCTAAATTTTCACATCAGTTTGAGGTCTAGATTAAGAGTTATGCTCAATAGCGTAATTAGAAAGCTTTTTATTAATTAAACGGCGTAATTAGCTTAAAGCCTATCTAAACTCAATTTTTGATACCAAACTTTTTATCTACTGATGTAAAATAATATTTTGGGATTTTTGAAGATTTTTATTTATTTTTAGGCAGAGCATAACATAGGGTTATAGCTTTGATTCGGTAATTGCCGGTTTTGCCATTTTGGCCTATAAAATGAGTTTTACAAAATATTTTGAAACCAAACCTTTTTCTACTGATTTTATATAATAAATAAAATATTTTGAGTCTTCTGGAATGATAAAAATATCAGCTTTTCTTTAAAAACCTGGAAATCGTTTAAAACCGTCTTTTTACGCGTTTAAAACGCATAGTATGTATTAAAAACCATTTTTCTCATATAAGACTTAATACCTACTGATGTGTTGAGCAACTTTTTATATTTTAACAGTAAGCAAAAGTTTTAAACTCAGATTTCAAATTTTGACCTTTAATGCTTATGTGAAATTACCAAAATGCCCCTATGGTGCATAGTTTGGTTATAAAAGGTAAATTTCACATATATACCATACCCTACTATTATGACTTATAAAAATAAGTATTTTTACTGAATATATCAGACCTGAAACTCAGATTTATATTTAAACTCTTTTATAACCATTAAAATGACCAAAATACCCCTATGGGGCATAATTTGAGTTTAAATCCATTTTGGGCATAATGGAAGGTATCCTACTGATATCACAACATATTTAAGGCATATTAACTTAGGAAACCTGTTCATGATTCATTTGGTTACCCGTTACGCACTTTTCACATTCGGATCGGTTTATGTAACTAGTTTGCATAAATTAGCCGAAACGGGTCAAACCTTATCATTTTTATCTCAAAATCCAAAATGTATTTAGTTTACCTATATTATACAAGTATACAAACTTTTCGGGTCTAAACCACATTCTAATCCGGTCTTCGCTTAATCGTGCGTCTTGAACCGTATATCTTTCTTTAAAACTAACCGGTCTAAGTGTAGACTTAATTAAGACCCGTTAGGAATCTAATAGGTTATAAAAACCTTCGTTCCAGATTAGGAGACCAGTAAAAGCTATCTGCACTTGCTGATTGAATACGGTTGAGATAAATTTGAATATTTGCTCAGGTAAATACTTTTAACTTATTTTCCTATACGGGCTTGGGGTACGGTATTATAAAAATACCGCTTGGTCGGGTGTGTAGTCATTTAAATCGGATTGTGATTAATGTATTTACATAACCCGTTTTAATATGTATTATTTGGTGTATGACCCTTGGGGGGTTAATGACCATGTCCCGGATATCCTTGGCATCATTCATTGAAATGGCCACGACCTAAGCACGGGGTGTAGGCATACACCTGACAGTTGCATATGTAAAAACTGGTAACCCACTTAAAGGAATCAACCCTGTGGGCATTATACCTGTGGCGTGTCAGTTAATCTTGTCCGGCTCTTCTAACCGGCCCTGACGGACGACAAATATGTAAAACTGTATACAAGATTATTTTAAATAATTGTCCCAAGTTATAAAAGATATTTTGTGCCTTGTACATTCAAATTAATTTTCTTAAACTCTTTTCAAAATGAGTCGATTAATTGTATTTACCAGTGTAGACTAACGTATTTTCCAAAAGGTTAAAGTGAAGGTACTAAACGGAATAGGCTGGCTACTCCAGAGTGAATAAATAAAAGTCTTGCAAGCTCTAGATGTTAAAGTCTGTTGAACAATGATCTTTTTATCTTTTGATCCGCCTGTGGATCCTTTACAGTCCGTTTGTAATACTTTGATATTACTTTTTATTCGGTTTGTAATGTGATTCATCTTTTGCTTCCGTTGTGCATTTAAATTGTGTTGTTTGACTATGATGATATCAACTACGTCACGATACTCCCCACCGGGCCCACCGGTAATACGTGGAAATTCGGGGTGTGACAGGTTGGTATCAGAGCCAACACTAAGTGAATTAAACACTAGCCTTTTGTGTCTAATCTCAGTTGCACATTCCTCGATTCTCGAGTCTAGACAAAGAACTTAGGACTAATCCTAATTAGTTTTATTTTGTCCTTTATTTGTTTCCTTTGTTATTTCTGTCTAGCCCCTGCATGGGCGAGTTGTTTCTTTTCAAGTCCCGTTTAGGGCAACCTGTACTTTTAATTTTTGTAGTGGAATGATTAAATTTAAATTTTCATTTTTAATTATATGCATAAAATATGAAATAAATGGAAAATAACATTCCTTTTATAAGATCTACCATTATAATAAAATGGCAAAATCTAAAAAGGACAAGACCTAGCCATATGTCATCTTAAGACTGGGCCAAGATGGTAGTTCTTAAATTAGATTCAGATCCTTATTAACATCTCAATTTAGGATTGATCTGCGTTAATTATTAAAAGAATCTTTAAGGTAAAACCTAGCCTATATGTCATTCAGACATGGCCAAGATGGTAAAACCTATTTAAAAGATTCAAATCCTTGTTAACATCTGAAAACATGTTAGCACTCAAGGCAAAGTGTGATTCGACAAATCGCATAAGTCATCCTTAAATTAGGGTTATTCCAATTTCCCTTATCTATATAATCATCCATTAACGATGAAGTGCCTACGGGCCATAATTAATGTCCTTTGAGACTAAAGACAGTGGTGGTCTACGACTCCCTGTCAAGAAAAGGGTAATGAACTTTGATTCAAGCCTTAATGCCTCGATTCTATAAAATCCTGGCTTATAAATTAAATCTGTCCTTGTGACTTGGCCTTTTGTGCTATTATTAAGTTATAATTAAAGGATTATTATGATAAAGATCCTGAATAAATATAGTTAACAAATTAACCAAAATGGTTATTGATACCATGGTTAATAAATCACCAAGAATGATAATACTGTTATAAGCTTCTAAATAAACCTTTGTCATTATTTTTATGTAGCATTTAAGCTACATGGCTAGGTCAGAAGAAGTAAACAGTCATCCCCTGGAAAACCATGAGAATACCAGGATTAATATAACCAGGGAAGAACTCCGAACATTGATTGATACAGCTGTATCAAAAGCTGTGGATAGGCAATTCAGGGAATCTAGTGGGACGCATAGTAGGACCTTATCAGTACCCCACTCTAAATCTGTCCCTAAGACTCATTCAGAGGCTCATAGCAAGCCACCCTCTAAACATGATGAGCCAAAGAAGGAGGATGTTCAACACTCCTCCAATCAACACAGTGTTCCATCGAAGAGGATTGTATTTGATAGAGAACCACGTACCAAGTCCTGTACCTATAAATATTTTGTCTCCCGTAAACCCTGTGATTTCACTGGGGAGAAAGGAGCGATTGACTGTATGACGTGGTTGGATGAAATGGACACCGTGGTCGATATCAGCGGTTGTGCTGAAAGGGATGTGGTGAAGTATGTATCCCAGTCATTCAAGGGAGAGGCACTAGCATGGTGGAAATCTCTCATTCAAGCTGCTGAAAAGGTCCCACTATACAATCTGACGTGGGATCAGTTTGTTGCTCTTATTAAGGAGAACTACTGCCCTCAACACGAGGTTGAGAGGATTGAGTCAGACTTTTTATCATTGGTGATGAAAATTTTGGATTGTCAAGCTTACCTCACCAGTTTCAATACCCTGTCTCGACTAGTTCCGTATTTGGTAACACCGGAACCCAAACGAATTGCTCGTTTCATTGGGGGTCTAGCCCCAGAGATCAAGGCCAGTGTCAAGGCATCTAGACCCGCTACTTTTAGGTCAGCAGCTGACCTATCTTTATCCCTTACCTTGGATGCGGTTAGGCTAAGATCGCTTAAGAATTCAGAGGAGGGTAAGAGAAAACGTGAGGACGATAACTCACGACGGTCTGAGAAGAAGTTTAAGGGAACCACAGTCCATAAGAAGAAGCTTGGGTCTGGAAAGGGTAGTCAACAAGCAGATGAAAAGCCAAAGTGCGAGACTTGCCAGAAACGTCACTTTGGAAAATGCAGGTTTGAATCCAAGTCCCAGTCAAAACCGTCTGCATGTGGGTTATGCAAATCCAAGGAGCACAAGACGATAGAGTGCAAGAAGATAAAGGATGCAACGTGCTATAACTATAACGAGAAAGGGCACATCAAGTCCAACTGCCCTAAATATGGCAAAAAGCCTGAAGAAGTAAAAAAGACCAATGCAAGGGTCTTTCGAATGGATGCACGAGAAGCTGTTCAGGACGATAATGTGATAACAGGTACCTTCCTTGTTAATGATGTTTATGCAAGGGTGTTATTTGATTCGGGTGCAGATAAGTCATTTGTAGATGATAAGTTTTGTAAGTTGTTGAATTTACCTGTTAAAACCCTAATCGTGAAATATGAGGTAGAATTGGCTGATGGTACCTTAGAGACAGCCTCGACTGTGTTAGATGGATGTTTTATATCCATTAGGAACCACTCTTTTCCGTTATCCTTACTTCCTTTGAAATTAGCTGGTTTCGACATAGTAATAGGTATGGACTGGCTATCTCATAACCAAGCCCAGATTGTGTGTAATAAGAAGCAAGTAGTAATCAAGACTCCGTATGGTGAGCCACTTACCATACAGGGAGACACTCAGTATGGGTTGCCTGAGCAAGTGTCTATGCTCAAGGCATCGAGATGTTTGAAGAAGGGTTGTGTCATTTATATGGCACAGGTAACTATTGATGAACAGAAGCCCAAGGTTGAAGAAATCCCTGTCATTTCTAAATATCCAGAAGTATTCCCTGAAGAACTACCTGGTTTACCACCAGATAGGCAAGTGAAGTTCAGAATCGACATTATACCTGGAGCAGCACCTGTTGCAAGAGCACCTTACCGGTTAGCCCCAACTGAGATGAAAGAGTTGAGAACTAAGTTGGATGATTTGCTGGCAAAAGGATTTATTAGACCTAGTTCGTCTCCTTGGAGAGCACCAATCCTGTTTGTAAAGAAGAAGGATGGATCGATGCGTCTATGCATTGATTATCGCGAGCTTAACAAAGTCACTATCAAGAATAGATATCCATTGCCCAAGATCGACGATCTGTTCGATCAATTACAAGGGGCAAGTTACTTCTCTAAGATTGACTTAAGGTCAGGCTATCATCAACTGAAGGTTAAAGATGAAGATGTACACAAGACTGCATTTAGAACTCGTCATGGTCACTACGAGTTCTTGGTGATGCCTTTTGGGCTCACTAATGCACCAGCAGCGTTCATGGATCTCATGAACCGCATCTGCAAGCCCTACTTGGATAAATTTGTCATCGTATTCATCGATGATATTCTTATTTGCTCGAAGAATCAAGCTGACCATGAGAAGCACCTTCGTTGTATTCTTTCACTACTTCAACAAGATAAACTCTATGCCAAGTTTTCAAAGTATGAATTTTGGCTTCGTGAAGTCCAGTTTCTTGGACATGTGGTTAGTAAGCGTGGTATCCAGGTGGACCCTGCTAAGGTTGAAGCTGTCATGAATTGGCAAGAGCCAAAGACGCCCACAGAGATTCGTAGTTTCTTGGGTTTAGCAGGATATTACAGGCGTTTTATTGAAAACTTCTCAAGAATTGCAGCACCCCTAACTTCACTAACTAGCAAGAATATTAAGTTTGATTGGGGTCCTAAGCAACAAGAATCATTTGATATACTTAAGCAGAAACTGAGCAATGCTCCCGTGTTGACATTGCCTGATGGAATAGAATAATTTGTAGTATACTGAGACGCATCACACACTGGTATGGGGTGTGTGCTTATGCAGAAAGGCAAGGTTATTGCCTATGCTTCCCGACAACTAAAAGTGCACGAAAAGAATTACACCACCCACGACTTGGAGTTGGGTGCCGTTGTATTTGCACTAAATCTATGGAGACATTATTTATATGGTACCAAGTGTGTGATCTATTCTAATCACAAGAGCCTTCAACATCTGTTTAATCAGAAGGACTTAAACATGAGATAGCGTCGATGGATGGAGACGTTAAATGACTATGATTGTGAAATCCGGTACCATCCAGGCAATGCGAATGTGGTCGCCGACGCATTGAGCAGAAAGGAAAGGGTTAAGCCCATAAGAATCAATGCCAAGAGCATTAAATTAAAGTACAGTTTGAGTGATAGACTGTTAGCCGCGCAGAAGGAAGCCATGTTAGAAGCTAACTATCCAAATGAAAAACTAGGAGTCACTGCAGAACAATTATCATATGTTAGGGATGGAATCCTAAGATTAAATGGACGAATATGGGTTCCAATCTATGGAGGACTACGGGAGGTTATCCTCCAAGAAGCCCATAGTTCTAAATATTCCGTTCATCCTGGGAGCGACAAGATGTACCAGGATTTGAAGACAAATTATTGGTGGATAGGCTTGAAGAAGTCTATAGCCACTTATGTGGCCAAATGTCTGACGTGTGCTCAAGTTAAGGCGGAACATCAGAAGCCGTCAGGTTTGCTACAACAGCCTGAACTTCCCACCTGGAAGTGGGAAATGGTGACTATGGATTTTATCACCAAGTTACCAAAGACAAAAAGAGGAAATGATACTATTTGGGTTATAGTGGATAGACTGACTAAGTCAGCCCACTTCCTACCTATTAAGGAAACACACAGCTCAGATAAGTTAGCTCAGCTGTACGTGGATGAGATTGTATCTCTCCACGGAGTGCCAGTGTCTATCATCTCTGATAGGGATATAAGGTATACATCGCATTTCTGGAAAAGCTTTCAGCAATCCCTAGGCACTCGATTAAATTTCAGCACTGCATATCATCCTCAGACGGATGGTCAAAGTGAACGTACTATACAGACACTCGAGGATATGCTACGTGCTTGTGTTATTGACTTGGGAGGAAGCTGGGATGATCATCTTCAATTAATCAAATTTTCATACAATAATAGTTATCATTCCAGTATTCAAGCTGCACCTTTTGAAGCTTTGTATGGAAGAAAGTGCAGAACGCCCGTTTGTTGGGCAGAAGTTGGAGATGTCCAACTAACATGACCTGATATAGTCCTGGAGACGACATACAAGATTGTGCAGATAAGAGATCGTCTCAAAGCTGCCAGAGATAGGCAGAAAAGCTACGCAGATAAAAGGCGTAATCCTCTAAAATTCGAGGTAGGTGACAAAGTGTTACTTAAAGTATCTCCCTGGAAAGGGGTAATGCGATTTGGTAAGAAAACCAAATTAAGCTCGAGATACATAGGACCATTTGAGATCATCGAATGTGTCAGAACAGTGGCATATAAGTTAAACTTACCTGAAGAGCTCAGTGGTATTCATAATGTATTCCACATCTGCAATCTGAAGAAATGTCTAGCCGATGAATCGCTAGTCATACCACATACGGATGTGCACATAGATGAGAGCTTGAAATTTGTTGAAAAACCTTTGTCGATCTAGGATCGACAGGTTAAGAAGCTTCGAAGGAAGCATGTGCCAATTGTAAAGGTTAAATGGGATGCCCGTAGAGGTCCCGAGTACACGTGGGAGGCAGAGTCCACAATGAAAGAAAATTACCCTCATTTATTTCAGTAAATCTCGAGGTTGAGATTTCTTTTAAGGGGGTGAGGATGTAACACCTCGTAATTTCATGTCCAATATAATATCGACACGTGTCATAAGCTTTAAACGTGTAAAAGATTACTTATGAGGGACTAAAGTTGAGAAACAAAGAATCTACGTGTATAAAAGGATTCAAAGTGTCAACAATGGATAAATATACCTTTCAATAACCCTACACGATGTTTATACCCTTAAACGAATGAATTATGGATCATACGAAGCCAATTGTGAAAGAAAGTGAGAGACTACAAACTACAGGGGTTAAATGTGTCAACATGTTTAATTTATACCTCTGAGTGACCTTTTATAAAACCCGAAGCTTTGTAACGATTAATTATGCTCACTAGAATAAGTGATAAAAATTTCACAAGGTTTCGATAAAGTATGAGAAAGTTATGATAACATTCGTATATGAGGGGTTAAAAGCGGCAACGTTGAAATTTAGGGCTTTTCGGGTGAACATAAAACTACCCGAGGACTTAACGAAGTTTGGATATGTCTTGGAGCCCTTAAAAGTCAAGTTATAGGGTTAAATGTGCAAAATATGAAGTTAAAACCACTTTTGGAAGGACCAGGGACCAATTGTGCAATTTATGAAACTTGGTGACCGGATTCAGCCCCCATACCGGCCGCGTAAGACCTTTAAGGGTCCTTACGTGGGCCACCTCAACATGCCAGCGAAGAGAAACAAGCACAGCTGCCTGTTCAGCCTGTTTAACCGACTTATGAGCATGGATTTTGATACCAGGGGCTTGTTTGATGGTTTATATTGGCCTAGGGACACCTGTGATCATCTGGTAGCAACAATATGGACATTTGGAATGATCTTGAGCAATCAAAGTTCCTATATAAGTGTTCTTGTTGCTAGTCCATTGTTCACACACTTAAAAATCATTCTAACTCATTTTCTGGAGATTCCTGGAGCTCAAGACCAATTCCTAGAAGTCATTAGTCGTACATAGGACTTCAGTAAGTGTCCTTAACCCTTCTTAATTCAGTTTTACTTAGTTTAATGGCCTAAAGTCAAACCGTCGTAATTAAGGTTTGACTTAGTGATTAATCACTAATGCTCTAGTCAATTCTCGAATTGAAAGTACCTATGAGTTGGTAATTATGTAGGTAATAAACCATTAAAAGGGCACCCTCTGATTCCCACTCTAACTAGGTCAATTGTCGGGTCAAACTTGATTGTAAAAAGTCAACAGAAAGCTAAATTTCATTTAAACGCATAATTAGCAATGTAGAAGCCATGCAACCTGTTTTATCACTCATATAACTTGGTAATTAATGTAAGAACATGTCTAAACATGTTCAACCCGACAATTTTCAGTTTAAGCTCGGTTCGGAACCGAAAGTCTCAAAAGTAGACTTTTGCTTTGACTTTCAGTTCTGACCCAATGTAGCATAGTTTAGACATGCCTTAAAGCTCTATTAGGACCAGGTTATATATTAGTGTAACCCTCTGAGGTTATACAACTTGGTTCATTAGTTATTCGATTTATATGCATGTTTTCGTTATATGCCTAAATGTTGACCAATATGCCCTTTCGACCTTAAAACAAGAATTTTGAAAATGTGAGAGGACAATAATCTTTATTACTGATTTATAAACATGTCCCTAAATTTTCACATCAGTTTGAGGTCTAGATTAAGAGTTATGCTCAATAGCGTAATTAGAAAGCTTTTTATTAATTAAATGGCGTAATTTGCTTAAAGCCTATCTAAACCCAATTTTTGATACCAAACTTTTAACCTACTGATGTAAAATAATATTTTGAGATTTTTGAAGATTTTTTTTTATTTTTAGGATGAGCATAATATAGGGTTATAGCTTTGATTCGGTAATTGCCGGTTTTGCCCTTTTGGCCTATAAAATGAGTTTTACAAAATATTTTGATACCAAACCTTTTGCTACTGATTTTATATAATAAATAAAATATTTTGAGTCTTCTGGAATGATAAAAATATCAGCTTTTCTTTAAAAATCCGGAAATCGTTTAAAACCGTCTTTTTACGCGTTTAAAACGCATAGTATGTATTAAAAACCATTTTTCTCATATAAGACTTAATACCTACTGATGTGTTGAGCAACTTTTTATATTTTAACAGTAAGCAAAAGTTTTAAACTCAGATTTCAAATTTTGACCTTTAATGCTTATGTGAAATTACCAAAATGCCCCTATGGTGCATAGTTTGGTTATAAAAGGTAAATTTCACATATATACCATACCCTACTATTATGACTTATAAAAATAAGTATTTTTACTGAATATATCAGACCTGAAACTCAGATTTATATTTAAACTCTTTTATAACCATTAAAATGACCAAAATACCCCTATGGGGCATAATTTGAGTTTAAATCCATTTTGGGCATAATGGAAGGTATCCTACTGATATCACAACATATTTAAGGCATATTAACTTAGGAAACCTGTTCATGATTCATTTGGTTACCCGTTACGCACTTTTCACATTCGGATCGGTTTATGTAACTAGTTTGCATAAATTAGCCGAAACGGGTCAAACCTTATCATTTTTATCTCAAAATCCAAAATGTATTTAGTTTACCTATATTATACAAGTATACAAACTTTTCGGGTCTAAACCACATTCTAATCCGGTCTTCGCTTAATCGTGCGTCTTGAACCGTATATCTTTCTTTAAAACTAACCGGTCTAAGTGTAGACTTAATTAAGACCCGTTAGGAATCTAATAGGTTATAAAAACCTTCGTTCCAGATTAGGAGACCAGTAAAAGCTATCTGCACTTGCTGATTGAATACGGTTGAGATAAATTTGAATATTTGCTCAGGTAAATACTTTTAACTTATTTTCCTATACGGGCTTGGGGTACGGTATTATAAAAATACCGCTTGGTCGGGTGTGTAGTCATTTAAATCGGATTGTGATTAATGTATTTACATAACCCATTTTAATCTGTATTATTTAGTGTATGGCCCTTGGGGGGTTAATGACCATGTCCCGGATATCCTTGGCATCATTCATTGAAATGGCCACGACCTAAGCACGGGGTGTAGGCATACACCTGACAGTTGCATATGTAAAAACTGGTAACCCACTTAAAGGAATCAACCTTGTGGGCATTATACCTGTGGCGTGTCAGTTAATCTTGTCCGGCTCTTCTAACCGGCCCTGACGGACGACAAATATGTAAAACTGTATACAAGATTATTTTAAATAATTGTCCTAAGTTATAAAAGATATTTTGTGCCTTGTGCATTCAAGTTAATTTTCTTAAACTCTTTTCAAAATGAGTCGGTTAATTGTATTTACCAGTGTAAACTGATGTATTTTCCAAAAGGTTAAAGTGCAGGTACTAAACGGAATAGGCTGGCTACTCCAGAGTGAATAAATAAAAGTCTTGCAAGCTCTAGATTTTAAAGTCTGTTGAACAATGATCTTTTTATCTTTTGATCTGCCTGTGGATCCTTTACAGTCCGTTTGTAATACTTTGATATTACTTTTTATTCGGTTTGTAATGTGATTCATCTTTTGCTTCCGCTGTGCATTTAAATTGTGTTGTTTGACTATGATGATATCAACTACGTCACGATACTCCGCACCGGGCCCACCGGTAATACATGGAAATTCGGGGTGTGACAATGTCACATTTCCGGATTTGGGTAATTGATTGATGAACTTGTAATGCGTAAAGGGGCTATGATAACGTCCTGGTTCTTGATTTATAAACAAGGAAACTTCAATCACAGCATCAATCAAACGGAAATGGAAGTTTGGGCGGCAAATGTTGTCACACCCCCAAAATCCACCATGCGGAGTACCACCGCTTGGAGGCGTGACGTGACCAGGATCGAGCCACCAATCATATTGAACATCGTAATTAAGTAAATAAGACCAACCACAATACGATTGGTGACCAAAGCTAGTTAACCATGTTTAGTTTAAACAGCGGAAGCATAAAAGTAAATCCAAAAGCATAAGTCCATAGTTTATAAGTTAAAGTTCAAAACGTAAGTTTAGCACGGGACATAACAATTCATATTCCACAACACCCTTCTCCTCGTGCAAGCTCCAAGCGTTTAGCGACCTGTAAGGCATGTAACAACGAGTCAACAACAAAGTTGAGTGAGTTCACGTTTGGTTGTTTAGTTTTAAGTTATTTCTGAAAAACGTGGTTTGACTTTCGTTGGCGTAAACGCCGTGGGGGTTACCCCGTAGTTGAAAGTATGTTTAACCAGTTCCTTTTTCATTACCCAAACCATAACCATAATCAGTGGGGGCTTTCCCCGTGTGAACTACTAGACGGTATGATATCGACTACTACGCAAATAAGTTGTGCCCTATATCAGCCTCTATCATCACTGATAGTCTGCCATAGTCCATTAGTACACGCCCGTCCGACCGGCACGGTGTGAGGTTTGTTAAACCTAATAGCGCTATTAACTAATGACCCGCTCGCCATTGGCCTCGGCGATTAAGTCGATATAATGAAGAGGGACTTATTGATAGAGTTTCGTCTAGCTAGTTTTTAAGGTTGTTGTCCTACACCACGAGGACGAACGTACGTATTCTGCACCAGGAGAATTCGTAGGATTAATAATGGCATCCTATCTATGGAGGATGGCCGTACATATCTTCCCAAGGGGATATGTAGATTTAGTTTTAAATTCTTTAACCCATTCCCAAACCACCGGGAATCCCATGCCTTGTAGAAAGTGTGAACTCACCTCGGTTTGCTCGGTTAGATTCTCAAATATAGCTAACAGTCAAGGTCGGTCAATCACGTCCACTAGCTCAAGGCTAGGGGAGTTCGAGTGTAGAAAAGTGATGGTTAATAGCGAATGGAGAAGGTCCTTCCACTTCCGAGAGCACCAAGCTTCGTTGTATGACCCGTAGCACCTTTGTATGTAAGTAGAATGATTGAGTGGAAGGTTGATGGTGGTGTTATGGTGGAGGGAGATGGCTGCCGAAGGTAAGGAAGGAGGAGAGGAGAGTTGTAAGTGTTTGAAGTTTGGTGAAGTGAGAAGGTAGAGATCTTGGGGTTAATACTTATAACCTTCATCAAGTTATGATCTTATGGACAATGTGCTTCTAATTACTAGACAAGGATCTAATAAACAATAAAAAAAAAAATCATGGGGATGTCCCCTCCGTTGATGACCGTTGAAGGGGGGAGGGGTAGGGGGGTTGGGTTGTAATTTATCTAGTTACCATTTAGTTAAGTTTGAATGATATAGTTTGTGTATTAGTGTGTGTTATATAACATTAGGTGTGTTAGGGTGTTCGGGGACCCTAACTAGCTTAGAAAAATAAAAACAATGTGTTTGACAATATTTTCATGTTCCGGATAAGTCCGGTTGTTCGGTTCGGTATTGTTCCGTTAAAGTGCTTAACTAATCCGTAAGGTGTCATACATATATATTTTTGTAACGTTTTTAATTTTCAACACTCAGGAAAACATAACAGACTATTTAATGACTTTTCTGTACTTTATTAGTATGTTAACAAGTACATGTAAGTATAACACAGTAATCAGAGAGCAGTTAAGTAATTCCACACAGTCGTCAAGCACTTTAATTATCATTAATAAATTGTACGGAATACATGGAATTTTGAGGGTTGTCACAAACGTGTTTGAAAAGAAAACTTCATTTGCAAACTGTGTATATAATATGTATGGATGTAGGTATTTCACCAAACCTAAAGGTGTTGTAGTGGCTGTCTACATGTTTGTTTTTATTTTCTATTTGCTTTATTTTATTTACATAAAGGTTTCCCAACTTTTGAATAATTCGCATAAGGTCCTGACGGGTAGTCCATAGGATGACCGTTATGTGTTATAAAATATATAATTTAATCCCGCATTTATCCATGTATTTATCTTGACTTAGATAACTACGGTTGCTTATGTTTCAGGTATGTTCAGGGCCTTAAAAGTGTGGAAATGCAACTTCGGATGGAAGTCAGTTGAGTTGGAGATTTATGTGGCTGATTTAAGAAACAAAGAGCAAGATTCCAGCCTCTACCGTAGCTTACGGTAGCTACCATAAGCTCCGGTAGCCTCCAGAGTCAGTTTCTTCTACCGTAAGGCAGTAGAGACACACCGTACGAGCCTAAAAGCTACCGTAAGCTGCGGTAGCTACTGTAGCTTATGATAGACCTTGAGACAGAATGTAACTCCCACCTTTTAATGACCATTAGTTGAGACTTTTCAGGATCACAATCATTGTGTCGGTTTTGGAGCAGCTTAGAGGCGAATTTGGCTTGTGTTCTTGTGTTCTTAACAATTCAAAATATTCGGTTTGTGTTTTTGATTCGTATGAACATTAAACTTGATGTTATGATGATTCACTGAGCTATGAGAGGCTAAATTCGTTAGTGATCATCCTAGATTTAAGGTTTCCTTTAGATACTATGTTTTTGCCTGAATTTCTAGAATAATAAACTTGCAATATTTGTTTAGTTTGTTATGGTGTTTGGATGTTTGTTTGTAAAGTATTGATCTGTGTCTGATTATAGTCTAAACCATACGTTCTTGGTGCCGTTGGCAATCGAGATATCATGGGAGGGATTACGGTTGGATATTAGTCAATTGGTCATCGGGTAACAACCTCGCATTCTAGGAATCCGAGTACTTAGTTCCCTTTTATCACAAACAAGTAATCAAACACAAGCCATGTCTATATGGTTCTTTCTAGTTGGGCATAAACACTAGTGTCGATTAAAACCTGAAATCTAGGATGGTCACTATTTCTTAATCTATTTACAAAACTTAATCTTTAATTTGCAATCTAGTTTAGTTTAATTTAGCTACTTAAAACCAATCAATCAAATCTCTGAATTTACTTTTTGCAATTTAGTTTAAACTTAGTTATTTAGATAAACTACTTACATAACACATTTTCCACAAACTCCCTGTGTTCGATACCCACTTACCGCTAGCTATTTAGTAGTATTTGGATTAAATTTGAGCGAGACTTCGACTTCACGTCAAATTTTGGTGCCGTTGCTGGGGAGTAGTGCGCAACGTGTGTTATCTTTTGTAGTTTTAGTTTGTTATTTTTTTCGGGTTTACGCTGGTTATGTTTACTGTGCAGGTATTGACAGGTGCATGCATACGAGAGGCTCTCACAAGCTATCACCACTAGCATTCGATCTGGATATTGAGCGAACTTTGTGATGAAACTAAGTCCTATTACGAGAAAACAAAGTCATTGGTTCACCTACCACACCTACTACTCCAATTACACCAAGCAATACAATGGATCCACCACCACCTACTATGGGTCAAACAACACCATCCACACCTCCACCAAATTCTACTACCATTCCTGCACCAATTCATGAGTTTAAACCAACCAACACCACATTACCTATAAGTACCGAAACTGAACATTCCTTTAGCTATAACCCTTCATCAACCGTTCCACCCTTTTCATCTTTCTTCCCCACTTCTAGCCAATCATCCTCTTCACAACAAATACCACCACCACATCCATTTCAACCAAATTCATCCATAATTCATACTACCCCCTCATTCTAACAACCATTACAACTGGGGGTACAATATCAACAACCACAATTTTTACAAACTTTGGGACAGAGAAGAGATGGGTATGATGATGGATATGAGGAAGAGTTTGCGGGATACGAAAAAGAAGGTTATGTTTATGGGGGTAATGGAGATCAAGGGGACTACACGTATGTGCAAGGTCATGGAATGCATGGTTTTGGTAGACCTCCTCAACAACAAGTCATACAACAACAACTTGTGCCACGACATTTGCCACCATAAGGGCCACAAATGTCACACCCTGGCTTTGCGGAAGCGTGGGTTTATTTGGTGTGACTTCTTAATACCATAGCAACAATCATAACAATGCTATATGATAAAAACATGAGATATTCATCCATTAATAAAGTTTAGAAAAATCCCATTTTCAACAATCACAAAATAAGTTACAAAGCTTAACTTGATTTAATTGAGTTTATAAAGACTTAGCAAAAGACTTTAAACAATACTAGGTTTAGAGATATGTAACCCGTCCAGAAAGAGGTTACACCTTCTAAACCCTGGATGACTTCTTTATTCAAACGTAGCTTGAAAATACGTGCATACCGTGCCAGATCCGTTAGTTTCCTGAAATACATGTAGTTTGAAAAGTCAACATAAAGTTGAGCGAGTTCATGTGTAAGTGAGTATGTACAAACATTTGAAAATGTTGTAAGTATGTATAAAAGTCCCTGGTATGTAGCAATTAAGGAAAAAGAGATCAACATTGGGTTGCAAAGCCAATGATATGTGTGAAGTGCTGTAGGAAGACTCAAACCTAGCAGATTTTTGCGTCGGGCTCAAAGTCACCACCTGGTCCACTAAGCGGGCTCTGGGCTCGCTACACCCAGATAGATCTACCGCTAATGACCCTCGGTCCTACAATGAGGATTAATGGCCTCCAGTTCCCGCCTACCCACTCACATGATCTAAGTAGTAACCCTCCTTAAGCTAACCATACCATGTAAGTAAAAGTTCGTAATAATCGTAACATGTATTTCACCCCCGGAGTGTAAAAACTGAAAACAGTTAAGAGAAAAGGGGGGGACATGAACTCACCTGTATATTCCTGTGCAAAGCTAGCTATATACGACTTCGTGATGTCGTTTCCAAGATGAGACTCGCTAGCGTGTATTCTACAATATTCCTAACACGGAATATCTAATAAGTTTCTAAATAACATAGTAACTAAACTACGTGTCATCGAGCTCTACCGAATCGTTAATCGAACGATTCAATGGTAGGTAGTTAACTTATCGGAAATGATTAAGTCATATTTGATAAGTGTTGTTTATCGTCGATAATAAATAAGTCTTAGAAAGACTTGGTTCTCGAGAGGTTTAAAAATAAATAAATATTTATATATAAAATATATAAATACTTCGTTGTAATTGCGTTAGCCGTCTCGATTAGTCGTATGTGTATGTATCGAGTATTCGTATGAAAATAATATATAATAACTTGTATTATATATATCACGTCTTGTGTATATTTGCCAAAAATATACGTATATTCCGTTTCGGCGCTGGAAATAAATACAATAAGTTATATTTATTTTATAAGAGAATCGTCGAGTTGTCGTGTTTGAAAATAAATATATAACAATATTTATTTTTGTAAAAGAATTCGCGTTGTACGACATTTGAAATAAATATATATAAACTATATTTTCTTTTATAAAAGAACCCTCGAGACTTCAATGTTTAAACTAATCATAAATAGTTATATTTCATTTATAAAAGATACCCGAACTTTTGTTGTTTGGAAATAAATATAACTAAATATATTTATTTTATAAAACTATCAAGTTTGGTTATTTTTGTAAAACGGTTTTGTCGAGATGTTATAAACACGCTTGTAAGTTACGTAATGTCGTCAAAGTAAATATATATTTGTATTTGCTTTGATGGAAGAATGTTTGAATCCGATAGTTTCGTTGTATAATAAAACGTGTTTCATTTACGGACTTTTTAGAAAAATGGGCAGAGTTTCCTCTGTTTTTGGACGCCCCTGACGACACAAGTCGTCGTTATTTTATCGAAATTCAATCAACAATATACTCGATATCAATATCAATATGTTAATTTTCATCATATGTATAAAATGTAAACCATAATCAATACGAATCAGTTCGAGCTCGTTCACGACATTAATAAAAATCTTAAAATTAGTGTAAATAATATTCGTTCTAAACTTTTACCGAGTCTTTCGCGTCGAGTCGCTGAACCGCCTAACTGAGTTGACCGGGTCAACTGACCGCGTCGATTCGTTAAAGTGCTTAATTGTTCCGTAAAGTGTCCTTTATAGTGCTTTTTGTGTCACAATTACTCCTCGACACTTTAGAAGGTATACAGAATCATTTTGCCAAGTTTTTGCACATTACTAGCATAATTAAATGCTGAATTTTATTTAAGAGTGCAGAATTTTGCAGTTAATGTATGTTTTAGGCACATCCGGTCACTATAAATATTACCTAGTGACGCAGTTCTATAATCCTCACCTCCCTACACTCCCTACCAGTGTAGTAATCTATTCCCGGCTTATAATGGCCTTAGAGACAGTATCTGTCTAGTGCTGGTAATGTCAGCATGTTTACTGGTTATCCGCTTATTGACCTACTGTGCTTTTGTGCATCAAGTTTGTCACTATGTTTGTGTAAAAATAATAGAGTGACAGTATAAAATGTGATGCATATGTATGTATGTATCAGAAACCAGTAAACAGTTTAATCATAGTTGCAAGCAAGCACAGTAATTAAGCAGTAATTAAATATTAATTTGTTCGTACGGATACCTGGTTTGGTGAGGGTTGTCACATTCTCCCCCCGTTAAATAAATTTCGTCCTCGAAATTTGTACTACCTTACTCCTTATGATTAAGTCACACACGTATGTATATGAATAATATCGAAGTAGATAATCATCAAATCGAAACAAACATTACTCACATTAGGTGAGTCCAAGAATATATAGCAACCCGAATCCTAGGGTTGAAAGGTGTGTGTGCTGCTAGCATTGGGTGTCAAAGGTACAAGACGCATTTGACGTATAATCTAGTGTAAACCAGCTAGTAGGGGTTCCACAAAAGTGGAGTTTTGACTAATAAGATTTTTAATCGCTCGGTTGCAACATGCAAACGAGTTTTCACAAACCATAGCACCCGCTATATGAACTCAAAAGCAACAACTCAACGTAATAATAAAATGATCTGTCAACTCCTGAATAAATGTCTGGTAAGGTTTAGTGTGTTGACATTTTTGAATGGTGAAGATACACCGAATGGAATACAAGCGAATCTGGTGTATCATTGTCCTGATTCGTAGTTGCATCAGTAATGTTTAAATGATAAATCAAGCAAAAGTATGTGTGGTCTCGTGTAAAACGGTTACCATGATTA
This sequence comes from Helianthus tuberosus, assembly GCA_030545235.1. Classification (NCBI taxonomy): domain Eukaryota; kingdom Viridiplantae; phylum Streptophyta; class Magnoliopsida; order Asterales; family Asteraceae; genus Helianthus; species Helianthus tuberosus. The sequence continues at coordinate 33,097,695 of CM060392.1, forward strand.
GCACAAGCTACAAGTTTATGATGACACCACAAGGTGTCGTAATGGCATTATCCAATAATAGTGGTGACTGAACAAGTTCACCGCGTTTGAAATCAAATGAAAGTGTACTGAGACAATCTGAAGATTTGATTTATACCATGTTATAGAGTTTCCAATTAAATATGGAACATCAAAGGACCACTGTTTCCAATCGAAGATGAAAAGTAATGAGTATCGCAAGGCATTTGATTGACAACGAAAGGATCGTTAGGAGGTACATTGTGCTTATGAAATGAATATATGTACCATTGCCTTAACACACAATTGTGTTGAGACCGCTTTGATCGTGAGGATCCAAGATGGATTGTTAACAACTAAATAGGGAATTGAATCTATGTACGAAGTGGGTAACCAAATTAGCGCAAGCTTCAATTTTGTGAAAATATCACCGCCAGGTATCGAAACAAATCAAACGTTTTAGTGGAGTCGTAGACCAACCAAAACTACTACGACTCGAAATGAAAGAATCTCTGCAAAAATAGTTGAATATGATGCTCCCAATACATCATATAGCGTTTCAAGTTAAACCTGTGAACTGGATAAGTTCAAGCAATTGAACTTGGTTTCAACGTAACCCGACAATAAACGTATGTATCAACAAGTAATTCTCAGCATGGTAGCAAAATAAGCCATGAATGTAGGTCATTTGAATCACGAATCAGTAATTAGGTTTAGCAAGGTAATATGTAAATTCCAATGAAGTGCTTGTTCAAAACGAAATCACATGCGTAGCAAATGATGCATGTATGTCAGGTAAGTTTCCGAGTACTGAAACAATGAGTGCTCGCTAAAATGAAGAAATGACCAAGTATCGAAACAAATGTGTGTTCGCTCTCAGCGAAGAAGATTTGTGTGATGCAACTACCATTAAAGGGGAGTAGAGATGCAAACGTCTACTTGCTAGAAGTAAAAGAATCCAAGTACTCTCTGTTTGGTCAACGGAACTGGCATATGCGCCAGGTTAATGATGGTTGATTGAGTTGACAAATATGGTTCCTAAATAAAAACCCTTACGAGTTTGGACCTGGGTTCCCAAAGGTCCTAAATATATGTTTTCTAAATCCCCCAGATTTTGTATCCCGTGTAGGCTGGTTTGTGCATTGTGTAGGAAGCACCGTTTTTATGTACGTCTAAGAACTAGTCATTGTCCCACAATTTTCATTGGTAAACTTTCTTCCTGAATTTCACCGCTAACGACGCTCGATCGTCGATCAGTCGTGTGGTAGTAGTTGGGTCCTCATAGTTAGTTATATAAGAGGTTTGTTAACCCTTAGTATGAGTCACTGACTCTCGTGTGTTAGCTCGTTCGGCTCCTGGTAGTTGATGTTTATTTGAAAATCATCATCCTTCTTTTTGACGAGCAGAAATGGGGTTACCAAAAAATGGGAATTTTGGTCTGTTATCTTCCTTCTCTATCCACTGCTAAAACTTTACTGTCAATCCTTGCATCTCCGAAATGTAAGTCGCTACGATGCATCGACTACAGGTGCGGTGCCTGTAATTAAATCGATGCGAGATTCGACTAATCGTTAAGGAGATGATTCCGGCAAGTCTTCGAGGAAGACTTCAGGGTATACCCCGATCACGGGGGTATCTTCAAGTTTTAGTTCTCCGGCTCCCTTGTCCCCGACATGAGCCAGAAAGCAACACATACTTCCCACAACAACTATCGTGCCTTAAGCAATTCGTGATCTGTGGTGTCGTGTCCTGCTTCGTGAGTCACGATCGTTCCTTCATTCGTCATTGAGGTGCGGATATCAACCTCCGCTCGATCGCTTGCCAATTAATACATCCAATTACCACGTTGAAGCTTCCCAACTCAACTGGCAATAGATCTAGCGTAAACTTACGCTCTCCGGGTTCTATCTTGCCGATTCCAGTTACTGCGTTGGCTTCCACTAGCTTCCCCTAAGCTAGTTCTAATGGGTACTGGAATATCTACTCACTTGCTACTTAAACCAATTATGCTCTCGAACTTCTAGAAGTGCGAATCGTAAAATTTGCAACAGTATTTGGCAATACAGATGCATAATATTGCGTAATATGGGACGTACCGATATCCATGCTTGGATCCCTGGCGTGTCTCCCTAGCTCCGGTGGGGAGCTTTCATCCTTGCGCCTGGTTGTTTTAGGGCAATATCTTCTGAAATGCTTTTTGCTTCCACAGTTTAAACATCCTCGAGCACGTTTCTGTTTATCACTCATTCTGCCTCGACAATTATCATTGTCGTTGTCCCCTTCGTGATTCTCACTACCGTCTTGGCCCCCATTACTATGTTCAGTATTTTGCCAACAAGTTTCCTTAACATGTCCCACCTTGCCACAGTTACCATAATTTCCATATTTGCATCGCCCGACATGATAACGTAAACAATTGTCGCACTTAGGTAGGATACCCTTGTAATCTTTTCCCTTCCTGGCCTTCTTCTTGTTACTTACCCGAGTAACCATCTTGAAATTTGCGAGCTTTCTCTTGTTATCCCCAGATGCCTCTATAGCAGTCTCCTTTTTCTCCTCCGCGGTGGAAAATTCTCCTCGTCTAACTGCTTCTTCCGTGAGTGTTATGCTTATGTTGATAGCCTCGGTGATCGTTGAAGGTTTTGATGTTGTTACCAGGCTTAGAATCTGAGGTGCCAATCCCCTTATGAACTGTTCAATTCTCTTAAACTCTGGTGCCCCCAGGAGTAAGGCAACTTGTGATAATTCGTTAAATCTCTGCACATACTCCGCTATCTTTGGTCCTTCCATTTTCAAGTTCCACAGTTCTGTTTCCAACTTCTGGATTTCTGCCCTCGAGCAATATCTCTTACGCATTAGATCCTTCAGTTCATCCCACGTCATAGCATACGCAGCGGTCTCGCCCATTGTCCGAACTTGATGGTTCCACCATGACAGAGCCTCATCCACCAATAGTCCAGTTATATACTTGACTTGATGTTCGGGGTCACATTTGCTCAATCGTAAAACAGAATCTGTCTTTTCAACCCAGCGCACGAAGGCTAAAGCACCCCCAGTGCCGACGAACTCTCGAGGTTTGTGGTCCAAGAACTGCTTGTAGGTGCAGCCTGCGATGTAAGCAACATTATTCGCGTAAGGCCTTAGCAAGGCACTCGTGGAAATGTCCAAACATTTTGTAATGTGTCTTAAAGGACTAGACATTACCGTTGGGGAGGTTATTTCCTGAGGTACCTCCGCTGCAATCGGAGCGACGGGCCTCGTACCGTGCGATGGCCTGTAAGAGGCGCTCTTGCATTTCTGCCTCTGTTGTCGGTAGAGGGTTGTTGATACCGGTGTTCCCTTGAGTCGACATCTTCCTAGAAGAAGGTCGATTAGGTCAGGTCTAATTTGCTTCGTGCGTGCATTTGGTTGTTTAGTGGTCATAAGTACATACACATAATAGGTTACCATACCAACCAATCAAATAATAGTATAATCATAGTATAACCAAGTAATTCGGTAATTATGTTTAATGAGAGCATAGCAAGTAAGCACGTGGTATTATAATTATAGCACACACACATAGATCAATGACGTGCTTAGCGAAGACCTAGCGACTGAGCTTTCATTGGTTATTGGCCACAAAGTGTTGTCGCATGTTTAAAGATGATTGGGCTTTCATTATCCTTCGGCCACAATCACTGTGTCTAACAAAATGTATCACATCGAAAGGGACACATGGTCACCCTACCCTTGTCCAATAAGTATATTAGTGCATCAAAATTTCGTAATCAGAAGTGGTCCTCAAAAGTCTCCGCAATCCCGGCTTATCATTAGTGTCTTTACCCAAGTGTAATGCAATCTGCATAATCCAGAAACCTACTATACTGGTGACTGAGGTGGAGGAGGAAAGAAAAGTGACCGCTAGCATGCGTAACTCCTCCTCGAGCTTGTATATATATATCGAAGTAGTTCACTAATCTGCCGTCTGATAGTAAGGAAATAAGTATCAGAATCCTGGGAACGGTGAAATAGCAAGGGTCAAGAGCACAAAGGAATCTTGATTTATGTGGCGGATCAAAGCATGCTGGTGATAGACAGGGTGGAGGACGTGGTGTTTTACATAAAATTTTCAGACAATATGCTGTCTTGTGATGTAAACACTTAACTCATGTTTTCGGTTATGTAATGTTTTGCATTTGAACTTGCCAATTGTGGTGTCAGCTCAAGCTCCAACGTTCTGCGACTCATATCCTCAAACTGTAGTTGACGTTATAAGGGCAACTCATCTTGCGCGTGGCCTTCATAATGTGAGGGATGGTAAGGGTCTAAAATTATCGTAGTGTATTAAAGGAACCATCAAATCGGCTCGACCAGCGATGTAGAGGTGAAAGTAGTAAATGGTGCGACCTGTGCAGTTGGGAAAATGCTGTTGTAGCAGATGAATCGTTATGCGAGTGCTGACCTGAAGTACCTTCCCAGGGTGCGGTTATATTCTGAAAGATAGCTATAGGCACCTTGTCGCAATGGAAGTCGGTCTTCATAAGGAAAAGGAGCAATGTCAGCGGTTGCGGGTGTAAAAACAAACATCTCAACAAATGAGGAGATTGCCCGATGCAGGTAAATATAAGGGGCGCAATGTCTGGCAGACCAATAGAAACAGGGTCACAATCAAGCAAGGGTGTAGAACCAGCAGTTGCAACATCAGGCTGACTCAAAAGGTGCAGAGGCTAGCTCAGCAGCAGGCCCTGGGTCGTGTAACGGTGTGGTGCCTCGAGCAGGTGATAGAGCAGCAGCCATGTCATCGTCGTCTTGTGTCAGTAGCAGAATGTTGTAATCCAGCTGTTTGTAGGGCTGCAGATGTCACAGACTCAAAGGAGTCTGAATGCATGCTAGAATCAGAGGATAGCTTGTTAACAGGGGTCTCAAATAAGTGAAATTGGTAATAACGTTCTCGTCTAACTGTCCATCATTATGGGCGTTATCGGAAGGACCATCAATATCGCGTCAATATCGTTATCAATTGCTCGTCGAGTAACCATCCTTCGGAAGGGATGTCCACAAGAGGCGCATTATCTAGGATCGGATCCATAGCGTGCTCACCATCGGGATGACCAGTGATGAAGTGGTCATGGATCGAAACAAGAGTGACAGAAAGATTCTTGTCAGAGAAACCATCAGCAAAGATGAAGTATCACCACAATCGGGTAGCACGGACTGTTAGAAGTCGTCCTCGCCCTTAGTCATCATATCAGGATCACTCTCAGTATCTGACGTAAATATCTTTGGCGCAGATGCAGTCTCCTTATCCGTGGTGGTGGCCGTAGGGTTATCAATGTCTGATAACTCGCTTTCTAATTGAAGTGGCATGTGTGGCGGTGCGTAACATGTATAGCCATAGTAATTATTAACAATTAGTGTATGCAAATACTCCCCTCAGATGCACGTATATCAATAATCAGCAATTAAGCGTGTAAGTAATAACAGTGCAAGCATGTAATCATCCTAGTCTTCCCTAGACTATCCTCTCAGTCTCCCCGACTAAAACTCCCTCAGCCTCCCCGACTGAATTCTCTTAGTCTCCCCGACTAAACTCTCTCAGTCTCCCCGACTGAACTCTCTTAGTCCCACTAGATTAACCTCCCAGCCTCTCAGACTGAATCTCCTAGTCCCACTAGATTAATCTCCCAGCCTCTCAGACTGAATCTCCTAGTCCCACTAGATTAATCTCCCAGCCTCTCAGACTGAATCTCCTAGTCCCACTAGATTAATCTCCCAGCCTCTCAGACTGAATCTCCTAGTCCCACTAGATTAATCTCCTAGCCTCTCAGACTGAATCTCCTAGTCCCACTAGATTAATCTCCCAGCCTCTCAGACTGAATCTCCTAGTCCCACTAGATTAATCTCCCAGCCTCTCAGACTGAATTATAAATTTAAATTTGGGAATGTGTATTTGTGCCTTTTTGTTTGTAAAAAGGTCTGTTTCCCGGGATCTGGACGTATAGTGTATGCAATGTAAAAGTGTTTGAAAACGTTTTCTTGAGAGCCCTGATGATCATAGTCTAGACTCGAGAAAGAATCCTAGTTCGCTATGATCGAGGCTCTGATACCAAGCTGTCACACCCTGGCTTTGCGGAAGCGTGGGTTTATTTGGTGTGACTTCTTAATACCATAGCAACAATCATAACAATGCTATATGATAAAAACATGAGATATTCATCCATTAATAAAGTTTAGAAAAATCCCATTTTCAACAATCACAAAATAAGTTACAAAGCTTAACTTGATTTAATTGAGTTTATAAAGACTTAGCAAAAGACTTTAAACAATACTAGGTTTAGAGATATGTAACCCGTCCAGAAAGAGGTTACACCTTCTAAACCCTGGATGACTTCTTTATTCAAACGCAGCTTGAAAATACGTGTATACCGTGCCAGATCCGTTAGTTTCCTGAAATACATGTAGTTTGAAAAGTCAACATAAAGTTGAGCGAGTTCATGTGTAAGTGAGTATGTACAAACATTTGAAAATGTTGTAAGTATGTATAAAAGTCCCTGGTATGTAGCAATTAAGGAAAAAGAGATCAACATTGGGTTGCAAAGCCAATGATATGTGTGAAGTGCTGTAGGAAGACTCAAACCTAGCAGATTTTTGCGTCGGGCTCAAAGTCACCACCTGGTCCACTAAGCGGGCTCAGGGGTTGGGCTCGCTACACCCAGATAGATCTACCGCTAATGACCCTCGGTCCTACAATGAGGATTAATGGCCTCCAGTTCCCGCCTACCCACTCACATGATCTAAGTAGTAACCCTCCTTAAGCTAACCATACCATGTAAGTAAAAGTTCGTAATAATCGTAACATGTATTTCACCCTCGGAGTGTAAAAACTGAAAACAGTTAAGAGAAAAGGGGGGGGGGGGACATGAACTCACCTGTATATTCCTGTGCAAAGCTAGCTATATACGACTTCGTGATGTCGTTTCCAAGATGAGACTCGCTAGCGTGCATTCTACAATATTCCTAACACGGAATATCTAATAAGTTTCTAAATAACATAGTAACTAAACTACGTGTCATCGAGCTCTAGCGAATCGTTAATCGAACGATTCAATGGTAGGTAGTTAACTTATCAGAAATGATTAAGTCATATTTGATAAGTGTTGTTTATCGTCGATAATAAATAAGTCTTAGAAAGACTTGGTTCTCGAGAGGTTTAAAAATAAATAAATATTTATATATAAAATATATAAATACTTCGTTGTAATTGCGTTAGCCGTCTCGATTAGTCGTATGTGTATGTATCGAGTATTCATATGAAAATAATATATAGTAACTTGTATTATATATATCACGTCTTGTGTATATTTGCCAAAAATATACGTATATGCCGTTTCGGCGCTTGAAATAAATACAATAAGTTATATTTATTTTATAAGAGAATCGTCGAGTTGTCGTGTTTGAAAATAAATATATAACAATATTTATTTTTGTAAAAGAATTCGCGTTGTACGACATTTGAAATAAATATATATAAACTATATTTTCTTTTATAAAAGAACCCTCGAGACTTCAATGTTTAAACTAATCATAAATAGTTATATTTCATTTATAAAAGATACCCGAACTTTTGTTGTTTGGAAATAAATATAACTAAATATATTTATTTTATAAAACTATCAAGTTTGGTTATTTTTGTAAAACGGTTTTGTCGAGATGTTATAAACACGCTTGTAAGTTACGTAATGTCGTCAAAGTAAATATATATTTGTATTTGCTTTGATGGAAGAATGTTTGAATCCGACAGTTTCGTTGTATAATAAAACGCGTTTCATTTACGGACTTTTTAGAAAAATGGGCAGAGTTTCCTCTGTTTTTGGACGCCCCTGACGACACAAGTCGTCGTTATTTTATCGAAATTCAATCAACAATATACTCGATATCAATATCAATATGTTAATTTTCATCATATGTATAAAATGTAAACCATAATCAATACGAATCAGTTCGAGCTCGTTCACGACATTAATAAAAATCTAAAAATTAGTGTAAATAATATTCGTTCTAAACTTTTACCGAGTCTTTCGCGTCGAGTCGCTGAACCGCCTAACTGAGTTGACCGGGTCAACTGAGTTGACCGAGTCAGCTCTTGTTCACCGAGTTGAGGCGAGATGAACCGAGTCGAGCCGAGTTGGACCGAGTCAAGCTGAGTCGGACCGAGTTGGAGTGAGTCGAGACCCGAACCCGTCACGAAGCTGCTGATTGACTGAGTTTAACCGAATCCGAACCGATTTGTTGACTGAGTTGACTCGAACCGAAAACCGGAAGTCGGTTGGACAAAAGCGAAGACCGCCGGCCCGAGACAAGGACCGCCGGTCCGAGTCTCGGACCGCCGCTGACCCGTGTAAACCGTGAATCTGAAGGAGTGAACCTGAATCACCCGAACTTGAACCGAATCATCATCATCATTAGCAACAGCAACATCATCATCATCGGTCTTCAGTCTAAAAAAAGTAAACAGATAGGGGGGTTTTACCGTGAAACACATCGGACCAAGCAAGAACCGCTGCCGCTGCTGCTGCTGCCACTGCCGCCGCCGTGAGCGGCGGCGCCGCTCCTCTTCTTCTCTCTCTTTCTCTCCGGCTCCTCTCTCTCTCCTCCCGAGTCTCTCTCTCTCTCCTCTGAATCTCTCTCTCTCTCCTCCCTGTTAGCAGCCGCCGCACCACCATCGGACGGTGGTGGTGGTGGTGCACCGTTTGTCAGACGAAAAGGGGGGGGGTATCGAGCTGAGTGAGTGTTTGGTTTGGGTTACTTTCACAAGAAGAGGAAGAGTGAAGTCTGCTGTTGTTGGTTGTGTAGAGAAGATGAGGTGTGGGTGGTTTTTGTTGTATCGAGAGGGAGAGAAATCAAGGAGAATGAGTGTGGTGTGTGTTTAGGTTAGTATGCAGACAAAGGGGAGGGTCAAGTGTATTAATAGAGTGGGAGAGTTTTATTGACCCTTGGTGTATTCAAATTGTATTTTGGTCAATCGTTTTATCCTTAGAGCTAAAATCTATTGTAGAGATTCATTAGGATTTTTGACAAGATTTTGTAGATCTTGTGTATTATGCACGGGTTTAGGCTTGTGGGTGTTGGGTATCGTTCCGTTAAAGTGCTTAATTGTTCCGTAAAGTGTCCTTTATAGTGCTTTTTGTGTCACAATTACTCCTCGACACTTTAGAAGGTATACAGAATCATTTTGCCAAGTTTTTGCACATTACTAGCATAATTAAATGCTGAATTTTATTTAAGAGTGCAGAATTTTGCAGTTAATGTATGTTTTAGGCACATCCGGTCACTATAAATATTACCTAGTGACGCAGTTCTATAATCCTCACCTCCCTACACTCCCTACCAGTGTAGTAATCTATTCCCGGCTCATAATGGCCTTAGAGATAGTATCTGTCTAGTGCTGGTAATGTCAGCATGTTTACTGGTTATCCGCTTATTGAGCTACTGTGCTTTTGTGCATCAAGTTTGTCACTATGTTTGTGTAAAAATAATAGAGTGACAGTATAAAATGTGATGCATGTGTATGTATGTATCAGAAACCAGTAAACAGTTTAATCACAGTTGCAAGCAAGCACAATAATTAAGCAGTAATTAAATATTAATTTGTTCGTACGGATACCTGGTTTGGTGAGGGTTGTCACATTCTCCCCCCGTTAAATAAATTTCATCCTCGAAATTTGTACTACCTTACTCCTTATGATTAAGTCACACACGTATGTATGTGAATAATATCGAAGTAGATAATCATCAAATCGAAACAAACATTACTCACATTAGGTGAGTCCAAGAATATATAGCAACCCGAATCCTAGGGTTGAAAGGTGTGTGTGCTGCTAGCATTGGGTGTCAAAGGTACAAGACGCATTTGACGTATAATCTAGTGTAAACCAGCTAGTAGGGGTTCCACAAAAGTGGAGTTTTGACTAATAAGATTTTTAATCGCTCGGTTGCAACATGCAAACGAGTTTTCACAAACCATAGCACCCGCTATATGAACTCAAAAGCAACAACTCAACGTAATAATAAAATGATCTGTCAACTCCTGAATAAATGTCTGGTAAGGTTTAGTGTGTTGAGATTTTTGAATGGTGAAGATACACCGAATGGAATACAAGCGAATCTGGTGTATCATTGTCCTGATTCGTAGTTGCATCAGTAATGTTTAAATGATAAATCAAGCAAAAGTTTGTGTGGTCTCGTGTAAAACGGTTACCATGATTAGCACAAGCTACAAGTTTATGATGACACCACAAGGTGTCGTAATGGCATTATCCAATAATAGTGGTGACTGAACAAGTTCACCGCGTTTGAAATCAAATGAAAGTGTACTGAGACAATCTGAAGATTTGATTTATACCATGTTATAGAGTTTCCAATTAAATATGGAACATCAAAGGACCACTGTTTCCAATCGAAGATGAAAAGTAATGAGTATCGCAAGGCATTTGATTGACAACGAAAGGATCGTTAGGAGGTACATTGTGCTTATGAAATGAATATATGTACCATTGCCTTAACACACAATTGTGTTGAGACCGCTTTGATCGTGAGGATCCAAGATGGATTGTTAACAACTAAATAGGGAATTGAATCTATGTACGAAGTGGGTAACCAAATTAGCGCAAGCTTCAATTTTGTGAAAATATCACCGCCAGGTATCGAAACAAATCAAACGTTTTAGTGGAGTCGTAGACCAACCAAAACTACTACGACTCTAAATGAAAGAATCTCTGCAAAAATAGTTGAATATGATGCTCCCAATACATCATATAGCGTTTCAAGTTAAACCTGTGAACTGGATAAGTTCAAGCAATTGAACTTGGTTTCAACGTAACCCGACAATAAACGTATGTATCAACAAGGAATTCTCAGCATGGTAGCAAAATAAGCCATGAATGTAGGTCATTTGAATCACGAATCAGTAATTAGGTTTAGCAAGGTAATATGTAAATTCCAATGAAGTGCTTGTTCAAAACGAAATCACATGCGTAGCAAATGATGCATGTATGTCAGGTAAGTTTCCGAGTACTGAAACAATGAGTGCTCGCTAAAATGAAGAAATGACCAAGTATCGAAACAAATGTGTGTTCGCTCTCAGCGAAGAAGATTTGTGTGATGCAACTACCATTAAAGGGGAGTAGAGATGCAAACGTCTACTTGCTAGAAGTAAAAGAATCCAAGTACTCTCTGTTTGGTCAACGGAACTGGCATATGCGCCAGGTTAATGATGGTTGATTGAGTTGACAGATATGGTTCCTAAATAAAAACCCTTACGAGTTTGGACCTGGGTTCCCAAAGGTCCTAAATATATGTTTTCTAAATCCCCCAGATTTTGTATCCCGTGTAGGCTGGTTTGTGCATTGTGTAGGAAGCACCGTTTTTATGTACGTCTAAGAACTAGTCATTGTCCCACAATTTTCATTGGTAAACTTTCTTCCTGAATTTCACCGCTAACGACGCTCGATCGTCGATCAGTCGTGTGGTAGTAGTTAGGTCCTCATAGTTAGTTATATAAGAGGTTTGTTAACCCTTAGTATGAGTCACTGACTCTCGTGTGTTAGCTCGTTCGACTCCTGGTAGTTGATGTTTATTTGAAAATCATCATCCTTCTTTTTGACGAGCAGAAATGGGGTTACCCAAAAAATGGGAATTTTGGTCTGTTATCTTCCTTCTCTATCCACTGCTAAAACTTTACTGTCAATCCTTGCATCTCCGAAATGTAAGTCGCTACGATGCATCGACTACAGGTGCGGTGCCTGTAATTAAATCGATGCGAGATTCGACTAATCGTTGAGGAGATGATTCCGGCAAGTCTTCGCGGAAGACTTCAGGGTATACCCCGATCACGGGGGTATCTTCAAGTTTTAGTTCTTCGGCTCCCTTGTCCCCGACATGAGCCAGAAAGCAACACATACTTCCCACAATAACTTTCGTGCCTTAAGCAATTCGTGATCTGTGGTGTCGTGTCCTGCTTCGTGAGTCACGATCGTTCCTTCATTCGTCATTGAGGTGCGGATATCAACCTCCGCTCGATCGCTTGCCAATTAATACATCCAATTACCACGTTGAAGCTTCCCAACTCAACTGGCAATAGATCTAGCGTAAACTTACGCTCTCTGGGTTCTATCTTGCCGATTCCAGTTACTGCGTTGGCTTCCACTAGCTTCCCCTAAGCTAGTTCTAATGGGTACTGGAATATCTACTCACTCGCTACTTAAACCAATTATGCTCTCGAACTTCTAGAAGTGCGAATCGTAAAATTTGCAACAGTATTTGGCAATACAGATGCATAATATTGCGTAATATGGGACGTACCGATATCCATGCTTGGATCCCTGGCGTGTCTCCCTAGCTCCGGTGGGGAGCTTTCATCCTTGCGCCTGGTTGTTTTAGGGCAATATCTTCTGAAATGCTTTTTGCTTCCACAGTTTAAACATCCTCGAGCACGTTTCTGTTTATCACTCATTCTGCCTCGACAATTATCATTGTCGTTGTCCCCTTCGTGATTCTCACTACCGTCTTGGCCCCCATTACTATGTTCAGTATTTTGCCAACAAGTTTCCTTAACATGTCCCACCTTGCCACAGTTACCATAATTTCCATATTTGCATCGCCCGACATGATAACGTAAACAATTGTCGCACTTAGGTAGGATACCCTTGTAATCTTTTCCCTTCCTGGCCTTTTTCTTGTTACTTACCCGAGTAACCATCTTGAAATTTGCGAGCTTTCTCTTGTTATCCCCAGATGCCTCTATAGCAGTCTCCTTTTTCTCCTCCGCGGTGGAAAATTCTCCTCGTCTAACTGCTTCTTCCGTGAGTGTTATGCTTATGTTGATAGCCTCGGTGATCGTTGAAGGTTTTGATGTTGTTACCAGGCTTAGAATCTGAGGTGCCAATCCCCTTATGAACTGTTCAATTCTCTTAAACTCTGGTGCCCCCAGGAGTAAGGCAACTTGTGATAATTCGTTAAATCTCTGCACATACTCCGCTATCTTTGGTCCTTCCATTTTCAAGTTCCACAGTTCTGTTTCCAACTTCAGGATTTCTGCCCTCGAGCAATATCTCTTACGCATTAGATCCTTCAGTTCGTCCCACGTCATAGCATACGCAGCGGTCTCGCCCATTGTCCGAACTTGATGGTTCCACCATGACAGAGCCTCATCCACCAATAGTCCAGTTATATACTTGACTTGATGTTCGGGGTCACATTTGCTCAATCATAAAACAAAATCTGTCTTTTCAACCCAGCGCACGAAGGCTAAGGCACCCCCAGTGTCGACGAACTCTCGAGGTTTGTGGTCCAAGAACTGCTTGTAGGTGCAGCCTGCGATGTAAGCAACATTATTCGCGTAAGGCCTTAGAAAGGCACTCGTGGAAATGTCCAAAAATTTTGTAATGTGTCTTAAAGGACTAGACATTACCGTTGGGGAGGTTATTTCCTGAGGTACCTCCGCTGCAATCGGAGCGACGGGCCTCGTACCGTGCGATGGCCTGTAAGAGGCGCTCTTGCATTTCTGCCTCTGTTGTCGGTAGAGGGTTGTTGATACCGGTGTTCCCTTGAGTCGACATCTTCCTAGAAGAAGGTCGATTAGGTCAGGTCTAATTTGCTTCGTGCGTGCATTTGGTTGTTTAGTGGTCATAAGTACATACACATAATAGGTTACCATACCAACCAATCAAATAATAGTATAATCATAGTATGACCAAGTAATTCGGTAATTATGTTTAATGAGAGCATAGCAAGTAAGCACGTGGTATTATAATTATAGCACACACACATAGATCAATGACGTGCTTAGCGAAGACCTAGCGACGTGCTTGTCGTGGGTCACGCAAATTTAATCCCAATAACAACTATAGATAGTGGTAAAAGGGTATCGAACTCAGGGAGTATGTGGAAAGTATGTCGATTATTTAGCTTTGCACTTAAACTAAGATTAAACTAAAATTGCAGAAATTAAAATTCAAGAGTTGATTGTTTTGATTTTAGAAAACTAAATTAATAACTAATTGCGAATCAAAATTGGTTGTTAAGCAGATTAAGAGAAAGCGATCATCCTAAACTTCCGGTTTGCTTTTGACAATTGTGTTAAATTCACTAGAAAGAATCACATAGACATGATTCATGTATGATTGTTTGTTGTGATAAAAGGGAACTAAGTACTCGGATTATGAAAACGCGAGGTTGTTACCCGATAACCAATTGATTAATATCTAACCCTAATCCCTCCCGTGATATCTCGATTGTTAGCAACACCAAGAACGTACGATTTAGGATATGATTATAACATCAATCAACAATTTACAAACAAACATTCACACACCATAATAAACAAATGCATTGCAAGTCTATTATTCTAGAAATACGAATCCAAACACAAAAGTCATAGACAAACCTTCAATTCAGGATGATCACCATAAGTTTAGCCGGACATAGCTTGGTGAATCATCATAACAACAAGTTTAATGTTCATATGAATCGAAAACATAAACCGAATGATAGAAATTGTTTGCAACCAAGTACCAACAACCAAAATCGCCCCTAGGATGCTCCAAAACCGACCAATCATGAGAATAGTTGAAAAGGCACCATAAAACTGATTTAATGATGGCAGTTACGTTTTTCGCGTCATGTCCACCGTAAATTACGGTGTCACCGTAATTTACGGTGATGTTCAATGTGTTACGCTGACTTTTGTCTGAGTTACGGTGAGAAAGTGGTCCAATTCAAGTCCACCGTAAATTACGGTGGGACCGTAATTTACGGTGACAACCTCTTTTCTTTGTGCCTCATCAATGCTGCCACCAATAGTCCAATCTCTCCTTTACACATATGCGGCCCAATCAAAATAATCCATAGATGTTCTCTTAGGAATATGGCAGCCCACCTTTAAGTCCAATCCGCATGTGATGTTTGGTTTTAGATAGGGCCCCTTAGTTGCCGTCAATGTGATGATGATGTTGATATCTCTTGATGATGTATGTTGACAAAAACCACCCTAAATCACATGATGTTAGTTCCTTTCTTTGTCCGATGGATTATGTTGTTGTTGACTTTATATAACCCTCCAAAATTCAATGGTCACGTGGACTCCTGCCAATAACAGCCACCAACTCTGCTAGTCCATCAAGTCGGCCCATGTTTGTTTTATTATTCCAAAGTTTGCGGCCCACTATCCTTCCTTGCACGTGCTATACAAAAGCCCTAGTGAGATTTAATGTTATTTGTTTTGTGAGTATTGATAGCCCACATGTGCAGCCAACTCTCAAGTCAGCCAAAGTGATGATAATGTTTTTTACTTCAAGATGTTGCCATTTTATTCCTCTTCCCAAGTCTGCATGTTGATATCTCCACAATTAATGTCTTGCATGTGCACCTCTCGATGATTAATGATGATGATTATGTAATTGTCTTGTTCAACAAAAACCCTTGCTGCGTAAACTGTAGCCTACGGTTTAATGTAATTCACTCGATTATTATCCCCGGTTGTTCCGCTTCATCTCTAATCACGTTAACTTCACCAAATTAAGCGTCTAACCTGAAAAACCATGAGTACTCGTAGTTATCACATTCACAATACATAACCGTTTAAAAGATGGGATATGCACGTAATTAGCTCATTTAAGGGTTGTCCTACGGACCACCCGTCACATCCCCACACTTACCCGTTGCTTGACCCAAGCAACCGATTCAAAAACTATTTCAAAACCACAAGCGATCGACATGCATACCAAGCTAAAATGTATCATCCTTTTACTAACTTTCAATCATACCACAAGACACACCCCTCACACAAAACTCTCGGTGACAAGAAATATTAGCACATAATGCTAAACCACTCAATGCGTGTGTGTGTGCGCGACAATAAGCTTGTATACAAATCAAGTTTCCTCCTAACAAATATCTAACATGCTTTAGAATCAAAGGGACTTGCGGGTTGCAACGGGGCTAGGTGTAAAGGTAGGAAAATGGTGGAATACATATGAAAGAGCTACTTGATTTGACCCGGATTTTTTATGTCTACTACTACGAAGCAAACACCAAATATATATACAAAGCTTCTTGACATTCTCAACTCTATTGCAACTAAATACTTCTTTTTGTATTTTTCTCTCTGTTTTTTTTCTTTCCTCTTTTTTTTTTTTTTTTTTTTTTATAACACATCAAACTCAACAATATATAAAAGAACATCAATACTACATACTAAATCTCCTAAACCGGGTCATCTCAAAAGGTAAATTTTTTGTAGGAAGTAGGCTCGGGTCACAATCGAATGGTCTAAGGCTCAACATGGCTTTCTAAGGACCAAACCCCCACCCCTTACAATACCAAGCTCATATATGTAACGTATGAGGTCCAACCCACCAATCCCGCACTCTCACACATCTAGACTAGGCTTCCTAAAAGTCCCTTATCATTTTCAAAAGCATGCTAACCTTAGGATTTAACAAGAATTCGTACACAAGTTCTATTAACACAAAACACACACCGCCACTCAAACAATGAAATATCAATAACAATCATGTGTGGCTCAAATCCTCACCAAGAAAAGACTAGGAATGGGTGTCGGTGTGTCAAATGGCACAATATCAAGCTTTCAAATTTTAACAATTTTCGCTCGGATTTACAAAATTTTTAAAACTCCCAAAAATTTCCCCCATCCCCACACTTGGGATACATTGTCCCAATGTATGGCTTTGAGGGAAGGATCGCTTTTAACCCACAACATCAGCATTTGCTTAAACTCTCAAACCCCAAGTTACTTTTTTTTTTTTTTTAATTTTTATAAACAAAAGCAAACTAATAAACTAACAATATTTCAAAGCTAAAGAACATAACAAGACTAAGGAAAGAGTACATTGACCTGGTGAAGTTTGCCACAACAGATGTTGTAGATAATCCGACTTCCTATCACCACCTTCACCCAAATATCCGCACATCTTCCCCACACTTGAATATCGCCATGGCCCTGAAACATAGAAAGATAAAAACAACAAGATCAATATAAAACCCCGGGTTGCCTCCCGAGCAGCGCTAAGTTTTGAGTCTTCAGCCAGACCGAGCCACCCCCATTTATGGTGGTTCAAAGAATCAGTTCCTATCACCTCCCCCACTGTAGCTTGTCATTGGGCAAAATGCATCCGTCTCATTTTGACTCGGTGGGTAATCAAATACACTCCTGCTTGAACCCATATGTGTTTCTTCACGGTCCGGTGGGTGCTTTTTTTTCAATCTTTGAAACACATTTTTCATACAATCACTAGACTCACCACCCTTCCTCTCAATGGGCTCATAACTAATCACTCTAGTTTGAACATCAAAGTACAACTTACGGTTCTTTTCGGTCATGGTAATAATCTCGTCTCTACAATTAATTTGAGCATTTGCTGTGTATAGAAACGGTCGACCTAAGATTACCCTTTGTTGTGATGCCATGTTGGTAGAAGCATAGTCCAAAACTAGAAAATCCACCGGGTATTCAAACTCTCCCAACTGAATCTTAACATTCCTAACCATTCCCCGTGGACGCCTCCAACTTCCATCCGCCAAGCTCACCATGGTGTCTATACCTTTAAGCGGACCAAAGTCGTACATATCGTATAGATCGCTTGGTAGCACACTCATGCTTGCCCCGTAGTCCAACAATGCGTGAGGGATTTTTAATTTTCCCACACAGATAGGCACGATTGGCGCTTCACACTCTTTATCATTCTCGACTTCGTCATCTTTTTCCAAACCTGCATTCACTTGATACGAAGAAGTTAGCAATGTTTCATTAAATTTAGTATTTTGAACGGTGCTTACCACATTGATGTTAATGCTTTTTATGTTCTTGGGATTTGGCACCGTATCACTCGGTAGCTGGCCTTTTGCTTTCTTTAATATCGCCACGTCACTTGCAAGTTGACCCATTTGAGTGGTCAACGATTGGATGCTTTTGTCACGAACCTCGTCCTTTTGCATCCGAACCTCATCACGTTGGTTCATTCGTTGCATTTCACTTTGCATCGCCTTCAACATCTCCATCATCTCATTTCCACCTGAAGAGCTTTGACCCGTTTGATATTGCCTTTGAAATCCTTGGTTTCCTTGGAAATTCGGGTTAGCTTGATTTGAGGGGTTCCCATAGCGAAAATTTGGGTGGTTCCTCAACCCGGGGTGGTAGGTATTAGAGTTCATGTTGTTGTAGTTTCTACCACCCCCTCCTTGACCTTGACCTTGAACCGCATGAACCTCTTCATATTGCCCTTCCACCATTCCTTGGCAATTTTCAGCCGCATGACCTATTTCATTACACAAAGCACAAACATCATAAATTTGGTTAGTAGTTTGAACATTACCATCATCTATGGCGTGCACTTGAGGTCGGGCAATGGCCGGTCGGGCTCTCCTCGATGCTTGAGCCTTTCTTTTCGATGTAATTGCCATATTCTCTAAGAACTCCCAATCATCGTTTTCATAATTTGTGCCAAAAGTCCCACCGGTAATGGACATTAAATCTCGAGCATCTTCGGCACTCAACCCCTCATGGAAGGCATTCATCAACTCCCAAAGTTCAATCCCATGGTGAGGGGAATTTTTAATCATCATATTGAATCGTTCAAACGCCTCATGGAACATTTCACCATGTTGTTGTTGGAAGCTCCTTAACCCCTTTCTAGCATCGTTGGTCTTTTGGGCGGTATAAAATTCGTCTAAGAAAATTTGTTGCATCTCTGCCCAAGTATAAATAGATACTGAAGGCAAAGTGTAGAACCACTTCTTTGCCTTGTCCTCCAAAGAAAACTGAAATAGGACCAACTTGACATCATCGGCCGAAAAACCTTGACTCCCAAAAGTATTGCAAATTGAGTCATAGGCCTCTAAATGGAAATAAGGCTCCTCCGTTGCTAGCCCTTTGTATTTCGGCAAACTTTGCAAAGAATTCGTTCTTACTTCAAAGGTTCTCCCTTGGTTGTTGTGAGGGATAACCACCGGTGAAGGGTTTTGAGTAATTATCGGCCTGAAATGCGCTTCTATTCCCCGTGCTTGTTCCCTAAGATGCCTTCTTGGAACACCCAATCGACCCCTTGGACGAATAGGACCCATTGGTCTTGGTATATGCCCTTGTGGTACGAATGGTGGTTGTTGAATCGGCCTTTGAATTTGTGGTTGTACATTTTGTGGCCGAACTTGTTGCAAAGGAATAGGGCGTTGCATTGGTGGCCCTTGTGGTCTTGGCCGAATATGTTGCGGTATGAGTTGTTGATGCGGTATTCCACCAATACTTGCCATCCCTTGAGATTGACTTTGCACATAACCAAACTCTCCTTGATCACCATCACCCCCATAAGCATAAGCATACCCATCTTCATCATAACCCTCAAAATCTTCGTATCCTTCCTCATATCCATCTCCCCCTATACCCGAAGTTTGCCCAAATGGAATGGTCGAGTATTGAAAACCCGACTGGTTTGATGGTCTAAATGTAGAGGTAGTATGGACAACAGTCGAACCTTGTGGTACTGTATGGGTTGAGGATGATTGCCCTGAAACTGGAAAGAAGTGAGTGAATGGTGGAATCATAGTAGATGGGCTAAAAGTAAGACTGGGTTCAACTTGAGTAGTAATCGGTTGTGTGGTGTTAGATGGTGTAGTGTCATGAGATGGAGTAGGAATTGTAGTGGAATTTGGTATGGTTGTGTTTGGTGATGGTTGTGTGGAAGTAGGTATAAATGACGAGGTCGTTTGACCCGTTGTGGGTGGTACTTGTGTTTCGTCCATGATGTTTCTTGGTGTAATGGGTGAAGTGGGTGAAACAATGATTCTGTTTTCGCGTAGTAAAACTCGGTTTTGCCTTAGCGTTCTTTCGATTTCCGGATCAAATGACAAAGGTGAAGCTTTGTGAGAACCTCTAGTATGCATGCACCTGTAGAACCTGCACACTAAACACACCAGTGTAAACCCGAAAATAACAAAGCAAAACTAACAAACTGACACACGTTGCGCACTACTCCCCGGCAACGACGCCAAAATTTGACGTGCTTGTCGTGGGTCACGCAAATTTAATCCCAATAACAACTATAGATAGTGGTAAAAGGGTATCGAACTCAGGGAGTATGTGGAAAGTATGTCGATTATTTAGCTTTGCACTTAAACTAAGATTAAACTAAAATTGCAGAAATTAAAATTCAAGAGTTGATTGTTTTGATTTTAGAAAACTAAATTAATAACTAATTGCGAATCAAAATTGGTTGTTAAGCAGATTAAGAGAAAGCGATCATCCTAAACTTCCGGTTTGCTTTTGACAATTGTGTTAAATTCACTAGAAAGAATCACATAGACATGATTCATGTATGATTGTTTGTTGTGATAAAAGGGAACTAAGTACTCGGATTATGAAAACGCGAGGTTGTTACCCGATAACCAATTGATTAATATCTAACCCTAATCCCTCCCGTGATATCTCGATTGTTAGCAACACCAAGAACGTACGATTTAGGATATGATTATAACATCAATCAACAATTTACAAACAAACATTCACACACCATAATAAACAAATGCATTGCAAGTCTATTATTCTAGAAATACGAATCCAAACACAAAAGTCATAGACAAACCTTCAATTCAGGATGATCACCATAAGTTTAGCCGGACATAGCTTGGTGAATCATCATAACAACAAGTTTAATGTTCATATGAATCGAAAACATAAACCGAATGATAGAAATTGTTTGCAACCAAGTACCAACAGCCAAAATCGCCCCTAGGATGCTCCAAAACCGACCAATCATGAGAATAGTTGAAAAGGCACCATAAAACTGATTTAATGATGGCAGTTACGTTTTTCGCGTCATGTCCACCGTAAATTACGGTGTCACCGTAATTTACGGTGATGTTCAATGTGTTACGCTGACTTTTGTCTGAGTTACGGTGAGAAAGTGGTCCAATTCAAGTCCACCGTAAATTACGGTGGGACCGTAATTTACGGTGACAACCTCTTTTCTTTGTGCCTCATCAATGCTGCCGCCAATAGTCCAATCTCTCCTTTACACATATGCGGCCCAATCAAAATAATCCATAGATGTTCTCTTAGGAATATGGCAGCCCACCTTTAAGTCCAATCCGCATGTGATGTTTGGTTTTAGATAGGGCCCCTTAGTTGCCGTCAATGTGATGATGATGTTGATATCTCTTGATGATGTATGTTGACAAAAACCACCCTAAATCACATGATGTTAGTTCCTTTCTTTGTCCGATGGATTATGTTGTTGTTGACTTTGTATAACCCTCCAAAATTCAATGGTCACGTGGACTCCTGCCAATAACAGCCACCAACTCTGCTAGTCCATCAAGTCGGCCCATGTTTGTTTTATTATTCCAAAGTTTGCGGCCCACTATCCTTCCTTGCACGTGCTATACAAAAGCCCTAGTGAGATTTAATGTTATTTGTTTTGTGAGTATTGATAGCCCACATGTGCAGTCAACTCTCAAGTCAGCCAAAGTGATGATAATGTTTTTTACTTCAAGATGTTGCCATTTTATTCCTCTTCCCAAGTCTGCATGTTGATATCTCCACAATTAATGTCTTGCATGTGCACCTCTCGATGATTAATGATGATGATTATGTAATTGTCTTGTTCAACAAAAACCCTTGCTGCGTAAACTGTAGCCTACGGTTTAATGTAATTCACTCGATTATTATCCCCGGTTGTTCCGCTTCATCTCTAATCACGTTAACTTCACCAAATTAAGCGTCTAACCTGAAAAACCATGAGTACTCATAGTTATCACATTCACAATACATAACCGTTTAAAAGATGGGATATGCACGTAATTAGCTCATTTAAGGGTTGTCCTACGGACCACCCGTCAGCCACAATCACTGTGTCTAACAAAATGTATCACATCGAAAGGGACACAGGGTCACCCTACCCTTGTCCAATAAGTATATTAGTGCATCAAAATTTCGTAATCAGAAGTGGTCCTCAAAAGTCTCCGCAATCCCGGCTTATCATTAGTGTCTTTACCCAAGTGTAATGCAATCCGCATAATCCAGAAACCAACTATACTGGTGACTGAGGTGGAGGAGGAAAGAAAAGTGACCGCTAGCATGCGTAACTCCTCCTCGAGCTTGTATATATATATCGAAGTAGTTCACTAATCTGCCGTCTGATAGTAAGGAAATAAGTATCAGAATCCTGGGAACGGTGAAATAACAAGGGTCAAGAGCACAAAGGAATCTTGATTTATGTGGCGGATCAAAGCATGCTGGTGATAGACAGGGTGGAGGATGTGGTGTTTTACATAAACTTTTCAGACAATATGCTGTCTTGTGATGTAAACACTTAACTCATGTTTTCGGTTATGTAATGTTTTGCATTTGAACTTGCCAATTGTGGTGTCAGCTCAAGCTCCAACGTTCTGCGACTCATATCCTCAAACTGTAGTTGACGTTATAAGGGCAACTCATCTTGCGCGTGGCCTTCATAATGTGAGGGATGGTAAGGGTCTAAAATTATCGTAGTGTATTAAAGGAACCATCAAATCGGCTCGACCAGCGATGTAGAGGTGAAAGTAGTAAATGGTGCGACCTGTGCAGTTGGGAAAATGCTGTTGTAGCAGATGAATCGTTATGCGAGTGCTGACCTGAAGTACCTTCCCAGGGTGCGGTTATATTCTGAAAGATAGCTATAGGCACCTTGTCGCAATGGAAGTCGGTCTTCATAAGGAAAAGGAGCAATGTCAGCGGTTGCGGGTGTAAAAACAAACATCTCAACAAATGAGGAGATTGCCCGATGCAGGTAAATATAAGGGGCGCAATGTCTGGCAGACCAATAGAAACAGGGTCACAATCAAGCAAGGGTGTAGAACCAGCAGTTGCAACATCAGGCTGACTCAAAAGGTGCAGAGGCTAGCTCAGCAGCAGGCCCTGGGTCGTGTAACGGTGTGGTGCCTCGAGCAGGTGATAGAGCAGCAGCCATGTCATCGTCGTCTTGTGTCAGTAGCAGAATGTTGTAATCCAGCTGTTTGTAGGGCTGCAGATGTCACAGACTCAAAGGAGTCTGAATGCATGCTAGAATCAGAGGATAGCTTGTTAACAGGGGTCTCAAATAAGTGAAATTGGTAATAACGTTCTCGTCTAACTGTCCATCATTATGGGCGTTATCGGAAGGACCATCAATATCGCGTCAATATCGTTATCAATTGCTCGTCGAGTAACCATCCTTCGGAAGGGATGTCCACAAGAGGCGCATTGTCTAGGATCGGATCCATAGCGTGCTCACCATCGGGATGACCAGTGATGAAGTGGTCATGGATCGAAACAAGAGTGACAGAAAGATTCTTGTCAGAGAAACCATCAGCAAAGATGAAGTATCACCACAATCGGGTAGCACGGACTGTTAGAAGTCGTCCTCGCCCTTAGTCATCATATCAGGATCACTCTCAGTATCTGACGTAAATATCTTTGGCGCAGATGCAGTCTCCTTATCCGTGGCGGTGGCCGTAGGGTTATCAATGTCTGATAACTCGCTTTCTAATTGAAGTGGCATGTGTGGCGGTGCGAACATGTATAGCCATAGTAATTATTAACAATTAGTGTATGCAAATACTCCCCTCAGATGCACGTATATCAATAATCAGCAATTAAGCGTGTAAGTAATAACAGTGCAAGCATGTAATCATCCTAGTCTTCCCTAGACTATCCTCTCAGTCTCCCCGACTAAAACTCCCTTAGCCTCCCCGACTGAATTCTCTTAGTCTCCCCGACTAAACTCTCTCAGTCTCCCCGACTGAACTCTCTTAGTCCCACTAGATTAACCTCCCAGCCTCTCAGACTGAATCTCCTAGTCCCACTAGATTAATCTCCCAGCCTCTCAGACTGAATCTCCTAGTCCCACTAGATTAATCTCCCAGCCTCTCAGACTGAATCTCCTAGTCCCACTAGATTAATCTCCCAGCCTCTGTCCCACTAGATTAATCTCCTAGCCTCTCAGACTGAATCTCCTAGTCCCACTAGATTAATCTCCCAGCCTCTCAGACTGAATCTCCTAGTCCCACTAGATTAATCTCCCAGCCTCTCAGACTGAATCTCCTAGTCCCACTAGATTAATCTCCCAGCCTCTCAGACTGAATTATAAATTTAAATTTGGGAATGTGTATTTGTGCCTTTTTGTTTGTAAAAAGGTCTGTTTCCTGGGATCTGGACGTATAGTGTATGCAATGTAAAAGTGTTTGAAAACGTTTTCGTGAGAGCCCTGATGATCATAGTCTAGACTCGAGAAAGAATCCTAGTTCGCTATGATCGAGGCTCTGATACCAAGCTGTCACACCCTGGCTTTGCGGAAGCGTGGTTTTATTTGGTGTGACTTCTTAATACCATAGCAACAATCATAACAATGCTATATGATAAAAATATGAGATATTCATCCATTAATAAAGTTTAGAAAAATCCCATTTTCAACAATCACAAAATAAGTTACAAAGCTTAACTTGATTTAATTGAGTTTATAAAGACTTAGCAAAAGACTTTAAACAATACTAGGTTTAGAGATATGTAACCCGTCCAGAAAGAGGTTACACCTTCTAAACCCTGGATGATTCTTTATTCAAACGCAGCTTGAAAATACGTGCATACCGTGCCAGATCCGTTAGTTTCCTGAAATACATGTAGTTTGAAAAGTCAACATAAAGTTGAGCGAGTTCATGTGTAAGTGAGTATGTACAAACATTTGAAAATGTTGTAAGTATGTATAAAAGTCCCTGGTATGTAGCAATTAAGGAAAAAGAGATCAACATTGGGTTGCAAAGCCAATGATATGTGTGAAGTGCTGTAGGAAGACTCAAACCTAGCAGATTTTTGCGTCGGGCTCAAAGTCACCACCTGGTCCACTAAGCGGGCTCAGGGGTTGGGCTCGCTACACCCAGATAGATCTACCGCTAATGACCCTCGGTCCTACAATGAGGATTAATGGCCTCCAGTTCCCGCCTACCCACTCACATGATCTAAGTAGTAACCCTCCTTAAGCTAACCATACCATGTAAGTAAAAGTTCGTAATAATCGTAACATGTATTTCACCCCCGGAGTGTAAAAACTGAAAACAGTTAAGAGAAAGGGGGGGGGGGGACATGAACTCACCTGTATATTCCTGTGCAAAGCTAGCTATATACGACTTCGTGATGTCGTTTCCAAGATGAGACTCGCTAGCGTGCATTCTACAATATTCCTAACACGGAATATCTAATAAGTTTCTAAATAACATAGTAACTAAACTACGTGTCATCGAGCTCTACCGAATCGTTAATCGAACGATTCAATGGTAGGTAGTTAACTTATCGGAAATGATTAAGTCATATTTGATAAGTGTTGTTTATCGTCGATAATAAATAAGTCTTAGAAAGACTTGGTTCTCGAGAGGTTTAAAAATAAATAAATATTTATATATAAAATATATAAATACTTCGTTGTAATTGCGTTAGCCGTCTCGATTAGTCGTATGTGTATGTATCGAGTATTCGTATGAAAATAATATATAATAACTTGTATTATATATATCACGTCTTGTGTATATTTGCCAAAAATATACGTATATGCCGTTTCGGCGCTTGAAATAAATACAATAAGTTATATTTATTTTATAAGAGAATCGTCGAGTTGTCGTGTTTGAAAATAAATATATAACAATATTTATTTTTGTAAAAGAATTCGCGTTGTACGTCATTTGAAATAAATATATATAAACTATATTTTCTTTTATAAAAGAACCCTCGAGACTTCAATGTTTAAACTAATCATAAATAGTTATATTTCATTTATAAAAGATACCCGAACTTTTGTTGTTTGGAAATAAATATAACTAAATATATTTATTTTATAAAACTATCAAGTTTGGTTATTTTTGTAAAACGGTTTTGTCGAGATGTTATAAACACGCTTGTAAGTTATGTAATGTCGTCAAAGTAAATATATATTTGTATTTGCTTTGATGGAAGAATGTTTGAATCCGATAGTTTCGTTGTATAATAAAACGTGTTTCATTTACGGACTTTTTAGAAAAATGGGCA
Organism: Helianthus tuberosus; assembly: GCA_030545235.1. Classification (NCBI taxonomy): domain Eukaryota; kingdom Viridiplantae; phylum Streptophyta; class Magnoliopsida; order Asterales; family Asteraceae; genus Helianthus; species Helianthus tuberosus. The sequence continues at coordinate 33,123,772 of CM060392.1, forward strand.
GAGTTTCCTCTGTTTTTGGACGCCCCTGACGACACAAGTCGTCGTTATTTTATCGAAATTCAATCAACAATATACTCGATATCAATATTAATATGTTAATTTTCATCATATGTATAAAATGTAAACCATAATCAATACGAATCAGTTCGAGCTCGTTCACGACATTAATAAAAATCTTAAAATTAGTGTAAATAATATTCGTTCTAAACTTTTACCGAGTCTTTCGCGTCGAGTCGCTGAACCGCCTAACTGAGTTGACCGGGTCAACTGAGTTGACCGAGTCACCTCTTGTTGACCGAGTTGAGGCGAGATGAACCGAGTCGAGCCGAGTTGGACCGAGTCAAGCTGAGTCGGACCGAGTTGGAGTGAGTCGAGACCCGAACCCGTCACGAAGCTGCTGATTGACTGAGTTTAACCGAATCCGAACCGATTTGTTGACTGAGTTGACTCGAACCAAAAACCGGAAGTCGGTTGGACAAAAGCGAAGACCGCCGGCCCGAGACAAGGACCGCCGGTCCGAGTCTCGGACCGCCGCTGACCCGTGTAAACCGTGAATCTGAAGGAGTGAACCTGAATCACCTGAACTTGAACCGAATCATCATCATCATTAGCAACAGCAACATCATCATCATCGGTCTTCAGTCTAAAAAACGTAAATAGATAGGGGGGGTTTTACCGTGAAACACATCGGACCAAGCAAGAACCGCTGCCGCTGCTGCCACTGCCGCCGCCGTGAGCGGCGGCGCCGCTCCTCTTCTTCTCTCTCTTTATCTCCGGCTCCTCTCTCTCTCCTCCCGAGTCTCTCTCTCTCTCCTCCGAATCTCTCTCTCTCTCCTCCCTGTTAGCAGCCGCCGCACCACCATCGAACGGTGGTGGTGGTGGTGCGCCGTTTTTCAGACGAAAAGGGGGGGGGTATCGAGCTGAGTGAGTGTTTGGTTTGGGTTACTTTCACAAGAAGAGGAAGAGTGAAGTCTGCTGTTGTTGGTTGTGTAGAGAAGATGAGGTGTGGGTGGTTTTTGTTGTATCGAGAGGGAGAGAAATCAAGGAGAATGAGTGTGGTGTGTGTTTAGGTTAGTATGCAGACAAAGGGGAGGGTCAAGTGTATTAATAGAGTGGGAGAGTTTTATTGACCCTTGGCGTATTCAAATTGTATTTTGGTCAATCGTTTTATCCTTAGAGCTAAAATCTATTGTAGAGATTCATTAGGATTTTTGACAAGATTTTGTAGATCTTGTGTATTATGCACGGGTTTAGGCTTGTGGGTGTTGGGTATCGTTCCGTTAAAGTGCTTAATTGTTCCGTAAAGTGTCCTTTATAGTGCTTTTTGTGTCACAATTACTCCTCGACACTTTAGAAGGTATACAGAATCATTTTGCCAAGTTTTTGCACATTACTAGCATAATTAAATGCTGAATTTTATTTAAGAGTGCAGAATTTTGCAGTTAATGTATGTTTTAGGCACATCCGGTCACTATAAATATTACCTAGTGATGCAGTTCTATAATCCTCACCTCCCTACACTCCCTACCAGTGTAGTAATCTATTCCCGGCTCATAATGGCCTTAGAGACAGTATCTGTCTAGTGCTGGTAATGTCAGCATGTTTACTGGTTATCCGCTTATTGAGCTACTGTGCTTTTGTGCATCAAGTTTGTCACTATGTTTGTGTAAAAATAATAGAGTGACAGTATAAAATGTGATGCATCTGTATGTATGTATCAGAAATCAGTAAACAGTTTAATCACAGTTGCAAGCAAGCACAGTAATTAAGCAGTAATTAAATATTAATTTGTTCGTACGGATACCTGGTTTGGTGAGGGTTGTCACAACAAATTCAAAGACAAATACCTCAACACGAAACGGTTCAAAGACCAATGGGTCTACCACATCCAAGAGTTCGATTGGTTGTGTCACAAAGACATAACTGAGATGTCATGAGGGGTATTGAAGCACATTTTAGGCCGGTATTACCAACAATCGTTCACCGGTAGTTATTCCTCAAAATAATCAAGGGAGGACTTTCGAAGTTAGAACTAATTCTCTCCAAAGTTTACCGAAATATAAGGGATTAGCAACGGGGGTGTGAGGACCGTGATCGCCTTCAATAAACGCTCTGACCGGATCGGTTATCTACGAGCAATGTGCGGAATCCATGCAAGAGATCGACATAAAGACAATACAGATACCGTTAAGATCACTTCTCATTAATGATTGCAAAGTTACAGATCCTGAGAGAATTTTGGCAGAGCTTCGCTATGTCTCACCAAAAGTTACATTACAAATGAACCCAAGACCCCTATTTATATACACTTGATGGCTTCATACAAAGCCACCCTTGGCTTCGTACGAACCAGGGTCTTAAGCTTAAAAATCCTAACTAGACTATATTATGTTCCTTCGTACGAAGACACTTACACACTACAATACCAATTCAAGTTCATACAATTAGATACACATACATTAGCCATAGACTCGATACTAGACGTAAGCTACAGACATATTGCATTCACAGACTCCCCCTTGGATGTAGCTGTAGTCTTATGTATAGTCTTCATTCAGCTCTTCCTGTTGTTCCTCCTCTCTCTGTACTTTCTCTTCCGTTCTTCAGCTAGTTCAGCTAACATTCTCTTTCGCTTGTATCTTCCTTCATTAATCCACCACTCACGCGATTCCTTGATTCCATCCATTGTCTTGGACCATCTGGGAATTTTTCGTTCTTCAGATTCAATCGGAGTCTGATCAGTCTCAAAACTCCCCATTCCCAATCTCCATTTTTCACGCTTTGCTGCTTCAGCCATCTTTCTATCCATTCTTTTGTTATGACGCAATTCTTTCATAAACTCTTCATGTTCAAGATCTCTCTACTTTGACTCCCAGTAGCGCCCTGCATTAATGTCTTTTTCAAAACACACATTCACTACCTTTTGGTATTGTAGAGCTTGCTCTTTATCTGCTGGAAAGTACATGATCTTATTGAAGAATAGGCATTCGATATCATTTTTTGAACAGTTCACCAACCACATAGGATCAATCAGGAAGATTCTCCTGTAAACCATATCTTTATCATGTAGACCAATCACCGCCTGATGTGTTTTCGGATCGTATGCCAAACCCTTGAATTCATTGTAAAAATCCTTCTCCATTTCCTTCCGTGGCATATTCTTTAAACATCTTGGATGCTTCACGTGCAGGGTGACGTCTTTCTCTCCAGTGATAGGATCAACCATGATTGTCTGCTTTGGATATTGCGGCTTCCATTCTGGGAATTTGTCTCTTGCTTGCCCACAAATGTAATACCACAACTTTGATTCATAGTATCTAACCTCCGGACCCCACTCGAGTTGTTGGATATTCTTCGTTTTAACCAGCTCTTCAACATCCCACCAAGGAAATGTTTTCAAATCCTTAACATATTCGAAGTATTGTGCTCCGAATTCACGCTTGATTGCATAAACTTTCAGATCATCTAAGTATCCCCATGACAATATATCTCCAAGAGATTCATTTGGATAGCTTTTGAAGAACTTCAATGGTCTTTTGAACTTACGCTCTTCTGGCATCGGTCTGAACCATTTCTTTTTCTCTTCTTGGAGTTCTTCCTTTGAAAGCTTCCTAAGAATATCTTCTTCACCGAGCTTTTCAACGATCTTTCTTTTCAAATTATCTTCATTATGAGTTTTAAACAACTATGTAAATGTAGGAAAATCTGAATCTCGACCTGAGTAATGCATCTGTTCTTCATTGTCAAAATCAGAATCACTTTCGATCACCACATCATTAAAGTTGTCTGCTTCATCAACATACTTGAACACATACTCACCATGTCACACCCCGACCACGTAGAACAACAAAACATGGCGGAAACGTCGGGGAGTGTTGTAACAGAATTAATTGTTTCACAACCATGGAAATTAAAGTTACATTTTATTCATCAACAAGAGAGTAACATTGTCTTAAAACAGGAAATAAAGAGTACATAACATAATTAAACTAAGTCTATCTTCATTTCAAGTCTCTAAGGCACAGGTCCGCCCTAGTGTCACGATCATCATCCTATGCAAAAGCTCCTGAAAACACATGTGAAAATAGGTACGTCAGCATAAAGATGCCTGTGAGATACATAGGATTTGTGAAAATAGGATTCATGACTTAAGTTTAAGAAAATGTTTAATAAATTTTAGTCATGAACATTGTAAATTGTTTTGTTTTGTAAATCATTTGAAAAGCGATAAGATCAGATGATATGTATAAATAAGAGAATAATGTATGGTTAAATGAATAACCAAGTAAGATGAGTTGTATAAAGTAAACTGTTTATAAACCAAAGTCTCGTGAAAAACGTGTTACTTGTGTAAAATGTATATGTCCAAAATGAATGATTTAAGTAACGCTATGATATGTAATATAATACAAGCATTTATATATAGGAAGTACCAGCGGCGTATCCACCATACTTGTATCATACTACTCACATCTCGTTACTTAAGTCACTTAAACAAACCACCAATGTATAAAGTCTATGTTTAAACCAATTGTCAAAAGTCGTTGTATAAACCATATCAAATGTTGAAAGTCCAAATGTAGTCCAGTAATGTGTAACAAATGTTATGTATGGTAAGTAATGTGTTGTTACATAAACCAAGTGTAGAAATGTACAAAACAAAGTATTTTGAATATATCAAATTGTTATGTTTTGCAAAGTAAATGCGTATTACATTGATACAAACACTTATGTGGTAAGTTAACGCATATATTCAAGCCTTGAGACAGACGGATAACCCTAAGTCAAGGTTATCAAAAGAAATGTTTTCGGATTCAGTCATTCCTTACATCCAAACAAACCCAGGATGTCAGGAACGGGATTTTTCCTATGGTACCACTACCTACTACCGAGCGGCATGATCGGTGTTAATGAATGTAATAAAGACCCGTTAAACAAACCAAATGTCATACCAAATGTAAGCATGTTTTATGAAAATAATGTGCTAAGTATGCTAAGTTAACATACAAAGCAGAAAAGTCATGTAAATCAATGTGCTAGCATGCTCAGTCAACATACACAGCAGAAATGTAAAGTAAAACAGTGTACTAAGTATGCTAAGTAAACATACATAGCAAAACAATGTAATGTAAATCATGTACTATAAATGTACTAACGAACATAGCAAGTATATGATGTGAAAACATGGAAAGCATGAAAGTAACAAGTAGACACATGTGTTTCACCCCAAAACAGTTTGGAAAACAGTAAAAGAGGGGTCTATGTACTCACTTGAGATTGCTCAATAGTCCTAGGATAACCACCAAGCAATGCTAGAAAATCACGGAATCAAACGGCACCTAATATAGGTAACTACATTAATAAACCGGACCTAAATCGGAAGATCGGATAGAATGAGGGCTCGTAAACCAAATGAGTATGGGGACTCATGTAATGTGGTTTAACAAAGCCCACATACTAAAATGAAATCTAACCTAAGTGCTTACGACCCATTACGACCCGTTTAGGTAGCTTATGCTACTTTAACGCGTCGTTCGCGTAAAACGCGTTCGGAACGCCTAACTAGTCCTATGACAAGTAAAATATGCCTTAACATGTCTAATATTGTTTCCAAATCAGTTTAGATGTTAAAAGTTATGTTACATATGCTTAAAATGAATTTTGGCGTAAAAAGGGCATTTTGGTAATTTACCTAAGGCATATAAACTACCTATCATACAACTAACTAAACGTCGTGACCATAAGGTATAACCTCGGGAGGTTATTCCCTATATACTATGGTCACCTAATGTGTTTGGTCGGATCCTAATGATCGACCAAACGGGTCGGGTTCGAAAGTATAAGCGATTGTTTAGATCGCTTACCTTTACGACCCTAGACAAGCACAAAACTAAAAGTGACGAGCTAAGCATGTTAAAACCTGCTTAACTAAGTTTAGAAAACAGGTTTGGTATCAAAACAAACGGTTTTGATACCTAAGAGTAGTTTGGTTACAAAATACGCATGAATGCGCATTTTGGCCGAAACTACGACTCGTCACTGAGCCTAGATAACGTGGTAATCAGTAGGTATAGTCACTAGGGACTATAACCATCGTGATTACGCTCACGTTATGAAGTTCAAACGAACTTCGCATTGACCATAAACTGGTCAATGCAGAAAGTCAAACAAAGTTTGACTTTAACGCTAAAACGAATGAAAAGAACGAAAGAACACTTACAAAGGGTCCCCGCAAGTTTGATCTTCCAAGTAATCTCAGGTAGGAAGTGTATAACCACAACCACTTAGAGAAAAACTCAGAATTCAAGTGGGTTTTGCAAGTGAATGGGTTGGGTATTTATAGGATTTGGACCACCGTTAGGATCGTTCCTCGAATACCGTGCTTTGATCTTGTCCCTACACTTGTTGCAACACTAAGGTAACTCAAATTGGCCCCCCATTATCAGGAAGAGGCAAGTGCAAAAGGGATTAGGAGTGGGTAACAGCTGTTTAAACTAAATCTGCTGATCTGGGGATGCCTTACGGACCGTAAGGGTGATGGCTTACGGTCCGTAAGCCAGCAACTTTGCAGAATTGTCAGTTTTGGTCCCTGTTGATGTTTAAGCTCATTTCCGACACTTCTAAGGCCCGTCAAGCCAACTTTAAGGCCCTAAAATGATGCCTAAACATTGTGGACATGAAACATGCTCAAAAATAGGCCGGATGTCAGTTCGTTTAGCCGTACGATTGCGTTGTTCGGTTAATTACGACGGAATGCGCATAAGCGCGAAAAACGATCCAAATTGCGTGACGAATGGATTTTTCTCATGCCAAACACTAAAATAAAATATTTTAGTGCTTACATAAATTTTTGGATGTTCGGATGTATTCAAAACGTAAGTTATGCGCGAAAATGCAAACTTGTGCACTTTTTGACGCTTTCAGTCCCTGAATGACCCAAAAGTTTATTTTAGCACACTGAACCCTTCAAAACTTATTTCTAAGTTATGTAAAGGTTATTTAAGGTATGTTAAGTATATGTTGATGTTCCGGAGTATTTTTCGCGTTAAACTAATTACGTTTACGCACCAGTTTGCGTATAACTCTCCAGAAAGCGATGTAAAGTTTGAAATTGAACAAAAGTCAAAACATGAAAAATGTAAAACATAACCAAACAAACATTGGGATCAAATAACATTGTTTTATTGATAATTGAACTGTTCACAATGATTACAAGCACAGATGTTACACACCATCTGGACCATTATCTTCAATGTCTTTCTCAAAGTCAAATGTGAACTTATCTTCAGCATTAAGATCTAGAGCTTCTTTCATTGATTCCCTCATCTAGTTCTTGACTAATTCACCTTCCTCGACATCATGTTGTAAGTAAATAGCTTTAGGAGTAAGTGAACGTTTTGTACCTAACGATAACTCCCCCTGAGGATGAACATCCTCAACTTCTTCATTCTGGGTGTCATTCAGAAAGTTAAGGTCTTGCTGTTTGCCGGTTCGGCTCACCACTATAGCTCCACCATTTCCATCATCGTCTTTACCATTTCCACCTTCAGGATTATCATCTATAGTCCTGAATAAATCATCTGTGTTTTCTTCTTCATCATCTTTTTCAACCTCTTCGTCGACTTTAGTATCATTCTTCTTAGCTCTGCGATGCTTTACTTCATTCAACCTTCTTGTTTCTTCTTTGCTATAAGGAACATCTATCGCCTCACCTACACGTATAAACTGTTGAGCAAGAACGATAACTGTTTCGGTGTTAACCTCAATATTGCTTGCTTGTTGATCCTGATGACTTGAAGATTCCAGAATCTCTTCTTCAACTATACTCTTTCCTTTATCCTGTGTAGCTCTTGCAGCTTCTTCTTCTTCAAGCCTTTGATGTTCCATCCTCCGAGCCTCAGCTCTTCGGACTCCTATGTCATCATAAGCTGCGTGAACATTAATTCCAAGTCTATCTTCAAGTACTGCATATAACATCTCTATCTGCTTCGACTTGTTCTCATCTTTGACTTTCAAATATTCTATCTCCTTTTGCATGATCTCGTTTGCATGACTCATCGTTGTGTTATCATTATTCAAATCACAGTTTGTAGATAGAATCTCATCAAACATTTTATTCAACACATTGGTTCTAGCTTCACCATCCAATACCTTCTCATTCATTACCGTGAGCTCATTCTTCAACACCATGTTCTTAGCTTCAACACTCTTTAACTTTTCTTTGGTTTCTTTAAGTTCTTCATCTGTCGTTATGAGCTTTTCTTCTGTTTCTACTTTTGCTTTCTCCAACACTACAACCTTCTTTGCTAATTCATCAACTTTGTCTTCATTGAAGAATGGAATGTATCCAACATCTTCCAAAGATGGACCTGGACCAAGATTACTAGGCATTTCCGGAAAACTTTGGCTTGAACTTTGAGGAATAGGAGTTGTAGTTTTCTTTGTTGTCGACCCAGGCTCTTCAACATTCTTCGTTTGTTGTGGAGGAGTTGAAATAACTTCAGCTTGAACAGGAATTGATTCCTGTATAGGTGATACTGGAGGTGTAGGAACATGAATTTCAACTTCAACTATCGGTTCTTCCACTGTCACCTTCTCTGAAACTTTCACGGATTTACCAGATTTGTCTTTAACAGCTTTCGCTGTAGTCTTTCAAATCTTTTGATTTCGTGGAGTTGCACCAGTTGGTTTAGCACTTCTTATCATTCCTCTACCTTTCTTTAACTTTTCAGCTTCAGAAGTTGTCGGCACATAAGACGCATCTTCTTCATCAGAACCCTTTTTCTTCCTAGAAGGTCCTTTTATCTTGATTTTGCCACTGACATACGTTGTCGGTGCAAGTTGAGTAACATCGATGTCAGTGTCTGTTTCACTAGAATCCGTATGAACAACACCTTCAACTAACGTTTCTCCAACTGTTTCACCTTCGACCACTGCTTCAACAATCTCACCACCAGCTTGTTTTGCTTTTTTAGCTTCTTGAGGGACTTGAGCAGCTGCAATCTTTTCATATTCATCAAATGTCATATTAAGAATATCTTTACCTCTTACATTCTCTGGAGGAACATCATCTGGTTCATCAACCAAATGTGGAGGTGACTTCTTCTTTGATGATCTTTTAGGTGTTGCTTTTGGTGTTGTTGATTTTAGAGCTTTTGGAGTAGTATCTCCCTTTGTTTTCTTGTCATCAGCTTTCAACCAGAACTTTCCACGCTTGTTTGCAAACGGCTCCATCTTTTTGTCTTCTGAATCAGAATTGCTGTCGTCGTGTCTCCACTTATCATGAGCTGGAGCAGCATAATCTAGTTTCAAGATAGATCCAAACTGCTTCCTAGATGGTGGTTCTTTATCCTTTTCAACACCTTGATACACGTTCAGTCTTTTCAGCGTCCCAGCATCCATGTGATCTAACTTTAGCTCATCATCATCATCAGCTTTTTGCAAGTTTTTGATCTGATCATCCAATAAGATCTGAATGAATCAAGGATACTGCAGAAACTTCTCTCTATGAACATTATCAACCATGTGGTTGAATAAAGCAAGCGAGATGTTAAATGGACGATTAAGTATCAAACATGTCAAAATACACATTACGAAATCCGAAGACACATCAAATCCTCCTTTGCGATGGCGTAAAGCATGTATCGTTGAATGTACGAGGAATTTGTATGGTCTAGATAGCTTTGACTAGTTGTATTGTGTTTCATTCACATATCACGTGTATCCCATTCGCATCCACAAACCCTTCACAAGACGTTCTGGTACTTGAATTGGATCTTTAGCATCGTCTTGGAATTTTAACACCCTCTTGACGTCTTCAACTTTGAATTTAACTTCAGTGTCTATATCTTTATCCTTTTCATCTTTTATCTTCAACGCGGAGAATATCGTCTTTGAATCTTCATCATATCTTGCGTTGTTCCACAATCTTTCAATATGTGATCTGTAGCACTTGTGCTTATCCGTCAATGATTTCTTGATTCTGCTTCTGTCGATAAAGTCTATCACGTCTTTGAACGGATCCATCCTCAGTAAAGTGTTGTCGAGTGTGCAACAGATATTTTGCCGAGCGTCAAAGTTTATACTCTTAGGCTGCTCAAATCAACATAAACAGTTAATAATCATGCACGTTTATCGAGAATGTATAACATTTCAACACTTAGAAAAATTTTCAACCTTGAACATCTGCTGCCTTCGTCCGAAGCCAAACATCACAAGTCTGCTTGTATGAGGCCACCTATGTATGAAGCCAAGATTTTACGAAGCCAAGTTATACAGGTACTATTCATATCAAAGGTGTTATAACACACATCAATAAACACTTACAAATCAAACAGTTATAATATCCTGACTGGCTTTGTACGAAGCCAGTGGCTTCAGACCAAGAACACATGAACAGTTCAGAAAATCATAGATCAAAATCTGTAATCCATCCTCAAATTGATCATACCACTACAACCTAAAGACGCCGATTAAAAGTTTTATAGTCTCAATTTCAACATTTATCCATCACAACTATGTAGATCTAAGATAATATGATGTCGGCAGTTTAAAACTTCAAATTGAACGATTTAAACATGTAATAACAGAAATTTGTACCTTTCCCATTGAAAGTGCTGTGTAAATCAACACCCCAATATAAGATATGGAAAAAAATCGGCAAAGTAACGTTTAGGATTGATAGAGTATGGGACGAAGGCACTGTTGATAATGAAGCCTCTGTACAAAGGCAGTCATTATATATGAGGGTGTGGTGGCTTCATACGATGCCATGAAAGACTTTTATCTGCCTTTGTTCGAAGCTGCTAGGTTTTGGCTTCATACGAAGCCACCCTTTATGCTTCAAACCTTCAATTTTCCAACATTTTTTCAATTTTAGTCAGATATAAATCCACTCGGGTATCCAGGTCCAAATTAATGACCCTGGTTACTCGATTTATCAACCAAGTCCAAGTTAATGACCTTGGATGACCCGATTCACGAACCGTTTGACATTTTGTTCAAGTATTTCAATTTTTCAAAAATACAAGTTACAAATTAATGAACTTGTTCAACTTTTCAATTACCCAACACTTTTAGATTAGCTCCCACCCAATCTATTCAGGATCTTTCTCTGCATCTGAGATTCCGAAGATCAGCTTTCTAACACTGGTTTGTCGAAAATAAAACATAAATAAAATCTTTTTGAATTTTACAAACTTTATGTTAAAACACACTGAAAATATTTTTGGGTTTAATCTGAAAAGTAACAACAATAAACTATTTACAGATATATTTTTGTGAGTTGTGTTAGAGGATCATATCAGCTACTGATAAGTCACTAGCACCTTGAGCTTATAACACACTAAGTTTTAAACGATTCACCTACATTATCAGTATACTGATCCACTTAAATTCTCACACAGAGTTCAACTGATTCGAGATACGATATTAATGTCTTAAGCACTTAACTTATTCACGTGTCCCACCTCAGAATATACTCTCGTATCCAGATTCCTCAAATTCAGTCTTACAGGTGAATATACTAGATTGATATCTATTCTCTTGGTATCACGAGACCATGAGAGCTCAGGTTAGAAATTTCGTTAAGTCAGAGAGATGGTGGCTCGACTTTAGGTGTGTCCCACTTAGGGATCTTCTTTACAACAACACTTGATTTATATCTTTCGATATTTTATCAATTTTTATGCTGAGGGAAAACTTTATTTAAAGCGCGTAAAGTATTATACGAGATCAAGGCCATTGCTGATGCAAAATCAGAAGACCTGGTATAATACCCCAGATATCAAACAGTAAAATAACCTAGTATCTCAGAAGTAGGCAATCTTTCAAACAAGATTTCGGGGGTTACCCGTATATTCGAGAGATGTTCCCCACGAGATAAGAAAGATATTCTTTTTATGTTTATATCCCGAATTCAGTCTATTAAACGTGTAAAAACCTACCGACACATCATTAGTGAGACCGTTTAATGCTTTTTAACTTTCCGAATCTTTAGCGTACCGTGACAGTCTAGCTGATGTACTATCATTTCCTCTTTCTACATTAGCTCTTTTTGTCTTTTTCTATGTATTTTACATTTTTGCATTTTTTAATGTTTTTGTATTTTTACATTCTTTAATGTTTTTGTATTTTCAACAACATTTCTCCCCCTAAAAACCAAAACATTTAAAATTTTGACAAACCAATGCAGATTGCTTTCCAACGTCCTCTGCTCTGGAATTTTCATCAATGCCAACTATGTCTCCTCCTGACAACAAAAGCTTCATACCGTTTAATTTCAAAAGATAATGAAAACGTGATTTATCAAACGGTTTAGTGTGAAGGTCAGCCTTTTGTTCGTCGGTGTGGATTTTTTCAATTCTAATCAACTTCTTCTCGTAGCAGCCACGGATAAAGTGGTGTCGAATCTCAATATGTCTGTAGCTTACGTCTAGTATCGAGTCTATGGTTAATGTATGTGTATGTAATTGTATGAACTTGACTTGGTATTGTAGTGTGTAAGTGTCTTCGTACGAAGGCACATAATATAGTCAAGTTAGGATGTTTAAGCTTAAGACCCTGGTTCGTACGAAGCCAAGGGTAGCTTCGTACGAAGCCATCAAGTGTCTATAAATAGGGGTCTTGGGTTCATTTGTAATGTAACTTTTGGTGAGACATAGCGAAGCTCTGCCAAAATTCTCTCAGGATCTGTAACTTTGCAATCATTAATGAGAAATAATCTTAATGGTATCTGTATGGTCTTTTTGTCTATCTCTTGCATGGATTCCACACATTGCTCGTAGATAACCAATCCAGTCAGAGCGTTTATTGAAGGCGATCACGGTCCTCACAAGTGGTATCAGAGCTTGGAGGCCGAATTCATAACTGAGGATCATCAATTATCGGAGATATCTACCTGATTTGAGTCGATTCAAATTAGATTTCATCTTACTTCTACTCCTTCTTGTTTTTGAACTTTTGAGACTTTTTGAGACTTTGGACATCAAATTCACATCGAATCCATGGATAGATTTGACTGAATTTGTGATATACTGTGCGAAATACATCATTAAACAATCCTCTAAAGTTTCAGACCTAAATTCAATCTAAATCTCTCAAAATCAGTAAAAAACCATGAAAAACACAACAACTTTTTCGCTGCTTAGCTTCGTACGAAGGTAGCTTCGTACGAACCCACTATTCTTGGTTGTGATTTTTGCAGAATTTGTCATTTTATGAAGCTTCTATTCTAGCTTCGTACGAAGACACTAGTAGCTTCGTACGAACGCACAGTTTCTATCTGAATCAGTTGATTTCCAGCTTCATACGAAGGCAACATTCTAGCTTCGTACGAAGACACTGTTCTTGGTTATTTCCATTTCTGAATGTGTCTAAGTGTTTGAAGTTTTACAGGTATCAATCATGTCTGAAAAGTTCTTGAATCCATTCTACGATACTTAGGCTTTCAACAGTTCGGAAGCAACGTCATCTGACACAAATTCGAAGAATGCAACAAAGGAGATTTCTGAGTCGTTAAATGTCGACAATGCGTACGGAACATATAACAAGCCGTCGAAGTTGATGAACATCGCAGACTACAACAGTTGGGAGAAACGTTTTGATAACTGGTTGAGGGCGTTTACTTATGAAAGTTGGAAGTTAGTTCAGGTCAGATACACAAATACAAATGGAGTATACACAAATTTGGGATTAGATGAACAAGAGCTGTTTATTGCCGAACAGAAAGCTGTTGCACTTCTTCATCAGTTGGTTAGAGATGCATCATCTCGTTGCTTAATTACGAAACATCCAAACAGTTGTGGGAAGCGTTGAAAAAGAAGTGTACGGGTGGTGAAGAAATTGTGAAGAACAAGAAGTCTTTGCTTAAGAAGGAATTCGATCTGTTTGCTTGTTTGAAAGGCGAGAATGTTCGCCAGATGATCGAAAGATTTTGTCATCTGAAGGTAGAGCTGGAAAGGTTCGGGATAAAGAAAGATCAGGATGAAATCATCGAGAAACTGTTTGAGGCACTACCAAAGAAACAAGACTGGCAATACTATGCGATAGTTCTGAAAAACACTAAACCGATGAATGAAATGACTCTAAACTGGCTAATCGAGAAATTAGAGGGTCAAGAACTAGAAATCATGAAACAGAATAAAATGAACAATGTCAGTTATCAACAAAATATAAACTTGTACTACCGTGGTAGCATGCTTTCGAACAACCCATCACCTAAAACAGCGTTCAGTGCCGATAATTCAAACGTTACCTCCAAAGGCAGTTCAAGTGGAGGATCAGCTGGTAGCAGTGGTTTTGGTTACCCAAGTTCAAGCTCAAACACTCAAGCGCAGTCTACACCAAACTCTCAACAGACTAAAAATAGCTCTAATCCGGATGTTGTTCAATGCAACATTGTGGTGAATCTGAATAATGCTCAGAGCTTCAGTGCTGAAACAGCCAAGCAGCAGATGGTATTCTTGGCATCAATCCTCGAATTTTATGAAAGTTTAGTCGCGGGGAAGATAGGAAACCTCAATATGACTAAAGAGGATTATGACCAAATTGACCCTGAGGAGATGGAGCTAATTGACATTCGTTGCTGTATGGCCAGCGTTATTCGTCGAGCTCAGCGTTTCATGGGGAGGCAGACCATCAGAGGTCCATCTACAAAGCTCGGTTTCGATAAGGCGAAGGTGACTTGCTTCAAGTGCAAGCAAAAGGGCCATTTTAAGCGAGAGTGTAAGAATTCAGCTGCAGATGAAACCGTCAATCCTTTTAATGACGATTATTACTGGAAAGCGGTTTATCTGTGAAACAAAGAGGAACCTCCTAAGATGAAGCAGATCGAGGAAAGTCCAGTGAAAGAAAAGTCCAGAGCGTTAGCGGTGATTCATGATGATGAAGGATTCCACTAGAACGATTATATTCCAGATGAAGATCAGCAAGGATCAGCTTTCGTCGCTACAACAACATCGGTGACTTTCAACAGGGAAAGAGAGATTGCTCATGTGAGAATGAACAGAATTTACAGAGCTTACAAAGAAGCCAAAAAGGAAAAACGGTGGGATGCTGAGAGAGAGTGTTACCTGGATCCTAAATGGAATATTCTTACAAATCCGAGCATGATTGATTTTGAGGCATTAGTGAAGTCAATTCCAACTTCGGAGGAAGAGCGGTTGAGAAGAGAAGCAGAAGATAAAGCCGAAAAGGAGAGAAGAGAGAATCCTGAGAAGTTTGTAAAGGAGATTATT
Source organism: Helianthus tuberosus (assembly GCA_030545235.1). Classification (NCBI taxonomy): domain Eukaryota; kingdom Viridiplantae; phylum Streptophyta; class Magnoliopsida; order Asterales; family Asteraceae; genus Helianthus; species Helianthus tuberosus. The sequence continues at coordinate 33,139,008 of CM060392.1, forward strand.
GACGTGAACCTAGAAATGACGGCTGAGAATTTGAAGAAAATGGCTGATCAGGCAATGATGGTGAAAGCACTTGAGGTAGATACCAAATCTGGATCTGAGTCTGAGTCATATACAAGGTTAGTTCAGTCGGTCAAAATGTCGAAACAGGTAAGTGTCAGGATACTAAAACTGAGAATAATTGCAGAAATTGCTTGAAATCATGCAAGGTCTGTAATACAAATGAGTTTGTATTGATATCCAACATCCAGGAGTTAACCGGTAAAATCAACAACTTAAAAAATGGTTTGGTTTTGAGAGATAAAATTGTGAAAAGCTTAAAAGAAAGAATTGATTGTTTGGAGGAAAAGATAAAAAGTGATGAAAAAGAAGTTGAGCATTTTCAAAAAACAAATGAAAAACTTGTTCTTGAAGACAGACAATTATCTGAGGCTTTTGAAAAACTGAAACAGATAATTAAAGATTCTGATTCAAGAGATTTTCAAACCCGTCAAGAAAACATAAAGTTAACAACTGTCGTTCAAGAAAAAGAAAAACAAATTAATACTCAACTGGATGAGATTGCAAACTTGAAACTTCAAATTAAAGAAGTTAAGATTGAGAATGAATGAATCAATTTGAAATTGAAGAGTTATCATTCCGCCAGTTTTGTTCTTCAACACATTGTACCGAAACCTATCGGTAACAACAAAGATGGTGAAGATGTTTACCAGAATGGAACAGGGGTCGGGTATCATAATGTTCTACCACTCATGAAAAATAATTTTACAAAGAAACATTTTGGGGTGGAAAAAGAGTTAAACATGAAATTAAAGGGTGAAGTTGACAATTTGCCGGAAAACATAGATGTCACATTCAGTGAATCTTCTGATGAGGGAAATGTTGAATCTGAGGTTGTTAAGAATGTGGTAGAATATGTTTTAAAAACTGACAGCGACTCCACTAAATCCACGGGTTCATACAGGTATGTTGAGGATGTTGATTGTTATCTAAACAATTATCTTCCAAAATCCAAATCCAAAACAACTTAAAGGATGAACCTACCTTGGTCATGTACCAGGTGTGTGGTTCTGATAAGTTGTATTCGGATGAGGAATTTCCGATACAAAATGTTAATGTGGATAAACTGGAAAAAGTGTTCAAACTTGTGGAGGTTGATTTGTCAGAGGTTGAAAAGTTGTCAAGTTCCAAACGATTTCTGAACATCCAAAAAGATAAAGCTTACTCTAACAAGCCTAAAAACCCACCACGTTTTCAGAACAAACATCAGAATAATGGGTATAACGGGCAAAGGGATGGTAAGTACAATCAGAGAAGAAACTTTCAGAAGTCAATTTTTTTAAGAAAACTACGTTTGTGAAAAGTTCAAGTTCAATGAATGATCAAGAAACTAAAATATTTTAAAAAATCAAACAAAGATTTCTTTGCACAAAATGAGTCACAAAAGCATACTGCAGGTTTAAGTCACGTTACTGATAAATGGACGTGCTTCAAATGCAATGAAGTTGGACATTTTGCACGAAAGTGCACCAATGTCAAACCTGTGACATCTGTGCCAGTACTACCACTGTACAAATACGAATCCAATGAAATCTTGTGTTTCATTCTTGGGATTTGTACAAATACTTGTGACAATTGCACATATCAATTCTTGTTCAATTTCGAGCTCTAAAGCGCTTTCTGGAAAGTTATACGCAAACTGATGCGTAAACGTAATCAGTTTAATGCGAAAAACACTTCAGAATAGTGACATATGCTTAACATATGTTAGTGCATTACGTCTATTGACTTCGTCTTGTATCATGTATTAGAATGTATTAGAATAGGATATCCAGTGCACGAGGTTCGAGAGTCGAGTTTTAGAAGTTAGGGAGGTGATTTCGCTCATATGGACATGCCATATAAGCGAAACCATATCAACAGATTTCGCTCATATGGACTGTCCATATAAGCGAAACCCCTCAACTATAAATAGTGCACTCGTTTGTTCACTTGGTACGCATCTTCCAGAACTGTAACGAAGTGCTGCCGGATTTCTATCAAGGTTGTAATAGTTGTTAAATGAAATATAAGTGACATATATTAGAGTATCAAGCTGTATTCGTGTCTAGTTCTCTGATTCCGCCTTTGAACTGGACTTAAAGCTCTTCTGATCGACTCAATCGGGTCAAACAACGATCCTACAAGTGGTATCAGAGGTCAGGAAGAAGAGTTTAGCTTGATTTCGCTCATATTCTGATTTCTACATCTTCTTTCATCTGTTCAGAAAGTTTTACCGGTCGAAAGTTGCTCAAAATATCACAGATTGTAGATAATTGGTCATAGATAAACCCTGGAAAGTTTCATACTGAAATTCAGATTAAAAAAGGACTAAAAGTGGTTCGGACTAGGTTTCGCTTTTAAGGACAATGTGTAATTTCGCTTTTGTGAACATAAGGGTTTCGCTCATATGAACATCAAAACCTTGAGGTTCCGCTCCAAAGTCACCTAGTTTCGCTTATTTATCAACTGGTTTCGCTTATTTGTCAACTGGTTTCGCTCTTGTGACAAAAGTTGATTTCGCTCTTATGGTCATTTCATAGTTTCGCTTATTCGATCATTATCTGATTTCGCTCTTCTGAACAAAAGTTGGTTTCGCTCCAACGGTCAAATAGTTTGTGTTGGGTATTAAATGTGTCGGATATAGGTGACAAGTCTTAAAAAGAGGCCCAATCAGTTTGATATACATTTAAGAGGTGTCGGTATAGTGCAAGTTAAGGCCCAATCATAGTTGACGGCTGCATGTGATACATATTAAAGACTATTTTGATTCAACCTAAGTGGTCATAAATGAATTTCAGTTGAGAGGTTCAATTAGAAGTTAAAGTGATTGTCGGACCCATGTGAAACAATTATTTGTCAGCCCAATCATTTTGCTTTATCACGAGGCCCATTCATAAACAAGAAGTAGCGGCCCAATTGGATTGTGTTGTGAAGAAGTTTTGTCAGTCACATTTGCAACTATTGTGATAATATTTTGATTCAAAGTGATTCAAAGTCAAAGCATCGGATAGCTTAAGAATTCGCTCAAGTGTCTTATTTCACTCTAAAGTGAACTTTTTCGTGTCGAGATCATTTTACGTCGATAGAGTGTCAGTCTGTTACAATTTATTTGATATTGATTGTACTAATTGTGTTTGTTTGTTTGTCTGTCAAGGTTTACATCATGGCTGAGGAATTCTACAACACGTTTTTCAACACGTTCACAACCGAATCATCCGAGGTTGCAAATGTTACACCAAAAACCATCACTAAGGTGCTCAATGAGAACATCAAGCACGATAACTTTTATAGAACTCACTCAAAGCCACCAACTCTGGAAAGCATTGAAGATTATACCTGGTGGAAAGAACGTTTCATCAACTGGGCAAAAGCTTATGCTCATGAAAGCTGGTTCTGCTTGGAGTATGGATATGAAAAACCAAAAGATGATAAAGGCGAAGATCTTGTATTCAAGAAGTTTTCCAGAGAAGATAAAGCTGAATACGGAGCTGAACAGAGAATGATAGCATTGATCCAGTCAGCAATCAGAAATGATATTTTTGCATTACTAAAATATGAAGGGTCATCTAAATCTGTTTGGGAAGCTTTACGAATTAAAGCAGAGGGGGGTAAACAGATTAAAAAGAACAAAATCGCTTTATTAAAGAAAGAATTTGATCTGTTTGATAATATTAAAGGAGAGACAGTGAGACAAATGATTGAGAGATTCTGTCATCTTAAAATTGAATTGGAGAGATTAGAGATAAATAAAACAAGAGAAGAACTTACAGATAAAGTGATTGAAGCGTTACCACGAGCTGATCAGTGGCAAACGTTTGTTTTTATTCTGAAAAATGATGCTTTGTATGATACAATTACTCTTGATGCTTTGTTTGAAAAGATTGAAAGTCATGATCTGGAGCTACAAAAGCAAAACAAGATGACTGATTTTTCACATCAACAGAACGTTGGCTTGTACTACAAAGGCAGTGTGCCTTCTGATAAAGGCGTTGGTTCACCAAAAACAGCATTTAGTGGTGAAAAGATGAAAGAACCACCAACAACGTCAACAAGTCATCATTCTGGATATCATTCATCTTCAAAGACAAATTCTGATGAATCTGAAGAAATTCTGTGCAACATTGCTCTTAAACTGAAGAATTCTCCTGCAATGAGCATAAATGCAGCTAAGCAGCAAATGAGTTTTCTTGCATCTGTTCTAGAGTCATATGAAGGTCTTGTAGCTGGCAAAATTGGAAACTCTGAATTGACCAAAGAAGACTACGACTAGATTGATCCGGAAGAGATGGAGCTCATTGACATCCGTTGGTGTTTAGCCAGTTGTATTCGCAGAGCTTAGAGGTATATGGAGATTACCGGAAAACAATCTCTTGGAGGTGCATCAACAAAGCTTGGATTTGACAAATCCAAAGTGACCTGCTTCAGATGTAGGCAAAAGAGTCATTTCAAAAGAGAATGCAGAAACTCTGAAGGTGCTGAAGGAAATGAACGTCCTTTCAACGATGATTATTATCGAAAGGAGATCTACCATCGAAGCAGAGAAGAGCCAAAGTTGATTGAAGATAAACCAAAAGAAAAGTCAAGAGCACATGCAGTAATCTATCCCGATGAAGGATTTGACTGGAGTACAGTTTGTCCAGAAGAAGATCGTTTAGAGAATGTTCAAAAAACAGCTCATGGGAGAGCTATGACAGAAGAAAGAAAGTTTGTTTTTGTTGCTGAGATTCAAGATGAAAACAAAGACAAAGACACTGCTGAAATCCGTGAAGAAAAAGTTGAGATCAAAGAGAAAACTCGTGAAGAGATCTTGAGTGAGAAGACCTACAGAGAAAGAAACGTGGTCTACAACAGAATGGATGACATGCAGGAGGAGTATGAGATGGCTGTCGGTAGCAAAAGATGGGATAAAAAGAGAGAATGCTATTATAACAGAGAAGGAGAACCGGTTGTTCCCAAGAAAGACATAATCTTCGATGATGTTCTTCTCAAAGTCCCGTTGAGAGCTTAATACTATAGAAATGTATTGAACGATGACACACACGCTAAGAGATTTGAAAAGGAGATCAGATATGCTATGTTATCGTGTCTGAGAAAAAGGGATGAGGAGAGAATGAAGAAGAATGTTGAAGAAATGGTGAACAATCTAAAGAAAGCTGCTGAAGAGGTTAAAGCAGAAACTGTTGAAGTTGAAGTTGTGAAGGAAATCAAAAGTGAAGAAGTTGTTGTGAATGAAGAGGTTGAGAAAGCTGTTACTGAAGAACAGCAGATTGAAGAAGAGGTGAAGAAAGAAGAAAAAGAAGAAAAGAATGAGAATGAGGAAGCTGATAATGTTGGTGATGAAGTCGGTGTTGAAGAAAAGCAGAATGTTGCTGAGCAGATAGAGGTTGCTGAAAACACCGAAGTACCAATCACTGAGGTAAATTCTGATTCTGAAAACTTGAAAATGATTGATCAGTGCAAGAAATGCATGGAACCGTGCAGAGCTTGTACTGAAAAAGATGAGCAATTTAGAACAAGAGATTTTGAGTTCACAAAAATTGAAAAGATTTTCAAAGAAAAATGCAAAGAAATGCTAGAAAAAGAAAAAGTTTTTAAAGAAAATGATGAAAAACTTTCAGAAAAATGTAACAAATTAGAAAAGGAAAATGAAGTTTTGAAAGAAAATGTTTTGAAAATGACAAATGAATGTGAACAAAAAGAAATTGCTTGTCAAGAAATGAAAAAGGAATATGACTCTATGAAATTATCATATCATATTACGAAAGAGTCATACGAAAAAGTGAAAGACGAAATGAAATATGCTCAATCAAGAATGAATTATCTTTCTGAAACAACCAAAGAACTTAAACGAATGTATGCTATAAAACAAGATGTTGTTAATTCCTATATTGATGATGTTGCTAAGCTAAAGCGACAGATTGCTGATTTAGAACAGGATAACAACAAGTTAAAGAGTTACCACGTGTCGTCATATGTGCTTGAACGAATTTTCAATATAAAACCGGGTGATGGTGAGTCTGAGCAGAATAAGAAAGGCATTGGCTCAGAGTTTCATCAAGTTCCACCACCGGGAAAGTTTGCATTTTATGATAAGGAAAAGGTCGAAAAAGCTTTCAACATGGTAGACCAATTGCCAGACAATATTGACATAACCTATTCCAAATCTGATGATTCTCATGATTCAGAGGTGGTAGGTAAAGTCGTTGAAAGTGTGTTGAAAGAAGAGTCAGTTGATACAGGTAAATCTGAATCACAGGATGAAGATGAAGGAAATCTTCATGATGGACATCTGAAAAACAAAAAATCCGAGAAAAATTTGAATGATGATTCAAAAGGATTGGTTTATACCATGATTGGATCGGACAAATTATTCTTAGATGTTGTATTCCCGATTCAGAATGTGATTTCAGAAAAGGTTGATAAAGTTTTCAAAATGGTTGAGATTGGGAAGTCTGAGATTTCAAAGTTTGTTGGTAAGAGTCATAGAGTTTCGTATAACAAATCTGGTTTCAAAAAGAAGAACATGAAGGCTGGGTTGGGTTATAAGAAGAAACAGAATCGAAACAAAAATGAAATGCCAAATTATCAGGCAAAAATGAGTTTTGTTCAAGGAGACAATTTAGAAAAAGAAAAAAGAACTTAAAATGAGACAGTCTAATGATGAGTTCTTTGCTAAAAAGCAAAAGCAACAACCACAGGTCAAAGATGTGTCCATGAGAACATGTTTCAAATGTGATCAAAAAGGACATCTTGCACGCAAGTGTCCTAATCTAAAACCTGTGGATGTTGACAACAAGAAGATTGATGCTGAGAAACAAAAATCTGAGAATGTGAGACAAATGTCAACCAGATTTGACTCCAAACAAACTTGTTGGTACAACACAAACAAGTTTGCTTCGAATCAAAACCCAAACAGGTTCGATTCAAGACAGATCTGGAATTCTCACACACCCAGATTTAGAACAACACAGAGTTGGAAAACAACAGTTGATATGACAAAACCTCAAGAAGGAAACCAAGAGTTGTTGTTCAAAATAAAAATGTTCAAAAAGATTCACATTTTTACAAACGAGGTACACCAAAAGGTCAGATATGGTTTGCTAAGAAACATGTTGATTTGGTAAAAGATGAGAAAGTTGAAATTAAAATTGAGAAAGTTTTTGTGAAAAATGACAAAGAATTTCCAGCATTGAATGAAAATTATTGTGTTGAAATGCCTAAGGTTCAACAGACCTGGGCTAAATTGTTCAAGTAATCAAGTAGTCTGAATGTGCAGGTGCTCAACAAATTTGAAGATTGTGAAAATGGAATTCGGAGCAGCCTGGCACAATGGGAAGAGGAGGCTGCTGGATCCTGTGTTGGTTGAAGCAGGAAGTTTATTTTCATTTTGTACATAAATAAACAATATTTTTAAAAACCCTGAAAATTAGAAAAATTAAAAACTCAAAAATATGTTTTTAGTTTGTTAAAATTTGAAAAACCAAAAATATGTTTGTTTTTTAATTTTTGTCAAAAATAGAAAAATACAAAAATATGTGTTGATTGAATATGCCGAAACCCTCACGGCTGAACAAACATGATTACTTTCACCAGATTGAAAAACGGTTTTCAAACTGTAAAAATCAATGTGTTGTAAATCATGGGGGTATGTATATTTTCTGCAAATCAGAGCACTTTTAGCAGAAAATGGATGGCGAGACAAAGCTATCAGTATTGGTTGTCAAATTTTCTTTAAATGGTTTTGCATTGTAGGGGGAGTAATATTGTCAGAAAATACAAAAACATTTGAAAAATTTGAAAAAGTCAAAAACATGATATAATTCAAAAATTGAGTTTTTGCGTAAAAAGAGGAAATGATAGTACATCAGTAGACAGTTACAGTATGCTAAAGAATTGTAATGATTAAATAGTGTTAAACAGTCTCACTGATGATGTGCCGATAGGTTTTTGCACATTTAGTAGGTTTGTTCGGGATATAAACCTAAATCTTTACTTACTTATTTCGTGGGGAACACTACTTGGATATATAGGTAACCCCTGAAATCTCGTTTTGAAAGGTCTCATAATCTGATATACTAGGTTTTTATACTCAATGATGTCTGGGGTATTATTCCGGGACTTCTGCTGAATGGAAGTTCTGACCTAGTCCTCGAATAATACTTTCTGCAAATGCTTGAAATATAGCATCACCCTCAGCATATATGATAAGACAATAAAATTGCTTAGCAATGCTGTTGTAAAAAAGATCCTCTAAAGGGGACACACCCACAAGTTGAGTCATGATCTCTCTGCTGAACGGTAGTTCTGACCTGAGCTCTCATGATTCTTCATAAATTATTAACCCCTTACAGATATCATTTGTGTTATAATTACCTGTAAGACTGAATATTGGGATCTGGATACGGGAGTATATTCAAGAGGTGGGATACACGTATAAGTTTAAGTCTCTAAAACACTTAATCCGTATCCTGGACAAATTGAAATTTGTGTGAAAATTTAAGTGGATCAGTATATCGACAATCTAAGTGAATTGTTTAATTCTTAATGTGAAAATTAAGCTCAACGGTACTTGTGACTTGTCAAAAACTGATATGATCCTCTGAAGCAAACTCAAACAAAAATATTGTCTGTAAATATGTTTGTACATATTTTTTTACTGCTTTATATTTTCAGAAAATACAAAAAGATTTTGGTTCTGCTTTATTTTCGACAACCGATATCTGAAATGCTGAGTTTCAAACTCTAAGTAAGCTGATTGTGTTTCTGAAAATAAAACAAGTTCATTAATTTGAAACTTGAATTAAAATAAAAAATTTCAAAAACATTTTGTGATATCTCCAAGGTCATTAACTTGGACTTGGATGATAAACTGTGAGGGAGTTGGATTCTTTAACACTGCCAAATCTATAAAGTTTGTTGATAGGGGGAGTGGATTAGAGAAGTTGATTGATAATATGAAAACATTGTATGTATGAATGTTTGAGTGATTGCAGATAGTCCAGACTACGATCCCTAGAGCAGAGTCTAAGGGGGAGTCTGAAGACAAGTTTGAAGCAAAGAGAATCTTGTAGATGGAAAGCTAGGTGTCGATCCCAAAGCACGGAAGCTTGATGAAAGGGGGAGCCTGAAGCTGATAGGAGAAGAGAAAGATTGTTGGATGCTTACAATGTTACAACTTGAAAGAATAGGCAGAATGATCAAGACTGAAGATGTGTCATATTGAAGATTAGTCACTGAAGACTTCGTCAATATCCGAGGGGGAGTCTGTTAGTGCATTACGTCTATTGACTTCGTCTTGTATCATGTATTAGAATGTATTAGAATAGGATATCCAGTGCACGAGGTTCGAGAGTCGAGTTTTAGAAGTTAGGGAGGTGATTTCGCTCATATGGACATGCCATATAAGCGAAACCATATCAACAGATTTCGCTCATATGGACTGTCCATATAAGCGAAACCCCTCAACTATAAATAGTGCACTCGTTTGTTCACTTGGTACGCATCTTCCAGAACTGTAACGAAGTGCTGCCGGATTTCTGTCAAGGTTGTAATAGTTGTTAAATGAAATATAAGTGACAGATATTAGAGTATCAAGCTGTATTCGTGTCTAGTTCTCTGATTCCGCCTTTGAACTGGACTTAAAGCTCTTCTGATCGACTCAATCGGGTCAAACAACGATCCTACAACATACCTTAAATAACCTTTACATAACTTAGAAATAAGTTTTGGAGGGTTTGGTGTGCCAAAAACAGGTTTATTCGATCGCAGGGACTATTTGCGGAAACTGCGAAAGTATGCCGATTTGTATGGTAACGAACCTTCCGGAACATGATCATAAGCTAAACATACCCTAAATATCCTTTACATAGCTTAGAAATAGGCTTTGAGGGGTTCGGTATGCGAAAATATGCTTATTTGATCAATAGGGACTAAAAGTGTCAAAAAGTGCATAAGTTTGGATTTACGCGCATATCTTACGTTCTGAACATATCCGTACATCCAAAAATTTTTGTAATCATTAAAATATTTTTTTTAGTGATTGGAATGCAAAAATATGACTCGTCGCGCAATTTTGATCGTTTTCGCGTCCGTTCGAGTTTTCATCGTAATTAACCGAATAACGCGACCGTATGGCCAAACGAACCGACATCCGAGATGTTTTCAAGCATATTTATTGTTCCCTATACTTTAACTTCATTGTAGAGCCTTGAAATGGGGTTAACGGGGCTTAAATGCACCAAAAAACAAAGTTTTATGCTTGGAGGGACCAAAACTGCCAAATCCTTAAACTTTCCTCGCGGGCCGCGAACGCTTGAGTGCCTGTCTACGCGGGGCGCGACCGAAGGTGCTGGCAGAAACATTGAATTTGGTTAATCAGCTTCTTCCCATTGATTTTAACCACTGATTTAGCATACCTTGTACTTGTTTTTGTGCTCCCCATGTATTTAAAACTATGGGCAACAAGTGTATGGCCAAGATCAAGCTTTGATTCTATCAAAAACACATGTAATGATCTTGTGGATTCAAGGTTTCCTATAAATACCCGTGGGGTTTTGCCATATTCTTTGCTCATTTGATCTAATCTGTTGTGAGTTGAAGCTCTCACTTGTTGAAAGCTTCATACCTGAGTATTTTTAGTTCAATTCTTCCTAACTTGGACCCTTTGTAAGCTTTTTTCATGCTTGTTTATGCTTTTCAAGCATGAAAGTCAAACAGTGTTTGACTTTCTGCTTTGACCATGAATTGGTAAAGAAAAAGTTCGTTGAACTTTGCAACGTGAGCGTAATCACGATGGTCATAGTCCCTTGTGACTATACCTACTGATTACCACGTTTATTAGTCGAAGTGACGAGTCAAAGTTTCGGTCAAAATGCCGATTATACGCATTTTGCGACGAAGCTATTTTCAGGTATCAAAACACCTTGTTTTGATATCAAATCAATTTTCTAACTTAGTTAAACATGTTTTAACATGTTTAACTCGTCACTTTTAGTCTAGTGCATGTATAGGGTCGTAAGTCAAGCGGTCTTGACAACCGCTTAGACTTTCGGACCCGACCCGTTTGGTCAATCTTTAGGATCCGACCAAGCATATTTTTGTGACCATAATTGTATAGGGAATAATCTTCCGAGGTTATACCTTATGGTCACTTAGTTTGATTAGTTATATAATAGGTAGTTTATATGCCTTAGGTAAATAACCAAAATGCCCTTTTCGTGCATAAATTGAATTTAAGCATATGTAACCTAAATTTTGTCGCTTAAACTAATTATGTAACATATTTAAACATGTTAGGGCATATAATACTTGTCATAGGACTAGTTAGGCGTCTCGAACGCGCATTCGCGCGAACAACGCGTTAAAGTAGCATAGACTACCTTAACGAGTCGTAACGGGTCGTAAGCACTTAGGATAGGTTCCGATTTAGAATGTAGGCTTTGTTAAACCATATCACATGAGTTCCAATACTCATTTGGTTTACGAAACCTCATTCTACTCAATCTTCTGATTTAGGTGCCGATTTATTAACATTGCGATCCGATTACTAGGTGCCGCTTGATTTCCTTGGTTTGCCTGAGCTTTGTTAAGTTCACTTAATCGAGGATACCTTGCAATTCAAAGTGAGTACATAGTCCCCTCTTTTACTGTTTTCAAACATTTTTGGGGTGATTCATATGTACTAAATGATTTTGAGTTTTCTAAACGAATGCTATGGTTTATGTTAAACACAACGATTTCAATAATATAAACAAACTTGTTGGGACGTTGGTCGAAAGACAATTGAATGACATTCATTAACTATGTTTAAGCCGACCAGTAGTATGTTATGGTACCATAGGATGTTAAGGTACCATAGGTTCTGACAAATCCCGTTGTTGGACTATCACCATGGTTATGGGGGTAATATGGGTAACGACAAAACCTGATGAATTGTTAACTCACCCTTTGGTGGTTTGTTAATACGAGTTGAACGATTAGGAAGAGTCACACAGGTTTGAATGTATTCAATGAAACAACCAAAAGTTAGTTTTCACAATTTAAACACGAACCATTGGAACTATTTTGAACTATGTGAACGATTTGAACTAGTTGAACCATTGGAACTATTTGAACTATTTGAACCATTGGAACTATTTGAGCTATTGGAACTACTTGAACTATGTGAACTATTTGAACTAGTTGAACCATTGGAACTATTTGAACTATGTGAACTATTTGAACTATTTGAACCATGTGAACGATTTGAACGAATTGAACGATTGGGTTATGGTAAGTGATTAGGTAACGGGGCAAGTGTAATGTGATAAAAGCATGGTGGATACGCCGCTGGTACTTCCTATATATAAGTGCTTTTAACACATTACATTTCGTTGCGTTATCTAGATCACTTGGACGAATGTTTTTCAAAACGAAGTTTCACTACAAGGTTTACTTAAAGATATAAACCATATAATGCTTACTTTCAATGACGATTTACTACTTAGTTTACAAAGACAAATGTTTTCAGTTAAGATTCATGACTACAATGGTTTTGGTTTACACATATATCAACTTGTAAAGTTGATAGAAACATACTGCAATATCAAACTCTTTTGTTTTCAAGGTACACCCTCGACAACTCTCGTAGTTGGATGATACTTAAAGACATGAATCTAACACACTCTCAAAACCTATATACTCGCCGGCATTTTTATGCTGAATTATTTTCACATATGTTTTAGGTACTGTTGTATGATGATGTTTGATGATGATATCGATGCATGCTCACATAGGAATGGACGAGGCCTTAGTGACTTAATAACAATGAAGAACAATATGTTCACGTTTTGCTTTTAAATTTCTAGACAATGTAATAAACTTAATTCAATAAAACGAAACTTCAATCCATGTGTTGTGAAACAATGATTCTGTTACGACACTCCCCGACGTTTCCGCCGCGGTTTGTTGTTTTAACGCGGTCGTGGTGTGACAAAACCTAAGTCTGTAGTTGTTGAAAAAAAAAAGAAACCGAATGATGTAAAAGGCAAGGCTCCAATGTTTGTTGAAAAGAAGATACAAAAACTAGAAAATGCTAAAATCAATGTTAAACTAGTAAAATAAGTTGTTAAGAAAATAGGTGAATCTTCAAAAAGTTATGTTCAACAACAACAAACTTGGAAGCCTAAGTGTGAAGTCAAAACATCTAAAACAAAAGTGAAACAAAAGGTTTTTGTACCTGAAACTCAAAAGAAACAAACTACTTCAACCGCTTCGGTAAAGAAGTTTGGTCCAAAGGTTTCATCGAGTGACAAAAAGAAACAGACTTCTTCGACTCATGAGGTCAAGAAGTATGTTCCTAAATCTGTTCAACCAACCAAAGAGGAATTTTTCTTATACAAAGAGGTTGAAGTTGGAACATAAAAAGCTTTGGAATTAAATGATAAGAATTTTCCTGTCCTGTCCACAATTCATCTCAACGTCAAGCTACCCGAGTCAAAGGAGGCTTGGGTTGCATCATTTAACTGATCGCGTCTGAAATGTGCAGGAGCTCCTGAGATCAATTTCTAAATGGATAATGGATAGCAGAGCATCCAGGAACATGACAGGGAGGAAAGCCCTGTTATACAACGTTAGAGCATTTAATGGAGGATACATGGGTTTTTCTGGAAATCAGGGAGGAAGAATCATCGGGGAAGGGACGTTATCAAATGGTCAAGTGTCCTTTGAGAGAGTAAACTACATTCCCGAGCTAGAGAACAATCTACTCAGCATTTCTCAGATATGTGACGGGAAGTACACTACTCACTTCACCGATAAAGAATGTCTGATCCTGAAGCAAGGATTTGTTATCCCCGAGTAGTGGATCTTAATGTGAGCACCGAGAGAGAACGATCTTTATGTTCTTGATATGAGCATTGCCAATACAACAACCAATCAACCTCAGTGCTTTGTATGTAAAGCTACTGAAAAGGAGTCGATTCTTCGGCACCGCAAAATGGCCCATATCAACTTACGAAAGATGAATTATTTGGTCCACAACGATCTAGTGAGAGGTGTCAATCTGAAGAGTTTTAACTTGGGAGACGAGTGCATTAGTTGCAAGAAAGGAAAACAAACTAAGAAATCACACCCGAGGAAGCTTCAGAATTCGATCACTAAACCACTTGAGAGGCTACACATGGATCTCTTCGGTCATGTTAATGTGAAGAGTAGTATCGGAGAAGTGTATTGCCTTGTTACGACGGATGATTATTCGAGGTTTTCGTGGGTATCTTTTCTGAAGACCAAAGATGATACATTCCAGAGTTTGTTGAATTTGTTCAGAAAGCTAGAAAATCTGTACCAACGACCTATTCAAAGAATTCACAACGACAATGGTACAAAATTCAAGAACAACCAAATGACAGAGTTCTGCAATAGAAAAAGTATTTTGCAAGAATTCAATGCTCCGTACACGCCGCAACAAAATGGGGTGGCAGGAAGAAAGAATAAGACGCTGATTGAAGCGGCACGTACTATGTTGGCCGATTCAAAACTCCCTGTGAGTTTTTGGGCTGAAGCCGTGTCATTCGCTTGCTATACCTTAAACCGAGTGTTGACCGTAAGGCCACATAACAAGACATGTTTTGAGTTGCTAAACAATCGGAAGCCGAACCTAGAATATCTTGAGCCATTTGGGTCACCCTGCATGGTAATAGATCCTGATGGGAAATTCGGTGCAAGTCTCAACACAGTGATTGAAGCTCAGCATATGGATTGCCAAGGTTACACTATGCTGATGCAAAAACCTGGTGATTCGTGTTTATTCAACTATGAGAAGCTGTGGGAATCATTTCATCTTCCTGAAGAACCTTTGTTTGAAGATCAGATAAGGTTATATCAGGATTACAAGTCTTCTGAGTTGAACGAAGGTCCGACCAAGACTTCCAAAAGACGACAGAGTTCTAATGATCATGAAACTCGCCCTTACCAGCACATTCCACAGCTCAATAGCTACTCCTTTGGTCGATCCTTTCCCTGGTCCGGGTCACACTCTACAAGATGATGCAGAAGTTCAACAAACTCAAATGGAAGTAGAAGATGAACCTGTTCACGAAACTCAAGCCGTGGTGTTTGACGAATCAAAAGAATCTGACTCTGACAGTCCTACTTTTGATAGAGGAGATTCAGAATCTAAGGGGGAGCAGGTCCAATCTAAAGGTCAGACAAACCAAATCGATGATCAGAGTGCTGAACAGAATGTTACTAATTTGGAAAGCGAGGTGATAGTTCCTGGTGAGGTAATGCCACAGACGCTATCTTATCACCCCGAGGAATTCATTATCAGAGAGCTACAAGCAGGAGTTAAAACAGACATCAGATTGATCAAGGCTTTTCTTGTTTTTATTCAAAAGTTGCTTCTTTGCAAAACGATTTTTCTCTTAGTTGCTTTATTTCACAGGTTGAGCATAGGACATACAAAGAGGTGCTGACTAAGGAATCGTGGGTGAACACAATGCAAGAAGAGCTAAATCAATTTGAAAAACTTGGTGTTTGGAAGCTTGTGGATTTGCCCGACGAACATCGAAAGATCAATACCAAATGGGCGTTTAAGTGTAAGAGAGAAGACAGAGGTGTGGTTATGCGCAATAAAGCTCGCCTGGTAGTTCAGGGTTTCAGTCAGCAAGAGGGAATCGATTTCACCAAAGTGTATGCCCCAGTTGCTCGACTTGAAGCAATTCGAATCTTTCCCGCATTTGCATCCTGGAAAGGGTTCAAGGTGTATCAGTTAGATGTCAAATCGGCATTCTTATACAGAAAGGTGAAAGAAGAGGTGTATGTCGGTCAGCCATCGGGCTTCACTGACCCGATCCAAAAAGATAAGGTCTACCTTCTTGACAAAGTCTTATACGGGTTGCCCTAGGCCCCGAAAGACTGGTACGAGACACTCTCTCAGCTTCTGTTATCAAATGGCTTCACACGAGGGAAGGTTGATGCAACTCTCTTCACAAAAGAAGCTGGTGGTTATCTTCTAATCGTATAAATTTACGTTGACGACATTATATTTGGGTCTACTCTGACAACCGTCACTTTTCCGTACATTCCGTACACGAAATGAACAGTAATTTGTGCTTAAACGACTGTGCATGATCTGGTTTACCAGACAAATAAATTTCTGAATTCCATGCAAGTGAATTCATGCATGATATATGCTACAAGAATTACGTTATGATAGCGTTGCGTCAAAAATATTAGTAAACTCACCGGTAAGACACATCGTGTCAACAGAACTGCAGAAAGCAGTCAGACATTAGAATTGGAGCCTAGGTGTAGGTCCAACGTCAAGAATGCATTAAAACCCAAAAGTACATACAAGGGTTTTAATATAGGCATTCCGGAAGCTAAATTACGCACTAAATAGCACCCGAAACGAACTTTAAGCGCATAATTTATTTAAATTCAGCTATAATCAGCAATATGACACTGTAATATTATGCAGAAATGATGATTTATCATCCAGAATACTTCCCTAAGTGTCGGGAATTGAAAGTGTCACAAAAGATACTTGAAAGACACTAAACGGTGCAATTAAGCACTTAAACGAACCGGTATTTAACCGAACAACCGGACATTACCCGGAACATGGAAATATTACTAGAAGCATTGTTTTAATGTTTCTGAGCTAATTATGGTCCCCGTACACCATAACACCCACCAAAATATCTACCAACTAAACAACCTAACTAAATACTTAGCTTTGGATGATAAACTAACTATTTGGTTAATATTTACATATAGACCCCCTCCCCCCATGATTAAAATCGGCCCAAAAGTGTAAATAGGGAGATTTTATTCATTTGTTTAATAGGATATGTTTTGTACTCTAGAGACATAAGGACCAATGGTTTAACTTATGTTGGAAGATCACTTATTTAACCACTAGTCCCATACACACTTTCATCTTCACCTTTCAACAACAAACTCCTTCTCTCCTCTCTTCTCTTGGCTTTGGCTGAACCAAACATCCCCATTATCACCTTCAATCAACCACTTCTCATACAATCCAAGCATATACAAGTGTGTTAGAAGGTGGTTAACAAAGCTTGGAGCACTCGGAACTTGAAGAACCTCAACCGTTTGCTATTAACCACTCAATCTTCATCCTTGTTCTTCCCTAGCTTCAAGCTAGTGGTAAGCACCATGAATACCCTTATTTACTTCCATTTTTAGTGGTTAAAAGACTTTTTACGATGAAAATCTTATGAACACTAAAAGACATATACTAGATTCAAACATAAAGCTTTACATGAACATTTGCATGATGAAATGTTGTAGTAGGATGTTGTAGTGAACATGATGTTGATTTCTTGATGATTTGCTGGTTAATATTGATGTTTGATGTTGTTGTGATCACTAAACATGTTAACGGAATCAATCGAACATGAGTTAGAAAGACTAAAAGCTGAAAATAGGAATCTGATTGGTGATTACAGCCAACTTCAGTTGGCTGTAACAGGACTTTAATAAAACGAAAAATGTATTTTCTAAAGCCTAGATTTATGTATTATGAAATACGGTTCTAATGGCACTGGAATCATAATTTTTGGACTTCGTTTACTATTTTTAAAGACCCTTTTTGTAACAGCAACTAAAGCTGAATTTTCACTGCTGAAAATATGCGTCCTGTTTTCTGTCATAACTTGTATTCTGTGTGGAGTCTGATCACGAAATTTATACCATAGTTGACCACTGATGTATTTGTAATTCTCCCACTGGAATTTCGTAAATCGGACTCACGATGAATTTTTAATGAATTATTTCGTAAACTGCAATCAGAAAGCGACAAATCTGATTGCAGTCCGGAAAATGATTTTTTATAAAATATTGGCAATGAACTGGACCCCGATATTTTTACACATTAATATTTGGATCGTTTAAGATATTTTGTAAAAATTTAGAAATTTTTGGAATAAGTTAACTATTTTATTAAAATGCTCGAAAACAGTCCAGTTTTGGATATTTAAGTTGAAATGACATAAGTTGTAATTTGCGTGTCTAAATGTCGAGTATGTTATTTGAGAACGATCTAATGTGTTATATGTCAAAGAAATAAATATTAAGTAAGTATATTTTTGAGGAAAAATATATGTATATTTTGATCACCAAATTTTGTGCTAAGTGTGTGTAGTATGTATTATGTATGATAGTGTATTAGGACTTGAAAATACACATGCAACATACTTAGACAAAATACATAATTCGGGTGCAAAGTGCAAAATACAAAATACTTATATTTATTTTTGAGAAAATAATATAAGTAAGACACTTAGTTAAAAATATAACTTATTTTTAACACAAGAATACGTACACAAAAGATAGTGACTTGTACTTGTGCGACACAAGTCTAGTGACTAACGTTAATAAAACACGTTTAGGTCACGACGCTAGATAAGCAAATCCGGTGAAGTTTATGACGCAGGAACGCAAAGTGGTGAGTTCATGCTCCCCCTTTTCTTTAACTTTTTTTGGTTTTATAACTCTCGGGGGTGAAATACATGTTACAAATATCACAATTTTTACAAATGGTAAAAATACAAGAAGCACTCTTGGTGAGAACGAGTACCGAGTGCAATATGATTTAAGAATACGAGAAGCACTCTTGGTGAGTGCAATATGATGAGCTTTAAGAAATGCCTAGAAAATACTAGATCATGTGAGCTTAAACTAGATATTGAGATGCCATTAATGCTTAATTAGGGACGAGGGTTAGATCTAACGGGTACGGCCGAGCCCCACTCATGGTCCTTATGTGACCTCTTGAGTGCTTCGGTGTCCCAGTCGAGGGAAATTGACACAGTCGAGGTAAATCGACATAGTCGAGGGTAATCGACACAGTCAAGGGAAATTGACACAGTCGAGGGTAATCGACACAGTTAAAGGAGCCAATACTAATGCTTCCTATGTTCTCACATGCCTTGAAGGAGAATATACTAATGCTCCCTATGTCCTCACGTGCCTTAATGTCCTTGTATAAACAATCATTTAATACGTGGGGTACTCAAGA
The DNA here is from genome assembly GCA_030545235.1 of Helianthus tuberosus. Classification (NCBI taxonomy): domain Eukaryota; kingdom Viridiplantae; phylum Streptophyta; class Magnoliopsida; order Asterales; family Asteraceae; genus Helianthus; species Helianthus tuberosus. The sequence continues at coordinate 33,158,071 of CM060392.1, forward strand.
AAACTTGAATGATACTTGAGTACGTGGGGTACTCAAGAAAACGGGAATTATACTTGAGTACGTGGGGTACTCAAGAAAAACTTGAATTATACATGAGTACGTGGTGTACACATGAATACTTGATTTATATATGAAAACTTGAATTATACATGACACACACTATGTTTTCATACAAAGTATACAAACGTGAAATACAAAAACGCATGAACTCGCTCAACTTTATGTTGATGTTTTCCAAAATTACATGTATTTCAGGTGACAGGATGGATCTTGGGCGCAAGTGTCATAGCTAGAAGTAGACTTCAAGTTTAGATGTCATTCACTTTTGTTGAATTGTAACCTAGACGAAGGTTGTGTTTTTTTTAAAACTTAAATAACGAGTATTTGTAATACTCAAATTTTCATGAATGGATGAACATCGTTTTGATCATGTAGTTGTCTATTATGATTGAATGCAATGATAACAAACTAGTCACACATCGTACGCTTCCGCAAAAGACAGGGTGTGACAGTTTGGTATCAGAGCTTCGATTGTAGTGAACTAGGATTCTTTCTCGAGTCTAGACTACAATCACTAGAGTTCTCTCACAAAAACATTTTTACGAAAAGGTTTTCATTGCATTCACGTAAGCGCCAAGATCCACGAGTAAAACACTTTTCAAAAAGAGACAAGGCAAGGACATTAGTGAGGAATACCCTTAAGATAAGGTGCCAATTAAGGCATAGTCTACACGAGTTAGACTTACCAACAATAAAATACACCCTTGGTGATCACTAATACCAAGTAGTGTTTTTGTCGTGAATCGACAACTAGAAAAATGACCCCCCAAAAACGAGAGTTATACGTGATATAATGCATCAAATTGCTTGTTTATGCTAAGTAGCGTAATTGTTATTGATATACATACATACAAATAAGTGTACGGAATGATTATTGACGTGAATAAGATACTTTCGACTCCGACTCCTATTACTGTACGTGACTCGCACGATGAAGATACCGACCTCGCGTCCTTTGCAAAGCTCATGGCTGGGAGTGATTACCAAACAAGATGCTGAGCTTGCTTCCGTAGGAGATGGCTGCTCTTCCCTCTCGATCGTGAAGATGCCTAACTACGGTGATGATGACGAGGCAGAGGCGGCAACCTTGAACAAATTCTTAATCAACGGGACGAGATCCCTGCGGCTTATGTGAAGCAAGATTGACGACATACTTGACCAGAGAAGGAAGATGAAGTATTCATCACGAAGGTGCCCCTCCAACTACTGGGAATCCTCTTTATTCCTACTTCATCTAATCATCGTGCCTATTCGTGCGTAACAACAACGAGTGTTAGCGCGTGGACCACTGCAATGGTCCTTTCCGTGACAGAGGTATAAGGACAGTAGTGTGCCCTCCTTGATTGATCATCTGCTTGGACGAGAGAAAATTTGGGGTAACTGTGCAAGACAATTTATTATTACGAGGGCCCACGTAATAACGACTTGTAGTGCACAGAAATCCTGGTGGACTCTGCGGGTCAAGTTAAAGATCACCATCCCTCCAAAATTAATCTATAGGTGTTCACACCTTCATCTGGTAGAACAATACATAAGATCAGTGCTTTAGCGCATTATAAAGTAGGAAGCCTGTCTTAGCCTACTTCGCGACTGACACTTCTACCTGTATACGAGACCTTTGGGAAAACGATATTTAAACGAGTAAAGATGGATGACGTTCGGAAAGATTCAGCGACGTTACACTCTCTATCACCTCTACACGAACAACCCCATCTCTGGGAAAATATACACATCAAGAAAGCTAATATAGCAGGAAATAACTGAAACCTAAATGACCGAGGCGATGTAACCTCGAGTTCATTTTATTACAAATAATAAGCCGAGTTGGCAAGCCTAGGAAGGCTCAGTAATTGTTTCCTCGCTCATACATTGTTGATTATATATACATGTGAAATTGGGTGATTACATGATGGCTTATGGTACTATGTACCTCATAGACAATTATGGAATGTTGTCTAACCCATCCCATACTTTTAGCAGAAAAGGAATGACGTCCAGACGAGACACAAACACCAGTACGTTGCCAAGAACAGAAGCTGAGCTTCAAGAGCGAATCTCACAGGCAATTGCTCGACATGAAGCCCTCCGCTCCGAACACAGCGGTGGCGCTACCGGAAATAACCCTCCAACTGGCTGCACTTATAAACAATTTCTGGACTGCAAGCCATTAAATTTTGATAGCACAGGAGGTGCCGTTGCATTTATTCGTTGGGCAGAAAAGACTGACTCCATTCTAAGAATGAGTAACTGTTCGCCCCAACAGAGTGTTACCTATATCTCAGGGTTATTCGTAGATGGCGCACTCTCCTGGTGGATCCTTCAGGTTCAGACCCTTGGTGCAGATGCTGCTTATGCGCTGAGCTGGGACGAGCTCATGGAAATGATGGAAAAGAAATACTGTTCTAGGGCTGAAATCCAGAAGCTTGAGGTGGAGTTCTGGAATTTGAAAATGGACGGACCGAAGATTCCTGAATACGTCCAACGATTTCATGACTTGTCTAGGGTCGTCCCCTACTTAGTCAGGCCAGAATTCAAGAGAATTGAACGATTCATTTGGGGATTTGCACCTCAGATCAGGAGCTTGGTTACTACCTCAAGGCCTCCAACCATCGCAGAGGCTATCGAGTTAAGCGTTACGCTTACTGAAGAAGCTCTACGTGTGGGAAAATTTTCGGAATCCGAGAATAACAAGAAAGAGACTCATGTGGAGTCATCAGGCAATAAGAAAAGGAAGTCTTCGAACCTAAAGGTGGGCACACAAGTCGGGTATGTAAGCTCTAAAGCAAACAAAAGAAAGAAAGTGAAGCCGCCGCATGGCAGGAAAACTGATGGAGCCACTAATAAGGCCGGTGGTAAAATCTACTCGGGGTCTAAGCCGAGGTGCGGGGAATGCAATTTTCACCATGAAGGTCGATGTCTGAGGCCTAAGTGCGGGAAGTGTGGAAAAGAAGGGCACAGCAAGAACGCCTGTTGGGCGAAGGACCCAGATGGAAGAAATAAGAGAATACCAGGTTGCTACAAATGTGGTGAAGCAGGGCACACTAGGAAAGATTGCCCTAGGAAGAAGCAAGCAAGGAAGGGTTTTCACGATCGAAACTCGTGAAGCACGCCAGGATTCAGATGCGGTTACGGGTACGTCCCCTATTAACCAACCCTATGCATCTACTTTTAATTAATACTGGCATCAACTTTTACACTGTATGCTTAGAACTTAAGAACTGCCTGGCCTAGTTTCAAATAAATTAGACATTCCGTATTCTTTAGAAATGGGCATATAGAAGGCTAGTTTAAACAGTCGAAGCAATTAAGGATTGCATTTAGGGACTCAGAAGGTCGGAACCTTTTGTTACCATTGACTTGCGAAGTCATAATATGATAGTCAGCATGGATTGGATGTCCAAGTATAGAGCCTGAGAACATCCCCGTTATGGAAGAAGTTCCAGTAGCCTTTCTGAAGACCTGCCAGGAATACCTCCACAACGCCAAGAGGAGCTTGGGATAACCCTCGTGCCAGGAGCGGTACCAGTGCCGAATGACGCCTTACCGACTAGCTTCGCCTGCGAAGCATGAGCCTCCGAGGTAAATGCCAGAGCTGCTAGACAGAGGGAAATTAAAGACATGACATCCTTATTAAGGAGACGAGGAGAAAGTTGGTAATCTCCACTTTACATAAACTTCAGAAAATTGAGAGTCAGAATCCTTGCCAAGGACTGATGACACAAATGAGCCAATCGTAAGGTTCCAGTTACCACACAAAGATCAACTTGAGGACAAGATGTCCTCCACTGTGAATACAAGAGGAAATATCCCTAATACAACCTTTAGGACTCGCTTCGAGCATTACGAGTTCCTTGTCGTACCATCTGGCTTAACACATGCATCGACAGTATTCATGGACCTCATGAAACGAACGTGTAAGCCACACCTGAATAGATCATGAATGTATTTATTGACTACATTCTTATTTGGCCAACGACCAAGGAAGGTCGTGAGCAACAGCTGCAATTTACCTTGCAACTCTTAGAGAAAAGAACAGTTATGTGCTATGATGACAAGAAGCGAAATTCGGATTCGCGAAGTGAGAACGAAATTCATGCCAACCCTGTAACCAAGAGCTAAGGAGCTAGAATTGCAATTATATGACACCTCTCGACAAAGTCTCGATTGTACGCCGATGCAACGAGACCACAACATTGCATACGCGGCACATTGATTAAGAGGTCATGAGAAGAAACCTTGATCTAAATACAGTAATTGCGCGCCGCAACTCGACGTCATTACCTGAGAGGAAACGCTGCACGATCTTTACTAATCACGAAGGTTGCAGCACACTGATGATCGTAAGAACTTGAATATGAACTGAGCTGCTGAACGATGCAGACTATATGAACACAATACGTGCTTGTGTGATAAACTTTAATGAAAAGTCGGAACACTCACTTGCCCTTACTGGAGTTTTCCTACAACGGTATCTATCACACCGTCGTCTAAACCGCTTCGTGTAAAGCTTTAGAGGGAACATAATGAGTCAATTCCCGTCATGTTGAACGGAGACCAGAAATAAATAATCAACTGGCCCAAGATGGCCCAAGAAAACTAGAGGCAAGATCGTTCAGATATGTGATCATATGTAACACCCTGAAAATATAAAACTTTATATTAAGATTATAAAGTATAAATAAACAAGAATTTACTAACTAGGAAAATTATAACCTAGTTAACTACAAGTCTAGAAATGACTTGAAATAGGGTTAAATAACCAAAACTACATGTTAAACAAAAGTGGAGGGGCCAATGATGTTAAAATCGAAACTTATGTTACTAATTTTAATAAAAATAAAAACCAAACACCCCATTTGGGGGTCTGGTCGATCAAGAACAAGCAGGGGGCGACACCCCCACTCTCAAACCCTAACATCCACAAAATCAATCAATTGAAGGCTAAATTCTGTCCCAAATCAAAATCCAAACATAGAATACTGATCCTCATCACAAGAGAATTACAAGGTATGCAAAATTTTGAGAAATCTCTCAACTTGAAATTCTCATGAATTTGGAAAATCTGAAATTAGATGTTGCATGTTTGTTATTTGGATTGAATAGGAATGATGTAGTGTCTAGGAGCAAAACCTAGACAAAAACATGTGAAAACATGCCTAAATTCTGGAAATTTCATGAATACATTGAAGGTCATTCATGGGTTTTGTGTGAAGTTGATGAACACTAGGGTTTTGAGCAATTTCCTAGGGTAATGTGGTCCTTAGGAAGAGATTTCTGAAATCTGAATGCTAAACCTTATATATGAAAGCTTGATTGATAAAATTTGGGCTAAATGATAAGTTAGGGATTGGTTATGTAATCATGTAAAATCTGCCCTTGAAATGTTTGTGAAATGCCTCAAAGAAGGCCTGAAACTGAAATGTTTAAGTTAAAAACGCATAATTATGATGTATGGCAAAATGTGCGTTATATATGTGAAACAAAGAGTTCTAAACATAAAGTGATTGAACTCTATAGGAAAGGAAGCCGGGGCATCGAGTGGGCAAACCGGTGTGGACGCACGTTTGAAGGGCTTGCTTTAAAGGTATGTAACTTGACCCGTTACATTAAATGAATTGTTGTTAAATTTTGCGAAGTCTCATTTTAGGATAAATATGGTGTCGTTTGTAGCGACCATGATCGTTACTTGAATTACGAGTCTAAGAGTGACAAAGAATCGTTTGGTAGTCATCATATTGGGGAATTCCATAAGATGAGCCAAACGGGTCAATTAATAGTGTAAATTGTCGTTTTAGTGTTTTAGAGAGTCAAAATAGAGATGGCAAATCACAAGAGCATTAAGCCATGAGATTGGTAAAGAAATGCGAGTGATGACAAGCCCGGGATGTTGGGTATAAAGTATCATAAGTTTACTAGTTAAATGGTAGTAAATTGTGTCAAGTAGAAATGGGTCGAATAAATGCATAACTACATATAGACTTTCTGTCCGTAAGTTGAAGTTTTGGCATGACTAACGTAATAGGCACGTTGGTAATGAAATTACAGACGTATAGGAAAAAGAATCACTAAAAACGGACTTACGAATCAAAAGTTATGGCCAATTTAAGTTGGAACTTGAATAAACCTTGAGCTGGGAATGTACAGCAACAACCAAAGCAACAGTCTGTGAAAAACAGAGCCTGGCGTGACGCGAGGCACCTTGGCGTCACGCGACGCCCCCTTTCCGGAAAATTTTATTTTTTTCTTGTTTAATGACCCATGGAACTTGTTTATATCCATTTTAACTTTATCAAAACTAACATTTGATGTGGTTTTGATCTTAGGTGATGTTGGAAACTAACCGGAAGATGATCGAGCTATCTTTTGAAGAACCGAACACAATTTACAAGCTTCCGCTATATCTTAACTCTTAATAGACTATGTTTATGAAATGTAAACAATTGTTAAACAACTTTTGAATGTTTTAACTTAGTCTTTAGTTGACTAAGCTTTTTGCTACTTATGAACTTGACAATATGAAATATATGTTAACTAGGCATCTTTTGTATAAATTGGCAATGAATTATTATTAAATTCAAGTAAAATTAGATGGGTGTTACAAGTTGGTAATCAGAGCTTAAGGTTGTCAACAAAGTGTTCGGTTCAAGCTTGATCGATCCTCCGGTAAGAATTAACTTATTATGTTAACAAATTATGTCTTATGTAAGAATGAGAAAGGAATTGATGTGCATGGGAAGAGCGTGTTAACACACTCAAACCCGGAAAGTGCATTAAATATGAACGGTTAAAGAAAGTTGAGAACTTGGCTAAACCGAAACAAATGAAGCAATGTTATGAATGAAATATTTAACGTTTAAATGTAAACATTTCAGTTTCAAGATGTCTGATGGAAACGACGATAATCCGGTGCAAACAAGCACCGAACAAATGAAAGAGATAATTGCCGAAGAAGTAGGGAAGGCAATTGAAGGAAGTCTATCCGGGTTTATAGACAAAATTCAAAACACGGTGTTGTCGCTTGTCGAAGAGCGAGTTAAAAGGTTGGAGGATAGTGTCAACCTTATGAAAGATAAAACGGGAGAACGTAAAGGGTGCTCATATAAAGAATTTATGGCGTGCAAACCGCCAATCTATAACGGGGAAGTTGACCCGATAATCTGCCAAAGATGGATAAGTGACGTCGAAGGAGTGTTTGAACGAACCCACTGTGACGTAGGTGACTTTGTTGCTTATGGAACGGGTCAATTGAGAAATCAAGCCAAGGATTGGTGGGACAATAAAAAGAAGGAAATGGGAGCCGAAGCGGAAAGGGTCATGACTTGGGACGAGTTTAAGGTGCCGTTCCTTAAACACCATAGTCCCAAAGCGGTTATTAACAGGATCAAGGAAGAATTCATCCAGCTAAGACAAAAGGGTGAAACAATTGATAAGATCACGGGTATCTTCATGGATAAGCTGAGATTTTGTGACGAGTTAGTCACCACTGAAGAGCAAAAGATATACTACTATTACAACATGCTGAGTGCCGAGTACCGTGAGTTTATGACTCCGTCAAAGTACGAAACCCTCACGGAGATTATCAACACCGCCCGGGAGCGGGAAATTGAGTTAAGGAAACAAGTAGAAAGGGGTGAACGAAGGGCACAGGATGTGAATCCAAGCCCTACAAAGAAAGCTAGAACTGCTGAATCGGGGAAGAAGGTGGAGGCTAAAGGCGGGTCGCCAAGTTGTAAAGTATGTGGAAAGGGGCACAAGGGTGAGTGTCGCTTCAAGGACAAGCCGTGTCCGGTATGTGGGAAAACGAGGCACACTGCATCGCTATGTCCCGGAAAAGTTTCCGTTTGTTACAAATGCTACCAACCCGGCCACAAAAAGTCAGAATGCCCCGAGTTGGTTGGGAAGAGAGACACAAAAGAGTCTTCGGCAGAAGCTCCCAAAGCGAAGGCTAGGTCCTTCCAACTTACCGCGGCTGAAGCAAAAACAGAACCCGATGTGGTCTCAGGTATATTCACAATTAACTCAATTCCAGCATGTGTATTGTTTGATACGGGTGCGAATAAATCCTTCATTTCGCATGGATTTATTCGACATCCTTCATTTGTATTGACGAAATTATCTGTGCCCTTAGAAGTTGAAATAGGGGACAACAAAAGTTTTATAGTTTGTGATGTTTGTCGAGGCTGCAAATTAAGCATCGATGATGAGGAATACTTGATAGATCTAATCCCGATGTCAATGGGGGAATTTCAAGTAGTCGTTGGGATGGATTGGCTATCTCAGCACCACGCGAAGGTCGTGTGTTTTCGTAAGGAGATAAAGCTAATATCTCCGAGCGGGAAACACGTCACTATCTATGGCGAAAAAGGAGGCAACCCCATAGTATGCTCAATGTTGAAAGCTCACAAGCTTATGAAGCGAGGATGCAAGGCATTCATGATATACGCAAATGAGCCCGAGAAAGAATCACGGAAGATTGAAGATGTACCGGTAGTACGAGACTATGAAGATGTGTTTCCAGAGGATTTACCGGGGATACCGCCTGAACGGGAAGTAGAGTTCGGGATCGAATTGATTCCGGGCGCAAAACCCGTAGCAAAAGCACCATACCGACTCGCACCGTCGGAATTACAAGAGTTGATGTCCCAGATTCAAGACCTGCTTGACAAAGGATTCATAAGGCCGAGTGTGTCTCCTTGGGGCGCACCAGTACTGTTCGTGAAAAAGAAGGACGGAAGCATGCGCATGTGTATCGATTACCGGGAGTTAAACAAACTCACGGTAAAGAACCGATACCCGCTTCCGAGGATAGATGATTTATTCGACCAATTACAAGGAGCGAACTGGTTTTCAAAAATTGACCTTAGATCGGGGTATCACCAATTAAAGGTCAAAGAGGAAGATGTGCCGAAGACGGCTTTCCGCACGCGATACGGACATTACGAATTCCTCGTGATGTCATTTGGGCTAACAAATGCACCCGCGGCTTTCATGGACCTCATGAACCGGGTTTGCAAGCCAATGTTGGATAAATCAGTCATTGTGTTTATCGATGATATTTTAGTGTATTCGAAAAGCGAAGCTGAACATGCACACCACTTACAAGAGGTGTTAGAGACACTTAGGCGAGAGAGGTTGTATGCAAAATTCTCTAAATGTGCCTTTTGGCTACGAGAGGTGCAATTTCTCGGCCACATCATAAGTGCCGATGGAGTATTGGTAGACCCGTCAAAGATCGAGGCCGTGTCAAAATGGAATCCTCCGAAGAATCCTTCGGAAATTAGAAGCTTTTTGGGGCTTGCGAGATACTATAGGAGATTCATTCAAGATTTCTCCAAGATTGCGTCACCGCTAACAAAACTAACCCGGAAGGAAGAAAAGTTTATTTGGGGTGTAGATCAAGAAAGAGCGTTTCAAACGCTAAAAGAGAAGTTAACTCAAGCTCCGGTACTGACATTGCCGGACGGAGTCGAAGACATGGTGGTTTATTCGGATGCTTCACTATCGGGGCTCAGATGCGTTTTGATGCAACGGGGCAAAGTTATAGCTTATGCCTCGAGGCAATTGAAGATACACGAGAAGAAATATCCCACGTACGATCTCGAGTTTACTGCAGTGGTATTTGCATTAAAGATATGGAGGCACTATTTATATGGGGTAAAGTGCACCATATACACTGATCACAAGAGCTTAAAATACTTCTTCGATCAGAAGGAGTTAAATATGCGACAAAGGCGATGGTTAGAAACGGTGAAAGATTTCGACTGTGAAATACACTATCACCCCGGAAAGGCAAATGTGGTGGCAGATGCTGTGAGTAGAAAAGCGGACTATGTCCCAATATGAGTAAGATCAATGCAGCTTGTGGTGACCTCGGGTATACTTGAACGTATCCGAGGGGTGCAATTAGAAGCAGTGAAAGAGGAGAATTGGAAGAAAGAAAGAATAATCGGCCAGTTGAAAGATTTGTCGGATGGGAATAACGGGTTGAAGACTCGATCCGGAAGGATATGGGTTCCAAATACTTGTGGGGTGAAGGCGCTTCTACTTGATGAAGCTCATAAATCCCGATATTCAATTCATCCGGGTGCGACCAAGATGTACAATGATCTGAAACAAAACTATTGGTGGCCTGGAATGAAGAGGGATGTGGCGAAGTATGTGGAAAAATGCTTGACATGTCTACAAGTCAAGGCGGAGCACCAAAAACCATACGGAAAACTCCAACCGTTAGAAATTCCGGTTTGGAAATGGGAACATATTACGATGGACCTATTAACCAAACTACCAAAGACAAACCACGGTTTCGATGCCATATGGGTAGTGGTGGACAGATTGACGAAAAGTGCTCACTTCATTCCGATTCGTGAGACTTATACATCAGAAAAGATGTCAGAAGTTTACACTAATGAGATAATAGCACGTCATGGAGTACCGGTATCCATCGTGTCTGATAGGGATACTCGGTTCACTTCAAATTTTTGGCGAGATTTCCAAGAGCAGATGGGAACCAAATTGTTCATTAGCACTGCGTACCATCCTCAAACAGATGGACAGAGTGAAAGAACAATACAGACATTGGAGGACATGCTACGGGCGTGTATAATCGACTTTGGAGGAAGTTGGGATATTTACCTACCATTGGTCGAGTTTTCGTATAACAACAGCTACCACGCTAGTATTAAGATGGCGCCGTACGAAATGCTCTATGGTAGGAAATGCCGAACCCCGGTATGTTGGGGTGAAGTGGGTCCACGTGAACTCGCCCACCAAGATATAGTACAAGCCACTAATGAAAAGATTGATGTAGTTCAGGCACACTTGAAAGCGGCTCAAGACAGGCAAAAGGCGTATGCTGATAAAAGGAATAGGCCAATCGAATTCCAGGTTGGCGACATGGTTATGCTAAAAGTTTCCCCATGGAAGGGCGTTATTAGATTCAGAAAAAGGGGGAAACTAAGCCCGGGGTTTATTGGGCCATTTAAAATCATCGGAAGGGTAAGCAAGGTGGCTTATCGCCTCAAATTACCGGAAGAGTTGAACGGAATACATAGCACGTTCCACGTGTCACAATTGCGAAAGTGTCTAGCGGACGAAACAGCTTATATCCATTACGATGATATCGAAGTGGATAATAGCCTGAATTATGCGGTGAGACCAGTGGAGATTTTAGATCGAAAGGTCAAGCACTTGCGAAACAAACACATCGATCAATTCAAGGTCAAGTGGGGGCATAGGAAAGGTTCGGACACTACGTGGGAATCCGAAGAGGAGATGCGACGTCTCTACCCTACTTTATTTGGTACGTAATTCGGTTTCGGGGACGAAACCCTTTTAAGGGGGGTGGACTTGTAACACCCCGAAAATATAAAACTTTATATTAAGATTATAAAGTATATGTAGGATCGTGATCTGACCCAAACGAGTCGTTCAGAGGTGTTCAACTTCGTTTCAGGTGCGGAATAACAAGAAACGGAGATAGAAATAGCTGATTCTTCACTTTTAACACTGATTGTATTGATTAACAATTGATTACACCTCAATCTTCACACCGGCAGAGCTTCGGTATGGAATACAAGGGACTGATCTTCTCTCTGGTTTCGCTCAAATGATCACCTATATATAGGCTGATGGTTTCGCTCCAGTGTACATGTACACAAAAGCGAAACCTCACATGTACGAATAAGCTAAACCTCTTGACCATATAAGCGAAACCTCTACCTAATGTCCCTATGAGCGAAACCTGCTCACTAAACACATATAATATCCTATTTTCTTGTAAAATGTGCCCTAAACTATACAATACAATGTAAGACTCGATCCAAGACGAAGTCGACAGATGTAGTGCACCAACAGACTCCCCCTCAGATGTTGACGGAGTCGACTATCGAGTCACAACAATGCTGTGTCTTCACTTCTTCAGTCTTGATCAGTCTTTGGGCTTTTCTCTCTCTATCTTCATCAACAGACTCCCCTTCTTGATTTGCTGGCATTCCTTTGTTCTTCAGCAACATCTGCTTCAGGATCTTAGTCTGACTTTCTTTGTCTTCAGAATCCGAAACCTTGCACTCTATCTTTAGATTCGGAATTGAAACTTGGCTATTCCTGCACATTCTTAACCCAGAAATAAGTTTTATGAATTTAACAAATTAAGTACATCAACACTAATACTTTTTCATAAACATGTGCACCAACAACAACTCTCCCTCTAACTACTTTCTTTATGATGAACCACTTGTTGATTGACAAAACACATTTGATGATTAAGACACACTCCCCCTCACAACAATGTCATCATGTTTAGCACTCGGAACTTTGAAAATCAGCTTTCCAACATCAGTTGTCGAAAATCTTTTTGACTTTTTCAAAAGTTTATGCTAAAACACACACAAAATCTTTTTGGATTTTTGAATGTAAAAAAAATGCAGTAAAGAAATATCTACAAACAATATTTTGTGAGTTTTGTGTAAGAGGATCATATCAGATTTTGACAAGTCACAAGTACCGTTGAGCTTAGTTACACATTAAGAATTAAACAATTCACTTAGATTGCCAATATACTGATCCACTTAAATTCTCACACAAATTTCAACTGATTCAGGATATGAGTTAGATGTTTTAAGGGCTTCAACTCATTCATGTGTCCCACCTCTTGAATATACTCCCGTATCCAGATCCCAATATTCAGTCTTACAGGTGAATATACCACAGATGATATCTGTAAGGGGTTATAAATTATGAAGAATCATGAGAGCTCAGGTCAGAACTACCGTTCAGCAGAGAGATCATGACTCGACTTTTGGGTGTGTCCCCTTTAGAGGATCTTTTGAATTACAACAACAATGACTATCAATTTTATTGTTTCATCAATTTGCTGAGGGCTGCGCTATGTTTCAAGCAAGCAGAAAGTATTATTCGAGGACTAGGTCAGAACTTCCATTCAGCAGAAGTCCCGGAATAATACCCCAGATATCACTGAGCATAAAGACCTAGTATCTCAGAAAGAGGGACCTTTCAAACGAGATTTCAGGGGTTACCTATATATTCAAGTAGTGTTCCCCACGAAACAAGCAAGTTTGAAATTTAGTTTATATCCCGAAAAAGCTTACTAAATGTGTAAAAACCTATCGGCATATCATCAGTGAGACTGTTTAACACTATTTAAACATTACAATTCTTTAGCATACTGTAACTGTCTACTGATGCACTATCATTTCCTCTTCTTTGACACAAAAACTCATTTTTGATTTTATCATGTTTTTGTAGTTTTCAAATTTTCTAATGTTTTTGGATTTTCTGAAATTTTCTACTCCCCCTAAAATGCAAACACATTTTAGGAAATTTGAAAACAAACTGTACAAAACTTGACAACCGATATCGAATCGCTTCAAATCGCCATCCACTTGGCATAAACAATCAGAATTCCCCCTTTCACAAAACTATTTTCTCATTATGATTTCAAAACACTTAAGTTTGTTTTAACCAAAATGATTTTTCCAGAAAATAAGTTTTGTTAAATTTACCACTTGTAAAGTTAGGGGTTTGGTTCATCATATTGTCCATTCAATCACTTGTAGCAGATCAAGTACAAATTAATGTCCCTGATTTACCACTTGCATGTATGCAACCTCTGTACCTCTTGTAAAAATATTCACAACATTCAAGCCTATGTAGGAATAAACCTCTACACAAACCATTTTACCAATCAAAATGCCGATTCCTGCTTCGCACTTACCTACCTGGAAGCTCCGGCAATTCACACTTATCCTGTAAAAATTCAACTATTTTTAAGATTCAATCACAAAAACAATTATCAAGAAAGATGCCGATTCCTGATCCACGATTACAAACTTGGGATCTCCGGCATAGTCCTAAGACTTTACGGGAAACAAACTTCCATCCAAGTCTTCTCAGACTTGATGGCTTTCAATTCTTGCGCAGTAGGGTTGTAAGTTGCCTTTTTAGTTGCATAAAAATCTTTAACCCCCTTAGCTTTCCCATTCAACATTTTCCCAAAAATTTTCTTAACACTTCCATTAAATGTTTTCTCGACATCAAACTTAGTTTTCTCTGTATAAAACTGATTCGAGATATCAACCTTGCCAACTTTCTGTTTAACTTCTTCAAATTTCAGTGATGGAAACTCATCATCATTCACTGAAATTTTCATCTCAACCTGTGGCTCTTCTGGCTTTGTGGAACCAGATTCATCGCCGACTTTCTCATCAACTTTCTTAACAACCCACACTTGGTTGTCTTTCTCTTTCTTTTTATAAAAATTCTTTTTAGAACACTCACCAACCTCATAAGTTGAGTTTTCAAAAATTTTAAATTTTTCGGTTGGTGGTTCAATATCAACAACTTTTCCTTTCAACTTGTTAGAAACTCCCTGTTTTGATTTGGCATTTTTCGAACAGTTCCAAGCAATGTGACCAGCTTCATTGCATTTGTAACAGGTTCTAGTTTCTTTTGAGTGACAAACTTCAGTTCCATTTTTCTTCTTTTCAGCAAGAAACTCTTGATTTGACTGTCTCCAGAATGGTTTCTTCTGTTCCTCTTCTGCATTTCCACCTGACACAAATTCTGTTTTTGTTTTAGAATTTTTCAAATTTTTATGATTTTCTGGTGGAATAAATCCAAGACCTTTCTTTTTGTAGCTACGATTTTGGTTTGATTTCTTTTGAAAACCAGAACCAGAATTGTAACCCTTTTTCTTGTTTAAACGTTGTTGAACTCTTGAAGTGTACTTTTTAGGTTTTTCAGTAAGATTTAAATCTTTTATTTCAGAAATATTAATTTCTGTCATTTTGAAAACCTTTTTGATCATGTCAAAACGAACACTTCTTATTGGAAACTCTTTGTCAGAGTATAATTTGTCAGAATCATTCAAAGTATATGCTACTTCAAATGTTTCATCATCCAAATTTGCTTTTGATAACAAAAATTCTTTACTATAAGACCGTTTAACAAACGACTTTGAACTGTTGACTGACGAATTTGACCCTCCAGACTCAGATTTTGACTCGGACTCCTCCTCAGTATCCAACACCTGATCGACCACCTTTTTGATTAACTCAGACTCATGATCAGTATCGGACGAGGTAAACATGACATCAATGTTATCTGGTAAAACGTCAGTTGTGTCGGTTTTTAGCTTTATATTGACTGCTTTTTCAAGTTGCTCCTCGTTTGGTTTTCTAGGAGAATACCCTTCCCAAATTGGAGGCGGACACTTGTTATAGCTAACAGTCGGTTCCTTACCACTATCTTTCTTTTTCTTCGGCTTCTCGTCTTGAAAATCTTCCATACCTGCAACAGTTGGGTAAATACAATCAATAAGATAATCAGAACTAGAATAACTTTGTAATAGGCGTCTAATCCTCTCATTCTCGATCTTTTCTGTCTCCAACTCTTGCTTCCATTTAGCACTCTCTTCGATGTAAAAATTGATGGCTTTCTGCTTTGTCATCATTACAGCATTCATCATCGTTAGTGCTTGTTCTCTTTCTGAATTTGTCTTTTGGAGACCAGTTACTGTTTTGTTCAAGACATCATAGGATTCTTTCACATAGTTGATGTTGAACAGTAACTGCTCTTTCTTCTTTTCATACTCAGCAATTATCTCATCTTTTGCTGCACAACCCTTGCATGCTTCCAAACACTTCTCGCAAGGCTTTACAACTTCAACAATCTTCTCAATCTCGATTGTCTTTACCACTTCAACCACTTTTTCTTCTTCAATTACCTTTTCTTCTACCATCTCCTCAACAACACCTTCAACATTCTCTTTCTGAACAACATCTTCAGATTTGATTTGTTGTTGTTCTTTAGCAGCTCGTTTTTCCTTCAGTTTCTCCATACGATCTGCAAAATAGAAATGAAAACTTTCAGGAGAAAGATGAGATTTAGCAATGTTAATATGTTTTTCTTCCTCATCATCACTGCTGCTGTCATTAGTTGGTGACTGATCAAACTGTACAGATTTTTCAGAATCGGCATCTGATAAACCAGAATCTGACGGTGTTTAATCAAATACAACTTCCTTTTCTGAAGTAACATCGTTCTGTACACTCTTATCTGAACTTTGTGAACTTTCATAAGCACTTTCTGAACTTTCATCAGAAACAACAGACTTTTCATCCATGCTTTTCACTGTTTCACCAATAGACTTCATCCACGTAGCAAACATGTCTGGTTCTCTGACAATCTTAGCGATGAAAGCTTTAAAATTCCCATTCTCATCTGCAAACATATTCCAGCTGAAGCCTTCAAGTAGCCTCTCATCATCTTGATCGACTATGCATGCTTTGCTATCAGGAAATATATAATTTTTCCAGTCAAAATCCACCACACACGCTCTTTTTGAATCCTTGATTCTTCTACCATGAGCCGTCTGTGAATCTTGTGATTGACCAACTTGCTGATAAATGGCTTTCCGGTAGTAATCATCTTTTCCAAACGGATTCTGAGCACCACTAGCTTCCCTGTTCTTGCATTCCCGTTTAAAATGGCCTTTCTCCCTGCATCGAAAACAAGTAACTTTAGATTTATCAAAACCTAAAGTAGATACATGAGCATCAAGAAAGTCGTTTCTCCCGGTAATTGTCTTGAACTTTTCAGCACGCCTAAGAACACTAGCTAGACACCATTTGATATCCATTCATTCCATTTCTTCGGCGTCTATTTGATCGTAATCCTCCTTTGTGAGCATGGGATTTCCGATCCGACCAGCCACTAGACCCTCGTAAGATAACAAAACAGAACCAAGTAGAGCCATGTGGTCTTTAGCAGTGTCTTCTGAAAAACTTTGACCTTCTGGAAGATTTAGAGCTATGTTGCACTGAATCACATATCCATTTCCTGTCTTTGTACTTTGAGACTGAAAGCTTTCTGATGAACTCTTTGGATTGACACTCGGATATAATGAGAAACCACTGCTGCTTTTGTTTGAACTTTGATCAGCTTTTTCCGATGAATCTCCAGCACTAAAAGCAGTCTGGATTTTCGGACTTCTCTCAGCTTCTGGAACCGGAACACTACCTTTGTAATACATTTTTACATCCTGTTGACCACTTGGACTATTCATCCTCGCGATCTTCTGCTGTTCCAAATCTTGACCCTCAATCTTTTCGATAAACTGACCAATTGTTAACCCATCATAAACCCCTGTGTTTTTCAGAATCATCAAATAAGTTCCCCACTCTTTTTGCGGTAACGCATCAGCTAATTTGTCTACCCACTCTTCAGGATCCTTTTTTATACTAAGCATTGACATAGATCGCACCAAATGGCAATAACGTTCAATCAGCTTCTTCGTATCTTCACCCGGTAGACTGCTGAACAGATCAAACTCTTTCTTTAACAGTGCCTTCTTGCTTTTAATCATATTTTCGCTACCTTCAAATTTGACTTTAAGTGAATCCCAGATTGACTTTGCAGTTTTGTCATGCTGTAGCAGTATGAAAATGTCTTCTTTGATAGCTTGCTGAAGTAGACTGATCATCATCTTTTCAGCTCTATACATATCACGTTCTTGATCACTAAATTCAGATATTCTTTTGTCAACTTTCAAATCAGTCTGTGGCAAAACATATTTCTTCAAAATACATTCCCAAGACCTAAGATGGTTTGCCTGAACCCAGTTCTCGAATCTGTCTTTCCACCCGTAGTATTCTTCAATACTCATCAATTTCGGGGGCTTTTGGGTGGTTCCCGTCTCATTTTCCAGATTCATGTTCTGAGCAATGGTAGCTGGACCAGACGGTGTTGCAAACGCGTTATAGAACTCAGTATCCATGATGACTCAGCACGTATTTCAAAAACTGTGACTAATAAGCGAAATCAGGTGTATGGTGACCTTATAAGCGAAATATGGTAATTTGTGACACAAAAGCGAAATCTCTATGTGTCTTATAAGCGAAACCTTAAAGTTTGTATAAGCGAAATCACTGATGTTCGTATAAGCGAAAACTGATGGTTTGTATAAGCGAAACCTACTGTTGTTCGAATGAGCGAAACCCTGATGTTCTTATGAGCGAAACTACTGAAGAACTTAAAAGCAAAACCTCAAATAATGTGCCTCAGGAGCGAAACTTATCAGACAATTTGGAGCGAAACCTCTCAATTATGTGACACAAAAGCGAAACTAGATGGTCAAATAAGCGAAATCACAAGATGTCCTTTAGAGCGAAACCTAATCCGAAGGTAATTTGATCCATTTTTAGTCCGAATTTCAGTGTCAAACTTTCCAGGGTTTGTCTATGTTCAATTGTCTATGATCTGTGAAATTTTGAGCGAATTTCAACCGGTAAAACTTGATTTGATGATGAAAGAAAGTGTAGAAGTAAGAAATCTCGATAAATTCCAGCTAATCTCTGCAGAACTCCTCTTCCTAAGCTCTGATACCAATTGTAGGATCGTGATCTGACCCAAACGAGTCGTTCAGAGGTGTTCAACTTCGTTTCAGGTGCGGAATAACAAGAAACGGAGATAGAAATAGCTGATTCTTCACTTTTAACACTGATTGTATTGATTAACAATTGATTACACCTCAATCTTCACACCGGCAGAGCTTCGGTATGGAATACAAGGGACTGATCTTCTCTCTGGTTTCGCTCAAATGATCACCTATATATAGGCTGATGGTTTCGCTCCAGTGTACATGTACACAAAAGCGAAACCTCACATGTACGAATAAGCTAAACCTCTTGACCATATAAGCGAAACCTCTACCTAATGTCCCTATGAGCGAAACCTGCTCACTAAACACATATAATCTCCTATTTTCTTGTAAAATGTGCCCTAAACTATACAATACAATGTAAGACTCGATCCAAGACGAAGTGGACAGATGTAGTGCACCAACAGTATAAATAAACAAGAATTTACTAACTAGGAAAATTATAACCTAGTTAACTACAACTCTAGAAATGACTTGAAATAGGGTTAAATAACCAAAACTATATGTTAAACAAAAGTGGAGGGGCCAATGATGTTAAAATTGAAACTTATGTTACTAATTTTAATAAAAACAAAAACCAAACACCCCATTTGGGGGTCTGGTCGATCAAGAACAAGCAGGGGGCGACACCCCCACTCTCAAACCCTAACATCCACAAAATCAATCAATTGAAGGCTAAATTTTGTCCCAAATCAAAATCCAAACATAGAATACTGATCCTCATCACAAGAGAATTACAAGGTATGCAAAATTTTGAGAAATCTCTCAACTTGAAATTCCCATGAATTTGGAAAATCTGAAATTAGATGTTGCATGTGTGTTATTTGGATTGAATAGGAATGATGTAGTGTCTAGGAGCAAAACCTAGACAAAAACATGTGAAAACATGCATAAATTCTGGAAATTTCATGAATACATTGAAGGTCATTCATGGGTTTTGTGTGAAGTTGATGAACACTAGGGTTTTGAGCAATTTCCTAGGGTAATGTGGTCCTTAGGAAGAGATTTCTGAAATCTGAATGTTAAACCTTATATATGAAAGCTTGATTGATAAAATTTGGGCTAAATGATAAGTTAGGGATTGGTTATGTAATCATGTAAAATCTGCCCTTGAAATGTTTGTGAAATGCCTCAAAGAAGGCCTGAAACTGAAATGTTTAAGTTAAAAACGCATAATTATGATGTATGGCAAAATGTGCGTTATATATGTGAAACAAAGAGTTCTAAACATAAAGTGATTGAACTCTATAGGAAAGGAAGCCGGGGCATCGAGTGGGCAAACCGGTGTGGACGCACGTTTGAAGGGCTTGCTTTAAAGGTATGTAACTTGACCCGTTACATTAAATGAATTGTTGTTAAATTTTGCGAAGTCTCATTTTAGGATAAATATGGTGTCGTTTGTAGCGACCATGATCGTTACTTGAATTACGAGTCTAAGAGTGACAAAGAATCGTTTGGTAGTCATCATATTGGGGAATTCCATAAGATGAGCCAAACGGGTCAATTAATAGTGTAAATTGTCGTTTTAGTGTTTTAGAGAGTCAAAATAGAGATGGCAAATCACAAGAGCATTAAGCCATGAGATTGGTAAAGAAATGCGAGTGATGACAAGCCCGGGATGTTGGGTATAAAGTATCATAAGTTTACTAGTTAAATGGTAGTAAATTGTGTCAAGTAGAAATGGGTCGAATAAATGCATAACTACATATAGACTTTCTGTCCGTAAGTTGAAGTTTTGGCATGACTAACGTAATAGGCACGTTGGTAATGAAATTACAGACGTATAGGAAAAAGAATCACTAAAAACGGACTTACGAATCAAAAGTTATGGCCAATTTAAGTTGGAACTTGAATAAACCTTGAGCTGGGAATGTACAGCAACAACCAAAGCAACAGTCTGTGAAAAACAGGGCCTGGCGTGACGCGAGGCACCTTGGCGTCACGCGACGCCCCCTTTCCGGAAAATTTTATTTTTTTCTTGTTTAATGACCCATGGAACTTGTTTATATCCATTTTAACTTTATCAAAACTAACATTTGATGTGGTTTTGATCTTAGGTGATGTTGGAAACTAACCGGAAGATGATCGAGCTATCTTTTGAAGAACCGAACACAATTTACAAGCTTCCGCTATATCTTAACTCTTAATAGACTATGTTTATGAAATGTAAACAATTGTTAAACAACTTTTGAATGTTTTAACTTAGTCTTTAGTTGACTAAGCTTTTTGCTACTTATGAACTTGACAATATGAAATATATGTTAACTAGGCATCTTTTGTATAAATTGGCAATGAATTATTATTAAATTCAAGTAAAATTAGATGGGTGTTACATCATATCAGGACAGCCCGCAGAATACAGAAAGATTACGCCGATGAGCGGCAGGATTCGTAAGAAATTGAGACAATAAGTATGACTAAAATGAGAGCCTCGCCTAGGGAAGGCGTAGTGTGATTTGGAAAACGAAAAGGTTGAATCCCCGGTGTAGGGATCAGAACCATTGTTCACAAGATGAAACTCCCAGAAGAAGATCAGTAGTGATCGCGACACATTCATGTGTCTAATCGTTAGAGGAGTCTGACTCAAGGAGCAGTCGTTGTTCTCACAAATAAGATTCACGTCAATGACAAACGACAGGAATTACTATAGAAACCTGTTAAGGTGTTGGACCAAGAGTCCACAATACTATAGAAACCTGTTGAGGTTTTGGACCAAGAGTCCACAATACTATAGAAACCTGTTGAGGTTTTGGACCAAGAGTCCGCAATACTATAGAAACCTGTTGAGGTTATGGACCAAGAGTCCACAAGACACAGAAAAATCATGATCGACTTACTTGAGTACGATAGAATTCATGACATGACCCAGAGATTTCATGGGAACATAAAGACAAATCGTGAATCTAAGTGACCATATTGGTTTCACAACTCCCCTGCGACCGATGGCATCGCTTGAATTTCGGGACGAAATTCTTTTAACGGGAGGAGACTGTGACAACCGTCACTTTTCCGTACATTCCGTACATGAAATGAACAGTAATTTGTGCTTAAACGACTGTGCATGATCTGGTTTACCAGACAAATAAATTTCTGAATTCCATGCAAGTGAATTCATGCATGATATATGCTACAAGAATTACGTTATGATAGCGTTGCGTCAAAAATATTAGTAAACTCACCGGTAAGACACATCGTGTCAACAGAACTGCAGAAAGCAGTCAGACATTAGAATTGGAGCCTAGGTGTAGGTCCAACGTCAAGAATGCATTAAAACCCAAAAGTACATACAAGGGTTTTAATATAGGCTTTCCGGAAGCTAAATTACGCACTAAATAGCACCCGAAACGCACTTTAAGCGCAAAATTTATTTAAATTCAGCTATAATCAGCAATATGACACTGTAATATTATGCAGAAATGATGATTTATCATCCAGAATACTTCCCTAAGTGTCGGGAATTGAAAGTGTCACAAAAGATACTTGAAAGACACTAAACGGTGCAATTAAGCACTTAAACGAACCGGTATTTAACCGAACAACCGGACATTACCCGGAACATGGAAATATTACTAGAAGCATTGTTTTAATGTTTCTGAGCTAATTATGGTCCCCGTACACCATAACACCCACCAAAATATCTACCAACTAAACAACCTAACTAAATACTTAGCTTTGGATGATAAACTAACTATTTGGTTAATATTTACATATAGACCCCCTCCCCCCATGATTAAAATCGGCCCAAAAGTGTAAATAGGGAGATTTTATTCATTTGTTTAATAGGATATGTTTTGTACTCTAGAGACATAAGGACCAATGGTTTAACTTATGTTGGAAGATCACTTATTTAACCACTAGTCCCATACACACTTTCATCTTCACCTTTCAACAACAAACTCCTTCTCTCCTCTCTTCTCTTGGCTTCGGCTGAACCAAACATCCCCATTATCACCTTCAATCAACCACTTCTCATACAATCCAAGCATATACAAGTGTGTTAGAAGGTGGTTAACAAAGCTTGGAGCACTCGGAACTTGAAGAACCTCAACCGTTTGCTATTAACCACTCAATCTTCATCCTTGTTCTTCCCTAGCTTCAAGCTAGTGGTAAGCACCATGAATACCCTTATTTACTTCCATTTTTAGTGGTTAAAAGACTTTTTACGATGAAAATCTTATGAACACTAAAAGACATATACTAGATTCAAACATAAAGCTTTACATGAACATTTGCATGATGAAATGTTGTAGTAGGATGTTGTAGTGAACATGATGTTGATTTCTTGATGATTTACTGGTTAATATTGATGTTTGATGTTGTTGTGATCACTAAACATGTTAACGGAATCAATCGAACACGAGTTAGAAAGACTAAAAGCTGAAAACAGGAATCTGATTGGTGATTACAGCCAACTTCAGTTGGCTGTAACAGGACTTTAATAAAACGAAAAATGTATTTTCTGAAGTCTAGATTTATTTATTATGAAATACGGTTCTAATGGCACTGGAATCATAATTTTTGGACTTCGTTTACTATTTTTAAAGACCCTTTTTGTAACAGCAACTAAAGCTGAATTTTCACTGCTGAAAATATGCATCCTGTTTTCTATCATAACTTGTATTCTGTGTGGAGTCTGATCACGAAATTTATACCATAGTTGACCACTGATGTATTTGTAATTCTCCCACTGGAATTTTGTAAATCGGACTCACGATGAATTTTTAATGAATTATTTCGTAAACTGCAATCAGAAAGCGACAAATCTGATTGCAGTCCGGAAAATGATTTTTTATAAAATATTGCCAATGAACTGGACCCCGATATTTTTACACAATAATATTTGGATCGTTTAAGATATTCTGTAAAAATTTAGAAATTTTTGGAATAAGTTAACTATTTTATTAAAATGCTCGAAAACAGTCCAGTTTTGGATATTTAAGTTGAAATGACATAAGTTGTAATTTGCGTGTCTAAATGTCGAGTATGTTATTTGAGAACGATCTAATGTGTTATATGTCAAAGAAATAAATATTAAGTAAGTATATTTTTGAGGAAAAATATATGTATATTTTGATCACCAAATTTTGTGCTAAGTGTGTGTAGTATGTATTATGTATGATAGTGTATTAGGACTTGAAAATACACATGCAACATACTTAGACAAAATACATAATTCGGGTGCAAAGTGCAAAATACAAAATACTTATATTTATTTTTGAGAAAATAATATAAGTAAGACACTTAGTTAAAAATATAACTTATTTTTAACACAAGAATACGTACACAAAAGATAGTGACTTGTACTTGTGCGACACAAGTCTAGTGACTAACGTTAATAAAACACGTTTAGGTCACGACGCTAGATAAGCAAATCCGGTGAAGTTTACGACGCAGGAACGCAAAGTGGTGAGTTCATGCTCCCCCTTTTCTTTAACTGTTTTTGGTTTTACAACTCTCGGGGGTGAAATACATGTTACAAATATCACAATTTTTACAAATGGTAAAAATACAAGAAGCACTCTTGGTAAGAACGAGTACCGAGTGCAATATGATTTAAGAATACGAGAAGCACTCTTGGTGAGTGCAATATGATGAGCTTTAAGAAATGCCTAGAAAATACTAGATCATGTGAGCTTAAACTAGATATTGAGATGCCATTAATGCTTAATTAGGGACGAGGGTTAGATCTAACGGGTACGGCCGAGCCCCACTCATGGTCCTTATGTGACCTCTTGAGTGCTTCGGTGTCCCAGTCGAGGGAAATTGACACAGTCAAGGTAAATCGACATAGTCGAGGGTAATCGACACAGTCAAGGGAAATTGACACAGTCGAGGGTAATCGACACACTTAAAGGAGCCAATACTAATGCTTCCTATGTTCTCACATGCCTTGAGGGAGAAAACACTAATGCTCCCTATGTCCTCACATGCCTTGAAGGAGAATATACTAATGCTCCCTATGTCCTCACGTGCCTTAATGTCCTTGTATAAACAATCATTTAATACGTGGGGTACTCAAGAAAACTTGATTTATACTTGAAGTACGTGGGGTACTCAAGAAAACTTGAATGATACTTGAGTACGTGGGGTACTCAAGAAAACAGGAATTATACTTGAGTACGTGGGGTACTCAAGAAAAACTTGAATTATACATGAGTACGTGGTGTACACATGAATACTTGATTTATATATGAAAACTTGAATTATACATGACACACACTATGTTTTCATACAAAGTATACAAACGTGAAATACAAAAACGCACGAACTCGCTCAACTTTATGTTGATGTTTTCCAAAATTACATGTATTTCAGGTGACAGGATGGATCTTGGGCGCAAGTGTCATAGCTAGAAGTAGACTTCAAGTTTAGATGTCATCCACTTTTGTTGAATTGTAACCTAGACGAAGGTTGTGTTTTTTTTTTAAACTTAAATAACGAGTATTTGTAATACTCAAATTTTCATGAATGGATGAACATCGTTTTGATCATGTAGTTGTCTATTATGATTTAATGCAATGATAACAAACTAGTCACACATCGTACGCTTCCGCAAAAGACTGGGTGTGACATCTACCAATGACGATCTCTGCAAAGAATTTGACAAAGGCATGAAGCAGAAGTTTGAAATGAGCTTAATGGGTGAGATGAAGTTTTCCTCGGCTTGGAGGTCAATCAACTGCCAGGAGGAATCTTTATACATCAAATGAAGTACGTTCATGATGTATTGGACAAATTCAGCATGTCAGGGATAACTGCTATGTCTACCCCATTAGCAACCAACCATGGTATCAATCCGGATCTCACGGGAGATAAGGTTGACGAAACCTTCTACTGGTCGATAATTACACACTACAATACCAAGTCAACTTCATACAATTACATACACATACATTAACCATAGACTCGACACTAGACGTAAGCTACAGACATATTGCATTCACAGGAGGAACCTTATTTTCATTTGGAGGCATATGATTTTATATGCAATACTATTGGTGGGAAAGGGTTTTCGTCGGATGAGGTCAAGTTGGTACTATTTCAGTTTTCGTTGGAAGATAGAGCGAAGAGATGGTTTTACACTTTACCATCGGCTTCGATTTACACATGGGCGTAGATGCAACAAAGATTTATAGAAGAATTTTTCATGGTCCAAAAGACCAACGATGCGAGAAGAAGCTTGAGAAGCTTTCAACAACAACAATGTGACATGTTTTATGAAGCTTTTGAACGTTTAATTTGATGATCAAGAATTGACCTCATCATGGGATCGAGTTGTGGGAAATGTTGAATGTGTTTCATGAAGGGTTGAATTCTGAAGATGCTAGTGACTTAATGTCTGTCACGAATGGTACATTCGGTACCAATTACGAGCAAGACGATTGGGCATTTTTTGGAACAAATAACGGTCACATCAAAGAAAAATGCCCAATCGTCTTGCTCGTAATTGGTACCGAATGTACCATTCATGAGCGAGACCGACCATTACTAGAACCTAAGTGCATGCGGCGGAGGATGTTAATGTGCAAACTACAAACCAAATCTATGATGTTTGTGCAATTTGTTATGAATTGGGGCATGCGGCTGAAAATTGCCAAGGAGGTGGAGGGCAATATGAAGAAGTGAACGCGATTCAAGGTTAAGGGGGCGGTGGTAGAAACTACAACATGAACTCAAATACATACCACCCGGATTACGAAACCATCCAAATTTTCGATACAGAAATCCATCAAACCAAGCAAACCCGAACTTTCAAGGAAATCAAGGAAACTTTGTTCCTCGCCAACCGTTTAATAACCAAGGTGCTTATCAAGGCGGGAACAACCAAGGATTTCAAAGGAAATAACAAACGGGTCATGAACATGGTGGTCTTCAGGTCAAGGCTCTTCGTGTGGAAATGAAGTCATGGAGATGTTGAAGGCGATGCGAATGGAGATGCAAAAGAGGAACTAAATGGATAACGCTCACATTCAAAAAGATGAAATCCGGGATAAGGCGATTCAATCTTTGACCACCCAAATGGGTTAACTTGCAACCGAACTGGCGGACTTGAAAAAATGTAATGGTCAATTGCCAAGCGACACTAAGGTAAACCGTTCTCATAGTTCATCTCGTAATATTAATATTCATCATGTGAGCGTTTTGAGAAATGGGAAAGAGTATAAAACCAACCCATCACCGGGTTTGGTTGACGGGGTGGTTGAGGATATTACGGGTATGGAGAGTGAGGAAGAGAATGAAACACCCACAAAAGTGTCTAAAAACCCATTTTTGAAAAACCGGTAATAAATGAAGTAGTAAAAGATAAAAATGAGGAAGGGGGACCGAGTCAAGTCCCATTTCCTTCGGCTTTAGTCGATCCGGGTAAAAAGAATTTTATTTCAAAAAGGGGTCCTAAAAAAGAGGAAATGTGGGAAGTATTCAAATAGGTAAAAGTTAATCTCCCGTTACTTGAAGCAATAAAACAAGTACCCGCTTACGCAAAGTTTTAAAAGAACTATGTACCCAAAAGAGACAACAAAAAGTGCCTAAACGGGTCGACTTAACTGAACGGGTAAGTGCGGTATTAAAAAGGGATCTTCCTCCTAAGCTCTGAGATCTGGGAACGCCTCTAATAAATATTCAAGTTGGAAATTTTCAAATGTCGAGGGCGTTATTAGATCTTGGAGTCGGAGTTAGTATTTTACCAGGGGGCTTATATGATCAATATGATTTTGGTCCATTGAAGCGGGTTGAGATAATGGTTGTTTTAGCCGATTTGTCTCATAAGCTCCCCAAGGGATTGTGCGGGATGTCATTGTAAAAGTCGATGAATTTTATTATCCGGTTGATTTTCTTGTCTTAGACTACTCATCCGCGGACCCAATTCAACAACAAAATGTTATTTTGGGTCGGCCATTTTTGAACAGCGCTCATGCCGTGATTGATTGGAGTGTCCACTACAAATTGAAAGAGTTGCCGAGCCATCTCAAGTACACATTTTTGGGGGATAATGACACTTTATCGGTGATCATTGCCTCTAATTTAGACGCGGATCAAGAGGAGGGATTATTGAGGGTGTTGAAGACTCACAAGGCGGCTATAGGATGGATGATAGCCGACTTGAAAGGTATTAGTCCGTCCATAGTCATGCACAAGATTATCACTACCTAAGATGCAAAACCAACCCGAGAGACACAAAGGAGGTTGAATCCCAATTTGAGGGAAGTTGTTAAAAAAGAGGTAATTAAGTGGTTGGATTCGGGGATCAAATATCCCATCTCGGATAGTGCATGGGTGAGTCCGACACAGGTAGTGCCGAAAAAAGCCGACATTCAGGTAATAAAAGACGAACAAGGTGAACAAATCGCCACCTGACCGATCACCGGGTGGCGAGTATGCATAGATTACCGTAAGTTGAATGCAACTACATCTGAAGGCCATTTCCCATTTCCCTTCATTGACCAAATTATTGAAAAACTTTTGGGTCTTAATTACTATTGTTGTTTGGATGGATATTCGGGATATAATCAAATTGCAATCCACCCGGATGACTAACACAAAACCACTTTTACATGTCCGTATGGCACTTTTGCTTTTCGGCGAATGCCATCGGATTATGAAATGCCCCGGGCACTTTTCAATGATGTATAAAGAGCATTTTTTCAGACATGGTCGGGGAATCACTCGAAGTATTCATGGATGATTTTTTCATTTTTGGCCCAAATTTTGAGTCTTGTCTAGACGAGTTAGAAAAGGTTTTAAAAAGACGTGTCGAGACAAATGGTGCTAAGTTGGGAAAAGAGTCATCTCATGGTACAAGAGGATATTGTGTTGGGTCATGTAATTTCTGACCGGGGGATGGAGGTAGACATGGCAAAGATACGAGTTATTTCATCTTTGCCTCCACCGAAAATTGTCAAGGGGTAAGATCATTTTTGGGACATGCGGGTTTTTACCGAAGATTTATTAAAGGTTTTAGTGTCATTACCAAATGTTTATGTAATTTGTTATTGAAAGATGTTACTTTGAAAAGTTGGTATCAGAGCCATGGTTATAGGGAGTTAGGTTA
Source organism: Helianthus tuberosus (assembly GCA_030545235.1). Classification (NCBI taxonomy): domain Eukaryota; kingdom Viridiplantae; phylum Streptophyta; class Magnoliopsida; order Asterales; family Asteraceae; genus Helianthus; species Helianthus tuberosus. The sequence goes on from CM060392.1 coordinate 33,186,639, forward strand.
TTAGTAATGCTCTTGACCTAGTCTATAACCTTTCTAGGACCCTAACGCGAGTTTACTTACGTTTAGATTCTTAATACAATACCATCACCTATACTTAGGTGATTACCAAAAACAAAACATAATTCATTCTCTCGAGTCAAGCCTTTGCTGCTTTCAAAATCTCATCAAAGTTTGGGCTTTAAATATGAACATGTGCAATCCGGAAGGGTGGGTGCCTGTTCCCTGAGTTTTCTGTCTAAGGCTAGAGTGTTCGTACAAATCCACATCATCGGACCAGTCACTCTTACCTGGGAACTCTTGGGGTGAGTGTCCACCTATAGGCTAAAGCTTGTCTTCGCCATACATTATAAAGACCCATTTACTTTGATTAGTCACTGTGTCGTTTGTTCATTTTAGGTAACGAACAAATGATCACAATCCTTATGCTTTGTCGATATTTTTAAGCATTCAATTTTGACTATCCAATATCATCTCACTCGATTTCTCTCATGTTTCTCTACTCTTCTAGAATGCCTCCTCGACGTGATCAAACTCATGATGCCGCTATGGCAGCCATAATCGCTCAGTAAATCACTGTTGTGCTCCCAAACCTAGTAACCCAGTTAAATCAAGCAAACGACAACAATAACAACAATGCACCCACTCCGTGCAACTATAAACATTTCAACTTAGCTAAGCCACTTGCATTTACTGGGTTTGAAGGAGCTACTGGGCTCCTACAGTGGTTTGAGAGTCTCGAAAGCACGTTTCATCACGTACAATGCCCAAACGAACGAAAGGCTGAGTTTGCATCGAGTGTGTTCCAGAAAAGAGCACTCACATGGTGGAAAGGTGTGATGAGGGATAGGGGTGCCGATGTGGCAATGGCTCAAACCTGGGAAGAGCTTCGAGCTCTAATGATGAAGGAGTTCTGTCCTCGTCATGAACTCAGGGCACTGGAAAGGGAATTCAACGATCTTAAACAAGAAAGCGGTGAACATCGAGCCTACACTGATCGTTATGAGGAACTAAGTCTGTTATGTCTTACCATGGTTACGCCTTTGGATAAGGCGATTGAAAAGTATATAGATGGCCTACCTGACCCAGTTCAGGACATTGTTACTGGTAGCAACCCTACCATAGTTAGACATGCCATTGAGCTATTCGCCACTTTACTGAATCACGGGTCAAAAAGGGGAAACTTTTCCGAAAAGGCGATAAGAAACCATCGGACAAGACTACACAAGAAAAACCAAAGGATAACAAGTCTGAATCCTCCAAGAAGTCAAAGAAGCGTAAGGCTTCATAGAACTTTGCTATAGTTGCTCAGAACAATCAAGTTACCCCCAACCAACCAGCAAAGCCTCGTGCTAGGAAAACCTATGATGGCACTGCACCTCTGTGCAACATATGCAACCATCATCATCTGAATCAAAATCCGTGTCACAAATGTACCCACTGTGGACGATTGGGACATTTGGTCAATGAATGTCGTTTTGCTACCCAAAACCAAACTGTTGCAAACCCTACTACTGCTCAAGCACCATATCCACCTGGATCGTGCTACAACTGTGGTGATCTTACTCACTATCGAAACAATTGCCTAAGACTTGTTAATGCAAATCCAGCACGTGGATGAGTATTAAACATAAACGAGGCACATGCAAATGACAATGCAGTAGGGAACAATTAAACTTTTATATTTTCCTAGTTGTTATCTATGACACTTGAAACATTTCAGTTGGTATATAAATAAAATGTTATTTCAATTTTATTTACAAAACCAATACGATTACGTGTATGTGTGGCATACCCCTACAATACCGACACTAAGGAACCATATTCCTTGTAAATCAAACTACTCTCGTAGTTTCATCCATGATCGCTCGCGATCACCACAAAAATCCTAAGTATTCGTTTCTTCTAAAAAATAAAGTAGAAGGTAGAAGTTACAACTCTTAAACAGATACTTTAAGTACCACTTTAAATCCTTGATTGGATACCCAGGGGTACTTTCATAAGTCCTTAATTGGTCTTATGCTATATGTCTATGTGCGTGTCAATACATTCTGGTTTTTCATAACATTTTGCTTTGTGTGTTGACTTAACATGCCTAGCACATTGATCTCAAGAATCCTTTTACTTCATATGTTGACTTAGCATATCTAGCACCTTGATTTCATGAACACTTTACTTCGTATATACCTAGTACATATTTTTCAAAACATTTTCGCTACATAAATCCTAAATCCTTATAGGATCTTCGTAGCTTCATAGCTAGATCCTTGTGGATGTTTAAAGTGCAAATCAAAGTCCTTAATTGGATTCTTTGTATACTTTCATATGTATGCTATGATTCAGTAAGACCAAACCAAATCCTTATAAGATCTTCCTATCTTCATAGTTAGATTCTTGAGGATGTTTAAAGTACTAATTGAAGCCTTTGATTGGATTCTTGGTGTACTTTAAATGCATATATACAAGTTGATGAACAAGTTAATGACCAAGTTGACAATTATGTGATTATGTGTTTAGTTAATTCAAATGCTCACTATCCAAATCCTTGTAGAATCTTCCATATTTTCATATGATAGATTATTAGAAGGATATCCAAAGTACTATCTTAAATCCTTAAGGGGCTTTTCTATGCAAATAGTCAGACCCTTGGATTCCAAAATGCTATTCCAAAACTATTATTTGATTCAAAGTTAAAGAGACCTTTTGGTGGTCTATTTAAAGAGATAGTACATTGATCTAGTTAAAGAGATCATTTGTTGATCTAGTTAAAGAGATCGTTCATTGATCTAGTTAAAGAGACCCCTTGGTGGTCTAGTCAAGTCATTACATGTTTGTTCGATTGATTTTCCCCTACATATCATAAAATGAACTGTGCGGACTGCACCCCTTTCAAAGGCGGAAGCACGAGGTGTGATCTGAGTGGTTTTCATTGCATACGATAAGTAAACATTGCTACATGAATAAAAACATACTCCAAATTGCCATTCAAGTTTGATTATCCAAAATACAGAAATTAGTTTAAAGTTTACATCATAACTAAAAGATAATTGTTTGAAAGTTCACATCACAATTTCAAAAACAAAGATCAAGGTTTTGTTTCTTATATCACCACAGAATGTGGGATATAGTAAACAAATCCACAAAAGATGGAAACGAAGACTAGACACTAAACATCTTGAAAAGGAGCCCGCGAACATCATCCACTAATTTCCTGAAATACATGTAAGTTTAAAATCGTCAGCAAAAGTTGGTGTGAATTCATGCAGATTGAGTAAAATGTAACATTTGTAATTGTGTAAAAGTATGGTATGTAGTTTGTAAATGTAAGTTCGTAATTTGTAATGAAATGGGTGACAACTGGCACTTTTCCATATATTTTCGTACAATATAAACAGCAATCTGTGCCTTAATGACTGTGCATGATAGAACTAATGAGATGAATGATTTTCTGATTACTCTCAAGAACATACAAATGCATTACATGTTGCAAGATTTCTTATCATTATTACATGCAACATAGTGTGGTTCAATTAGTGCACAGAACAGAGTTAGCACAGTTAACAGACAAACTAGAAGTACTGACGGGAGTTCAGTGCTCAGACAGACATGATGTTAAGACATAGAATGAGCCCCGAAACCAAGAGTTACACTAGAATAGTCTATAGGAAAGTAGGGATCATAAACCTGCCTTTCGAGTGATGATTTAAGTGCCAGAAAGTGCCCGAAACACACTAAAACTGCAGAATTCTGCAGAAAATAGCAAAGATCAGCATTTTAACATCAAAATATAATGCATAATTATGGTTTAATGGTCCAGAATACCTTGATAAGTGTCGGGAATCAAAACTGTCATAAAAGACAACATAAAGCACACTAAACTGCGCAATTTAGCACCTTAACGAACCGGTAACCAAACGAACAACCGGACACTACCCGAAACACCTAAATTTAACTAGAAGCATTGTTTTAATGTTACAAAGTTAGTTATAATCACCAAACATCATATTACTACTTAAAACATATAAACACACTTAAACCCCTAAATCTAACACTTAACATGTAACGAGATTTTGTAACTTAAAATTGAAATGGAAGTAGGACCCCCCTGGGACGGTTACAACAAGGGCCCCACAACTTGATTTTATTTCAATATTTTATTAGATAGTGTTGGTAAGATATTGAACATGGTGACCATAGGGTATTTAGATATTGGAAGATCAATTTATAATAACCATAAGACTTAAACATTCTATTCATTCACCATTCAAACAAACACCACTCTTCTTCTTCCCCTCTCAAGCTCACGGCCTCCCCTCCATCATCATATACTTTCATTTTCATTCATATTACAACCAATCTACGCTTAAACAAGGGTGAAGGAAGGTGATCTAAGGAAGCTTCAAGCACTAGAAGTGGAAGGACCTTCTTGGAGTGCTTTTATCCACCACATTTCCTCATCACATTGCATCTTGATTCTTCCCTAGCCTTAGAGCTAGTAGTAAGCCTCTTTGATCTTGTTTAACTCTTAAATTTTAGTAGTTAAAGTAAGATGTAACTTGGTAATTTAAAGAATCTCAACAAAACATGAACATAAAGCTCTAATTCATGAAAAACAAAGATGTTTAAGTGTATGTAGTAAACTTGTTTGTTGATTACTTGCATGAATGGTGTAGATCATTATATGAAGCTTGCTAGATGATGATTAAACACATGATCTAGCAAGTATAAGGATGGATCTTGAGAAATTCATGTTGATCATCCTTTATGTTGAACATGAACTTGAAGATGAATTTGTTTTAGTGTAGGGATGATTATTCCTACAAGAAATAAGTCTTGAAAATGTAAGATTTCAAAAATAAGATTTCCAAGAAACTAAAGTTTACTTCAATATTTAACATGGATTGATTTTTGAAATAAAGAAAACATATTTTGATGATTAAATAGGACTAGTAATGTGTAGGAAACAAGAAAAATACAAAAAGATTAATTTTTGAAAAATCATCATACAAGTTGTAAAGAATGAAAATTAATAAGAATGAGTTTTATAAAATAAGAACCATGGATTTAGTGTTCTTACAACATACTAAACAACATGTTAAATTACTACAAATTTTTACTAACTTCAAGTTCATGTCATAATGTAAAAATGCATATTTTTGGCTCATGGTAAGTTTTGTGAAACTTATTGTTGATTGATGATGAATTTTCAAAAGAAAAAGATATGCTATTAAGCATGGAAACCTCTATTTTTAAGGGGAAACTATGACAATTTTTTTTTAAAAATTTAACACTTAGAAAAATATTTTTAAACAAGTGTTTACAAGTAATTTTTGATCATGGTTTTAATATAACAGTTTGCCATAATTTTACTTATAAAAATTACAAATATTGGAGGTTGATTTTTTATAATAAAAATCACTAAGTATATATTTAGGAAAATATATATTTAGATGTCACAAGATTATGTGCTACTTGTATATTGGTTGTATCAGTTATATTAAAATTAGGACTTGAAAATAATACACCACACCAAAATACTAAAAATTGTAACATGAAAATATTACCAAAATCACAAGAAAATAAATATATAATTGAGTAAACTTCCGTTTTGCTCCCTGTGGTTTGGTCATTTTAACGGTTTTGCTCCAATAGTTTAAAAATAGCCATTTTCCTCCCTGATTTTTCTAACTTATCTTCATTTTGCTCCCAGCCTCTAACTCCATCAGGGAGGAAACTGGCGACAAACTCGAAAGATTAGGGAGCAAACTGGCGACAAACTCGAAAGATCAGGGAGGAAAATAGCTATTTTTAAACTATTGGAGCAAAACCATTAAAATGACCAAACCACGGGGAGCAAAACGGAAGTTTACTCTATATAATTTATACCCGAATATTGGACAAACCGGACAAGGACATTGGACTATATATATATATATATATATATATATATATATATATTCCGGATATAAATTCGTAATTCGACAAATGTGATAAACGGTATTTTGAAAACGAAGAAACCGTAAAATATAAATTTTTACAACTATTACAAAATATATCACATTTTGTCAAAGGAGGAAAATATATTATTTTTGAAGTATATATTTTCTTAAACAATTCAAAAGTATATTCTTTTGGTGAAAACTAAAATTATTTTTTTTTCTAAGTTTAATCTTAAAAATATATTATTTTTAAGATATATATATTTGGAAGTATACATATTTTTGCAAAGTAAAATTTATAGGTATTTTTCTATAAAAATTCTCTTAAAATGTGTATATTTTAAGAACATAAATTTGGTGATTTTTAGTTGTATAAAAATAATATTTCGGAAAATTTAACACAAATTAAGTATAAAATACTTAATAAACACAAGAAAATACGTATTCCTATACATATAAATACACACCGGAATACACTACCAATACTTGGCAAAATACCCATATACAAATACACAAGTATGAAAATACACAAATACAAATATACCGACACTTGGAAAAATACATGTGTGAGAGATACATGACAATGCAAGTTAAAAATAAATATATTATTTTTAATAATATTCCAAATAGTTGGATGAAAAATAGATAAGTTAAAATATCCTTATCTTAACTAATAACTATATAATTTGGAATTATATTATGTATAACAAACGTATAACTCAAAGTATACCAATTCCAAAATAAGACTTAATAAATAAGACTAAGAGTCGTTACACGACCTAAACATCTAATTAAACATAGCACGTGTGTAGGTAGTTGTACGACCAGTGGGAAAAGATCTTTGATTTTACAGGACAAGCTACGCAAACTTGTGAGTTCATGTCCACCTTTTCTCTTAACTGTTTTTGGATTTATAACTATCAGGGGTGAAATACATGTCAACTTGGGTATGATTTAGCTAAGTAATGAACTATTAGATCATGTGAGCATAGGCCGAATCTGAAGTTCCATTAATTCATTCAAGAACCACGGGACAAGGTTAGATCTAACGGGTATGGCCGAGCCCCACTCATGGTCCTTGTGTGACCACTTAGAGTGCTGTTGTGTCCCAGTCGAGGTGATTCGACAATGGTCAAGGTGATTGACACAGTCAAGGTGATTTGACACAACCAAGGTGATTTGACACAGTCGAGGTGATTCGACACAGTCAAGGTGATTCGACACTAATAATCGTCTACTCGGGTTGAGTGCTCCCTATGTCGTCACATATATTAATGTCCTTGCAAAACATTAATTGATCTGTTCATAGACGCTTTACATACCTGTTTTCAAAGGAATTTCTCAAACGTTTACAAGTTTATTGGAACTCATACAAAACGCATGAACTCGCTCAACTTTTGTTGATGTTTTCAAAATTACATGTATTTCAGGAAACAAGATGGATCTTGGGCGCTGGTGTTGTTTTCAAGATGTAAAGTTCAAGTTTAGATGTCATCCACTTTTGTTTGTTTGTAACTTAACCTGAGGTTATGTTTGTAACAACTATACGATTAAAATGATGTAAAGTTCAAGTTTAAATGACCTGTGTTTGTAATGTTTTAAAACTTATGAATGGATGAACATCATTTTAATCGTATAGTTGTTTATTATAATGGAATGCAATGAAAACCGATCAAGTCACACGTATACGCTTCCGCAAAAGTCAGGGTGTGACAAAATGAAATAGAATCAAGATCACTAAAGTTTAGCTAGTACATTAACATATGTGACGACATAGGAAGCATCCAAACCTAGGCGACTTTTGACATCGTTTACCTTACGACTGTGACCTAAGACACTCCATGACTATGGGTTGTCAAGAGAGTGAGGCTGCCCGGACCTCTTAGATCTAACCCTTGTTCTTTCGGTCTAAACTAGATTGATGGTGCTTGCGTATACCCTATTCGTGACGTGATCTATGTATGATTCCTTTGTTTAAACATACCAATTTGTACATGTATTTTCCGCAAAGTTTAGAAAGAATAGGGTTAACTTTGTACAATAGTAACCAAGTTTCAAAAGTGTTCTAATTAGGTCACTCATAATTTTTTTTGTTCCAATTAGGTCATTCAAGTTTCAGTTGATGTTTCAATCCTAGATATTTTACCTAAATAGAAGGTCATCCATCCTACATGGCATTTATTTAGGTTTTTAATTTAAAAAATTTGATGAGATGGCACATAAATGCCAAATGGATTATGTAATTTATCATATGTAAATAATCTATCAAAATCTCATAACCTAATTATAATTATTTGTCTTGTAAAGTCTACGGTCATGTCCTATACATATTATAATATGAATATTATAATGTAATGGCACAACTTAATAGTTATATATTGATTCAACTATGTATACGAGTTAATAATTATATATCCAATGATGTTAAATTTGATATTGATTTAACTATGTATACGAGTTAATAATTGTATATTGATTCAACTATGTAATGGCACAACTTAATAATTATATATTGATTCAACTATGTAACTGTAAATACTTGCACAGAAGTGTTTGAAATCGATGAACCAGAAGACGATATGCTTGAGGAATACATGCAATCAGAAAGAAAAATCTGGCTAAATAGACGAACAAAGAACAAGGGAGATGTGAACAAAAGGGTAATGCATATACTACATCAAAAACAACTACCTGTTGTTCGATTGGTACTGAACGGTCGAACACTTGATCGACGTTGGTTACTGACGATTATTCTTGATTCGCCATCGTTGAAGCTTTTCCTCTCCACGCAAATCGCCGAAACTCAACCCTAACTAGATCTGAATCTCCTTTGAAACACAAACCGGCAGTTCGAATAAAGTAGAATCATGTACGAATGGAGGGTAGGGTTTACAATTGTTATAGTTGATTGTTTGTAATTTATTATATTGGTTGATTTGATTTGATTTACGATTTGTAATATTTGATCCTTCATTTTGTTTCATATTTCTTTTATTTGATTCCATGTAATCATGTATTAGAAAAAGTTAAATAAATGCCATGTAGGACTATGACCTGCTATTCAGGTAAAATATCTAGCATTAGAACACATAAATAAAGTAGAATGATCTAATTTGAACAATAAATTTTATTAGTGACCTAATTGGAACACTCCTAAAACTTCATTACTCTTCTGTGGCATATTCCCCAAAGTAAAAACGTTTAAAAGTGGGGACATGAATTCACTGCTTTGCGTCTTGAGCGTCGAGCTGCACCGGCTTCTGCTACTCGAGTTTCGTGACCTATAGACGTTCCAAGTATGTTAATCACCTAACTTGTAAACTTCTAAGTACAAGTTACTTTTTGGATTTAAGGTGTCTTATTTGTATGTCACATTATGTTTAATATTGTATTTGTTATCTCAAAAATATATGTATTTGTGTAAGTAGGATTTGAAAATATTATATGTTAAAAATAATATATTTTTAACTTTTACCAAATATATGTCACTTATATTAATTGTCAAACATAATATAAGTAATTTGTTAAATAATATTTCCAATATTATTTTTAGGTGTAAGTATACTTAGGAAAGTATACTTGTATTTTGAGTGTAAATACTTGTGTATTTGTATTTATTTACCAAAAATCAATTCTTTGACTTTTTTATTACTTTCCGGAATTTTTTTTTTTTTAAATATTAATATTTTTAAGGTTTATGGGTTATATATATTTTGTCACACTTTTAATATTCTTCCATTACTTGTAGTAATCTTTGTATAAGTCCATAAATATATAAAATTGTCCAATAAGTCCAATAATCGTCCAAGTCCTTAAATTTGTAGAAAATATATGTATATTGATATATATTTTGTATTTGTCCATGTATCATTTTTATATGTAATTTTGTATACTTGTATCATTGTGTATTTCTTAAATATTTGTATGTGTATTTTTGTAGTATATTCATTGGGAGTATTTAATGTATTTTTCAAGTTCCTAACACCACTAATACATATAATACACATAATATACACTTAACACATAATCTTGTGACCACTAAATATATATATTTTCCCTAAAAATATACATACTTAATATTTTTTTTATACTTGAAGAAATCCTTATTTCTTACTTGTAATTTTCGTATAAAAATTAGGAAACCTTTTGTAAATATTTTTAGGTGAATTTTTGGGGAATAAGTTTCACCAAAACTTATATTTTTTTCTAAGTGGCAAAATTTTATAAAAAATTTGACATAGTTTCTCCTAAAAATGGAGGTTTCCCATGTTTTTAAAACATGTGTTTATTTCTTTTCATCATCCAAAATCAATTTCCACAAATTTCATAAACAACGTACACTAAATTCACCATGAAAAACCTTATGATGAACTTGATTTTTGTTAAAAATGTGTAGTCTTTTAGATCTACACTTTACATATAAGATCTTTCAAAAATAAGTGTTCTTGTTTAATTCCTACAAACTTTGTGTGAAACTTTATTTTACTAAGTAAACCATCCATAAGTGTTTGGGTTTTAAAACCATGAAAAACATATTCTAAAACCATCTTTATGTTCATCATCAAGTCTCATCATGGATCTTTCAAGATGCTTAACATACTTGAATCTTTCAAAAATAAGTTTCTTGATGAACTTTTTACAAACTTTTTATGATGTTTAGTCTCATAAGTTAGTCTTACATAGACTTAGTTTCTTCAAGAACACAAGAACATGCTTAAAAATCAATTTTCAAGTTTACATAAAGGCTTTTCAAGTTCATCTTCAAGTTTAACCATGGATCTTTCAAGATCCATTCTTAAACTTGTTAGATCTAAGCTTCTAACAAGCTTTAACATGATAGATCTACACATGCACACAAGATTCAACAACAACAACTTCATCACATACATCAAATATCACTAAAAACACTTGTTTTTCTTTAGATTATGTTAGATCTTCATGTCTTCATACATTAAAGTTTAGTTTCTTTGAGAGTGTAACTTGTACATAACACTAAGATGAAGTAAAATGGAGTTTAGCATGCTTACTACTAGCTCTAGTGGCTAGGGAAGTGGCAAGAACAATATGAAGAAGAAGAATGAAGAAATCAAGTGGATAAAAGCTCCTTAGCAAGGTCCTTCAACTTCAACCACTTCAAGCCTCCTTAGATCATCTTCCTTCACCTTTGTATCACCTTATATTGCTTGTAAGATGGTTGAAAATGGTGGTTGTAATGTGGGTGTGTGTGGCCGAGAGTGGAGAGAAAAAGAGAGGGAAAGATGGGTGAAAGTTTGAAATTGAAAATGATGATAATGAAGTCTTGTAGGTTAAGCTTTTTAATCATCCATATTTACATGTCCATTGGTTAACATGTTTAATATCTAGCCAACAATGAAGAATATTATAATAAAAAAGTTGTGGGGTCCTTATGGGGCCGGTCAAGGTTAGGGGAAAGTGCAAGTTTTTTGGAAGATAAAGGTTAATAGTGTAAGTTTAGGTGTTAAATGGAAGGTTAAGTGTGTTTATGTGTTTTTATGATTTTTAATGTGTTCTAGCATCATAACTAGCTTTATATCACTAAGACAATGCTTCTAGTCTATTTTTGGTGTTTTGGGTAGTGTCCGGTTATTTGTTCGGTTATCAGTTCGTTAAAGTGCTAATTTATGCAGTTTTGTAAGTTATGAGGTACCTTTTATGACAGTTTTTACTCCCGGCACTTTACAAGTAATTCTAGACATTTAATCCTTATTTCTACATAGTATTTTGATGTTTATTTGCTGATTTTTTGTTGAATTCTGCATTACAGTGCGTTTCAGGTACTTTTTAGTGTTGGTTTTAGCTTCCGGAAAGTGTTTATTAACCTTTGTTCACCTACTTAGTTTCTAATGTATTTTTGATGTTGGACCTATTTCTAAGTCCTAAATCTATTGTCTGATTGTTTTCTGCACACATGCTAACGCAACTTGTCTAACCGGTGAGCTTACTAATCAATTAGACGCAACGCTTAAAGTATTGTATGATGTGACAGTTAATATATGAAACATGCATGAATTCAATTGTATATCAAATTAGCACATAACGTTGACATGTAATCACCTAAATGCAGGTAATAAACATTAATTAAAATAGTACGGAAATTACTGGTTTTGGGCCAGTTGTCACAGTCTCCCCCCGTTAAAAGAATTTCGTCCCGAAATTCAGGCTGAGTTATCTCTCGCAGGAGTTTCCTCGAACAAGTGGGGGTAATTGGCCTTGAACTGGTCCTCACGTTCCCAAGTATACTCGGGCCCGTGTTTAGAGTTCCAACGTGTGACAACTGCCACTTTCTGGTAATTTACGTACATTTAAAGCAATGATTTACATTATACAAATATGTGTTTGAATATCCGAATTGCTTGATTACATGATATACATCTTAGAACACTTATGGAATACTCATTTATGATGCACATTATTCATTTTTATTGGTTACATTTGAAATAGTGTAAACAATGCATCGAAACAACTAGAGTAGTACCTAGTAAACTAGTGTGCTGACGAAAACTCAGGATCCGCATAAACCATCTAAATGACATCTTTAGGACTCAGACGAAAGTCCAACATCAAATATACATTAAACCTTAATTGGAAATGCAAGGGTTTGGTCTAATACTTTCCCAATGTCCGGTAGCACTAGAAACTGCCTAAAAAGCGCTAAAAGTTACCATTTCAATAATTTTTCCGCAAAATTCAGCATTGGTGCTTTTATTACAAGATGCAAAAGTGTTGTTTAAATACATATTTCATATAAAAATACATAGGGAATATCATTTATATACATAACCGAATTTTTCCCTACAACTTTCATATGTTAACCTTTCGACTATCTACTTGCGGAACGAGCGCTAAACGACTATCCGAACTATATTTTGACATAGATTGCAAATTAGTGAATATTATTTTTGGCCAAATAAAGCTTATTTATGACCATTATTGATCATGAATCATCTCGAAAAATTGCAAAAACTTAAACACCTAAACACTTAACCATTTTACCTCATTTTGAACCATGAGAATTTACTAACACTTTGAAAAAAATACAAGACCCACCCCTCCCTCATATTCACGTTTTTAAGGGGTCCCACACTCTAATTTTGATGTTAAATATCTAGATATTTTGATTAAATTGCAAGTGGATAAGTTAGTGGATGATTATAACATTAAATCTCATAAGTTACTAGCATTTTATCCTCACATTTCACCTTATTCTACACACACTTAAGAATACTCTTTCAACCTTCATCTTTTTCACCAAGAACACCATAAAAACCCATTTAAATTTTATCACATCTTGATGATCAACATGGAGTTTCATGGAGCTTAAGGTGATCTAAAGCATTTGCAAGTTAAAGGAAGTGTATTCATCCATTCAAGAGCCTTAAATCATCAAGATCTTCATCTTTGTATTTCTTAATCATCCTCCAAGATCATCCCTAGCCAAGTGCTAGAAGTAAGCTTCAAGATCTATTTTTTTTATATATACTTATATTATGTTTATGATTGTTATTATAACTAATAAATAACTAAATAATCATACATAATAAACATGAAAAATACAAAGAAGCAAAACTAATAATCATGATATATTTATGTTGGTTTATATTGTGATCTAAGACTTGTTATATGCATATTCGATCTTTTTATGATGATTATGTTATAAATAAATTGTTAGAGGATGTTTTAAAAATATGATCTAACAATTATACATGTTTATGTTAAAAGGGTTTTTAACATAAAGGTTTAAAGGGATGATCATAACATTTGATCTTGTGAAAGTATTTGAGGTTTTTCACTAAAAACAATACTTTTACAAGATTATAAAAAGTAACATACAACTTGAGATTTTTTATAAAAGTTGTTAAAACTAGAATTAAACTTGGTTTTTGAACTAGTTAGCATATGTTATGATCATGTATAAAATCCTACATGATTTTGAGATCATCTTAATGAGGTTATGTTATAAATCTCATGTGTTTTTTTTAGAAATGATATGAGAAATTGTTGATGATTTGAAAAGAAAATGATATGTAAATAAACATGGCAAAATTCATATTACAAAGGAACTATGGACAATTTTTCTTAGAAATCATATGTTAGAAAAACTATCATTTTTTTTTACAAAGTCTTTACAAGATTAGAAAGTTGGTCTTTCTAAACATAAAAATTGACATAAATATATATTTTGGTAAAATACATATTTATTGAACATATCAAGTATGTGCTATGTGTTATTATTTGTATTAGTTATATATAAAAGTTAGAGACTTGATAACAATGACACAAATAAATACAACACATACTTACAACTAAAGACTTACAAGAATACATATAGACACACTTGAAAACAACTTACGGACATTCCGAGCTTTCGGACACAACTTATGGTCAAAACGGACGACAAGCGAATCTATAAACATATCGCCAATCCGAGGACTTACTACGACGTTTAGGCGATCTTTCGACGCGTACACCAAAATTACGTTACCATTAACAAAATTCGGACATTTTGAAACTTATAAAAACTATTATGTTTTTATTTACTAAAAAGTATACTTAGTTATTTTTATAAAAATGTTTTATAGAAATGAAAGACTTATACATTTCTTAATGGGCTACTTTATACAAATAGGCTTACATTTTATAATGGGCTTAACATAAATACATGGGCTAAGCCCAATATCAACAACTCATGGGCTAAGCCCAATACCAAACATATGGGCCAAGGACCAACACTATTTAAGCCCAACACTATTTAAGCCCAACACTATTTAAGCCCAACACTATTTAGGCCCAACACTATTGAGGCCCAACACTATTTGGGGCCCAATAACATGAAAACATGGGCTCGGCCCAATGACACCATTATTGGAAATTCAACTATACAATTTACTTACACAACGACACGAAATCAAGAAGACAAGACCCGATGATACAACTCACAAGATACAAGATGACATATATATATATATATATATATATATATATATATATATATATTTGGTGAAATATATATATAGCAGTTTAACAAATCATTCATCTAAATACACAGTTCAACGAACAGTAAAGACATACAAGTCTTACATAAATTTAAGACACAAGACTTGTACTCAAGTTATTATAAAGACCGAAGTGTCTAACAAATATAAGAACATTTGTAGGTCGCAACACTATTCAGGACGACCGCACGTGAGATCATAGTTACTTCTATTCACATGACGCGATACTGTGAGTTCATGTCCCCTATTCATTTAAATGTTTTACAACTTTACAACTATCGGGGAAGATACATGTTCAATCGTATGTTAAAGTTAGGGAATGAAACACCTTAGATCATGTGCGAATTAGGGTTATACATCTAAGCACCATTAATCCAGTTTGGACCTAGGTACAAGTGGTTAGATCTAATGGGTATTGGCGAGCCCCACTCTTGGTCGTGGACCCATACAGAAGAGTGCGTTTGTGTCCCAGTCGATAGTAGTCGACATAAAATCGTCTAGGTTTGGATTGCTTCCTAATTCGTCACACATATTAATGTCCTCGCGAAACATTAATGATCAACGATTTCATTGACGCTTTACATACTACATCTTTACATACAGATACATTTTATACAACTCACATTTTATGGATACATTTTATACAACTCACATTTTATGGATACATTTTATACAACTCACATTTTACGGATACATTTTATACAACTCACATTTTACAGATACATCTCATACAGCTAAACTGCATGAACTCGCTCAACTTTTGTTGATGTTTTCAAACTTAACATGTATTTCAGGAAATTAGTGGACCTGGCAGACATTTCAGTCAAGGAAAGCAAGTATCAAGACTCCATGCCACCATTTGAAGGGTTTGCCCGTTATATACCGCCTCTTTGCGGTGATATAGTGGTCAAAGCCTTGACATTTTAAGACTTACATTTTGATGTATAGAACGATGAAAACATATTTTCATTTGATGGTTTGTAACAAATACATTTAACTTATGTTGCGTTCTTTCGAAACAATTATGACAATGGCATTGGAGCTTGTTTTTATTCAGTTAGTATTGTTCACTTATATTGTTATGCAATGAGAACCGATCAGATCACACCTCGCGCTTCCGCTACGAGCGGGTGTGACAGATTGGTATCAGAGCTTCGATTGTAGTGAACCAGGATTCTTTCTCGAGTCTAGTCTACAATCACTAGGGAACCTCTCACGAAACAATTTACACAAGAACAAGAGTTTTCATTGCATAAACATTTTTCAAGGTCCACTACAAACAAATATTCACTTCACATAAATCAAGCGAGGACATTTCCATGGGTGAAGTCTATGAGAGATAGGCGCATTACATTAACAGACTATGTGCCTACAATACATTACATTATCAGTGCTTATACAAGATAGACACATTACATTATCAGTTTACACATCATAAACAGTTTACAAGTTCAACATATACAAATTCAACTTATGCAAGATAGAAATCCTTGTTAGATAGGATTTCATGTGATTATATATATATATGATTTATTTATATATGTTTTGTACAAAATATTTTGCCAAGGACAAAATACCTTCGACTTCAAACTCTATTATTATTCTTTACTCACACGATGAAAATATCGACCTCAAGTCTACTGTGGAGCTTATGGCGAACATGATTCCTAAGTGAAATCTTAAACTTAATTCCGTAAAATATGGTTGCTTCTCGCGAATGCTGAGATGCCTGACCATGATAAATGACGACGAGGCGGAGGTGGTAACCTTGGACAACAACTCCATTAGTGGGACGAGATCCCTGTGACTCATACTAACCAAGGTTGATATACTCTTGTCCCTACAAGGAAGATGAAGTACTCATCTTGAAGGTGCCCCTTCAGTTGTTATTGTTACAGATTCTTTCCATTTCTATTCCATCTAACGTTGTGCTGTTTTGTGAGTAATGAAAACGGACGTTGACACGTGATCTATCACGAAGGTCCCTCCTATGTTGAAGGTATATAGACAATAGTGTCCCCCCCTCTGACTGATCGGCTGTTTTGTACGAGAGAACGCTAGGGTGACCATGCAAGGCAATTTATTATTACGGAGGCCTACGTAATAACAACTTGTAGTACATGGGAATTCTGGTGGACTCTGCGGGCCAAGCTAATGATCACTATTTGTTCAAAATTCTTAAGTTATTACTTGAGATTCAATTTTTCTTATCTATTAGGACACGAACTGAGGTGGTTAGTATAACACCATACAATACAATACAGGAAGACGACACGTATTTGTTCACACCTAACATTCGATCTATATCACGATTCAGTTGAGACTAGTCATTTAAACAAACAAAACTTGTTATCCACTCATGGAGGATTTTCCTCAACATTCTCGAAATTATTGAACATGGGTTGGTTCCATGGTGTCTATGACACTTTACCCTACTTTACCTTACCTTACGTTATCATATTCCACCTTATCATATTTATTGGAAATGATACAATAAATTCCGTCGCTTGACATTTGTCTTTTCCCAATGAATGGTATGGCATGAGCCATACTGCAACTCCCTCTTTGCATTCTATTCAACATCTTGGAGATTCTAATGATCTTGTTAGAGCTCGTGAAGCTCAAGCACTATCACCATACTCGTCACATGGGTAAGTACAACAAAGAAATTTCTTTACTTAGGACGATCGAGGTCCATAGAGTAGGGAATACATATTATATGGACGAAGACCACTGGTTGGTTTCCCCTCCTCAATGAATTTTTAATTTCTTTTCTCTTTTTCCAGTTAGACATATGACCAATACACGCAAGAGGCATTACACCTTTTGGTTTTGGTTATCCACATTATCATTTATTCATACATATATGAACAATGCGATCTTGAGGTTTCCATGACCGATTGCATTCTTCATTCTTGGGCACTTGATAGACTTTATTTATCCAAATACATGTCTAGATTATTTTAATAGTGTGTATTAAAAAGATCATGGCGCCAAAAGAATCAAATGTTTAAGTCAAAAGTTATGTGTTGAAAATCATTGCTTTTACACAAGACATGGTTTATACAGGACACTGTTAAGCAAGACATTGTTATACATGACATTTGACGTTAGTATATACAAGACATTTTCGTAAATAACGAGACGTGTGTAATATGATAAAAGCATGGTGGATACGCCGCTGGTACTTCCTATATATAAGTGCTTATATTATATTGCATATTGTGGTGTTATTCAAACCTATTCGACAAAGACAAGACATGACATTTTGCATAAGACGCGACATCTTCTACACAAGACATAATATTCTATTTCAAGACATGATATATTTATACACTACATTTCTATTGGTTATTTATTTAACCATACATCATTCTTTTATATCATCTGATTTTCATATCTATTTTCATATGATTTTATAAAAGAACTCGATCATAACTGGAGCCAATGTTGATGGTTACACTTGATGCTTCCACGGTCTCTCAAGGGTTGTTCCATACTGGGTAACACCCGAATTCAAACACACTGAGTGTTACATTTTGTGTTTAGCCTCGGAGATCCGAAGCATGATCGCATCATCCCTCCCTACCTCGATCACTCAAACAATAACTCTCGCCATGAGAGAAATGAAGGCAATTGCTGCCATAAACGATTTTGGCACCAGGATGTATGCTGGTAACTTGCCGAAATCCTAAATGTGACAAGTGAGACGTTCATCATGAGGGCAATTGCAAAAGCACCAAGAGTAGCAGTGTGCTGATACCGGGCGCAAAACAAAGGCTAGTAAGACGATAATACTTAAGAACGGATCAAGCTAGTGAATAAGTGTGTGTGTGGCTAGAACTATGAATACTCCACAAAATCCCAATGAAGTCATGAGTACGTACACTCTACGATCATCATGTACCAATTCTTTTAATACCAACACCGAGCTTAGCTATTGTCTTTAAATGTTAAGCATATACTCGAATTAGAGTCATGTTGGACACACATTACTATATCAACTTAGCTAATGGGAAATTAGCTGACTCTTGTCAAATCATAAAGGGTCACCGTTACGTATCCTATCAATCAACACTTCACATCCATATTATTTGATACCATTGCCGATTTTTAGCTTTATCTCAACATTTCACATGCATAGTTTCATGGCTAGTGACGGGATTATCCTAGCTACAATTAGGGGATTTGGTTATCCTACATCTGAACATGGGGATTGGGTTATCCTACATCTAAACATTGGAACTGGATTGTTCTACATCTAAAATTATACAGTGAATTTTTCACTACATAGAATTCAAAATGTACTTGGCCTAGAGTCAAGCAAGCTAGACGTCTCATCATCCTATAGAATTGGCAAATGGTGAACTAGTCGAGTCAGGAGCGGAAATTCAATATCGATCTGTTACCCGTTCAGTTGGGTAGGTTCGACGTAGTGCTTAGCATGGAATGACTACCCGATAACCGAACCGAAGTCTTCTGTCATGAGAAGATCATTCGCTTACCACTACCGAATGAAGAGACACTTATTATCCATGGAGAGAAGCACGACACATCATTGAGGATAATCAATTGCATAAGGCACAAAAGTGCTTATGGAAAGGTTGTATTGCCTTTCTAGCACTTGTTGTAAACAAGAAGGCCGTTGGGCCGTAGCTGACAGATATTCCCGTGGTAAAAGAATTTCCTGAAGTCTTTCCTGAAGACTTGCCAGGACTACCACCATATCGACAAGTCGAGTTTCACACCGACTTAGTACCGGGAGCTGCAACCGTAGCCAAATCTCCATGTTGATTAGCACCTTCTGAACCTTGTAGTTGACCGAATAAGGATGTTGTGAGTTCATAACCCCCACGCTTTACCATTATACATCTTTATAAAGGTTTTGGGAGTGGAAAGACATGTAAGTTTTGCAAAAGTGCACAACATTTTGATGAATGAAAATTCATATTTCTAAACCATGTTACAAATGAATTTCCAACTAACTCAAATGGTTTATGAAAGGTTCTAGCTTCTACTCTAAGATAGACTTACGATCGGAGTATCATCAGTTACGAATTCAAGAGGAAAGCATACCGAAAACGGCTTTTAAAACTTGTTATGGTTATTACGAGTTTCTCGTTATGCTTTTTGGTTTAACGAACGCACTCGCGGTCTTCATGGAATTAATGAATCGCGTGTGCAAGCCGTATCTCAACAAATTCGTCATAGTATTTATTGACGACATATTAATATACTCACGATTGACTAATGAACACGAACAACATTTGAGAACCATTTTGGAGCTACTAAAGAAGGGGAAACTATACGCGAAATTTTCCAAGTGCGAATTTTGGATTAGCGAGATACAATTTCTCAGGCATGTAGTGAACGAGAAAGGCATTCAAGTAGACCCAGCTAAGATTGAGGCAAATGAGAATTGGGAAGTGCCCAAGACTCCAACTGGAGTCCGACAATTTTTTTGGGATCAGCGGGATATCATCGGAGATCTATTGATATTTTTTTTAAATTACTCAATTGCTAACCTCCCTCACCCATAAAGACAATAAATGCGCCCCAATCGAAAAACAAGAAATAGCATTACAACTTATTCTTAAGATTGGTGCATAGCATTTTACAATCTTATCATTATCCGACGATACCGATGACTTTGTTGTAAACTATGATGCTTCGCATCAAGGATTGGGTTGTGTACTCGTGCAACGTGAAAAAAGTTATCGTGTACACGTCGCGCCAATTAAAAAGTTCACGAGAAGAACTATACCACTCTCGACCTTGAGTTAGGCGTGGTGATATTCGCTTTAAAAAAATTATGGCGACATTATTTATATGGTACTCAATGCATTATTTTCACGAATCCTAAAAGTCTTCAACACATATTCAACCAAAAAGAATTAAATATGCGTCAACGATGTTGGTTGAATTGTTGAACGACTATGATTGTGAAATAAAGTATCATCCGGGCAAGGCAAACGTTGTAGCTTACGCCTTGAGCCGCAAGGAGCGAGTTAGAACACTGAGAGTTTAAGCATTAGAGAAGATGATTCACAAGCGCTCAAGGAAGAGCATATTCAAGCAGAAACACTTCGAGGCATGAAGGAACAATTAGTGCCGAAAGAAGATGGAACTTTATACCTTATGGGTCGAAATTGGGTTCCATTCTTTGGCGGCCTTCGAGATGATATTTTGAGAAAGCACATAGGCCTAAGTATTGAAAGAATACTATTGGTGGCCTAACCTCAAAAGTGATATCGCGACTTATGTCGGAGAATGCTTGACTTGCGCGAAAGTCAAAGTCGAGTAGCAAAATCCCTCGGACTTGTTACAACAACCCGAGATTCCCGTTTGGTAATGGGAACAAATATCCATGGACTTCATTACGAAGTTATCCAGGACCTCATGCGGTCATGACATGATTGGGTAATCATCGATAGACTAACAAAGTCCGTACACTTCTTACCGATTCGAGAGGAGGATAGTACAGAGAAACTAGCGGAACCCTATCTCAAGGAAATAGTGGCTCGTCATGGAGTACCTATTTCAATCATCTCTAACCAAGATGGTCGTTTTGTTTCAAGAATTTGGAAATCATTTCAACAGGCCTTTGGATCTCATTTGAATCTAAGTACGGCCTTTCACCCACAAACTGACGGCCAGAGCGAACGGACAATCCAAACACTCGAAGATATGTTTCGTGCATGTGTTATGGATTTAGGCGGCAATTGGGATACTCATCTACCTTTAGTTGAGTTTTCCTACAATAACAGCTACCACACTAGTATACAAGCTGCACCGTTCGAAGCTCTTTACGGTCGAAAGTGTCGCTCTCCGCTATGTTGGGCGGTAGCGAGCGATAAACAACTAATCGGTCCGGAATTAGTCCAAGAGACTACAAATAAAATCTTTCAGATCCGAGACCGTATCAAGGCGGCTCGCGATCGACAAAAGAGCTACGCAGACAAGAGACGGAAGCCATTATCTTTCGAGGTCGGAGACAAGGTCTTGTTGAAAGTCTCACCTTGGAAGGGCGTAGCGAGATTCGGTAAGCGTGGAAAGCTTAACCCTCGATATGTAGGACCATTTGAAATCTTAGAGAAGATTGGCACTGTTGCCTACAAGCTAAAGTTACCAGAAGAACTTAGTAGTGTACACGACACATTTCATGTGTCGAATCTTAAGAGGAGTCCAACGCAAGAAACGGTTATCATCCCGGCGGATGAGGTTCACATCGATAACAAACTCCAATTCGCCAAAGCACCTGTTGAGGTCATGGACCGGAAGGTCCAGGAAACATGAAGGAGTCGTACCATATTAACAAAAAATCATTGGAACTCTCGACATGGACCCGAATATACTTGGGAACTTGAAAATCAAATCAAAACCAAAATCCCCCCCACCTGTTCGAGAATACTCCTTCAAAGGATGACTCAGCTTGAATTTCGGGACGAAATTCTCAATAACAGGGGGAGAATGTGACAACTGCCACTTTCTGGTAATTTACGTACATTTAAAGCAATGATTTACATTATACAAATATGTGTTTGAATATCCGAATTGCTTGATTACATGATATACATCTTAGAACACTTATGGAATACTCATTTATGATGCACATTATTCATTTTTATTGGTTACATTTGAAATAGTGTAAACAATGCATCGAAACAACTAGAGTAGTACCTAGTAAACTAGTGTGCTGACGAAAACTCAGGATCCGCATAAACCATCTAAATGACATCTTTAGGACTCAGACGAAAGTCCAACATCAAATATACATTAAACCTTAATTGGAAATGCAAGGGTTTGGTCTAATACTTTCCCAATGTCCGGTAGCACTAGAAACTGCCTAAAAAGCGCTAAAAGTTACCATTTCAATAATTTTTCCGCAAAATTCAGCATTGGTGCTTTTATTACAAGATGCAAAAGTGTTGTTTAAACACATATTTCATATAGAAATACATAGGAAATATCATTTATATACATAACCGAATTTTTCCCTACAACTTTCATATGTTAACCTTTCGACTATCTACTTGCGGAACGAGCGCTAAACGACTATCCGAACTATATTTTGACATAGATTGCAAATTAGTGAATATTATTTTTGGCCAAATAAAGCTTATTTATGACCATTATTGATCATGAATCATCTCGAAAAATTGCAAAAACTTAAACACCTAAACACTTAACCATTTTACCTCATTTTGAACCATGAGAATTTACTAACACTTTGAAAAAAATACAAGACCCACCCCTCCCTCATATTCACGTTTTTAAGGGGTCCCACACTCTAATTTTGATGTTAAATATCTAGATATTTTGATTAAATTGCAAGTGGATAAGTTAGTGGATGATTATAACATTAAATCTCATAAGTTACTAGCATTTTATCCTCACATTTCACCTTATTCTACACACACTTAAGAATACTCTTTCAACCTTCATCTTTTTCACCAAGAACACCATAAAAACCCATTTAAATTTTATCACATCTTGATGATCAACATGGAGTTTCATGGAGCTTAAGGTGATCTAAAGCATTTGCAAGTTAAAGGAAGTGTATTCATCCATTCAAGAGCCTTAAATCATCAAGATCTTCATCTTTGTATTTCTTAATCATCCTCCAAGATCATCCCTAGCCAAGTGCTAGAAGTAAGCTTCAAGATCTATTTTTTTTATATATACTTATATTATGTTTATGATTGTTATTATAACTAATAAATAACTAAATAATCATACATAATAAACATGAAAAATACAAAGAAGCAAAACTAATAATCATGATATATTTATGTTGGTTTATATTGTGATCTAAGACTTGTTATATGCATATTCGATCTTTTTATGATGATTATGTTATAAATAAATTGTTAGAGGATGTTTTAAAAATATGATCTAACAATTATACATGTTTATGTTAAAAGGGTTTTTAACATAAAGGTTTAAAGGGATGATCATAACATTTGATCTTGTGAAAGTATTTGAGGTTTTTCACTAAAAACAATACTTTTACAAGATTATAAAAAGTAACATACAACTTGAGATTTTTTATAAAAGTTGTTAAAACTAGAATTAAACTTGGTTTTTGAACTAGTTAGCATATGTTATGATCATGTATAAAATCCTACATGATTTTGAGATCATCTTAATGAGGTTATGTTATAAATCTCATGTGTTTTTTTTAGAAATGATATGAGAAATTGTTGATGATTTGAAAAGAAAATGATATGTAAATAAACATGGCAAAGTTCATATTACAAAGGAACTATGGACAATTTTTCTTAGAAATCATATGTTAGAAAAACTATCATTTTTTTTTACAAAGTCTTTACAAGATTAGAAAGTTGGTCTTTCTAAACATAAAAATTGACATAAATATATATTTTGGTAAAATACATATTTATTGAACATATCAAGTATGTGCTATGTGTTATTATTTGTATTAGTTATATATAAAAGTTAGAGACTTGATAACAATGACACAAATAAATACAACACATACTTACAACTAAAGACTTACAAGAATACATATAGACACACTTGAAAACAACTTACGGACATTCCGAGCTTTCGGACACAACTTATGGTCAAAACGGACGACAAGCGAATCTATAAACATATCGCCAATCTGAGGACTTACTACGACGTTTAGGCGATCTTTCGACGCGTACACCAAAATTACGTTACCATTAACAAAATTCGGACATTTTGAAACTTATAAAAACTATTATGTTTTTATTTACTAAAAAGTATACTTAGTTATTTTTATAAAAATATTTTATAGAAATGAAAGACTTATACATTTCTCAATGGGCTACTTTATACAAATAGGCTTACATTTTATAATGGGCTTAACATAAATACATGGGCTAAGCCCAATATCAACAACTCATGGGCTAAGCCCAATACCAAACATATGGGCCAAGGACCAACACTATTTAAGCCCAACACTATTTAAGCCCAACACTATTTAAGCCCAACATTATTTAAGCCCAACACTATTTAAGCCCAACACTATTGAGGCCCAACACTATTTAGGCCCAACACTATTTGGGGCCCAATAACATGAAAACATGGGTTCGGCCCAATGACACCATTATTGGAAATTCAACTATACAATTTACTTACACAACGACACGAAATCAAGAAGACAAGACCCGATGATACAACTCACAAGATACAAGATGACATATATATATATATATATATATATATATATATATTTGGTGAAATATATATATATAGCAGTTTAACAAATCATTCATCTGAATACACAGTTCAACGAACAGTAAAGACATACAAGTCTTACATATATTTAAGACACAAGACTTGTACTCAAGTTATTACAAAGACCGAAGTGTCTAACAAATATAAGAACATTTGTAGGTCGCAACACTATTCAGGACGACCGCACGTGAGATCATAGTTACTTCTATTCACATGACGCGATACTGTGAGTTCATGTCCCCTATTCATTTAAATGTTTTACAACTTTACAACTATCGGGGAAGATACATGTTCAATCGTATGTTAAAGTTAGGGAATGAAACACCTTAGATCATGTGCGAATTAGGGTTATACATCTAAGCACCATTAATCCAGTTTGGACCTAGGTACAAGTGGTTAGATCTAATGGGTATTGGCGATCCCCACTCTTGGTCGTGGACCCATACAGAAGAGTGCGTTTGTGTCCCAGTCGATAGTAGTCGACATAAAATCGTCTAGGTTTGGATTGCTTCCTAATTCGTCACACATATTAATGTCCTCGCGAAACATTAATGATCAACGATTTCATTGACGCTTTACATACTACATCTTTACATACAGATACATTTTATACAACTCACATTTTATGGATACATTTTATACAACTCACATTTTATGGATACATTTTATACAACTCACATTTTACGGATACATTTTATACAACTCACATTTTACAGATACATCTCATACAGCTAAACTGCATGAACTCGCTCAACTTTTGTTGATGTTTTCAAACTTAACATGTGTTTCAGGAAATTAGTGGACCTGGCAGACATTTCAGTCAAGGAAAGCAAGTATCAAGACTCCATACCACCATTTGAAGGGTTTGCCCGTTATATACCGCCTCTTTGCGGTGATATAGTGGTCAAAGCCTTGACATTTTAAGACTTACATTTTGATGTATAGAACGATGAAAACATATTTTCATTTGATGGTTTGTAACAAATACATTTAACTTATGTTGTGTTCTTTTGAAACAATTATGACAATGGCATTGGAGCTTGTTTTTATTCAGTTAGTATTGTTCACTTATATTGTTATGCAATGAGAACCGATCAGATCACACCTCGCGCTTCCGCTACGAGCGGGTGTGACACAACGTACTTTAACCAACTTAATGGGACTTCTCCTCGTCTTCTGGACCTTCCAGTCCATCACCTCAACAGGTTCTTCTGTGAATTGGAGCTTGTTGTCAATATGAACTTCATCCGCAGGGATGACAACGGTTTCTTGAGTTGGACTCATTTTGAGGTTCGATACGTGGAACATATCGTGTACACAATTCAGTTCCTCCGGTAACTCCAATTTGTACGCCACGATGCCAATTTTCTCCAATATCTTGAATGGACCGATATATCGTGGATTCAACTTTCCACATTTCCCGAACCTTGCTACACCCTTCCAAGGCGAGACTTTTAACAGAACCATGTCTCCTACCTCGAAAGCTAATGGTTTCCGTCTTCGGTCGGCGTAGCTTTTCAGTTGATCACGAGCCTCTTTGATCCGGTCTCTGATCTGAAAGATCTTGTCAGTCGTTTCTTGGACTAGTTCGGGACCAATTAGCTGTCTGTCACCAGCTTCTGCCCAACACAAAGGTGACCGACATTTGCGACCATACAGAGCTTCAAACGGAGCAGCTTTAATGCTTGTGTGATAGCTATTATTATAGGAAAACTCCACCAAGGGTAGGTGAGTATCCCAACTGCCGCCTAAATCCATAACAAACGCACGAAGCATATCTTCCAGGGTTTGAATAGTCCGTTCGCTCTAACCATCGGTTTTCAGATGGAAGGCCATGCTTAGATCCAGTTGAGATCCAAAGGCCTCCTGAAAAGATTGCCAGATTCTCGATACGAAGCATCCATCTCTTCGAAAATAATCGAAGTAGGCACCCCATGACATGCTACTATTTCCTTTAGGTACAATTCGGTAAGCTTTCCAGTGCTATCCTTTTCCTTTATCGGCAGGAAGTGTGCAGACTTGGTCAATCAATCAACTATTACCCATATCATATCATGGCCTCTAGGGGTCGTGGGTAATTTGGTTATAAAGTCCATTGATATTTATTCCCATTTCCATACGGGAATCTCCAGTTGCTGCAACAGGCCTGACGGTTTCTGATACTCCACCTTGACCTTAGCAACATCATTCTTGAGATTCGGCCACCAATAGTATTCTCTCAAATAATGATACATTTTATCCGATCCTGGGTGGATCGAATATCTTGACTTGTGGGCTTCATCAAAGATAACTTCCCGAATACCGCCAAAGAGAGGAACCCAAATGCGTCCCATGAAATATAAGGTTCCCTCCTCTTTCGGCACCAACTGTTTCTCCATACCCCGGAGAAGTTCAGCTTTAAGGTTTTCTTCCTTCAATGCTTCTTGCTGGGCGTCATGAATAAGTGTAGTAAGATTCGTCCGGATTGTCATCTCCAAGGCTCGAACCCTTAAAGTTTTAACTCTTTCCTTTCTACTCAAGGCGTCTGCCACCACATTCACCTTTCCAAGGTGGTATTCAGCAACTCAACCCATCGTCGCTGACGCATATTTAACTCCTTCTGATTAAATATATGCTGCAAACTCTTGTGGTCTGTGAAGATAGTGCATTGAGTACCATAAAGATAATGTTGCCAGATCTTCAAAGCAAATACCACCCACCCAATTCCAGGTCGTGGGTGGTATAATTCTTTTCATGAACCTTCAGCTGTCACGATGCATATGCAATGACCTTCTGTCTTTGCATAAGCATGCAACCCAAACCTTGACGCTAAGCGTCACAGTACACTACAAAATCTTCAGTACCTTCGGGCAGCGACAAGATCGGCGCATCACGTAGCTTATATTTGAGTAGTTGAAAGGCTTCTTCTTGTTGGTCTCCCCAATAAAACTTCTTGTCCTTCTGAGTAAGGGAAGTTAGCGGTTGAGCAATCTTGGAAAAATTCTCAATAAACCTTCGGTAGTAGCCTGCTAATCCCAGAAACTGACATACTTCGGTCGGATTTTTGGGAGCTTCCCAATTCTTGATTGCTTTGATCTTTGACGGGTCTACGTGAATACCACTCTCATTCACAACATGACCAAGGAACTGTACCTCGCGAATCCAAAATTCGCACTTTGAAAACTTCGCGTAGAGCTTCTCCTTTTTCAACAGTTCCAGAATGGTTCTTAGATGTTGCTCATGCTCCTCCTTCATCCGTGAGTATATCAAGATATCATCGATCAATACAATCACAAATTTATCAAGATATGGATTGCATACACGATTCATTAGATCCATAAAAACTGCTGGTGCGTTCGTCAATCCAAATGGCATAACTAGAAACTCGTAGTGCCCATAACGAGTCCTGAATGTTGTCTTTGGTATGCTCTCCTCCTGAATCCTCAACTGATGATATCCAGATCGAAGGTCGATCTTGGAGTAATAGCTCGATCCTTGCAACTAGTCGAATAAGTCGTCAATCCTCGGTAGCGGATACCGATTCTTAACGGTGAGCTTATTCAACTCTCTATAATCAATGCACATCCACAGGGTTCCATCCTTCTTCACGAACAACACTGGAGCTCCCCAAGGCGAGAAGCTCGGCCTTATGAATCCTTTATCCAACAACTCCTGGAGTTGTTTAGAGAACTCTTGCATCTCGGATGTCACAAGTCGATATGGTGCCTTGGCTATAGGATCGGCGCCTGGAACCAAGTCAATATGGAATTCGACTTGTCTCTGCGGGGGTAATCCTGGGAAGTCTTCGGGGAAGACTTCTGGGAAATCCTTTACCACATGTATGTCTTCAAGCTTCGGCTCCTCAACCTTCTTATCTACTGCGTGTGCTAGGAAGGCAACGCATCCTTTTCGTAAGCATTTCTACGCTTTCATACAGTTGATGATTCGCAGAGGCATCTCTCGTTTCTCTCCATGCACTATGAGAGTTTCATCATTCGCAAGAAGGATGCGAATAATCTTCTCATGACAAATGACTTCGGCTCGATTCTTGGATAATCAATCCATGCCGACTACAACATTAAAACTTCCCAACTGGACATGTAGAAGATCGATGCTAAATTCCTATTCACCGAGCTCTAATGTACACCCTCTAACTACTTCGCCCGATAAAATGAGTTTACCATTGGCTAATTCTATGGAATAAGGAATATCTAATCTACAAGATTCAAGTCCAATCATACGTTTAAATTCCATAGACATGAAACTATAATCGGCACCAGTGTCAAATAGTATGGATGCAAAGTGATTGTTAACGAGAAACATATCGGTGACCACATTAGGGTCTTCGCAGGCGTTCCTTGCTCCAATGACAAATGCTCGTGCCTGAGCATTGTTCTCCTACGGGCAATCCTTCTTGTAGTGCTCCTTACTACCACATCTAAAACACCCTTGATTACATCCATTTCCGTTTCCATTCCGACTACCAGTGCCATTTCCATTCCCGTTTCCATTACCAGCGTTGTTACCATTATGGTTCCCATTACGGTTCCCATTACCATTACCATTTCCACCTCCACCTCCATTTCCTCTTCCCCAATAATCCTCTGTACGATGACCCAGTTTACCACACTTATCACACTTGGGCAAGTTGCCCAAATGCTTCTTAACTCCAGTATCATTTGCAGCAGCAAACGTCTTCGCCTCACGGGGCGGATTTGAGTCACATTTCTTTTTGTTATTGGGGTTCTTGTTGCCGTTGCGGGTTACCTGATTCAAGCTCGAGTGTTTTCTCTTCTTATCCCCAAATGACTCAGCATGTGTTTCCAGTTTCTCAGTTATCTTCAATGATAACTTCTTCATTCTAATGGCATCTTCAGTAAAGCTGACAGCCAGAGTTGCAACCTATGTAATGGTGGTAGGGTTTGCTGAAGTCATCATGCTACGGATTTCTGGAGCCAATCCCCAAATGTAGCGCTCGATGCGCTTAAACTCAGGCGTCATAAGATAGGGGATCACTCTCGAGAGATCATGGAACCTTTGGGTGTACCCAATGATATCTACACCAACCATGGCCAAGTTCCAGAATTTGGTTTCCAACTTCTGAAGTTCAGCATGTGAACAATACTTCTCCCTCATCCGTTCCTTCAAGTCATCCCAAGACATACCATACGCTGCATCATCACCCAGAGTTTGAACTTGCAGGTTCCACCAAGTCAAAGCTTCATCTACGAACAACTCAGTAACAAAAGTAACTTATTGATCTGCGGTGCACTAGCTCATTCGGATCATAGAATCGATTTTCTCTGTTCATCGCACGAAAGCCACTGCACCTCTGGTGCCGTCATAATTCAGTGGCTTGTAGTCTAGAAACTGCTTGTAGGTGCAACCTGGAATTTATCCAACCGATTCGTAAATGAGCAAACAATGAAACAACGAAACAATGGCTGTTCATAAGTTCCATCAAATTGTAGCAAATCAATCCAACGTTACCTTGGTTAGGGTTTCCTCTAGATGAATCTCCATAACCATTTCGACCGGTACCTCCTGAGCCTCCACTGTGCTCAGCATGGTTCGCCTCATACTGGGCGAGAGCTTCATAAATCATTTCTTCAAGAAGAGAGTTTAACTCTTCAGTAGTCCTCGGCATCGGCGGGGGCGGACTTACCCCTCGTGGGTGAGTCATCCTTCCTTCTTGTGTCGTGTTTCTCCGAACAGTAACACGATAGAGATTAGGGTGGTATGAGGGGGATATGAGGTGTGAGTGAGTGTATGGGTAGGAGTAGGTGTGGGTGTAGCTGGAACCATAGAGGATACATCATCAGTAGGATATGTCTCTAGGCCAATGGTCCGAAGTGCAGTTGAAGTAACTGACTCCTTAGGGTCGGAATCAGAGGGGATATCGACAACCGCCACCACAGATAGACCCACCCCCAAAGTAGCAATATCGAAGACCTCTCCGTCGCCAAGGTCTCTGTTAACATGATCCGCGTGAAATACTGGGATCTCATCGTCGTCAGCGTCAGAACCGGGATCAGAATCAGAGGAAATGTCAATGACAGAGACAACGAGGGATGCTACATCTAGAATAGCGATATCGAACACCTCACCATCACCAAGATCATCGTCAGGATGGTCAACCTCAAACACAGGAACGTCAACATCGTTACCCAAATCAACAATGAAAGGCCAATCCTCAGCAGGGATGGCAGCAAGGGGAATAGCATGAATCAGGATAGGCTCGACAAGATTCTCGCCATCGGGATGTCCGATGATGAGCTGATCGTGGATGGGTAAGGGTAAAGCTAGGACATCATCAGTAAAAGGAACATCATCACCAAAATCTGGTAGAGCGAAGGGCTGTAAGTCATCGAGATCATTGTCATCAGACATCATCTCAGAGCCGATCTCGGAGTCAGACGTAACGATCTCTAGAGCTGGGGCAATCTCGTCGTCGGAGACAATCGCCATCGGGTCATGCTCCTCTGATAGACCACCGCTCTCTGATGAAGACATGCGTACCTGTATCATAAGAATCATAGCATATGTACATATATTAATTATTATTACTTAATTAATATATATATATATGTGTATATATATATATATAGTTATACACATTGTTGCAAGTAATCCCTAGTCAAGGATAAGTGCTACTTTTGTGCACCCTAAGTCTTGTAGTGTCCTCGCTTGATTTTTTTTTTTTTTGAAAACAAGTTTATGTAGTGGATGTCGCGGAGTGCTTTATGCAATGAAAACTTTTGTAAAAATTATTTTCGTGAGAGGATCCTAAGGATTGTAGACTAGACTCGAGAAGGAATCCTGGTTCACTAGATTCGCAGCTCTGATACCAATCTGTCGCACCCCTTTCAAAGGCAAAAGCACGAGGTGTGATCTTAGTGGTTTTCATTGCATACGATAAGTAAACATTGCTACTTGAATTAAAACATACTCCAAATTTCCATTCAAGTTTGATTATCCAAAATACAGAAATTAGTTTAAAGTTTACATCATAACTAAAAGATAATTGTTTGAAAGTTCACATCACGATTTCAAAAACAAAGATCAAGGTTTTGTTTCCTATATCACCACAGAAGGTGGGATATAGTAAACAAATCCACAAAAGATGGCAACGGAGATTAGACACTAAACATCTTGAAAAGGAGCCCGCGAACATCATCCACTAATTTCCTGAAATACATGTAAGTTTAAAATCATCAACAAAAGTTGGTGTGAATTCATGCAGATTGAGTAAAATGTAACATTTGTAATTGTGTAAAAGTACGGTATGCAGTTTGTAAATATAAGTTCGTAATTTGTAATGAAATGAAACGGAATCAAGATCGCTAATGTTTAGCTGGTACATTAACACATGTGACGACATAGGAATCATCCAAACCTAGGCGATTTTTGACATCGTTTACCCTACGACTGTGACCCAAGACACTCCATGACTATGTGTTGTCAAGAGAGTGACGCTGCCCGGACCTGTTAAATCTAACCCTTGTTCTTTCAGTCTAAACTAGATTGATGGTGCTTGCGTATACCCTATTCGTGACGTGATCTATGTATGATTCCTTTGTTTAAACATACCAATTTGTACTTGTATTTTCCCTAAAGTTTAGAAAACAGTAAAAACGTTTAAAAGTGGGGACATGAACTCACTGCTTTGCGTCTTGAGTGTCTAGCTGCACTGGCTTCTGCTACTCGAGTGCCGTGACCATTAGACGTTCTAAGTATGTTAATCACCTAACTTGTAAACTTTTAAGTACAAGTTACTTTTTAGATTTAAGGTGTCTTATTTGTATGTCACATTATGTTTAATATTGTATTTGTTATATATTGTTATCCCAAAAATATATGTATTTGTGTAAGTAGGATTTGAAAATATTATATGTTAAAAATAATATATTTTTAACTTTTACCAAATATATGTCACTTATATTAATTGTCAAAAATAATATAAGTAATTTGTTAAATAATATTTCCAATATTATTTTTAGGTGTAAGTATACTTAGGAAAGTATACTTGTATTTTGAGTGTAAATACTTGTGTACTTATATTTATTTACCAAAAATCAATTCTTTGATTTTTTTATTACTTTCCGGAATTTAATTTCTTAAAAATAATAATATTTTAAGGTTTATGGGTTATATATATTTTGTCACACTTTTAATATTCTTCCATTACTTATAGTAATTTTTGTATAAGCCCATAAATATATAAAATTGTCCAATAAGTCCAATAATCATCCAAGTCCTTAATTTTGTAGAAAATATATGTATATTGATATATATTTTGTATTTGTCCATGTGTCATTTTTATATGTAGTTTGTATACTTGTATCATTGTGTATTTCTTAAGTATTTGTATGTGTATTTTTGTAGTATAATCCTTGGGAGTATTTAATGTATTTTTCAATTTCCTAACATCACTAATACATATAATACACATAATATACACTTAGCACATAATCTTGTGACCACTAAATATATATATTTTTCCCTAAAAATATATATACTTAATATTGTTTTTATACTGGAAGAAATCCTTATTTCTTACTTGTAATTTTTGTATAAAAACTAGGAAACCATTTGTAAATATTTTTAGGTGAATTTTTGGGGAATAAGTCTCACCAAAACTTATATCTTTTTTTTCTAAGTGTTAAAATTTTATAAAAATTTTGACATAGTTTCCCCTAAAAATGGAGGTTTCCCGTGTTTTTAAAACATGTGTTTATTTTCTTTTCATTATCCAAAATCAATTTCCACAAATTTAACAAACAATATACACTACATTCACCATGAAAAACCTTATGATGAACTTGATTTTTGTTAAAAATGTGTAGTCTTTTAGATCTACACTTTACATACAAAGATCTTTAAAAAATAAGTGTTCTTGTTTAATTCCTACAAATTTTGTGTTAAACTTTATTTTACTAAGTAAACCATCCATAAGTCCTACGGTTTTAAAACCATGAAAAACATATTCTAGTGATTGTAGACTAGACTCGAGAAGGAATCCTAGTTCACTACAATCGAAGCTCTGATACCAATCTGTCACACCCGTCTATTTGCGGAAGCGTGTGGTGTTAACTTGATTGTTTCTCATTGCATTCGATAATAGAAAACAACAACGTGATTAAAACAAGCGATGTTCATCCATTCATAAGTTTAAAATATTACAAACCACGAGTTGTTTAAGTTACAAACTACATAAGTTTTAAGTTAAAGTTACAAACCAACATGAGTTTAAAGTTCCATAAAAGGACTAGTTTCACAAAAGATTAAAGTATGAGGCTTTGCATCCTAGATGTGATATATGGACCCAACCCTCCAAAAAAAGATGAGATCAAAGACTTGAAACCCAAAGGCTTGATTGTAAACGCCAGCACCAAGATTCATCTAATTCCCTGAAATACATGTATGTTTTAAAACATCAACAAAAGTTGAGCGAGTTCATTTGTTTTATGTTATGCGCATCAAATGAATCTCAAAAACATTTGAAAGTTCCAGTGTTGTAAGTAGGTATGTAAAGCGTCTATGAATATGTTGATCATTAATGTTTTGCAAGGACATTAATATACGTGACGACATAGGAAGCACTCAACCCGGTAGATGTTTTAAGTGTCGATTAACCTCGACAGGGACACAACAACACTCTAAGTGGCCGCACAAGGACAGTGAGTGGGGCTCATCCGTACCCATTAGATCTAACCTTTGTTCCGTGGTCCTTAAAAGGATTAATGGTGCCTAAGTTAACGCCTATTCTCACGTGATCTAAGAATCCATACCATAGCTTAATCATACCCTTGTTAACATGTATTTCCCCCCGAGAGTTGTAAACCGAAAACGTTAAAAGAAAAGGGGGACATGAACTCACAGTTTTGCGTCCGTAAAAGTGCGTACTCAAGTTCGGTTTCCCCGGTTCGTTTTGCAACCTAAAAACGTGCTTGGTTTTGTTAGACACTTCGGTCTTGCAACGGTTCTTAATCTTAAATATGTATTAAGTTTTGTTTTGAAATTGTTTTTGTTTTGAGTTGACTTCCAGTGTATGATGTCTTTATATAATTTTTCATAATTATATAAAATTCAAAGTTCAACATACTACTTAAAATATTATATTTTAACTTATATTATTTGCATGAATTGCATATATATATATATATATATCATTTGTGACTATGAGGGGGTTCGTTAAAAATAATATATTTTTAACTTGTTCAGATATATATATATATATATAAATATATATATATATATATATATATATATTGTTCCATAAACGTGTGTTTGTAATATTCACGAACAAACATACCGTTTGTTTTGTGTTATATGTGACAACTGACACTTTTCCACATATCCCGTACAATATCAAACAGTACTTTACGCTTTAATGAGTGTGCCTGATCAAGTTAATGACATGAATGATTTTCTGATTGTTGTCATATATACATACAAGTGCTTTACACGTCGCATAATTTCTTATCATTATTGCATGCAACACAGTACGATTCAATTAAGTGCACAAAACAAAGTTAGCACCATTATCAGGCAAACTAGAAGTATTGACGGGAGTTCAGAACTTAGACAGACATGATGTTAAGACACAGAATGAGCCCGAAACCAAGAGTTACCCTAGAATAGTGTGTACGAAAGTAGGGATCATAAAATTGCCTTCTGAGAGATAGTTTAAGTGCCGGAAAGTGCCTGAAACACACTAAAACTGCAGAAAACACCAAAATTCAGCAATTTTCAGCTTTTTAACATCAAAATATAATGCAGAATTATGGTTTAATGGTCCAGAATACTTTCATAAGTGTCGGGAATCAGAACTGTCACAAAAGATAACATAAAGCACACTAAACTGCGCAATTTAGCACCTTAACGAACCGGTAACCAACCGAACAACCGGACACTACCCGAAACACCAAATTTTCACTAGAAGCATTGTTTTAGTGTTACGAAGCTAGTTAGGGTCACCGAACATCATAACACATCCTAAAACACTGTAACACATATAACACTAACTAATACCCTTACTTTCCAACTAAATCCCTAACTTACCATTACAACCCAACCAACACCCCCCCCCCCCCCATAGTTGATGGTCACAAGTGGGGGACCCACTTGTGATTTCTTTCCAATATTTTATTTGATATGCATGAAGGATTTGGAACATTATAACCACTAGATAATCAAGTGTTGGAAGATTTTCTTATAAACCCCAAAGTTCTTCATTCTCATTCATTTCACCATCTACAACACACCACCTCCTCTTTCTTCCCTTCCCAACTTTCAGCTCAACCTACACACATACACAACTCCATTTTCATTCCAATATCAAGCATTCGAAGGTGATCTAAAGTTGCAAGGAACATAGTTAAAAAGCTTGGAAGCTTTGGAAATTGAAGGACCATCACCTGGAGCTTTTATCCATCACATTCATCATCATCTTCATCTTTGTTTCTTCCCTAGTCATAGAGCTAGTAGTAAGCTCCTCACAACTTGTTTTTACTTCTAATTTTAGTGGATAAAAGGTCATGTAATATGTTAATCTTAAGAATCTCAACGAAACATGAAGATGAACTTGAACATAAAGCTTAATAACATGAAAATCTAAGTTGTTTTAGTATATGTATGAAACTTGTTTGTTGATTTATTGTGCTTATGATGTTGATCATCATAAGAAGTTTGCTAGATGATGATTAAACACATGATCTAGCAAGTATAAGGATTAATTTTGTGAAATTAGTAATGATCATCCTTTATGTTAAACGTGAACTTGAAAATGAACTTGTTTTAGTGTATGATCATTATGTTTACAAGTTATACGTCTTGGAAATAAAAGATTTCAAAAATAATATTTTCAAGAAAGCAAAGTTTATTACAAGATTAACATGAACATGGTTTTTAAAGGAAGTAAACATGTTTTAAGTGTTAAAACAAAGTTAGAAGAGTGTTGGTAACAAGAAAAATACAAGAAGAATTATTTTTAGAAAATATTCATACAAGTTGTAAAGAACTAAAATTTACAAGAATGAGTTTTATAAACTATAAACCATGTTTTTAGAGGTAATTAAACTTACTAAACAACATTTGAGATTACTACAAATTTTTACAAACTTTCAAGTTCAAGACATAGTGTAAATTGCATATTTTTGGCTCATGGTAAGTCTTGTTTAAATTGTTGATGATTGGTGATAAGATTTTAAAAGAAAATGATATGCTTTAAGGCATGGAAACCTCTTTTAAGGGGAAACTATGGCAAATTTTTTGTAAAAATTAAACACTTAGAAAAATATTTTTAAATAAGTGTTTATAAGTAAATTTTGATCATTGTTTTCATATAAAAATTTGCCATAATTTTTATTACAAAAATTACAAACAATGGAGGTTGATTTTTGATAAATAAAAATGACTAAGTATATATTTAGGAAAATATATATTTAGATGTCACAAATTGTGTGTTACTTGTATATTATGTGTATTAGTTATACTATTTTAGGAACTTGAAAATAATATAACTCACCAAAATACCAAAAATTGTAATATAAAATATTACCAAAATTCCAAGAAAATAAATATATAATTTATACCCGAATATTGGACAAACCGGACAAGGACTATGGACTATAAATATATATATATTCCGGAAATAAATTCGTAACTCTACAAGTATGACAAACGGTATTTTGGAAACCAAAGAAACGGAAAATATGGATTTTTACAAGTATTACAAAATATATCATATTTTGTCAAATAGAAAATATATT
This sequence comes from Helianthus tuberosus, assembly GCA_030545235.1. NCBI lineage: Eukaryota > Viridiplantae > Streptophyta > Magnoliopsida > Asterales > Asteraceae > Helianthus > Helianthus tuberosus. The sequence goes on from CM060392.1 coordinate 33,224,568, forward strand.
ATTTTTTAGTGGAGAAAAATATATATATTTTCTTAAACGAATTAAAAATATATTATTTTGGGTGAAAGATAGAAATATATATATTTTCTAAAGTTAATCTTAAAAATATATATTATTTTTGAGATATATATGAAGATATATTTATTTTTACCAAGAAAGATTTATAGATATTTTTCTATAAAAATTCTCTTAAAATATATATACTTTGAGAATATAAGTTTGGTGATCTTTAGTTGTCTAAAAATAATATTCCGGAAAATTAAATACAAAATTAAGTATGAAATACTTAATAAATACAGGAAAATACGTATCCTCATACGTATAAATACACACCGGAATACACCACCAATACTTGGCAAAATACATAAGTATAAAAATACACAAGTACAAGTTCACCCATACTTGGGAAAATACATATGTGGGAATACCTAATAAACCAAGTTAAAATATATTATTTTAACAATATTCCAAATAATTGGATAAATATAATTTAAGTTAAAATATTATTATTTTAACTAATAATTATATACTTTGGAATTATATAATGTACATCAAAGATGTAACTCAAAGTACACCAAGAATTCCAAAATAAGTCTTAATAAACAACTAAGACTAAGAGTCGTTACACAACCTAAGCGTCTAATGAAACATAACACGTGTGTAGGTAGTGGTACGACATCAGGAAGTGATCTTTGAGTTACAGGATACAGAACGCAAACCAGTGAGTTCATGTCCCCCTTTTCTTTTAACTGTTTTCAGTTTTATAACTTCGGGGGTGAAATACATGTTACAAATGTTTCAAACGTTTACAAATGGTATGGTTAGCTAAGGAATGAACTGTTAGATCATGTGAATGGGTAGGCACACACTTAAGACCATTAATCCTTGTATAAGGACCGAGGGGCATGAGTGATAGATCTATCTGGGTGTTGCAAGCCCCACCCATGGGCAGGGAGTGGCCGAATGTGGTGACTATGTCGTTCCAGCCGGGTGGACCGGTACAAAATCCGCTAGGTTTGTGCCTTCCTGCACCATTGCATACATATTAATGACCTTTCAAATCATTAATTGATCTGTTCATAGACGCTTTCATACCAGTTTACAAAGGCATTACATACAAATGTTTACAAGATTATTCGAACTCATACAGAAACACATGAACTCGCTCAACTTTTGTTGATGTTTTCAAAATTACATGTATTTCAGGAAACAAGTTGGATCTTAGGCGCTGGCGTTGTTTTCAAGACGTAAATTTCAAGTCTAGATGTCATCCACTTTTGTTGGTCTGTAACTTAATCAGAGGTCATGTTGGTTGGAACTTAAATGACTTGTGTTTGTAACATTTTAAACTTATGAATGGATGAACATTATTTTAACCATATAGTTGTTTATTATAATTGAATGCAATGATATTGAGCAAGTCACACATCATACGCTTCCGCAAAAGTCAGGGTGTGACAGTTTGGTATCAGAGCTTCGATTGTAGTGAACTAGGATTCCTTCTCGAGTCTAGACTACAATCACTAGGATTCTCTCATGAAAAGCATTTTCACAAAATATTTTTCATTGCATTTACAAAAAGCGCCAAGATCCATGAGTCGAACATTTTTCAAAGGAAAGACAAAGCAAAGACAAAGCAAAGGCAAAGCAAGGACATTAGTATGCGAGGAAGAATACCCCGACCAATGTGCCAATTGAGGTATAGTCAGTCCATGTGGGATAGACTTGCCAAAGACAAAATGGCCCCCGAAAGAATAGACGAGAGTTATATGTGATATGTTGCATTTATTGCCTTTATATACTAAGTAACATTACTATTCATATATATATATATATATATATATATATATATATATATATATATATATATATATATATATATACGTATGGGATTATTATTGACGGAAAAGAAATACCTAAAACTTCGAATCGTATTACTGTTCTTGACTCGAACAATGAGACTATCAACCTCGCTCTTATTGCGAAGCTTGTGGCTGACGTAGTTACCAAACGAGACCCTGAGCTTGTTTCTATAAAAGATGGCTATTCTTCCCTTTCGAATGCGAAGGTGTCTGACTACGATGATGACAGCGAGGCGGAGGAGGTAACCTTGGACAACAAGCTTATCAGTGGGACAAGGTCCCTGTGGCATTTCCGAAACAAGATTGACGACCCTCTTATCCAGGCGAGGAAGATGAAGTACTCATCTTGAAGGTGCCTCTCCAGCTGCTATTACTAGGAACTCTCCTTATTCCTATTTTATCTAAGCATTGTGCCAATTCGCGCGTAATGCCAACAGATGATAGTGCGTGGACCACCATAATGGTCCTTTCCATGTTGAAGGTATGAGGACAGTAGTGTCCCCACTCCGGCTGATCGTCTGCTTTGAACGAGGGAAAATCAGGGTGACCATGCAAGACAATTTATTATTACGGGGGCCCACGTAATAATGACTTGTAGTGCATGGAAATCCTGGTGGACTCTGCGGGTCAAGCTAATGATCACCACCCACCCAAAATTTTTAGAGTTGTTCAAATTTTCACCTAGTAGAACACTAACTGAGATAGTTACTATAACGCTCCACAAAGTAGGAAGTCTATCTTTACCGAGTTTACACCTAACACTTCCACCTGTAGTACGAGTCGTTTGGGACCTAGTATCTAAGCAAGTGAAGATGGTTAACACGCAGAAAAGATTTTTCTTAACACTTCAGGATTCTTATGTTTAAGCTTGCACGGAGCCTACAACACCCCAACTTATCCATTGTAGTTGCTACGATAGACCCTTACATTTGACATCCGTTTTACCCCAAGGAGGCAGCGTAGCGCGAATTGTAGTATAACCCATGTACTACACTCTATTCGACATTCGTAGAAACCCTATCAACCATATTGGGACTCGTGGAACCCAAGCAAAATCAATGTAAAAGTCAAACAGTCCAGTGTGACAAAGGGGTCTTTCTTACATCAGACAGTCAAGGTCCATGAAGCATAGAACACATGTTATAAGGACGAAAACAACCACTCGATTCTCCTCTTCTTAACAGATTCCCACTCCATTTAGGCACATGGATGAAACGGGCAGGAAGCTTCTTCTCGTCCTTCACCTCATAATGCACCCTGTCATCCACTACCCATATTACACCACCGACACCCCCTACACGTGGTAGTAATGCACAACCCCATCCTTTGGGAAGTATGTCCGTTTTTGTAAAAGTAAAGACTATGGAAGAGCCGAAAACTTGAGGAATAATCAAGGAACAAGGTAAAGGGAAGGCCTCACCGTATTTTGTATAACACTGGATGACTTGCATCAGTCGGAGTAAGGTGACTCCGAGGAGGTATTCTATACAAGACTAATGGCAACAAGTTGATATGATGTATGTAAAAGTCGATGTACCCTTACCAAGATTCTTTAGCTACTCATTACAATGATGAGATGATTATAGTGGGAAGATTTGCATAGGCCTAATTAGGAATTACCTTACCCTTATGCTTATGGTGCATGACAAATGAGCTTTGCTTTCATTTATCAACGACAATATTTATTCCAAAATAAATGTCTAATTTCGTCGATATGTTTTACGCATGTGAAGCTCATGGAACCACAACAAAGGGACATTGGTCAGACCCAACCAGAACCTTTACCTGCAACAAGAGCTGAGCTCGAAGCTCTAGTGAACCAGCAAGTTGCTAAGGCAATCATCCAATACGAAGCAAACAACATTGCAAACAGCGGCGGACTAAGAGGAACCATAATGGGAATCGCTCATGTGATAACTCTTGCCCTAGCTCCTATCGAGGGCGGAGTAACGGTGGAGAAATCTAATGAAAGTCCAGTGAAAAGGGAGATGCATGTGGAGTCTTTGTGTGATAATAAAAGAAAGTTTTCAAGCCTGAAGGAAGGAACCCAAGCGAGTAATGACAACTCAAACGCAAATAAAAGAAGGGAAGCAAACCCGCCTCATGGCACGAAAGCTTTTGGAGCCACCAATGAGGCCAGAAGAAAGGTTTATTTGGGAAATAAGCCAAGATGCGACGGATGCATGTTTCACCATGAAGGTCGGTGCCCGAGACCTAAGTGTGGTAGATGTGGAAAAAGGGGACACATCAAGGATACCTGTTGGGCAAGATACCCCAGCTGAGGAGGAAATGGTAAGTACAACCAACGGGATAACAACAACCAAGGCGGAAACGGTAATGATAGAGCTCCTGGTTGTTTTAAATGTGGTAACACGGGGCACTTTAGGAAAGATTGCCCTAAGAAGGACCAAGCACAAGGAAGAGTTTCACGAACGGAGCTCGTGAAGCACGCCAGGACCTGAATATTACGACGGGTACGTTCCCTATTAACGAATACAATGCATCCATTTTGATTGATATAGGTGCCGACTTTAGCCTTGTATCTATAGAATTTAAGAACCTACTTGGTCTAGAAGCAAGTAAGCTAGACTCCCCCTATTCAATAGAATTAGCAAATGGGAAATTAGTCGAAGAGGATGGAGTTATTAAGGGTCGTACACCTGAACTTGGAGAACGAAAGTTTTCTATTGACCTGCTACCTGTTGGTTTAGGAAGTTTTGATGTTGTAGTCGGCATGGATTGGGTATCCAAGAATGGAGCTGAAGTTGTTTGTCATGAGAAAGTCGTTCGCATCCCTCTTGCGAATGATGAAACACTTATAGTACACGGCCTTTATACAGTTGATGCGAGGACGCTGGGGCTCATAGGGCAGTGGATGGTGACATCCCACATTGGTTACGAAGGCACAAAAGTGTCTCCAAAAAGGCCGTATAGCCTTCCTTGCTCATCTTGTCGACAAGGAGATCAATAAGTCAAGATTAGAAGACATCCCCGTTGTAACAGAATTTCCAGAAGTCTTTCCCAAAGACTTGACTGGGCTACCTCCACAGCGACATGTGGATTTTTGGATAGATCTAGTGCTAGGAGTGGCCCCAGTGGCAAAGGCGCTTTACCAACTAGCTCCGTCCGAGATGCAAGAACTTTCGGCTCAATTGCAAGAGCTGCTAGATAAGGGAACTTATCAGTCCGAGCTTCTTACCCTGGGGAGCTCTAGTGTTATTTGGATAAGAAGAAGGACAACAGTTTCTTGTATGTACATACGGCCTGATCTAGGAGGAAATCAAAGAACTGATGAGGAAAAGGTATTGTTCCAGGTCGGAAATCCTAAAATTGGAACTAGTGAGGAAGAAGCATTGTGCATAGGCTATAGGGAGTTAAACAACTAACCATCAAAAATCGGTACCCCTTACCGAGAATTGATGACTTGTTTGACCAACTACAAGGTTCCAGCTACTATTCCAAGATTGACTTAAGGACAAGATATCACTAGTTGAGGACACAAGAAGAAAGTATCCCTAAAATGGCCTTTCAAACTCGCTACGGGCATTACGAGTCCCTTGCCATGCCGTTTGGCATAACGAACGCACCAGCATTATTCATGGATCCCATGAACTAAGTGTGTAAGCAGTATCTGGATAAATTTGTGATTATGTTTATTAATGAAATCCTCATATACTCGGAAACCAGGGAGGAGCACGAGCAACACCTACGAGCTATCTTGTAACCTTTGAAGGAGGTACAATTGTATGCAAAACCGTCGAAGTAAGAATTTTGGATTTGCGAGGTGAAATTCCTAGGTCAAGTATTCATGTAGACCCTGCCAAGATTGGGGCAATCAAGTATTGGGAAGCACCAAAAACCCCAACAGCGATACGACAATTTCTGGAGTTAGCGGGCTATCACAGACGATTCATTGAGAATTTTTCAAGGACTGCTCAGCCGCTAACGTCCCTAACCCAGAGAGATAAGAAATTTGATTGGGAAGATAAACGAGAAACGGCTTTTCAGACGTTGAAGGATAAACTTTGCAATGCACCTATCTTATCTTTACCTGAAAATAACGATGGATTTGTAGTTCCTTGTGATGCTTCTCGACAAGGTCTTGGTTGCGTGTTGATGCAACAAGACAAGGTCATCGCTTACACGTCCTGTTAGTTAATGGTGCAAGAGAAGTACTATACGACGCACGACCTCGAGTTAGGAGTTGTGATATTCACGTTAAAGAATTGGCGTCATTACTTGTATGATACTCGTTGCACGATCTTTACAGACCATAGGTGTTTGCAACACATTTTTTATCAGAGGGATTTGAATGTGAGAAAGCGTAGATGGATTAAGCTATTGAATGATTATGATTGTGAGATCATGTTGGGATCTGAGGCTCTCATGATTGTGCTTGTTTGTGAGATTTGAACAAATCAAATAGATGTGAGTAGTTTTAAGTGCAGCGGAAATGAATAACAAACTTTGTAAACACAATCAAAGGAGAATATAGTTTGATAAACCATTGCTTTTCATAGAGTCGAAAGATTACATCAAAAGCAAAAGGTTACAATGCAAGCTTACAGACTAAACTCCCCCTCAGCCTGATACTTCAGGATTGGTTGCACAAGATGAAAGGAATGGATTGAGGAGAAGGACTCACTCAAAACAGTCAAATATAACAGTACAGAGTACTGTCATATTTATAGGCAAACCAAACTACTGATGTACCTCAGCTGACGGCACCATGATAGTGACATCTAACAGCCTAACAACCTATAAACACTGATCTATACAAACTACTGATGTCTAACAACTGATTGATAATAAAATACAAAACAAGTCTAACACTGTTCACGTTCCACTGTTGTAGCCTAAGCACTGATTACTTGAACATCAGTGCTTTCTTCAAAAGGTGATCAGTCTTTGAATGAGCAGTGCTTGGGTCTTCAGCAGTACTTAAGAAACAGCAGTAGATAGAGCTCAGTGTTTGCCTTTTAGCAGTCTTTAGTTGTTTCATCAGTGTTTGGTTCATCAGTTGTTCTTCAGAGCAGTACTTAGAGTGTATCAGCAGATAGATAACCACTGTCAAGGGGAGGGCTTAGAGTAAACGTCTGCTATTTGTGAATCCACCGTTGTGACCAGGTTTTGGCTTTACATTATCTGTTCCTCTGGTAGGGTTCAATCCCAACAATCTCCCCCTGGAACAGATAATGCCAAAACCTGTCATTATTCTGGATTTTTATTCTTCATCAGAAGTTCCTTTGCTTTTCTTTTGAATTCTTCCTCAAACTCTTTGGAACTTGAATCAGCCTCATCCCTGCACAGTGTAAGCTCAAGGAGATCTTGTAGATCTTCAACACTCAGGCCTAGTGCTTGATTCCTTGATATATGCCTCACTTCTCCATTGGTTCTGATCAGAGTCAATACGTGGGTCTTTTGATCAGAGAGCCACTTTAGTATTTTTAAACCAAATGGGTTTCTTGGGAGAGCTTTATTTGCTGATGAACTTGAGGTTTTTGGCCTTGAGAAAAACTGTAAAGCAGTATCTTGAACTTCAGACATTCTTTTAAAAGCTTCTTCTATGACTTTATTTGCTGCAGCTATATCTTCTGCAACTTCTTTGTCAAGTAGCTCTTGTTTCTGTTGTTGATCAAGCTCACTGTCTGTGATATCTGCTGATGATGGTTGGCTCAAGACCTTTTTGGTAAGGTCTTGTAGCTTTGCCAATTTTTCTTTATCTGAAACTATTTTCTTGATAGCTTCATCAAGATAATCAGTCTCTTTTTCTTTTTCTCCTCCAGCAGTCTGTTGTTCCCTCTTTTGTTTTCTCAACGTTGTGACAGAGGTTTCTGCTGCTTTGATTTGTGTTTCAAGAATCCTGATATGTTCCTTTAGCTTTTTGTAGTCAGACTTTTTAGGAGTGTCCCTCCTTTTCTTAAGCCTTTCATAAGCTTCATCTGTTTGCTGCTTAGTCCATTTTGCTATGGCATTTGTAGAATCCACCCTTGCATCCACCAGCTCCTGCTTCTTTCTTTTATATTCAGAAGTAAGATCAGCTATGAGTTTTCTGTATTTGTTCCAATTTGGAGCTGTCTTTTTCTTTCTTGGATCATTTTTAACCTTTTCAATTCTTTTAGCCTCATGCTTTAATGCAACTATTGGCCATTCTTTGAATTCTGTTTCTTCAGCAGGATAGAACTTTTCTTTCATTATGTATGCAAGATATTCTTTTCTCAATTCATTTCGTTGATCTGTTTCAGGAGATAGGCTTGACACTTCTTTGTTCAGATCACTTGCATATTCTTCCATTTGCTTGACTTTGTTGAGCAGGAACTCCCTTCTTTCCAAAATGGCTTCATCACCTTGATTCTTGCATTCAACTTTGGCTCTTATCCTTGCTTGTCTTGCTTTCATTTCGAGATATTCATCCATGTCTTCTGGAATTATGAAACCTATGAGAGAAGGGAATTTCCTTTTTGAAGGATCATCCTCAGTGTAGAATTGTTTCATCTCATTTTTCACAGCTTCTAATTCCAGTGGATATTTAGCAGCAACAGGATCATACTTTTCATCAGTAGCCTGTGTTGTGTCTCTCTTTCTTTTGTGAAGCTTTGGAGGTTGTGGTGTAGGAATGATGAGATCAGTGGTGGATGTTTGACTAACAGTGGTTGAAACAACTGGTATTTCAACCGCTGCTGTCATTACAACTGCTGATGTATCAGCAGATGTCTTCTGCTTTTGAGCAGGGGTTTTTGATGGTGGTGATGGTGGTGGTGGTTACTCATCATCAGGAATAAAAACCCTTCTCCTTTTTAATGTAGGAGAGGCTGATGATGTTTTGGGTGGATCAGTGGTTTGAGATTGAATGGCAGTGGTTTGTGGTTGTGATTGACTGACAGTGGTTGAAACAACTGGTGTTTCAATCACTGTTTTCATTACAGCAGATGTTGTAACATCTGCTGTCTTCTGCTTTATGGCAGGAGGCAGAGGTGGTGATATGATTGTAGATGATGATGGTGGTGGAACAGTGGTTGTGATGGTGTGTGATAGAGTGGTGTGTGTGTTGATGAAATGGCAGATGTTTGGCTACTGACGGCAGTTTTTGTAACTACTACTGTATCAGCTGTTTGACTAACAGGTTTTGAGACCTGCTTTTCTTTTTCTTTTTCTTTTTCAGGCTCAATATAAAGCCCATCTTCTATTCCTTTCTTTCTCAACTTGATTTTATCCCCCTTTTTGGCATTATCTACAAGGGGTGTATTCATGAAGAGGATGGAAGATGGAACTTTTTCACCATGGGCAGTCTTTTGTATGCTAGCCTTTACAGCCTTGATATCTGCTTGAGTGTCTTTAAACCTTGATTCCACCATGTTGGTCAGCATTTGTACTTGAATAGCATGCTTTTGATCTGCCATATGTTGCTGTTTTTCAAGCATGGGTTGAAAAATATTCCAAAGCTCATTTGCAGCAAATGCATGTTGTGCAGGTGCTTGAGTAGGAACAGCAGTGGCTTGTGCTTTTTGAGCTTTTAAGATCTCTTGCACCATATCTTTAATTTCAGCAACTGAATCTTCAAGTTTTTCAACTCTGTCCGTCAATTCCTGATATTTTGAATCATCACCTACTTTAGTAGGATCATCTGAATCCCCACCAGCAGTGGTTATATCAATGTGTGACTTAGGAACAGAGTCCCAAAAATCACCCATTGATGCCCCTTGTTCTTGGTACTGGGGACTTCTTTCTTCAGCACTTGATAATCCTTTGATGTTACTAATGGTCAAAATAGGCTCACTAGTGGTTATCGATGGTGCTATAGAAGAAATTGCCTTCAAGGGAGTCTTACTTATGAAACAACTGTCCAACTGAAGATCTGTTGATCCATCAGTTGTAGTTGCTGCTCCACTTGAACTACTGACAAGAGTTACTTGTAACTCCTGCAGTGTAACCTCCTCAACTGTTGCTGGGATAGCAGAGGTAAAAGCATCAGACCCAGTCACTTGTGGAGGTAAACTCTCAGTGATAGGTGATAGAGAGGAACTGGTTTGTGTCTGTGCAATATCAACTGCATGCAACAGGGGTATTATTGATTGTGGCATTATGATTGGTGAGGGTATGGGTGTTGAAAGAGACATGTCCTTGGGATCAGGACTGTGGAAGATAGAACCAAGTGGATCTAGAGCTTCATAATTTGGTGTCCCTGTGATTACAACCTGATCCTTTTGTGAGGATGCAGGAGGAGTTTTAGGCATAGGTTGAGATCTTTCTTCCAACTGCTGTGAGGAAGTAGCAGCAGTGGTTTGTGGTGACTTTTGTGTTGTCACAGGCAGTTGCTCTGGGATCTCATCTTCCAGAGTTGCCTTTTTCTTGGGTTGGGTGGGCTTTTTGTATGATTTTCTTTTGGTCTTTTTAGTAGTGGCAGGTGTGGGTTTCAAAGAAGGGGTAGTGCTGCTATGATCACCTGGAGCAGTGGGCTCAGCAGAAGTTGCCTGAGGATCAGTGGCAGTTTCTAAAGTCTGCTCAGGCACCTTTGCTTTTAATTTTATTGGTGCCATCATTCTTGAAAAAGTTTCAATTGTTAAACCTTTTATTTGAAAATGGACACCTTGTTTGGGCAAATTTTCATCCTCTTTTTCAAATTTTTGTTTAAAGTAATAGCTCAGAAATCTTGGAAAAAGAAGAAATGATTTGCTGTCGACATTCTTTACCATGTCATTGAAGATCTCCTGGGAGTAGTTGTAATCTTTATTGTTTAAAATAGCATAGCCCAGGCATTGAATCTTCAATGGTATTTCGTTAAAAGATGTTGTTTTATTTGAAACACACATCAAAAGTGTGTGAAATAAAAATCTGGGTGCAGACGGAAAATAACCCTTTTGTAAGGTATCTACCTTTGATTGTTCTGCATATCCCCTTTTCAGAAAATCAGCTTTTAACTCGTTTTTATCAAAAGAAGTTTTACCTTTCTGATCATCGAGTTTGAAGACTTCTGAGATTGATTGCGGAGTGATTTGAATCGCTTTACCCTGTATCGAGGAGTTAATGGCTACTGCTTTTTCATCTTGTTTTTCAAGCGTAGTATTTTTCCAGAACTCTCTCTGGGTTTGCAAGTAAATGGGAGCATCTTCTGTCAACAAAGTTTTGTACTTTGATGCAGATAGTGTATCAATGATGGAGTCGAAAGTGTGGTTATCGGTAGGTTTTGTGAGCAAACCCAGATAATTATGAGGAGATTTGTATGGTATCTCGATGGGTTCTTCGGCCGTTTGAGCGACCTCTTTTGAAGATGATGGCGATTTTGGTTTAGATTTTGATTTTGACTTCGTCATTTTGATGAAGAAGAATCGGAGAGTGTTTTTGGAAGAAAGGTTGGAAACTGCTTTGAGAAGAGAACTTTGGAATTCAATTCGACAGTGTAAAACCCTGTTTGGGGGTTTTGATCAGGGTTTTATTTAAGAAAATGATCGCTGATGTGGCAGCGGTTATTATGATCTGAAGGCCAAAAACTGACCACGTGTCAACCTCTGATGAAATGGATGAAGAATGGAAGACAGTTGTTTTAAGTACCACTGATGTATCAAGCATCAGTGGTTACAACGGTAATAATGTGATGACAGTGGAAGATTTTTACTATCAGTGGATAGTGTATCAGTGGATAAGATACTGATTTTAAACATCAGTGCTTGTCAAGAAAATGAAAGAATCAGTGGTTGACTTTCAGAAGTGGATAGTATTTAGTGACCAGATGTTTGAACAAAACAATGATTAGGGTAAATGGTACAGATTTGAAGGACAAATATTTCAGCAACTGTTTTGAGAATTTTCATTCAAGGTTTTTGCCACATGTCAATTTTGAAGGACAATGGTTTAGTACCCCAGATGAGGAGAATCTTTTTGCTAAGGCAACTCATTTTTGTTTAATATCCAATTAAAACATGAGTGCCCAGTAATTTAAGCACAGTTAGCAATCAACCTTTGATAAAAATTTAGGAACAAACCTGAGTATGACATGATCTTGACATTTGTACCATTTCCTTTTGACCCATTTATGAGGACAATAATACCAACAAAAATAAGGTACTATATCCTGACAGGAACTGAGACTATTGCCAACAAAACCAAGCAAAAGTTTCAGATATATTGTTCCAGAAAAAAATGAACAATATATCCTGGTTATTCGAGAAAATCCTTTATATAAAAAATTAAAGGATTTTCTGAGAGCAGCATCAAAAAGGATCTGGTGAAACTTCAATAGAGTACATAATCATATCATTCTCAAGTTATTGAAAAATGGTCAGTGGTTTGAAATTTTGAATACATTTTGACCACTGTTAGGAACCATTTTATTGTCAGTTGATTGCAAACATGGTTCTCTTTGAAGTTCATTCATCGGAATCAAAACCTTTTCCTGAATAGATGAAAGCACACTGTTGCTTAATGACCATTATTACCCTAAACATTGACTCATAAGTGTTTTAAGTTTATACTCTTTTCTTCTGAATTCAAAAGTTTTGAGATAAACACACTTCAGAGTTTTTGTGAATTTTCTTCTTCCCTTTTTACCCTTCCCAATCATAAGTATTGAAATACTTACTGAGGGGTATTTATTGAAGGAATACTTGTTCCAAAATCATTTTGTAGTAATGTTTTGAGAGATTTGGTCATTTTTGCACATGCTTATACCAACCTCCTCATTACCCATGATCTGGACATTTTTGACTCCTGATTTTCTTAATGTATTTTAACATAGTCGATTTTGTCCTTTTGAGGATCTCAACCTGTTTTCAACATATAAGATCTGAATGACTAAAGTTTTACTTTCCCTCTTTTTATGTTAGCAAAACACCAATGTTTTTATGAACATAGGTTTTGTTAATCTGAGGTAATGAGGATTATACTCTAGCATTCAAAAGGGTGACATCATAATTTTCATAACAACAATTGAAATCAATTTGAAAATTAAGAAATAATTCCACGGTTTAACAGATATTGTTTCCAGATTTAGAAACCATGAGTGTCTTGTGCATGAATTCACTTGTTGTGTGAAATTTGTGTGTCATATGACATCTTGGTTGATTTACAAAGTTTTTGAATAACCACTTTGAACATGATTTACTCGTTACTCTGTTTTTCAACTGAATACAACCAACCTTAGTATCAATGAATTTTGAGCCGAACTGTTATGTCAAATTGATTGTTAGATCGAATTTGACTGTCCAGGCTCTGATACCAATTGTTGGGATCTGAGGCTCTCATGATTGTGCTTGTTTGTGAGATTTGAACAAATCAAATAGATGTGAGTAGTTTTAAGTGCAGCGGAAATGAATAACAAACTTTGTAAACACAATCAAAGGAGAATATAGTTTGATAAACCATTGCTTTTCATAGAGTCGAAAGATTACATCAAAAGCAAAAGGTTACAATGCAAGCTTACAGACTAAACTCCCCCTCAGCCTGATACTTCAGGATTGGTTGCACAAGATGAAAGGAATGGATTGAGGAGAAGGACTCACTCAAAACAGTCAAATATAACAGTACAGAGTACTGTCATATTTATAGGCAAACCAAACTACTGATGTACCTCAGCTGACGTCACCATGATAGTGACATCTAACAGCATAACAACCTATAAACACTGATCTATACAAACTACTGATGTCTAACAACTGATTGATAATAAAATACAAAACAAGTCTAACACTGTTCACGTTCCACTGTTGTAGCCTAAGCACTGATTACTTGAACATCAGTGCTTTCTTCAAAAGGTGATCAGTCTTTGAATGAGCAGTGCTTGGGTCTTCAGCAGTACTTAAGAAACAGCAGTAGATAGAGCTCAGTGTTTGCCTTTTAGCAGTCTTTAGTTGATTCATCAGTGTTTGGTTCATCAGTTGTTCTTCAGAGCAGTACTTAGAGTGTATCAGCAGATAGATAACCATTGTCAAGGGGAGGGCTTAGAGTAAACGTCTGCTTATTGTGAATCCACCGTTGTGACCAGGTTTTGGCTTTACATTATCTGTTCCTCTGGTAGGGTTCAATCCCAACAGATCAAGTATCACCCAGGCAAGGCAAACGTTGTAACCGACGCCTTGAGTTGCAAGGGACGCACCAAGCCTCTAAGGGTGCGAGCCACAGCGATGACGATACAAATTGATCTCACATATCGGATTCATGAAGCCCAGAAGGAAGCACTTAAACCAGAGAAACTACGAGCTGAATCACTGCATGGTATGGAAGTGAAATTGGTTCCAAAGGAAGATGGAACATTAAACTTCATGGAACGACTTTGGGTTCCATTTCACGGCAATATACGTGCACTTATTTTGGACAAAGCTCATAAGTTGAGGTACTCGATCCATCCTGGATCCAACAAGAGGAACCAAGACTTAAAAGATTGGTATTGGTGGCCCAAGATGAAAGCCGACATTGCTATATATGTGGGTAACTGCCTTACTTACGCCAAAGTTAAGGCAGAGTACCAGAAACCGTCAGGGTTACTGCAACACAACGAGGTTCCCATCTGGAAGTGGGAACGGAACTCCATGGACTTCATTACAAGGCTACCAAGAACACAAAGAGGACACGGCATGATTTGGGTGATTGTCGAAACTCACGAAGACTGCACGTTTCCTATCAATCAGTGAGAAAGATAGCACAAGGAAGCTAGCAAAAAATTATCTTAGAGAGACTATGGCACGTCATGGGGTGCCTGTTACTATCGTAACTAACCGAGATGGTCGTTTGGTGTCAAGGATTTGGAAAACGTTTTAAAAAGACTTTTGGATCACAGTTGAACCTTAAAACTGCCTTTCACCCTCAGGCGGACGGCCAAGGTGAACGAACGACACACACTTTAGAAGACATGTTACGCGCTTATGTGATGGACCTTGGTGGAAGTTGGGATACTCACCTGCCTTTGGTGGAGATTTCCTATAATAATAACTATCACATCAGCATTTAGGCTGCCCCGTTTGAAGCTTTATATGAACGTAAGTGTCGGTCCCCGTTGTGTTGGACGGAGACCGGAGATAAACGGTTTATTGGCCCTGAGTTGATTCAGGAAACTATGGATAAGATAGTTCACATACGTGATCATATAAAGTCAGCACGTGATAGACAGAAGAGTTACGCTGACAAGCGGCAAAAACCATCGGAATTTAAGGTTGATAATATGGTTTTACTGAAAATCTTGCCTTGGAAAGGCGTGGTACGATTTGGTAAACATGGAAAGTTGAACCCACAGTACATTGGACCCTTCGAGATCCTGGAAAGGATCGAAACTGTTGCACACAAACTAAAGCTTTCAGAAGAGATTGGTAGTGTTCATGACACGTTCCACGTATCTAATCTCATGAAGAGTCCGCCTCAAGAAACAGTCGCCATTCCCGCAGACGAGATTCACGTTAACAACAAACTCCAATTTACTGAATAACCTGTTGAGGTTATGGACTGGAAAGTCCACCAGACACGAAGAAGTCGCATTAAACTGGTCAAAGTTTGTTGGAATTCATGTCATGGCTCAGAAATTACGTGGCAGCTCAAGGACTAAATCAAATCAAATATCCGCATTTGTTTCACAACTCCCCTGCAATCGATAACACAGCTTGAATTTTGGGACGAAATTCTTTCAAAGGGGGGAGAATGTGACAACTGGCACTTTTCCACATAACCTGTACAATATCAAATAGTACTTTATGCTTTAATGACTGTGCCTGATCAAGTTAATGACATGAATGATTTTCTGATTGCTGTCATATATACATACAAGTGCTTTACACGTCGCATGATTTCTTATCATTATTGCATGCAACACAGTACGATTCAATTAAGTGCACAGAACAAAGTTAGCACCGTTATCAGGCAAACTAGAAGTATTGACGGGAGTTCAAAACTCAGACAGACATGATGTTAAGACACAGAATGAGCCCGAAACCAAGAGTTACACTAGAATAGTGTGTAGGAAAGTAGGGATCATAAAACTGTCTTTCAAGAGATAGTTTAAGTGCCAGAAAGTGCCCGAAACACACTAAAACCGCATAATTCTGCAGAAAACACCAAAATTCAGAAATTTTTGGCTTTTTAACATCAAAATATAATGCAGAATTATGGTTTAATGGTCCAGAATACTTTCATAAGTGTTGGGAATCAAAACTGTCACAAAAGACAACATAAAGCACACTAAACTGCACAATTTAGCACCTTAACGAACCCGTAACCAACCGAACAACCGGACACTACCCGAAACACCAAATATTCACTAAAAGCATTGTTTTAGTGTTACGAAGCTAGTTAGGGTCACCGAACATCATAACACATCCTAAAACACTATAACACATATAACACTAACTAATACCCTTACTTTCTAACTAAATCCCTAACTTACCATTACAACCCAACCAACACTCCCCCCCATAGTTGACGGTCACAAGTGGGGGACCCACTTGTGATTTCTTTCCAATACTTTATTTGATATGCATGAAGGATTTGGAACATTATAACCACTAGATAATCACGTGTTGGAAGATTTTCTTATAAACCACAAAGTTCTTCATTCTCATTCATTTCACCATCTACAACACACCACAAGAAACATGAAGATGAACTGGAACATAAAGCTTAATAGCATGAAAATCTAAGTTGTTTTAGTGCATGTATGAAACTTGTTTGTTGATTTCTTGTGCTTATGGTGTTAAAACAAAGTTAGAAGAATGTTAGTAACAAGAAAAATACAAGAAGAATTATTTTTAGAAAATCGTCATACAAGTTGTAAAGAACTAAAATTTACAAGAATGAGTTTTATAAACTATAAACCATGTTTTTAGAGGTAACTAAACTTACTAAACAACATGTGAGATTACTACAAATTTTTACAAACTTTCAAGTTCATGACATAGTGTAAATTGCGTATTTTTGGCTCATGGTAAGTCTAGTTTAAATTGTTGATGAGTGGTGATGAGATTTTAAAAGAAAATGATATGCTTTAAAGCATGGAAACCTCCATTTTTAAGGGGAAACTATGGCAAATTTTTTGTAGAAATTAAACACTTAGAAAAATATTTTTAAACAAGTGTCTATAAGTAAATTTGGATTATTGTTTTCATATAAAAATTTGCGATAATTTTTATTACAAAAATTACAAACAATGGAGTTTGATTTTTGATAAATAAAAATGACTAAGTGTATATTTAGGAAAATATATATTTAGATGTCACAAATTGTGTGTTACTTTTATATTATGTGTATTAGTTATATTATTTTAGGAACTTGAAAATAATATAACTCAACAAAATACCAAAAATTGTAATATAAAATATTACCAAAATTCCAAGAAAATAAATATATAATTTATACCCGAATATTGGATAAACCGGACAAGGACTATGGACTATAAATATATATATTCCAGAAATAAATTCGTAACTCGACAAGTATGACAAACGGTATTTTGGAAACCAAAGAAATGGAAAATATGGATTTTTACAAGTATTACAAAATATACCATATTTTGTCAAATCGAAAATATATTCTTTTTGAGTGGAGAAAAATATATATATTTTCTTAAACGAATTAAAAATATATTATTTTCGGTGAAAGATAGAAATATATATATATATTTTCTAAAGTTAATCTTAAAAATATATATTATTTTTTAGATATATATGAAGATATATTTATTTTTGCCAAGAAAGATTTATAGATATTTTTCTAAAAAATTCTCTTAAAATATATATATATATATATATATATATATATATATATATATTTTGAGAATATAAGTTTGGTGATTTTTAGTTATCTAAAAATAATATTCCAGAAAATTAAATACAAAATTAAGTATGAAATACTTAATAAATACAAGAAAATACGTATCCTCATACGTATAAATACACACCGGTATACACCACCAATACTCGGCAAAATACACAAGTATAAAAATACACAAGTACAAGTACACCCATATTTGGTAAAATACATATGTGGGAATACCTAATAAACCAAGTTAAAATATATTATTTTAACAATATTCCAAATAATTGGATAAATATAATTTAAGTTAAAATATTATTATTTTAACTAATAATTATATACTTTGAAATTATATAATGTACATCAAAGATGTAACTCAAAGTACACCAAGAATTCCAAAATAAGTCTTAATAAACAACTAAGACTAAGAGTCGTTACACGACCTAAGCGTCTAATGAAACATAACACTTGTGTTGGTAGTGGTACAACATCAGGAAGTGATCTTTGAGTTACAGGATACAAGACGCAAACCAGTGAGTTCATGTCCCACTTTTCTTTTAACTGTTTTCAGTTTTATAACTTCGAGGGTGAAATACATGTTACAAATGTTTCAAACGTTTACAAATGGTATGGTTAGCTAAGGAGTGAACTGTTAGATCATGTGAATGGGTAGGCGCACACTTAAGACCATTAATCCTTGTATAAGGACCAAGGGGCATGAGTGATAGATCTATCTGGGTGTTGTGAGCCCCACCCATGGGCCGGGAGTGGCCGAATGTGGTGACTATGTCGTTCCAGCCGGGTGGACCGGTACAAAATCCACTAGGTTTGAGCCTTCCTGTACCATTGCACACATATTAATGACCTTGCAAATCATTAATTGATCTGTTCATAGATGCTTTCATACCGGTTTACAAAGGCATTACATACAAATGTTTACAAGATTATTCGAACTCATACAGAAACACATGAACTCGCTCAACTTTTGTTGATGTTTTCAAAATTACATGTATTTCGGGAAACAAGTTGGATCTTGCGCGCTGGCGTTTCTTTCAAGACGTAAATTTCAAGTCTAGATGTCATCCACTTTTGTTGGTCTGTAACTTAATCAGAGGTCATGTTGGTTGGAACTTAAATGACTTGTGTTTGTAACGTTTTAAAGTTATGAATAGATGAACATCATTTTAACCATATAGTTGTTTATTATAATTGAATGCAATGATATTGAGCAAGTCACACATCATACGCTTCCGCAAAAGTTAGGGTGTGACATTATACACTTGTAAGTATTCCCAAGTATAGGTATACTTGTATTATGAGTATGTTGCGTGTTTTACTTTGTATTCTCATAATTAAGTATAATACTTGTATATGGGTATTTTTACCAAGTGTTGGTAGTGTATGTTGGCATGTATTCGTACATATAGGAATACGTCTTTTCTTGTATTTATTTAAGTATTTCATACTTAATATATGTTTAATTTTTTCGGAATATTATTCTTGCACAACTATAACCAATATTCTTGCATTCTTAAAATATATATATTTTAAGATATGTTTATAGAAAATATCTATATTTTAGACTTGGTAAATATAAGTGTTCACATATATCTTAAAACTAATTTATTTTTAAGATCAAGTCTAGATAAATATATATTTTTAGTTTCCACCAAAATAATATATTTTAAAGATGTTTGTGAAAAATAAATATTCTCATACACTTCAAAAATAATATATTTTCACATTTGACAAAATATGATATATTTTTATATTACTTGTAAAAATACATACTTTGTCATTTGTTCGGTTTGGAAAATATATCTTTCAACAAGCTTTGTTATAATAGAATTTTAATTCCGGAATACTTATATAATTAGTCCAATAAGTCCATCTGTCCAAAAAGTCCAACATTCTTGTAATTCTTGTAATTCTTTTTTATGGGTGTTAGAGAATTTTTGTGTATAAGGTGTTTTTTTTTTTTTGGTAAAGGGTTACCCCGGTGATTCTATATATTCACACAAAATAAAACAAGTAGCATGGGAAGCCCATACTAGTTCTTTCATGGGACAAATCCCCAAGAAAGCAATAACAACCGAAACCGGTACTCAAAAACAAAACCAAAAACCTCTAGACTAACATCTAGTAAACAAAGCAATTGAAACAAAATAAAAAACTATCAGCCTCCATCATTCTCTAAACATTCGCCATGAATATCCCATTCACGAAGAAGACGCCTCACATTAGTTGTGTCCTTCAACCTAACACCCATTAGCTTGTACCAAACTGTTCGAAGAATTAGAGCACAAATAGTATCAGGTGGTCTAGTCTGGTTTTTAAATAGTCTAGCATTTCGTTCCTGCCAAATTATATAAGTAGCAGACGTAACCAGGAGTCTTCCAACGTAATTAGTGGCCGACTTAGAGCGAACCCGAGCCTGAAGCCAATCAACAATACCACTCCACTTTGGGTCAACATTCGTCATTCCCACCTTATCTCTAATTTTGCACTATACTTCAACTGAAAAGTTACATTCAAAGAAAAGATGCTCATGTGAATCAATGTCCGCATAGCAAAGAAGGCAGCACATCATGTTCATATTTTTCCTTCTCGATATATCCCATTGTAAGATCTTATCTTGAGTCAATAATTTTCGACGCATAACCAACCACATATGAAACGCATGTCTTGGAATATATAAGAAGATGTTTAGCGCCATGAACTAGCATTATGACGTTAAATTATTATTAACTAGTTCATAGGATGTGTCTAGTGGTGTTTGGGTGATCATTTCGTTACTAGTTCGTTAAGTTGCTAAGTTGTGAATCTTGTAAAGTATGAAGTGTTTATGATTCCGTATAATATTTCAAAGGCTTCCCAAGTAAAATTAAGATGTTTAACTATATTTCAGGATCTAGTATAAATTACCAAATGCTGAATTTTGTTGAATTTGCCATTTATATCTAGTTTCGGACAGTTTTTGGTGTTCGTTTGTCTACCGGAAGGCATAAACATAATCCCTTACTTTCTCACATGAGGTTTAGTATATCATTGGCTTTGGGACTCAATCTGTTTCCTAAATATGTCGTTTATCTAAGTACTGACCCCTGTCAGCACTACTAGTTTATCTGATAAGTGTACTAGTTAGTTCTATGCACTGTCTAAACTGTTTCAAGTCGCGACCAGTAAAATTGAGTATCATGCATCATGAAATGTTTTTGTCAGTTCTTTAAATGTATGCCATGAAATCATGCACTTCAGATGTTCAAAACACGTAATCATATCATATTAAACATTGTTCACATAGTACGGAAATTACCCGAAAAATGCTAGTTGTCACATTGAACAGTTCTGCAAATGTAGGAAAATCTGAATCTAGACCTGAATAATGCATCTGTTCTTCATGGTCTGAGTCAGAATCACTTTCAACCACTACATCATTAAAATTAACAGCTTCCTCATCATACTCGAACACATATTCACCTTCTGGACCATGATCTTCTATGTCTTTTTCAAAGTCGAATGTAAACTTGTCTTCTTCATTCAAACCCAGGGCTTCTTTCATTGAATCCCTCGACCAATTCTCAACAAGTTCACCTTCCTCTACATCATGCTGTAAATATATAACCTTAAGAGGAGAAGAACGTTTCGTACCTGACGATGACTCCCCTTGAGGATGAACATCCTCTACTTCTTCATTTTGTGTGTCGTTCAGGATGTCAAGGTCTTGTTGATTGCTCGATCAGCTTACCACAATAGCACCACTGTTTCCACCCTGATCGTCATCATTACCTTTGTCGTCGTCACTTTCATGAAACTTATCAATATCTTTGAAATCATCATCCTCTTCATCCTCATCTTCTTCCTCTTCACCAACTAACTCAGCAGCTTTAGCTTTCTTTGCTTCTAGACGGCGTCTTTCAACTTCTATTCGCCTCACATTATCTTCTCTGCTGTAGAGTACTAACTTTGGTTCACCAACAAGAGTGAATAGCAGAGCAGGATCTAGAGGATTTTCTTCGTTAACTTCTACTTCAGCAACATTAACTTCAACATTTTCAACATTCGCTTCAGCCTCAGGTTGTGGTTGCTCTGGTTGATTCGAAGATTCTAACACTTCTTCCTCAGCTATATTCTTTCCTTTATCTTGTGCAGCTCTTGCAGCTTCTTCCTCATCTAGCCTTTGGCGTTCCATCCTTCGAGCCTCATCTCTTCGGACGCCAATGTCATCATAAGCTGCATGAACGTTGATCCCAAGATTATCTTCTATAACAGCATATAACATTTCAATCTGCTTTGCTTATTTTCATCTCTAGCTTTCAAATATTCAATCTCTTTCTTCATTATATCACTTGCGTGACTCATTGTTGAGTTTGCATCATTTAAATCAGAGTTTGAAGATAGAATCTCATCAAACATTTCATTCAGAGCATTGATTCTTGCTTCATCATTCAATACCTTCTCGTTTATCGCCGTCAATGCATTCTTTAAAACCATATTTTCAGCTTCAACACTTTTTAGCTTCTCTTTTTCTTTAAGTTCAGCTTTAGTTGCTTTCAACCTTTCTTCTGATTCTGCTTTCTCCTCTTCCAGAACACTAACCCTTTTGAGTATACCATCAACTCTTTCATCTCTGAAAAATCCAACATTAACCAACGAAGGACCTGGACCAAGATTAGAAGGAACTCCTAGAAAACTTTGACTCGAACTCTGAGGAATCGGAGTTGTAGCTTTCTTAGTAGTAGAACCAGGCTCTTCAACATTTATAGTCTGTTGTGGAGGAGTTGAATGAACTTCTGCTTGTACTGGAATATATTCATGAATAGGTGATCTCAGAGGTGAAGGAACATGAACTTGTGCTTCAATGATTGGAACTTCCTCAGTCACCTTTTCTGGAACTTTAGAAGAATCACCTGCTTTATATTTAGGACCTTTAATCACAATCTTTCTAGTCTTTTGTTTCCTTGCAGTAGCACCAGTAGGCTTTGCACTCCTCTTTATACCTCAGCCTCTTTTTACTTTCCCGGCTTCTGCATCAGTTGGCAC
This sequence comes from Helianthus tuberosus, assembly GCA_030545235.1. Classification (NCBI taxonomy): domain Eukaryota; kingdom Viridiplantae; phylum Streptophyta; class Magnoliopsida; order Asterales; family Asteraceae; genus Helianthus; species Helianthus tuberosus. The sequence goes on from CM060392.1 coordinate 33,247,199, forward strand.
ATAAGGCGCATCATCTTCATCAGATCCTTTCTTTTTCTTAGATGGCCCTTTGAGCTTGAATTTGCCACTAACATAATGTGTCGGTGCCATTTGAGTAACATCAATATATGAATCTGTTGCACTAGAATCTATGTGAACCACACCTTCAATGAATGTTTCTTTTACAGCTTCACCACCTATCGCTGCTTCAACATTGTCACCACCAGCTTGTTCAACAGACTTTGCTAATTCAGCATCTCTCGCAACTTGAGCAGCCGATAACACTTCATATTTAGTAAACGACATGTTAAGAATATCAACACCTTTATCAATCACATTCTATGGAGGAATAACTGGTTCATCGACCAAATGAGGTGGAGATTTCTTCTTTGATGCTCTCTTTGGTGCAGGTTTTGGTGTAGCAGGCTTTGTAGCTTTAGGAGTTACATCTCTCTTCCTCTTCTTGTCTTTAGCTTTCAGCGAGAACTTTCCACGTTTGTTAGAGAAAGGCTCCATCTTCTTGGTTTCTGAATCAGAGTTGCTTTCATCATGTCTTCACTTATCAAAATGCGGAGCAACATAATCTGGCTTCAAGATAGATGCAAATTGCTTCCTGTATGGAGGTTCTTTGTCTTTCTCAACTCCTTGATACACATTCAACCTTTTCAATGTCTCGACATCCATGTGATCAAGTATCAACTCATCAGCATCAATCTTTGGCAAGTTCTTAACTTTATCATCCAATATCATCTGTATAAAACGCGGATATTGCAGGAACTTCTCTCCATGAATGTTATCAACCATATGGTTGAATATTGCCTGTGAAATATTGAATGGGCGATTAAGAATCAAACAAGTTAGAACACACATAACGAAGTCTGATGACACATCAAATGCTCCTTTTCTGTGATGTAACGCGTGTATTGTTGAGTGAGCTAGGAACTTATAAGGCCTTGAAAGCTTTGATTTGTTGTAATTAGTCTCATTAACATAGCCTATGTACCCCATCCGCATCCATAAACCCTTCACTAGTTTCTTTGGCACCTGGATCAGATCCTTATCAATATCTTGGAACTCTAAGACCATTCAGACATCCTCAACCTTGAACTTTACTTCAATATCAACATCTTTATTATTCTCGTCCTTTATCTTCAATGTAGAAACAATCTCCTTTGATTCATCATTATTTCTCGCGTTATTCCAGAATCTTTCAATATGATATCGGTAACACTTGTGTCTGACTGTTAGTGCTTTCTTAATTCGGCTACGATCCATGAAATCTATTACATCCTTAAATGGTTCCATTCTCGGTAAGCTTTTATCCAACAAGTAACAGATATTGTGCCTTGCATCAAAATTCGTACTCTTTGGCTGCAAACACAAGATAAACAATCAGTGGTCGTTACATGTTTAAAAAGAAAGTATAGCATGACATAATATCACTACTCAAACACTTAGAAAAATTTTCACAATTTAACCTTCAGCTGCCTTCGTACGGAGCCACGTAATGACTTGTAAGAGGCCATTGTTTTACAGAAACACCAGTTCTACGAAGCCATGATTTAACAAAGCTACTATTGAGATCAGAAAGTTATAATACATAACATCAAATACTTAACAAAACCAACAGCATATAGTGAATCATGTTGGCTTCGAACCAAAATCATATAAATATATCAAGAATCTACGAAGGCACATCATACAAAGCCACTGTTTGAATTCAATAACATGTATCACAATGAAAAACAAGATCAAATATATCAACACTTAGCAGATCTAACAGTTTGAAACACCTAGGCTGGCTTCGTTCGAAGCCAGTCCCTTCGAATTAAAAACGATGAACAGACCTAGGAATCATACATCAAAACAGGTAATCAATCACCAAATTAATGATTCCTAAACATCCTACAATTGCAGATTAACAGTTTTCTGGCTTCAATTTCAAAATTTAACCGCTAAACATTAAAAATTATAAGCATTAAGGGCCGACGGTTATAAAAACATAAAATTGAATGATTTAAAGCATAAAATTCTGAAAAACATACCTTCCCCATTGAAAGTGTTGTGCTAATCAACACCCCAATATGATTTCTAGAAAAAATTTGGCGGAGTGACGGCTAGGTATGAGAGCAATTGGTACGAAGGCACAAAATGAAATAATGAGCGTTTGTTCGAAGCTGGAGATTATATATGGGGTGCGTGGCTTCGTACGAAGCCACGAGATACATTTAAAATCCATTTTTCGAACCTACTGTCCTGGCCTCGTTCGAACCCACTTATTTAAGCTTCAAACTTTTCAATTTTCAAAAACTTGCTCAATTTTAGTCATTTTAAATCCACTCGTGTATGCAGGCCCTAGTTAATGACCCTGGTTACTCGATTTATCAACCAAGTCCAAGTTAATGAACTTGGTTGACCCGATTTGCGAACCGTCTGACATTTTTGTACAACTTTTTCAATTTTCACAAAAAATACAAGTTTCAAATTAATGAACTTGTTTAACTTTTCAAGTTTCCCAACTTTTCAGATTAGCTCCCACCCAATCATTCAGGATCTTTCTCCGCATCTGAGATTCCGTAGATCAGCTTTCCAACACTGGTTTGTCAAAAAATAACGCAGAAATAAAATATTTTTTGTATTTTTGAAACATTATGCTAAAACACACTGAAAATACTTTTGGGTTTAAATCTGAAAGTGAAACAACAAGCTATTTACAAACATATTTTTGTGAGTTGTGTTAGAGGATCATATCAGCTACCGACGAGTCACAAGCACCATTGAGCTTATAACACACTAAATTTTAAACAATTCACCTAGATTGTCAGTATACAGATCCACTTAAATTCTCACACAGAGTTCAACTGATTTAATATACGGGATTAATGTTTTAAGCACTTAACTTATTCGCGTGTCCCACCTCAGAATATACTATCGTATCTAGATTCCTGATATTCAGTCTTACAGGTGAATATACTATAGTGATATCTATTCTCTGGGTAGTGCGAGACCATGAGAGCTCAGGTTAGAACTTCCATTCAGACAGAGAGATGATGGCTCGACTTTAGGTGTGTCCCACTTAGGGATCTTCTTTACAACAACACTTGATTTGTATCTTTCGATATTTTAACAATTTTTATGATGAGGGGAAGCTTTATATAAAGCGCATAAAGTATTATACAAGGACTAGGCCATTGCTTCCGCAATATCAGAAGTCCTGGTATAATACCCCAGATATCACTAAGTATAAAAACCTAGTATCTCAGAAATAGGCAATCCTTCAAACAAGATTTGGGGGGTTACCCATATATCCGATAGATGTTCCCCACGAAATAAGTAAGATATTGATTTTAGGTTTATATCCCGAATTCAGTTTACTAAACGTGTAAAAACCTACCGGCATATCATCAGTGAGACCGTTTAACGCTTTTTAACTTTCCAAATATTTAGCGTACCATGACAGTCTAGCTGATGTACTATCATTTCCTCTTTTTACACAAACTATTTTTGGGTTTTTCTATGTTTTTACATTTTTGATTTTTTTACTGTTTTTTTTATTTCTACATTTTTAACTGTTTTTTTTTATTTTTACATTTTTTAATGTTTTTGTATTTTTCTATAACAATTTCTCCCCCTGAAGACCAAAACATTTAAAAATGTGACAAACCAATGCAGATTGCTTCCCAACATCCTCTGCACTGGAATTTTCATCAACACCATCTATAACTCCTCCTGACGACAAAAGCTTCATCCCGTTTAATTTCAAAAGATAATGAAAACGTTTTTTATTAAACGGTTTTATGTGAAGGTCATCCTTTTGTTCGTTGGTGTAGATTTTTCAATTCGAATCAACTTCTTCTCGTAAAAGTCATGGATGAAGTGATGTCGAATCTCTATATGTTTAGTTTTAGCGTGATGTACTGGGTTTTTGGTGATATTAATTGCTGTCTCGTTATCTACAAAAATAGGCGAGGTAAGAAATTGCAAACCATAATCCCTCATCTGCTGTTGAATCTACAGAATCTGTGAACAGCAACTGCTAGCTAAGACATACTCAGCTTCGTAGGTGGAGAGCGCGACTGTGGTTTGTTTCTTACACTGCCAAGTTACCAGTCGTGGACCGAAGAATTGACAGCCTGCAGTTGTAGACTTTGAATTGATCTTGCAGTATTCGAAATCCGAGTATGAGTAGCCCTCAAGTCTGAAATGACCATCTTTGGGATACCATAGGCCTAAGCTTGGAGTTCCTTTCAGATAGCGTAAGATCCTTTTCACGATCATGTGATGTGAGACTCTAGGACTTGACTAATATCGGGCCGCGAGGCAAGTTGGGTACATTATATCAGGTCTTGATGCAATTAAGTACATGAGCGAACCAATCATTGACTGGTATAAGGTTTCGTCAACCTTATCTCCCGTGAGATCCGGAATGATACCATGGTTGGTCGCTAATGGGGTGGACATTGCAGCGGTCCCTGACATACTGAATTTCTCCAGGATAACATGAACATACTTCGTCTGATGTATAAAGATCCCCTCTGGCAGTTGATCGACCTGCAGGCCGAGGAAGAACTTCATTTCACCCATAAAGCTCATTTCGAACTTGTGCTTCATGACTTTGTCAAATTCTTTGCAGAGCTCATCATTGGTAGACCCAAATATAATGTTGTCAGCGTAAATTTGTACTATCAGAAGATGATCACTGACTTCTTTTGTGAAGAGAGTTGCATCTACCTTCCCTCGCGTGAAGCCGTTGGATAACAGGTGCTGAGAAAGCGTCTCATACCAGGCTCTCGGGGCCTGGTGCAACCCGTACAAGGCTTTGTCGAGAAGATAAACCTTTTCTTTGTGAATAGGGTCAGTGAAGCCTGGTGCCTGACCGACATACACCTCTTCCTTCACCTTTCCATATAAGAACGACGATTTTACATCTAGCTGATACACCTTGAACCCTTTCTAGGATGCGAATGCGAGAAAGATGCGAATTGCTTCCAGCCTAGCTACAGGAGCATACACTTCTGTGAAATCGATTCCTTCTTGCTGGCTGAATCCCTGAACGACTAAGCGAGCTTTATTACGAACAACCATGCCTCTATCATCTCTCTTACACTTAAACACCCATTTTGTATTGATTTTTCTATGTCCGTCAAGCAGATCTACAAGCTTCCAAACACCAAGTTTTTTGAATTGGCTGAGCTCTTCTTGCATTGCGTTCACCCACGACTCCTCAGTCAGCGCCTCTTTGTATGTTCCAGGCTCAACCTGCGAGATAAAGAAACTGAGAGAAAAATCATTTTGTAATGAAGCAACTTGTGAATAAAAACAAGAAAAGCCTTGGTCAATCTGGTGTCTAGTTCTGACTCCTACTTCCAGCTCTCCTATCATGAACTCCTCGAGGTGGTAAGATAGCGTCCTTGGCATTACCTCACCAGGAACCATTACCTTGCTATCTAGATTAGTAACATTCTTTTCAGCACCCTGATCATCAACTTGGATTATCTGACCTTCAGATTGGATCTGCTCCCCCTCAGACTCTAAATCTCCTCTATCAAAGGTTGGACTATCTGAGTCAGATTCTGATTCATCGAACACCGCTGGTTGATTATCCTGAACAAGTGCTTGTTCTGAAGTCGTCTGAGTTTGCTGTACTTCTGCATCATCTTGACGAGTGATACTCGGACCAGCTTCATGATCATTAGATGTTTGACGCCTGTTTGAAGTCTTGGTCGGAACTGTGTTCACTTGAGAACACTCGTACTCCTGATATAACCTTATCTGATAGACAAAAGATGGTTCTTCAGGAAGATGAAATGATTCCCAGAGCATCTCATAGTTGAATAACCACACGTCACCAGGTTTTTGCATTGGCATAGTATAACCTTGGCACTCCACATGCTGAGCTTCAATCACTTTCTTGAGACTTGGAAGATAAACTGTTCTGAGCGGACTAGCATGTCCCACAAAGAATCCCTCCAAACATTTTGCACCGAATTTCCCGTCAGGATCAATCACCGCGCAGGGCGACCCAAACGGCTCTATATATTCAAGATTCAGCTTCCGATTGTTTAATTGATCAAAACATGTCTTGTTAGATCTTTTCATGGTCAACACTCAATTTAAGGTATAGCAAGCAGCTGATACGGCTTCGGCCCAAAAACTCACAGGGAGTTTTGAATCTGCCAACATGGTACGTGTTGCTTCAATCAGTGTCCAATTCTTTCTTTCTGCTGCTCCATTTTGTTGTGGAGTGTACGGAGCACTGAACTCTTGCAAGATACCTATTGTGTTGCAGAACTCTGACATTTGATTGTTCTTGAATTTCGTACCATTGTCACTACGAATACGACAAATTGGCCGATGGTACAGATTCTCTAACTTCCAAAACAAACTCAACAGACTCAGGAATGTTTCATCTTTAGACTTCAAAAACGTTACCCACGAGAACCTCGAATAATCATCAGTCACCACAAGACTATAAAGATCTCAAGTAAGACTCTTCACGTTCACAGGACCGAAGAGATCCATGTGTAGTCTTTCCAAAGGTTTAGTGATCGAATTTTCAAGCTTCCTCGGGTGAGATTTCTTGGTTTGTTTTCCTTTCATGCAACTGATGCATTCACCTTCCAAGTGGAAACTCTTTAAATTGACACCTCTCACTAGATCATTGTGGACCAAATGATTCTTCTTTCGTAAATGGATATGGTCCATGTTGTGATGCCAAAGAATCGACTCCTTTTCTGTAGCCTTAGATACGAAGCACTGAGGTTGACCATTTGTTGTAGTCGCTGTGCTCATGTCAAGAACATACAAGTCGTTCTCTCTAGGTACTCGTATTAAGATCCACTCCTCGGGGACAACAAATCCCGGCTTCAGGATCAGACATTCCTTATCGGTGAAATGAGTAGTGTACTTCCTGTCACAGATCTGTGATATGCTAGGTAGATTGTTCTCTAGCTCTGGAATGTAGTTTACTCTTTCAAAGGACACTAGACCATTCAATAACATCCCTTCCCCGATTATTCTACCTCCCTGGTTCCCAGCAAATCCCACATAACCTCCATTAAAACCCCGAACATCGTACAATAGGGTTTTTCTCCCTGTCATATGCCTGGATGCTCCGCTATCCATTATCCATTTAGAAATTGATCTCGGGAGCTCCTGCACATTTCATACACAATCAGTTAAATGAAGCAACCCAAGCCTCTTTTGACTCGGGTAGCTTGACGTTAAGGTGATTTGTGGACAAGACAGGAATGTTCTTATCATTTACTTCCAAATCTTTTTTCGTTCCAACATGAACCTCTTTGTATAAGAAAAAATTCCTCTTTGGTTGGTTGAACAGATGGTTGATCAGTTTTTGGAACATACCTCTTGACCGAAGGGGGTCGAAGAAGTCTGTTTCTTCTTATCAACTACTGAACTCTTAGGAATAAACTTCTTTACCGAATCAGTTGAAGTAGTCTGTTTCTTTAGAGTTTCAGTCTCAGAAACCTTTTGATCAAACTTCTTGACTTGTGCACTCGAAGGAGTTTGTTTCACTTTTGGTTAAGATGTTTTGGCTTTAGACTTAGGCTTCCAAGTTTGTTGTTGTGGAGTAAAACTTTTAGAAGATTCACCAGTTTTCTTAACAGGTTGTTTAACTGGTTTAACATTTATTTTAGCTTTTTTAGGTTTTTGAATCTTCTTTTCAACAAACATTGGTACCTTGCCTTTCACATCATTTGGTTTCTTTGTGTTTTCAACAACCACAGACTTAGGTTTTGAGTTGGTGCACTTTCGTGCAATATGTCCAACTTCATTGCATTTAAAGCATGTCCGGTTATCAGAAACCTGACTTGGACCTTCAATCTGTGTTTGTGATGCTTTCTTTGCAAAGAATTCTTCATTTTATTTCGAAAAAATTTCCGATTCTTGATCATTCATAGAACTAGAACTTCTCACAAATGTTGTTTTCTTCACAAATTTCGACTTTTGAAAATTTCTTCTCTGATTATTCTTACCATCCTTTTGCCCGTAGAACCCTCTGTTCTGATTGTTGTTCTGAAAACGTGGTGGATTTTTGGGCTTGTTATAGTAAGACTTTTCCTTTTGAAAATTCAAAAATCTTTTGGAACTTGAAAACTTCTCAATCTCTGACACATCAATCTCCTCATCCAAATACAACTTATCAGATCCACACACCTGGTACATGACCAGGGTAGGTTCATCCTTTAAGTTATTTTGGGACTTGGATTTTGGAATATAATTGTTTAGAAAACACTCATTATCTTCATTTGAATCTGTGGATTTAGTGGAATCACTGTCAGTTTTCAAAACATTTTCAACCACATTTTTCACAACCTCATAATCAACACTTTCCTCATCGGATGGTTCACTAAATATGACATTTATGTTTTCAGGCAGGTTGTCAACTTCACCCTTTACATTCATGTTTAATTCTTTTTCCACCCCAAACTATTTCTTTACGAAGTTATTGTTCATGGGTGGTGGAACAATATGATACCCGACCCCTGTTCCATTTTGATAAACGTCTTCACCTTCTTTGTTCTTCCCGATTGGTTTCAGGACAATGTGTTGAAGAACAAAGTTGGCGGAATGATAACTCTTAAAATTCAAGTTGTTTCGTTCATTCTCAATCTTAACTTCTTCAATCTGAAGTTTTGAGTTTGCAATCTCATCCAGCTGATTGTTAATTTGTTTCTCTTTTTCTTGAATGACAGTTTTTAATTGTATGTTCTCTTGAAGAGTTTGAAAATCTCTTGAGTCAGAATCTTTAATTGTTCTTTTTAGTTTTTCATAAGCCTCGGTTAATTTTCTGTCTTCAAGAACAAGTTTTTCATTTTCTTTTCGAAAATTCTCAACATCTTTTTCATCATTATTTATCTTTTCTGTCAAAGAATCAATTGTCTCATTTGAACTTTTCACAATTCTATCTTTCAAAACCATATCATTTTTCAAGTTGTTGATTTTACCGGTTAAGTCCTGGATGTTAGATTTTAACATAAACTCATTTGTATTACAGACTTTGCATGACTTCATGCAATTTCTACAATCACTCTTAGTTTTTGTATCCTGAGACATACCTGCTTTAGCATTATGACCGACCGAACTGACCTTGTTAGATGATGTCACACCCCAAAAATCCACCATGCGGAGTATCACCGCTTGGAGGCGTGACATGACCAGGATCGAGCCACCAATCATATTGAACAACATATTTGAGTAAATAAGACCAACCACAATACAATTTGGTGACCAAAAGGAAGTAACTAACTTTAAGTTAACAGCGGAAGCATAAAACGTAAAACCAAAACATAAGTTCATGGTTCATAAGTTTAAAGACCCAAAACATAAGTTCCATAAGTTCGTAAAGTTTAATTATTAAGCACGGGACATAAAAGTCCATATCCCACAACAACCTCCTCCTCGCGCAAGCTCCATAAGCATCTAACGACCTGTAAGGCATGTAACAACGAGTCAACAACAAAGTTGAGTGAGTTCACGGTTGGTTGTTTAGTTTTAAGTTGTTTCTGAAAACATGGTTTGTCTTTTGCTGGCTTACTTGCCGTGGGGGTTACCCCATAGTTGACAATATGATTAACCAATTCCTTCTTTCCCAAACCATACCCATAATTAGTGGGGGCTTCCCCATGTGAACCACTAGACCGTTACCATATCGACTACTAACGAAAATAAGTTGTGCCCTACGTCAATGTCTATCATCATTGACAGTTTGCCATAGTCCATTAGTACACGCCCGTCCGACTAGCACGGTGTGAGGTTTGTTAAACCTAATAGCGCTATTAACTAATGACCCGCTCGCCATTGGCCTTGTCGATTAAGTCGATATAAAATGAGGGACTTAATGATAGAGTTTTGTCTAGTAAGTTTTAAGGTTGTTGTCCTACCCAAGGAGGACGAACGTACGTATTCTACCCAAGGAGAATACGCAGGATTAATATTTGCATCCTACCCATGGAGGATGACGGTACATATCCTACCCAAGGAGGATATGTAGGTTCCGTTTTAATTCTTTACCCCATTCCCAACCACCGGGAATCCCATGCCTTAGAAAGTGTGTGAACTCACCTTGGTTTGCTCGGTTAGATTAATTACTCAAATAATCAGAAAATCAAGCACGTCCTAATAAGGTACAGATAACAATCAGTTTCTCATGCATAACACGTATCCTACATACGGTTTATCTACTCATTACTTCTATCACGTTCCACACAATTTTAACGTCAAGGTACCTTGTTAAGTTATATTATTTTACCCTAATATAATATAACTATATCACGAATTAAACAAGTATCCACACAAGTGTTCTAGTATATTCTAATTATATATTTAACCATTTTACTTGTAAAAGTCAATCTCTGATACTTTGTATTTTTGTAACAAACTCATGGCGAAGTTTATTTTGAAACGCAAAGTTAAAACGTATATGTGAACATAATTTCTAAGTGTTGGAATTTTTAGAAAATTTCGCCAGAGTTTCCTTTGTAAATGGAGGTGTCCATGCTAATAAGCATATCATTTTCTTTTCCAAAAATCATTCAACAATACTCAATCAACAATATACAATTTTTACTTACCAATCTTGTTAAAAACAAGCATAAACTACCAACTCATGAACTTGAAAATTTATAAAAATGTGTAGTAACTTACTAGTGTATTTAGTAAGTCTTGTTACCCTTTAATTTGAGGTTGATTCTTTAAAAACTCCATTTTTAAAGAATATGGATCTTTACAACTTATGTTCATATTTTCCAAAAATACTTCTACATGTATTTTTCTTGTTACACATGTGCTTCTTTACTTTGTTAACCACTAAAACTGATGTATATTTATGTAAGAACCAAGATTTAGTAAAACTTGTATTTTTAACTTGGTTTCTTGGTAAATCATACTTGAAATATTTAGATCTACAAGACTTTAAACTTACTTTGTTCATCATTTTACAAGAAACATTATATTCATTCAAGTTCATGACTTTAGTGAGGATGATCCATAACCTTTAACATGTTCATCCTCTCATCTTGCTAGATTATGTTTTTAATCATGATCTAGCAAGACTATATGATGATCAACATCATTTCCACAAACAAACAAGAATCAACAAGTATATCCACACTACAACAACATGATTTCTTTATATTTAAAGCTTATGTTAAAGTTTCAAGTTCATGGTTCTTGGTGTTCTTTGAGATTAACAACTAGTATCTTCTTTTAACCACTTAAACATGATGTAAAATGAAGAGTAGGATGTGCTTACTACTAGCTCAAGGCTAGGGAAGATTCAAGTGTAGAAATGGTGAGGATAAAAGAAAATAAGAGAGGTCCTTCCACTTCCAAAGCCACCAAGCTTCCTTGTATGAACTTTAACACCTTTGTATGCTCTTGGATTGGTTGAAGATGATTGAATGATGATGATGGTGAGGGTGGTTGGGTTCGGCCGAGAGCACAAGAGAGGGGAAGAGAGTATGAGGGTGTTGATGGTGTGAAGATGTTAGAAGTGAAGGACTTGTGGTTATATATATAATTCTCCAACATTCTAATATTCATTAGTCCTTATGTTTACTAAACATGGAGACAAGATCTAATAAAATAAGCCAAGAAAATCAAAGGGGTGGGGGCCATATGAACCGTAAGTATGGGGGGGGTGTTTAGTTGGCATGCAATGGTAAGTTAAGTTAGTTTGGTTGAAATCTAATATTTAGTTAGTGTATTATGTGTGTTACATCTTTATTGTATATGTTATGATGTTCGGGGACCATAACTAGTTCAGAAAAATAAAAACAATGCTTCTAGCATTATTTTGGTGTTTCGGGTAGTGTCCGGTTGTTCGGTTAGATACCGGTTCGTTAAAGTGCTAAGTTATTCCATATAGTCTCCTATATATATCTTTTTGTAACACTTTTAATTCCCAACACTCAGGAAAGCATACAGGACTATTTAATAACTTTTCTGCACAAGACTAGTATGTTAACAAGCACATGTAAGTAAGACACAGTAATCAGAAGGTAGTTAAGTAATTCGGCACAGACATCAAGCACTTTAATTAACATTAATAAATTGTACGAATACATGTAATTATGAGGGTTGTCACATTCTTCCCCTGTTAAGAAAATTTTGTCCCGAAATTTAGCGCGTGGTTACTGAGGAAGCTAGTTAAGTTGCGTTGGTTTCCTGGTTTTCCTGGGGTGTCACATCATCCCCCCGTTGGTTTGGAATTTCGTCCCGAAATTCTGCAGTAGCTTCAGCCTCAGTAGTGGTTGCACTTTTCTTAAACAAATGGGGATACTTGAGTTTCATTTGGTCTTCTCATTCCCAGGTATACTCTGGGCCACGACGGGAGTTCCAACAAACTCGAACAAGAGGTATTCTGGTACGCTTGAGAATCTTAACATCTCGATCATTAATTTCTACTGGTTCCTCGATGAATCGCAGCTGGTCGTCGATAGTGAGCTCCTTGAGAGGAACTATGAGGGTCTCATCTGACAGACGCTTCTTCAGATTCGACACATGGAAAACATTGTGAACTCCGCTGAGTTCTGCCGGTAGATTCAGCTTGTAGGCGACCTTGCCAATTTTCTCAATGATTTCGAACGGTCCGACATAGCGTGGATTGAGTTTGCCTCGTTTGTCAAAATGAACTACACCTTTCCACGGTGAGACTTTAAGTAGCACTCGATCCCCAACCTGGAACTCGAGTGGTTTCCTTCGCTTATCAGCATAGCTTTTCTGACGGTCACGAGCTGCCGCCATTCGCTGTCGTATCTGAGCAATCCTCTCAGTCGTGTCTACTACAAGTTCTGGGCATGTGATCTGGCTGTCACCAACTTCTGCCCAACAAAGAGGTGATCGGCATTTACGTCCGTACAATGCCTCAAACGGAGCGGCCTGGATACTGGTGTGGTAACTGTTGTTATACGAAAACTCCACTAACGGGAGGTGTTTTTCCCAGCCATTACCAAAGTCGATTACACATGCCCTAAGCATGTCTTTAAGGGTTTGGATGGTGCGTTCAGATTGCCCATCCGTCTGTGGATGATATGCCGTGCTCATGTCTAATCGAGAACCAAAGGACTTGTGCATAGCTTGCCACAATTCAGATGTAAAACGTGAGTCACGATCAGAAATGATGGAGGTTGGCACTCCGTGCCTTGATACTACTTCCTTTAGGTAGATGTCTGCTAGAGTAGAAAACTTATCCGTTTCCTTGATAGCCAGAAAATGTGCAGACTTGGTCAGTCGATCCACTATCACCCAAATGGTATAATTTCCGCGTTGAGATCTAGGCAGGCCAGTAACAAAATCCATGGAAATTTGCTCCCATTTCCATTTCGGGGTCTCTGGTTGTTGAAGTAGGCCTGATGGTTTCTGGTACTCGACCTTGACCCTAGCACAAGTCAAGCATTTGCTGACGTTGGTTGCTATGTGGGCTTTCATGCTAGGCCACCAGTATGTAGTCTTTAGGTCATGGTACATCTTATCCAAACAAGGATGTACTGAATAACGAGACTTATGTGCTTGATCCATCACAAGCTCGCGTAAGTTTCCATAAAGTGGAACCCAGATGCGTCCCTTAACATAGTAGGCGCCGTCTTCCTTTTGTTCTAACCGCTGCCTCGACCCTCGCAGGGACTCAGCCCTGATGTTTTCTGCTTTCAATGCTTCAACCTGAGCATCACGAATTTGAGCGGGAAGGTTAGAGTGGATGGTAAGCTGTAACGCACGTACACGCTTAGGTATAGTATCCTTTCAGCTGAGGGCGTTGGCCACAACATTGGCTTTGCCCGGATGATACTTGATCGAACATTCGTAATCATTCAAGAGTTCGACCCATCGGCGTTGTCGCATGTTTAATTCCTTTTGCTTGAAGATATGCTCGAGACTCCTGTGATCGGTGTAAATGGTGCACTTGGTACCGTACAGGTAATGTCTCCATATCTTAAGTGCGAAAACAACTGCTCCCAATTCCAAGTCGTGCGTGGTGTAGTTCCTTTCGTGAACCTTAAGTTGGCGTGATGCGTAGGCAATGACCTTGTCACGTTGCATCAACACGCAACCAAGTCCTTGGATGGAAGCATCGCAATAAACCACAAAATCGTCTATGCCTTCAGGTAATGAGAGGATAGGCGTGCTACAAAGTCTATCTTTTAAGTGCTGAAATGCAGATTCCTGTGCATCGCCCCAATGATAGGTGACACCATTCTGAGTCAGTGAAGTGAGAGGTTGGCAATCTTTGAGAAATCCTTGATAAATCTTCTGTAATATCCCACCAAACCCAAGAATTGGCGGATTTCTGTTGGTGTACGGGGTGCAGGCCAGTTCTTGATCGAGTCAACCTTGGATGGATCCACATGAATCTCGTCCTTATTTACTACGGGGCCTAGAAAGTGGACTTCGCGAAGCCAGAAGTCACATTTCAAAAACTTGGCATACAACTGCTCTGTTCGAAGGAGTTCCAAGATAAGTCTCAGGTGTTGCTCGTGTTCTTCCTGACTCTTCGAATAGATCAGGATATCATCAATGAAAACTATGACAAACTTATCCAGGTAAGGTTTGCACACTCAGTTCATGAGATCCATGAAGACCGCAGGTGCATTCGTTAATCCGAAAGGCATAACCAGAAACTCGTAATGGCCGTAACGAGTTCTGAATGCTATCTTGGAGACGTCCTCCTCTCGGACTCTCAGCTGATGGTATCTCGATCTCAAATCAATCTTGGAATAGAAGCTCGACCCTTGCAACTGGTCGAACAATCGTCAATGCATGGAAGAGGATAACGATTCTTCACGGTCACCTTGTTGAGTTCGCGGTAGTCAATACACATTCTGAAGGTACCGTCTTTCTTCTTCACGAATAACACTGGAGCTCCCCAAGGCGAAGAGCTAGGACGTATGAAACCCTTTTCCAAGAGTTCTTGTAGTTGCGTGGACAGTTCTTCAAGTTCTGATGGAGCTAGACGATAAGGTGCTCGAGCTATGGACACTGCTCCAGGAGCCAGCTCGATTTGAAATTCAACTTGATGATGAGGCGGAAGACCAGGTAATTCCTCAGGAAATACCTCAGGAAAATCGCGCACAATAGGAATGTCTTCTATCTTCTTTTCTTCCGAGGATGTATCAGAAACGAGGGCTAGGATAGCAGTGTGGCCCTTTCGCAAACACTTATGGGCCTTAAGAAAAGAGATGATGCCCACAACAGCACCACTCTTGTCGCCACGAATTACGAGGGGTTCTTTACCAGAACGAGGGATGCGGACAATCTTTTCGTTGCAAAGAATTTCCGCTTGCTGATGAGATAACCAATCCATCCGAATAACAACGTCGAAACTACCCATAACGATAGGAATAAGATCGATAGAGAAGGTCTGACCAGCTAGGACGAGGTTACACCCCTTAACTATGTGTGTGGCTTCAAGACTTTTACCGCTTGCTAGTTCTACTGTGTGTTTGGTGTTCAGAAGTGTTGGAGTGCGCTTAAGCATATGGCTAACTTTAAAGGACACATAACTAGTATCAGCACCCGAAACGAATAAAACAGTAACAAAGAAGTCGTCCAGAAGAAACTTACCCATCACAACGTTGGGATCGTTCCTTGCATCACCCTGACCCAGCACGAACACACGTCCTTGGGCGCCATTGCCATTATTGTTACCCCCGTTGTTGCCTCCATTGTTGTTCCCGTTTCCCTGGTTGTTGTTGTTCTGATTCTGGTTCAGCTGAGGACAGTTCCTCTTAAAGTGGCCTTCAGCGCCACACTGAAAGCATCCTTTATTGCCCTGTTGTTGCTGTTGCTGGTGGTTCTGTGGAGCTTGTTGTTGTTATTGGCGATTCTGATTTGCTGGTCGTGCGCCCCTACAATCCTTTGCTTCATGACCAAACTTGTTACACCTCAGACAATGACCCTTATGGCACTACCCGCTGTGGTGCAAATTACATCGATTGCACTTAGGGTGATTTCCCTTGTATCCACCCTGACCTTGATTCCCAGAAGACTGCTGACCGGGGCTCCTGTACTCATCTGTCTTTCACTGTTGGGCTGAGACTGAACTGAAGTAGAACTCTTGCCCGAATTTCCATCCCACTTGCGCTTGTTATCACTAGGAGCATCGGTAGTAGTAGCGCTGATACGCTTAGGCAGCTTGTTCTGTTCAACTGCCTGATTAGTGAGACGATGAGCCAACCGGATGATTTGCTGAATGGTACCCAGGTTAGCTGAAGTCACGTGACTCTGAATCTCTGGTACAAGACCCTTGAGGTACAGCTCAATACGTTTGATGGGAGGGTCCACCATAGTAGGACACAAGATGGCCAGCTCGTTTGACCTCTTCGTATACGCCTCAATCTCAGACCCCGTCATCTTCAGATTGAAAAATTCCACCTCTAGCTTGTGGATGTCGTCACGACTACAGTACTCTTCCTTGATCAATTCTTTGAAGTCATTCCATGGGGTGGCATTAGCAACCGCCAGCCCTAGCAGTTGAACCTGTGCTTTCCACCAGGTTAACGCAGCACCTTCGAGTGTTCCAGTAGAAAATTTCACCCTACGATCTTCAGGGCATTCACACATCTCAAAAACAGACTCCATCTTCTTGAACCAGTGGAGAAGACCTACAGCTCCTTCTGTACCGCTGAAGGTACTAGGTCGACAATCCATGAACGTTTTGAACGTACATACGGGAGGCTGAGCATGTTGACCTGTGGCGCGAGAATAAAAGACAAGGTTAAGCATAAGAGTTGGTTCGCGAGAGTAGGATCTAAACGTCCTAAGATGGGTTGACATGGCAGGTTATACCTCCTGCAGGGACAGCTGCGAGTGCCTCAGCAACTCATTCATTGATCAAAGCCGTCAACTGGGCTTGAGTTAGGTTGATACGTCCTCCGCGTCCGTTCATGATCTTCACAACGAAGCAACGTAAGTGAGAAAAGTGTCGCGAAAGTGCGTAAGTGTGGGACGACAGTAGAGAGTAAGCACACAAGGTTCAAATAGTAATTATCACGTTAATTAATGCACAGTGTGAACTATCTAACCGACAATATAACATAAATCATACCACCTATTGTGTCGAGTCTTGCACGTGGAGTGAAGCGTCGTTGTGGATCGTTGAGCACTGTACAGGTTATAGTCTGGTTTTGTCAAAAAGCTTTTCTCTTTTTAAAACCAAGTTCACTATAACCAATGGCTCTGATACCAATCTGTCACACCCCAAAAATCCACCATGCGGAGTATCACCACTTGGAGGCGTGATATGACCAGGATCGAGCCACCAATCATATTGAACAACATAATTGAGTAAATAAGACCAACCACAATACAATTTGGTGACCAAAATGAAGTAACCAACTTTAAGTTAACAGCGGAAGCATAAAACGTAAAACCAAAACATAAGTTCATGGTTCATAAGTTTAAAGACCCAAAACATAAGTTCCATAAGTTCGTAAAGTTTAATTATTAAGCACGGGACATAAAAGTCCATATCCCACAACGACCTCCTCCTCGCGCAAGCTCCATAAGCATCTAACGACCTGTAAGGCATGTAACAACGAGTCAACAACAAAGTTGAGTGAGTTCACGGTTGGTTGTTTAGTTTTAAGTTGTTTCCGAAAACATGGTTTGTCTTTAGCTGGCTTACTTGCCGTGGGGGTTACCCCATAGTTGAAAATATGATTAACCAATTCCTTCTTTCCCAAACCATACCCATAATTAGTGGGGGCTTCCCCATGTGAACCACTAGACCGTTACCATATCGACTACTAACGAAAATAAGTTGTGCCCTACGTCAATGTCTATCATCATTGACAGTTTGCCATAGTCCATTAGTACACGCCCGTCCGACTGGCACGGTGTGAGGTTTGTTAAACCTAATAGCGCTATTAACTAATGACCCGCTCTCCGTTGGCCTCGGCGATTAAGTCGATATAAAATGAGGGACTTAATGATAGAGTTTTGTCTAGTAAGTTTTAAGGTTGTTGTCCTACCCAAGGAGGACGAACGTACGTATTCTACCTAAGGAGAATACGAGGGATTAATACTGGCATCCTACCCATGGAGGATGGCGGTACATATCCTACCCAAGGAGGATATGTAGGCTCCGTTTTAATTCTTTACCCCATTCCCAACCACCGGGAATCCCATGCCTTAGAAAGTGTGTGAACTCACCTTGGTTTGCTCGGTTAGATTAATTACTCAAATAATCAGAAAATCAAGCACGTCCTAATAAGGTACAGATAACAATCAGTTTCTCATGCATAACACGTATCCTACATACGGTTTATCTACTCATTACTTCTATCACGTACCACACAATTTTAACGTCCAGGTACCTTGTTAAGTTATATTATTTTACCCTAATATAATATAACTATCTCACGAATTAAACAAGTATCCACACAAGTGTTCTAGTATATTCTAATTATATATTTAACCATTTTACTTGTGAAAGTCTACCTCCGATACTTTGTATTTTTGTAACAAACTCATGGCGAAGTTTATTTTGAAACACAAAGTTAAAACGTATATGTGAACATAATTTCTAAGTGTTGGAATTTTTAGAAAATTTCGCCAGAGTTTCCTTTGTAAATGGAGGTGTCCATGCTAATAAGCATATCATTTTCTTTTCCAAAAATCATTCAACAATCCTCAATCAACAATATACAATTTTTACTTACTAATCTTGTTAAAAACAAGCATAAACTACCAACTCATGAACTTGAAAATTTATAAAAATGTGTAGTAACTTACTAGTGTATTTAGTAAGTCTTGTTACCCTTTAATTTGAGGTTGATTCTTTAAAAACTCCATTTTTAAAGAATATGGATCTTTACAACTTATGTTCATATTTTCCAAAAATACTTCTACATGTATTTTTCTTGTTACACATGTGCTTCTTTACTTTGTTAACCACTAAAACTGATGTATATTTTTGTAAGAACCAAGATTTAGTAAAACTTGTATTTTTAACTTGGTTTCTTGGTAAATCATACTTGAAATATTTAGATCTACAAGACTTTAAACTTACTTTGTTCATCATTTTACAAGAAACATTATATTCATTCAAGTTCATGACTTTAGTGAGGATGATCCATAACCTTTAACATGTTCATCCTCTCATCTTGCTAGATTATGTTTTTAATCATGATCTAGCAAGACTATATGATGATCAACATCATTTACACAAACAAACAAGAATCAACAAGTATATCAACACTACAACAACATGATTTCTTTATATTTAAAGCTTATGTTAAAGTTTCAAGTTCATGGTTCTTGGTGTTCTTTGAGATTAACAACTAGTATCTTCTTTTAACCACTTAAACATGATGTAAAATGAAGAGTAGGATGTGCTTACTACTAGCTCAAGGCTTGGGAAGATTCAAGTGTAGAAATGGTGAGGATAAAAGAAAATAAGAGAGGTCCTTCCACTTCCAAAGCCACCAAGCTTCCTTGTATGAACCCTAACACCTTTGTATGCTCTTGGATTGGTTGAAGATGATTGAATGATGATGATGGTGAGGGTGGTTGGGTTCGGCCGAGAGCACAAGAGATGGGAAGAGAGTATGAGGGTGTTGATGGTGTGAAGATGTTAGAAGTGAAGGACTTGTGGTTATATATATAATTCTCCAACATTCTAATATTCATTAGTCCTTATGTTTACTAAACACGGAGACAAGATCTAATAAAATAAGCCAAGAAAATCAAAGGGGTGGGGGCCACATGAACCGTAAGTATGGGGGGGTGTTTTGTTGGCATGCAATGGTAAGTTAAGTTAGTTTGGTTGAAATCTAATATTTAGTTAGTGTATTATGTGTGTTACATCTTTATTGTATATGTTATGATGTTCGGGGACCATAACTAGTTCAGAAAAATAAAAACAATGCTTCTAGCATTATTTTGGTGTTTCGGGTAGTGTCCGGTTGTTCGGTTAGATACCGGTTCGTTAAAGTGCTAAGTTATTCCATATAGTGTCCTATATATATCTTTTTGTAACACTTTTAATTCCAAACACTCAGGAAAGCATACAGGACTATTTAATAACTTTTCTGCACAAGAGTAGTATGTTAACAAGCACATGTAAGTAAGACACAGTAATCAGAAGGTAGTTAAGTAATTCGGCACAGACATCAAGCACTTTAATTAACATTAATAAATTGTACGGATACATGTAATTATGAGGGTTGTCACAGATGACTCAGACTCAGATGTAGATTTAGTATCTACCTCAAGTGCTTTTGCCATCGATACTTGATCAGCCATTTTCTCCAAGTACTCGGCCGACATCTCCACGTTCACATCAATGATTTCCTTTACTACCTTCTCAGAATTCTCTTTTCTCTCTTTCTCAGCTTTTTCTTCTGCTTCTCTTTTCAACCTCTCCTCTTCTGTAGTTGGAATCGACTTCACTAGAGCCTCAAAATCAATCGTTTTCGGATCTGTAAAAACATTTCCTTTCGGATCCAAATAACACTCTCTGTCAGTGTGACATCCCAGGAAAACCACGAAAACCATGCAACTTAACTAGCTTCCTCAGTGAGTACGTGCTAAATTTCAGGACGAAATTTGTTTCAACTTGGGGATGATGTGACAACTCGTATTTCTGGACCTATCTTTGTGTTTAATGTAACGTGTACGAACTCTACGTGGCAAGTTGATATGTTAGTTTTAATGAATAAGTGCTATGTGTTATGTGATTTTGTGTAACGTATGTATGTAATGTAATCGCACAAGCCCATTCGGGCCACACTATTTGTACTCGAAACCCAAGGGCAACCCAGGAAGGGTTCGGCCCACTCCCTTAGCTCGCATAACACATAGAGTGTTAGCATAAATCCTACAGATCACCAAATCACACAAAGTTTAGCAAACCATAAATCTCTCATCCCTCTCCCTCTCAAAGCCGACGACAACACACCCATTTCCATCGAGGCTTTTGTGTTCGGATCAATCGTAGCTCTCTTCTCCAACCGGTTAGTGTTTAACTACTGATTCTATGTTACATGATGTTGTGATCTATATGTTCTACAAGATGATTTAGGGATGATATGCGATTGATTGTGATGTAAACGGTTAAGGTTTGGTGTGCATATAATCGGCGCATATGTGTAGTATATACGGATCAATATAGGGTTTGATGATGTTATGATTTGAATGATGATATAAAACCAAATGTATGTAAATCGGTTGTGTTTGAATCCGGATGAATAGTGTGGATAGGTTGCATACGTTAATTCTAGTAGTTAATCCGATTGAATATTATGATAGGTTGTTATTCATGATTGGATGTTAATTAGGGTTTATATGAATTAGATGATGATTGCTTGATTTGATCGAGATATGCATAATTGAAACTGTTAGTTTTGTTAATTGATAAATTGCATAAATGGAAACCATGTAACTGATTGCCATGATTTCGGGATATTAAAAACTAATCGCATAAGTCCCTTAATCGTACAAGAGCCAAACGTAAAAGCTCTCAAATCGCACAAGGGACTGATCGCTAAAGACAGTCGCACAAGATTGGTGCAACTGTTTAAGTACAGTACAACTAGAATATGCATGATCGCACAAGACCTCGTGGATCACACAAGACAGTGCCGATTGCACAAGGCTTGGGGCACACACATCTGTTGAACATTACTATGCTGTTGGGCCTCAAAGCCCAAACCCAGTCGCACAAGGACTTTTCAATCGCACAAGTCCATCCGGACCGCACAAGACCAATATTTATTATTAATTGGGCCGTATATATATGTTTGGGCTTTTAATTGTTTGGGCCGGGTTTATGGTGAATCGCACAACATGTCGTGGATCGCACAAGATTGTGCTGATCGCACAACATGTTGGGCCGGGGTGGTTGTTGGGTTTCATTAGTGAATCGCACAAGTGGTTCGGCCCAAACCATTTGGATCGCACAAGTTGAACTTTGGGCTTAGTTAACTGACCGGTTTAACATGTTCTAAGTGTATGCCATGTATGCCATGATTGTTACGTGTTCGTGATTTGCTAAATCTGTGTAAACATACGTGCACTACTTGAACCTAGACCTGACTTGTATGGTAACCATGTTAGGATGTGGTTAGCCTCAACCAGCTCGATTGACCTTATGTTTATCTACCAAGCAAACCAAGGTGAGTTCACACACTTTCTAAGGCATGGGATTCACGGTGGTTGGGAATGGGTTAAAGAATTAAAACGGAACCTACATATCCTCCTTGGGTAGGATATATACCGCCATCCTCCATGGGTAGGATGGCAATGTTAATCATGTGTATTCTCCTTGGGTAGAATACGTACGTTCATCCTCCTTGGGTAGGACAACAACCTTAAACCTACTAGACAAAACTCTATCATTAATTCCCTCATTTTTATATCGACTTAATCGCCGGGCCAATGGCAAGCGGGTCATTAGTTAATAGCGCTATTAGGGTTGACAAGCCTCACACCGTGCTGGTAGGACGGGCGTGTACTAATGGATCTGGGCACTCAGTCAATGATGATAGACATTGACTTAGGGCACAACTTACTTTCGTCAGTTGTCGATATGGTAACGGTCTAGTGGTTCACATGGGGAAGCCCCCACTGATTATGGATATGGTTTGGGAAACAAAGATACTGGTTAACTCGTGGTTTACGAAACAACTTATGGTTTTCAAAAAAACTTGTAAAACTAAACAACCAACTGTAAACTCGCTCAACTTTGTTGTTGACTCGCTGTTACATGCCTTGCAGGTCGTTAGGTGCTTATGGAGCTTGCACAGGGAGGAGTGGTCGTTGTGGGACATGGACTGTTGAGTTCCACGTTAAGCATTTAAACTTTATGAACTTATCACTTATGTTTGGGTTTTACCTTTTATGCTTCCGCTGTTAACTTAGAGATTGGTTACTTTCTTCTGGACACCAATTATATTGTGTTTGGTTTTATATACTTAATTACGTTGTTCAATATGATTGGTGGCTTGATCCTGGTCAGTCACGCCTCCATGCGGTGATACTCCGCTTGTGGATTTTGGGGGTGTGACAGTCAGCATCCCATCTTTTCGCCTTTACAGCTTTTTGTATGCTCTGTGAATTCTCACGTGTGCAATCTCTCTTTCTCTGTTAAAAGTCACCGGTGTTATATCAGCAGAGAAAGCTGAACCTATCTGTTCTTCATCTGGAATATAATCATTCCAGTTGAAGCCTTCATCATCTTGTATAACTACTAACGCCCTGGATTTTTCTTTCACCGGATTTTCCTCAATCTGTCTCATCATTGGGGGTTCTCTCTGTTCCGATGATAAACCGCCTTTCAATAATAATCGTCTTGAAAAGGATTGGCAGTTTCAACAGTAGCTGAATTCTTGTATTCCCGTTTAAAATGACCTTTTTGCTTACACTTAAAGCAAGTCACCTTATTCTTATCAAAACCCAAATTTGTGGATGGCCCACCGATAGTCTGCCTTTCGGTAATCTCCATGAAGCGTTGAGCATGGCGAATGACGCTGGCCATACACCATCTGATATCGGTTAGCCCCATCTCCTTAGGATCAATTTGATCGTAATCCTCTTTGGTCATATTGGGGTTTCCAACTTTCCCTGCAACCAAGCTCTCTTAAGACTCTAGGATTGAAGCCAAAAAGACCATTTGCTATTTTGTAGTTTCAGCATTGAAGTTCTGAGCATTGTTGAGATTAACCGCAATGTTACAATGAATAACATTCGGATTCGAGCCGCTTTGATTCTGATTCGAATTTGGTGTAGACTGTGCTGGCGTGCTTGAACTCGAACTTGGATAACCAAAACTACTTGTACCAGCTGATCCCCCGACTGAGTTACCTTTAGATGTATTGTTATAAATCTCGGCAGTGAATCTTGTTTTGGGTGACGAAGTATTTGAAAGCATACTACCACGGTAATATAGGTTTACATTTTGTTGATAAGTGGCATTGTTCATTTTATTTTGCTTTCTGATTTCAATTTCGTGACCTTCTAATTTTTCAATTAGCCAGTTTAGAGTAACATCTTTCATTGGTTTCGTATATTTTAAAACAATCACATAATATTGCCAATCTTGCTCATTGGGTAGTGCCTCAAACAGCTTCTCGATGATTTCTTCCTGATCTTTTGTAATCCCGAACCTATCAAGCTCAACCTTCAGATGATAAAATCTCTCGATCATTTGTCGAACACTTTCACCCTTCATACAAACAAACAGATCAAATTCTTTCTTGAGTAGAGATTTTTTGTTCTTCACGATTTCTTCACCTCCCGTACATTTTTTCTTTCGTATTCAAATAGTGAAATGATGTCATCTCGAACCGACTGATGAAGCAGTTTAATTGCTTTCTGTTTAGCCATAAACAGATCTTTCTCATCCGATCCCAAATTTGTAAACACTGTATTTGTAGTCGTGTACCCCACTTGAACTAACTTGCAACTATCATACGCAAACGCCCTCAACCAGTTGTCGAACCGTTTTGCCCTTCTATTGTAATCTTCAATATTCATCAATTTTGGTGGTTTGTTATACGTTCCGTACCTGTTGTCTACATTTAGCGATTCGGAAATCGCCTTTGTTGCGGTTTTCGGATTTGCGTCGGAAGTAGTTGATTCGGTACTGTTAAAAGCATACGTGTTGAAGAACGGATTCATGAATTCGTCAGACATGATTGAAAGTACCTGAAAAATTCAAACACTTCGACAAATTTTTGAAGTGAAAATAACAAGAATTCTACCTTCGTTCGAAGCTGCAATCGTGCGTTCGTACGAAGCCAAACAAACAAGCTGATCAAACAATAATCTGTGCGTTCCTACGAAGCCTTCGTGTCTTCGTACGAAGCTGGAAAGTCACTTCGAACAAGAAAAATTTTCCAAAAATCACAACTAAGAACTCTGCGTTCGTATGAGGCTAAGCTGCGAAAAATGTTGTTGTGTTTTTCATGATTTTTGTTGATTTTGAGAGATTTAGATTGATTTTAGGTCTGAAACTTTAGAGGATTGTTTAATGATGTGTTTCGCACAGAATGTCAGAAATTCAGCTGAATATATCCGTGGATTCAACGTGAATTTGATGTCCAAAGTCTCAAAAAGTCTCAAAAGTGTAAAAACAAGAAGAAAGAGTAGAAATAAGATGAATTCTGATTTGAATCGGCTCAAATCAGGTAGATATCTCCGGTAAATGATGATCCCCTGTCACGAATCCGGCCTCCAAGCTCTGATATCACTTGTGAGGACCGTGATCGCCTTCAATTATGCGCTCCGACCAGTTCGGTTTATTTACAAGCTACATGCGGAATCCATGCTAGTGATTGACATAAGAATCATGCATACACCGTTAAGAATGCTTCTCATTGATATTTTGCAAAGTTACAGACCTGGGAGAATTTTGGCAGCACTTTGCATCAAGTGACCGAAAGTTACATTTCATGAGAACCTAAGCCACCTATATATGGACAACACAGGCCTTCGTACGAAGCCCCTGTGGTACGAAGCCATGACTTGGCTTCTAACCAACTAACATGTCTAACTAACCTGCCTTCGTACGAAGGCTTACATGTGTCACACCCACTCGTAGCGGAAGCGCGAGGTGTGATCTGATCGGTTCTCATTGCATAACAATGTAAGTGAACGTCCTAAATGAATAAAAACAAGCTCCAATGCCATTGTCATAATCATCTCAAAAGAACGCAACATAAGTTAAATGTATTGGTTACAAACCATCAAATGAAAATAAGTTGTCATTGTTTTATACAACAAAATGTAAGTCTTAAAATGTCAAGGCTTTGACCACTATATACCGCAAAGAGGCGGTATATAACGGGCAAACCCTTCAAATGGTGGCATGGAGTCTTGATACTTGCTTTTCTTGACTGAAATGTCTGCATGGTCCACTAATTCCCTGAAATACATGTGAGTTTGAAAACATCAACAAAAGTTGGCGAGTTCATGCAATTTAGTTGTATAAGATGTATCTTGTAAAATGTGAGTTGTATAAAATATATCTGTAAAATATGAGTTGTATAAATTGTATCTGTATGTAAATATGTAGTATGTAAAGCGTCAATGAAATCGTTGATCATTAATGTTTCGCGAGGACATTAATATGTGTGACGAAATAAGAAGCAATCCAAACCTAGACGATTTTGTGTCGACTACTATCGACGGGGACACAAACGCACTCTTCTGTATGGGTCCACGACCAAGAGTGGGGCTCGCCAAAACCCATTAGATCTAACCCTCTGTACCTAGGTCCAAACAGGATTAACGGTGCTTAGATGTATGACCCTAATCGCACATGACCTAAGGTGTTTCATTCCATGACTTAACATACAATTGAACATGTATTTTCCCCGATAGTTATAAAGTTGTAAAGCATTTAAAATGAATAGGGGACATGAACTCACAGAATTGCGTCCGTGAATAGTAAGTAACTGTGATCTCACGTGCGTTCATCCTGAATAGTGTCACGACCTACAAACGTTCTATATTTCTTAGACACTTCGGCCTTTGTAATGACTTGAGTACAAGTCTTTTATCTTGAATATGTGTTAAGACTTGTATGTCTTTGTTATTCGTTGAACTGTGTTATAGATGTATTAACTGATAACTGTTTAGTGTATATATTTCGCCAAATATATATTCTTGTATCTCGTGAGTTGTATCGTAGTTGTATAAATGTGTTTTCACCAAGTGTTAGGTGATGTGAGAGTGCATATCGTTGCACGTATAGGAATACGTATGTCCGCGTGTTTGTTATATGTGATCTTGTATTTTTAGAATATATATACTTATATATTCTAAGATATGTTTTATAAAAATATATATGTTATACTTGGTAAAAGGTATAGAAAATATCTTAAAAATAATCTATTTTTAAGATTAGTTCTAAAAAAGAGTAAATTGCCATTTTAGTCCCTGAGTTTTGTCCAATTTGCCATTTTAGTCCAAATAGTTTTTTTTCCGCCTCTGGGTCCCTGACTTTTCCCTTTTGTTGCCATTTTGATCACTTTGCCTAACTCCATCTAAAAATCTGGTTATAACTAGGGGCATTTTTGGCATTAACAAAAGAAAAAGGTTTATAGATTGCCATTTTCATCCAAAACCATTTTTATAATTTTTTTTTCTTTTAACCATTTGTATATATATATGTTTATTTATATATAATAATTCTAATGTAATTATAATAAAAATTATTATAATAACAATTATTATAATTCTAATAACAATTACTATACTCAAATATATAAACACACTGCCAAACCCAACAAACAGATAGTCCGCCACCACCCCATCATTTCCACTAACCACCGCCACCACCACTGCTAGCACCACCGGCCACCACCACCGGCCACCACCACACCCCCACCGTTCCCCAAATCAATAGCCACCATCATCCCCATCATTCCCCAAATCATCTCCACCATCACTAGATCTAGAAAAAACCAACACTATCTCCATTAAAAATAACTAACCGAGTTCCCCCTTCGTTCACGGCGGTTTGACACCACCATGGCTCCGATAGCGAAGTACGAATTTGACGGTGAAAAGAGAAGAGGCTTGGATTTGACGGTGACAGGGATGAGACCCGATTCTGATTCTGGTGTTCTTTTTGGTGTTTTCTGGAGTTTCGTGGTGGTTGGTTGGCGAAGTTTCCCGATTCAGATGCACGATGACGAAGTTTCCCGATTCTGATGCACAGTGGGTTTAGGTTTTCACACCTATGTTCTGTATTTTGAATTATTATGTTGGTAAAATTTAAAACTTGTGAAGGTAATGCAACTAGATTGTTGGTTTTTTGCGGAATGTTTAGGTTGATGTTTTTTGAACTTTGAAGTACTTGCTTATGAATTTGTGTACAGGGAATGCATGCTTCTAACCACAAGTTTGTTTATGATTTCAAGCCTGCATAAAGGTTTAATTGCATAAAAATGTCACCAATTTAGGGTTCGAATCTCATATTTATACTTTTAATTTAGGTTTTTATAGTGTTTATGATTGTGTTTTGTTGTTGTTTGATGGTTTCTGGATCTTAATTTAGGTATATACTGTTAATTTAGGGTTGAATCTGTCATATATGTTGGTTTTGAGCTTTTAATTTAGGGTTTTTGAGATTTATGGTTTATGATTGTGTTTGTTATAGTTTGCTGGTTTATGGCTCTTAATTTAGGTTAAAGACTGGTTATAAAAAATAATATATTTATCTGATAATATATATAATAATGTGTGTTTATATATATATATATGTGTGTGTGTTTGTGTA
The DNA here is from genome assembly GCA_030545235.1 of Helianthus tuberosus. Taxonomy (NCBI): domain Eukaryota; kingdom Viridiplantae; phylum Streptophyta; class Magnoliopsida; order Asterales; family Asteraceae; genus Helianthus; species Helianthus tuberosus. The sequence goes on from CM060392.1 coordinate 33,275,424, forward strand.
TGTTTTTTATAACATTTATTTTTTTCTTTTATTTTTTATGTAAAATAAGTTTTGGACTAAAATGGCAAGTTAAAATGTTTATGACGAAAATGCCAAAAACACCCCTGGTTATAACCATGTTTTTAGATGGAGTTAGGCAAAGTGATCAAAATGGCAACAAAAGGGAAAAGTCAGGGACCCAGAGGCGAAAAAAAACTATTTGGACTAAAATGACAAATTTGGACAAAACTCGGGGACTAAAATGGCAATTTACTCTCTAAAAAATATATTTTTAGTCTTTCACTAAAACAATATATTTTAGATGGTAAGAAATATATATGTTTATATATTTCAAAAACAATACCTTTTTAATATAAACCATAAGTAATATATTTTATATATTGTAGAAAATATATGGTTACTTATTCGGTTTAGAAATCGTAGTGTACCAAGTCGTCGATATATTGTGTAATATAGTCCGTAGTACATATATAGTCCGTATATTTGTCCGTAATTCCGATTTGTCCATAAGTTGTGTCCGAAGGCTTGGAACGTCCGTAAGTTGTTTTTAAGGTGTATTTTTGTGTAGTCTTGTAAGACCTTAGTTGTAATGTGTCTTGTGTTTATTTGTACCATTGTATTCAAGTTCTTAGTGTTCATACATATAACTAATACAAATAAATAACACATAGCACATAAGTTGTTAAGATAACTAAATATATATTTTCTCAAAAATATATATTTATATCAAATTTTGCTTTTATAAAAACTATTATTTAAAATCTTTTTACTCTAATAAAGATTTTGTCAAAAATGATAGTTTTTATAACACATGATTTTTAAGAAAAATGGTCATATTTCCTTTGAAATATATGCTTAGCCATGTTTAATAAAACATATCTTTTTCTTATAAAATCACCAATAATCTTCTCATATTTTTCTTAATAAAAACATATGAGATTTATATCAAAATCTTAACAAGATGAAATCAATAACATGTAGGGTTTTGGTATGATCATAAATAAGTTAACTAGTTCAAAATCCATGCTTTACTTCTAGTTTTAACAAACTTTTTATAAAAACCCATCTTGTATGTTTCTTTTTATAGCTTTGTATAAGTATTGTTTTTAGTGAAAAAAAACCTTATGTACTTTAACAAAATAAAAGATTATGATCATCCATCTAAACATTTATGTTTAACAAAATCCTTAAACATTTTCATGTACACTTGTTACATTATGTTTTTAAACATCATCTAACAAGTTATTCATATGCTAATCATCAAAAGTAGATCAAATATGCAAGTAATCATCCTTAAATCACAACATAAACAAACTTTTATATCATGATTATTATTTTGCTTCTTTGTATTTTCATATTATTTTGTATGATTATTTAGTTTATTACATGTTCTTTAAACAAATAATACATAAATAAGTATGAAAAAAGGGATTTTAGAAGCTTACTTCTAGCACTAATGGCTAGGGATGATCTTGATGATGATTTAAGAAAAGAAAAAGTGTTGATCTTGAGGTTTGGAAGCTATGGAATGGAAAGAAAAAGCTTGCTTCTTCTTGTAGTATCCTTAGATCATCTTAAGTATCTTCAAGTTCCATCTTGATCATCAAAGAAGTGTAAAATGGTGAAAGATTTTTGGTGCGTGTTCTTGGCTAATGTATGAATATTGAGAGGATTTCTTATGTGTGTGTAAATTAAGGTGTAAATGAAAGGAATGAGCTTAGAAGATTAATGAATCAAAGTGTTAAAGTCTTTAACCATACTTTACCACTAGGCCCACTTGTTTAACCACTTGCATCTAAAGGTAACTAGCAAAATATTTGTGGAGACAAGCTAAAAAGGGGGTCCCACATAAGGGTTTGTGACTGTGAACAATGGGGGGGAGGTACCCTTACTTTGAAATTGATTTCTTTGTTAAAGTGGTAGAATTTTTGAGATGTTATGTTAGGAAACTTGTATGTTCAAGTGTTTAAGTGTTTAGAGGGTGTTAAGTGACTATAACTAGACCATAATGATCCAAATAATACTAGATGGTCACTAAAAAAAAGATCCGATATTGTTCGGATATTCGTTTCACATTGTTTCCGTTAGTCATTATTTGAACGCTAAGCTTGTGTAATTTGTGTGAATTGATGTGATTTTGGTTCGGCTGGTATCCGAAGGTATCCTCATATGAATTCTATGTTAAACAACACTTTTACATGTTGCAAAAATATTAAAAAGCTGATTTTTGCAGAATTTATGCGGAAAAATGTTGAAATCGTCGCTTTTAGTGATTTTCGGGTAGTTTTTAGTGTTATCGGACTTCGGGAAGGTTTTAAACCAAACCCTTTCATTCCTAGTTAGGTTTTAATGTATATTAGATGTTGGACTTTCGTCTGAGTCCTAAAGATGTCATTTAGATGGTTTCTGCGGATCCTACGTCTTCGTCAGAATACTAGTTTACTAGGTGCTTTTCTAGTAGTTTCGATGCATTGTTTAAACTGTTTCAAATGTACTTAATAAAAATGGATCATATGCATCATAAGTAAGTATTCCTTGAGTATTCTAAGTGTATGTCACAAAATACGCAGTTCGGGTGTTCAAAATGCATAAAAATGTAGCTAATGATGAGTACTTTAAATGTAAGAAAGTTACCGAAAAGTGGCAGTTGTCACATTCTCCCCCTGTTATTGAGAATTTCGTCTCGAAATTCAAGCTGAGTCATCCTTTGCAGGAGTATTCTATAACAGGTGGGGGTATTTTGGTTTTGATTTGATCTTCACGTTCCCAAGTATATTCGGGTCCGTGTCGAGAGTTCCACGAGTTTTTACTAGTATGTTACGACTCCTCCGTGTTTTCTGGACCTTCCGGTCCATACCCTTAACAGGTGCATTATGAATTGGAGTTTGTCATCAATGTGAATCTCATCCTCCGGGATGATAACTGTTTACTGCGTTAGACTCTTCTTGAGATTCGACACATAAAATGTGTCGTGCACACTGCTCAGTTTGTCTGGTAACTTCAATTTGTAGGCAACGGTGCCAATATTTTCCAAGATTTCAAATGGTCCTACATATTGTGGGTTAAGCTTTCCGCGCTTACCGAATCTTGCTACGTCCTTCCAAGGCGAGACATTCAACAAGACCTTGTCTCCGACCTCGAAAGATAATGGCTTTCGTCTCTAGTCTGCGTAGCTCTTCTGTCGATCGCGAGCCGCCCTGATACGGACTCGGATCTAAAAGATTTTATCTGTAGTCTTTTGGAATAACTCCGGACCGATTAGTTGCTTATCGCCCGCTTCCGCCCAACATAGCGGAGAGCGACACTTTCGACCATTGAGAGCTTCAAACGGTGCAGCTTGTATACTTGTATGGTAGCTGTTATTGTAGGAAAACTCAACCAAAGGTAAATGAGTATCCCAATTGCCGCCCAAATCCATAACACACGCATGAAGCATATCTTCGAGTGTTTGGATTGTCCGTTAACTCTGGCCGTCATTTTGTGGATGAAGGGCCGTGCTTAGATTTAAATGAGATCCAAAGGCCTCTTGAAATGACTTCCAAATTCTTGAAATAAAGAGACTGTCTCGGTCTGAAATGATTGAAATAGGCACTCCATGACGAGCCACTATTTCTTTGAGATAGAGTTCCGCCAGTTTCTCTATGCTATGCTTCTCCCGAATCGGCAAGAAGTGTGCGGACTTTGTAAATCTATCGACGATTACCCATATCATGTCGTGGCCTCTTGAGGTCCTGGATAACTTCGTAATGAATTCCATCGATATTTGTTCCCATTTCCAAACGGGGATCTCAGGTTTTTGTAGCAAGCCCGAAGGTTTCTGGTATTCTACCTTGACCTTCGCGCAGGTCAAGCATTTTTCGACATAAGTCGCGATATCCATTTTGAGGTTAGGCCACCAATAGTACTCTTTTAAGTCTTGGTACATTTTATCTGATCCGAGATGGATCGAGTACTTAGACCTATGAGCTTCCTCAAAAATGAGATCTCGAAGGCCTCCAAAGAGTGGAACCCAAATTCTTCCTACAAAGTACAAAGTTCCATCCTCTTTCGGCACTAGCTGTTTTTCCATGCCTCTAAGTGATTCTGCTTTAAGATGTTCTTCCTTAAGTACTTCTTGTTGTGCATCACGGATTCGTTTGGTAAGATCTGTGTGAATCGTCATCTCTAAAGCTCGAACTCTCAAAGTTCTAACTCATTCCTTGCGGCTCAAGGCGTCCGCTACAACGTTCCTTGTTGTGCATCACGGATTCGTTTCGTAATCATAGTCGTTAAGCAATTCAATCCAACGTCACTGACGCATACTTAGTTCTTTTTTATTGAATATGTGCTGAAGACTCTTATGATCCGTGAAAACCGTACACTGAGTACCATATAAGTAATGTCGCCATATTTTCAAAGAGAGTACCACTGCGCCTAACTCGAGGTCGTGAGTGGTATAGTTCTTTTCGCGAACTTTTAGTTGACGCGATGCGTACATGATAACTTTCTCCCGTTGCATAAGTACGCAACCCAAACCTTGATGCGAAGCATCACAGTAAACTACAAAGTCATCGGTACCATTGGGTAGTGATAAGATTGGTGAGTCGCACAACTTATCCTTGAGAGGTTGAAATGGTTTTTCTTGTTTCTCGATTGGGGAGAATTTCTTGTCTTTTTGGGTGAGAGAGGTTAGCGGTTGAGCAATTTTTGAAAACAATTCTCAATAACTCTCCGATAACACCCCGCTAATCCCATGAATTGTCGGACTTCAGTTGGAGTCTTGTGTGCTTCCCAGTTCTTAATTGCTTCGATCTTCGAGGTGTATACTTGAATGCCTTTCTCGTTCACTATATGCCCGAGAAGTTGTACTTCACGAATCCAAAACTCGTATTTGGAAAATTTTGCGTATAGTGTCTCCTTCTTGAGTAGTTCTAAAATGGTCCTCAAATGTTGTTCGTGCTCGTCGACCGATCGTGAGTATATTAAAATATCATCAATGAACACTATGACGAATTTGTCAAGATACGGTTGTCGTCAATGAACACTTGTGACAAATTTGTCAAGATACGGCTGGCACACGCGGTTCAATAAACCCATGAAGACCGATGGTGCGTTCGTTAAACCAAAGGGCATAATGAGAAACTCATAATGTCCATAACGAGTTTGAAAATCCGTCCTTGGTATGCCTTCATCTTGTATTTGTAACTTGTGATTCCCCGATCATAAGTCTATCTTGGAGTAGAAGCTTGAACTTTGCAATTGATCGAATAAGTCATCAATTCTCGGTAGTGGATAACGATCCTTGATGGTGAGTTTATTCAACTCTATGTACTCTATGCACATTCTGAACGTTCCGTCCTTCTTCTTCACAAATAGGACTGGAGCTCCCCAAGGTGAGAAACTTGTTCTAATGAATCCCTTATCCAATGACTCTTGAAGTTGTGTGGATAACTCCTGCATCTCAGAAGGTGCTAATCGATATGGAGATCTGGCTACAGGTGCAGCTCCCGGCACCAAGTTGATGTGAAACTCGACTTGTCGATGTGGTGGTAGTCCCGGCAAGTCGTCAGGAAAGACTTCAGGAAAGTCTCTTATCACGGGAATGTCTGTCAGCTGCTGCCCCTCGGCCTTCTTGTTGACAACGTGCACAAGGAATGCAATTCCACCCTTCCGTAAGCGCTTATGTGCCTTGATACAATTGATAATCCGCATTGGTGTGTCGCGCTTCTCTCCATGTATTACAAGTGTCTCTTCATTCGGGAGTGGTAGGCGTATAATCTTCTCCTGGCACACGACTTCGGCTCGGTTATCGGATAGCCAATCCATGCCAACCACTATGTCGAAACTACCTAACTGAACGGGTAAGTGATCGATATTGAATTTCTGCTCGCCAAGTTCCAAGGAACATTCTCTAACAACTTCCCCTGACTTGAGTAGTTTACCGTTTGCCAATTCTATAGAATGAGGGGACGTCTAGTTTACTTGACTCTAGGCCAAGTACATTTTCAATTCTATGTGGCGAGGACTTCACTGTATAGTTTTAGGAATCCCTATGTTCAAATGTAGGATAACCCAATCCATATGTTTAGATGTAGGATAACCCAATCCCTATGTTTAGATGTAGGATAACCCAATCCCTATGTTTAGTTGTAGGATAATCCAGTCCCTAGTTGTAGCTAGGACAATCCCGTCACTAGCCATGAAACTCATGCATGTGAAATGTTAAGATGAAGCTAAAATTGGCACCAATATCACATAACATGGATGTGAAATGTTGGTTGATTGGAAACATGTCGGGTAACTACTGTTTAAGTGATTGGGGTAGGGTGGGATGATGCGGTCATGCCTCAGATCTCTGGGGCTAAATCCCAAATGTAACGCGCAATACGTTTGAATTCGGGTGTTACGTAGTATGGAAACAGCCCTTGAGAGATCGTGAAAACCTCGAGTGTAACCAACAACATTGGCTCTAATCATGATCGAGTTCTAGAACTTTGTTTCCAACCTTGGAATCTAAATCAGCGAGCAATACTCTTCTCGTATAAGATCCTCGAGTTCTTCCCTTGACAATCTCTTCACAGTATCACTTCCTAGCGTTTATACTTGGAGATCCCACCAAGTTAAGGCTGCGTTTAGCAGGAGACTCTCTGTGTATCTAATTGCTTACTAGGGAATACGTTTACTAGTACGACTAGCTAACTCCATTGTCTTTATTTACCGGACATAACCTACTGCACCTCTCGTATTAACGAGGTCCTGCGGCTTACAGTCCAGAAAAGTCTTAAAATTAAGGCCTTGTGTGATCGCATCTTCCGGTGTGGCATTGCTACTCGTTCCTGACCCATCGGGATTTGAAGCACTTGAACTACTAGTACCACCAGTACCGTCACTAGTGTCGTCTCGATTGACCTCATGTTGTGCAATTTCTGCACCCTCTTGTTGTTCCATAAGAACTTTAGTTCAACTTTATCAGTAACTTTTCGGACGTAGATTTTCTTTAAGTGCCATGTTACTTTTGATACTTAGTATCAAGGAATTTAGACTTATATTTGGGTAAATATAGTCTATCATGTGCCCACGAATGAAGAATGAAATCAGTCATGGAAACCTCAAGATCGTATTGCACATACATGTTTGAATAGATGATAGTGTGGATAACCACAACTAAATGCATAGTGCCTCTTGCGTGTATTGGTCATATGTGACACCTGTGTCACTTCAACCATCAAACAAATACCAAACCAATGAAATATTGTATTTCATACTTGGGATTTGTATAAATATGTGTATCGTTTGCACATATCAATTCTTGTTCGATTTCGAGCTCTAAATCGCTTTCTAGAAGGTTATACGTGATCTGATGCGTAAATATAACCAGTTTAATGCAACAAACACTCCGGAACAGTGATATAGGCTTAACATACCTTAAATAAACTTTACATAACTTAGAAATAAGTTTTGGAGGGTTTGGTGTGGCGAAATTAAGTTTATTCGCTTACAGGGACTAATTTCGACAAACTGTGAAAGTATGCCGATTTGTACTGTAACGAACATTCCGGAACTTGATCATAAGTTAAACATACCCTAAATATCCTTTACATAGCTTAGAAATAGGCTTTGAGGGGTTCGGTATGCTAAAATAGACTTATTTGATCAATAGAGACTAAAAGCGTCAAAAGTGCATAAGTTTGCACTTTCGCGCATATCTTACGTCCCGAATATATCCGGACATCCAAAAATTTATGTAATCATTAAAATATTTTATTTTAGTGATTGGCATGATAAAATTCCATTCGTCGTGTAATTTGGATCGTTTTTGCGTTCATTACGATTTCCGTCGTAATTAATCGAACAACGCAACCGTACGACCCAACGAACCAACATCCGAGATGTTTTTGAGCATATTTTAAGTTCCCTATACTTTAACTTTATTTTAGAGCCTTGAAATGGGGTTAACGGGGCTTAAAAGTGCAAAAAAAATCAAGTTTTACAAGTGCAGGGACCATTTTTGAAATTTCTGGCAGATACATTGAACTTGGTCCATTTTTGAGATTTTGATGGTTTTAACCCATGGTTTTGCACCCTATGGGCTGGTATTTTATGGTTTTACATGTTCCCATGGTATTCTAAAACCTTGGGCCCAAGTGTAAGGCCATGATTAAAGCACGGTTCTCGATAAACGATCTTAACGGTGGACCGAATCCTATATATACCCACCTCATTTTCATTCTTTCCTCACACATGATCTAATTTTCTCTAAGTTGAAGCTCAAATTCTTCATACCTGAGAATTTACAGATCATATCTTCCTAGCTTGGACCCTTTGTAAGCTTCTTTCGTTCTTTTATGCGTTTTTTTTAAGCGGGAAAGTCAAACAGTGTTTGACTTTCTGCATTGACCAGTTTATGGTCAACATGAAGTTCATTTGAACTTCGCAATGTGAGTGTAATCACGATGGTTATAGTCCCAAGTGACTATACCTACTGATTACCACGTTGATTAGGTGTAGTGACGAGTCGTAGTTTCGGTCAAAATGCGTATTCATGCGTATTTTGTAACCAAACTATTCTTGGGTATCAAAACCGTTTGTTTTGATATCAAACCTGTTTTCTAACCTTGTTAAACATGTTTTAACATGTTTAGCTCGTCACTTTAGGTTTAGTGCTTATGTAGAGTCGTAAGTCAAGCGGTCTAAACAACCGTTTAGACTTTCGAACTAGACCCGTTTGGTCGATCATTAGGATCCAACCAAACATGTTTAGTGACCATAGTTGTATAGGGAATAACCTTCCGAGGTTATACCTTATAGTCACTTCGTTTAAGTAGTTGTATGATAGGTAGTTTATATGCCTTAGGAAAATGACCGAAATGCCCTTTTTATGCATAATTGATATTTAAGCATATGTAACCCAAACTTTTGTCACCTAACTGATTATGCAACATAATTAAACACGTTTAGGCATATAATACTTGTCATAGGACTAGTTAGGCTTTCCGAACGCGTTTTACGTGAACGACGCGTTAAAGTAGCATAAGCTACCTAAACGGGTCGTAATGGGTCATAAGCACTTAGGTTAGGTTTCGTTTTGGTATGTAGGCTTTGTTAAACCATATCATATGAGTTCCGATACTCATTTGGTTTACGAAACCTCATCCTATCCGATCTCCTGATTTAGGTCCGGTTTATTAATGTAGTTACCTATATTAGGTGCCGTTTGATTTCCGTGATCCCTCTAGCTTTGCTTGGTTGTTATTCAAGACATCTAAGCACTCTCAAGTGAGTACATAGTCCCCTCTTTTACTGTTTTCAATGTTTTGGGGTGAAGCATGTGTACCCATTTGTTATGTTCATGATTTCAAAGTATAATTAATTATACATATTAGTACTTATCTTTTGACAAACTGAATGATTATTTATGATTTAAACACTGATTTTTCAAGGATTACAAAAATTAATTGTTGAATTGTACTTATTTTATGTTCACTAGACCGATTGGTAGTATGATATAGCGCTATAGGATTTGACACCCCATTCCTGTTGTCATGGAATGTCAGAAACCGATATTTTATCCAAATAGGGATTGGCTTTGTGGTATTTCTATAGTCTCAAAGGTGTATTTTGATACACTGGGTTTGGTTGAATTCTTAAATCACATTTTTATTGTATATTTTATTATACTCCCAAAAGTATAGTTTGATATTGATGTGTATAAAATGCAACATATAAATTACATCAAATGAGACATAAAACTAACCCTTTTTTAGTGCTAATATTGGAAAAAGAGTGTTTTTGTCTTCCTTTTGTATTTTCAGGATTAAATGAGCTCAAAAACGCAAAAGAAGCAAAAAGACAGCTAAATCCAATATAAATACAAGAAAAGGAACATTAGTGGACTGCCCGAACCCTCAACGGCACCCTCCAAAGCAAAATAGAGAAAACAGAAGGCTGAACACGCCCCGTGCTCAGCCAGCACGGGGCCGTGCCCAAGAAGCAGCAGAAAAGACAAACCTATAGAAGCTTCTATTGCCCATCACGGGGCCGTGCTCAGCGGACACGGGGGCGTGTTGAAAGTACAGCAGGCGCATTTATTGTAATTGCGAATTACAATTAATGAGGAGAGAGAGTGTCAGACGGACACGGGGCCGTGTCCAGCGGACACGGGGCCGTGTCCAGCTCTCTGTTCAGCCTATAAATAGGAGTGCTTGGATTCATTTCATCTCATCCCTTGGCACACCACCTCTCTCACACTTCATCCACCACCCACCACCATCACAACACCATCATCCACCACCATCATCCATTGTCCATCATAGAGTGTGTGAGTCGTCTCGGGATCCAAGATTGATCGTAAGAGTTCTTGACAATCAAGGCCATGTTTGCCTAAGTCTCTTACATCACTTGGTGAAGACAAAGTGTCTAGTATAATACTTTTTATTTCTAATCTTTTGCACTTTTTATTTGGTTTTGTATTAATGACTTTAATAACTAGTTACTTATGTTGAAGGTGATCTTTCCTTATCGTTTGTCCGTGGTGTCTTGGCATTATTTTACTGTCTATATAAAATAAAGGATTTTCACCATTCATATCTCCACGGTCTATATGGAGATATGTTGGCTACCTGGTAGGGGGTTAAGGGAACGGTTTGGTAAAGGTCTTGCCATTGTTCAGCGTTTAGAGGTCCTGCAATGGACCTGGGTCAAATTTAGTAGGACCTCCTTCAATACTTCACGGTATTGGATGGCGGGGGTCCAAACTCTTTGATCCCCTCATAAGTTAACTACTATTAATACTATAACCCGGCTACTTAGGACTGTATCCCTGCTGACTCAGACTACTTAGCCGAGGGTAACGTCACCGCCAAAAGCGGGGCCTACCACAATACTGCATTAATAACTTAATTCATTATCTTCCAATAATCCACCCTTTTAGGATTGTATCCCTGCTGACTCAAACTACTGGGGTGAGGGTAACGTCGCCTTCAAAAGAGGGGCCTACTACAATAACTAAGATAATCTCTTAATTATGTGCAAAAGTGCGGAAATAATCAAAGGTTATACTAGATACGAGTCGGAACCAAGTGATTCATCTTGTCTATCTGTTTTTATTTTTATTTTTATTTTCAGCATTTTAGTTAGTTTTATTTTTCTTAGTTTAAAACATTTTTCTAAACTTTTATTTTGGTTAGACGTTGAGGATAAACCGGTACTAAAAGCTCTTGTGTCCTTGGACGACCTCGGTATCTTACCAACGCTATGCTACACTCAACGATGGGTGCACTTGCCCATATGTGTGTTTAGTGTTAGTGAAATATCGTGTTTTATAAATTTAAAACTTGGCTAAAATAAGTGTTAAAAAGGGCTTAAAATATACACCTAATATAAGTAACACTTCGCACGCATCAAGTTTTTTGGCGCCGTTGCCGGGGACACAAGGATTTTGAGAAAGTTTAAAATCGACGGCCTAATCAGCTTTTCAAAACCTTTTCAAAACGCGCGCACATTTTTCTGCATTTTAGTTTAGTTTGCATTTACAGTAGCCTGAGCACGGGGCCGTGCTCATTGAACACGCCCCCGTGCTGCATATTTTTAGTTAGATACCCAGATACAGAGTCTAAACACGGGGCCGTGCTCGCTGAACACGCCCCCGTGCTCAACGTGACCAGTAACTTTAATTAAAACGCCCAGATACAGATCCTGTACACGGGGCCGTGTTCACCAGACACGGGGCCGTGTCCAGCCTTCTGTTTCAATCTTTGTTTCGTTTTCTGGTCCCGAGACTCAGTTGTGGTCTGCTGAGTGATTCTTATGGATCAATACTCAGGAGGTTACAACTACACCTATGATGAGGATGATTATAGGGGTAATTATTGCACAAATTGTCGTAATACACGTTCGATTCAAAATAATCACTCGTATCAACCATCCAATTCATACACTTACAATGAGGAGCCCAGGTACGAACCATCAACTTCATACACATCCCATGAAGACCAAAGGTATGAGCCTCCTCCCTCATACTCATATTTTGATGAACCAAGGTATGAACCTTCATACTCATACTTTGAGGAACCAAGATATGAGCCACCACCTTCGTATGCTTATTATGAGGAACCATGGCGTGAACAACCCACCTCATATGAGTATTATGAAGAACAAAATTATGAACCTTATCCATCATATGCTTACAATGAAGGACAATGGTGTGAACCATCAACTTCATATGGGTATTATGAGGAACAAAGGGTCGAACAACCGGATTCAAGCTTAGAAAATAATGATTCTTTTTCTATAACCGAAGTGACCGATAGGATATTAGAACACATTAGAGTTATCGATCGTTGTATAAAAGAAGCTCGCGCAAGGGAAGAGGAGTCCCGCGCAAGAGAAGAATTAAAAAAAGAAGAGATAACTGAAAATGTAAAAATGGAAGAACAAATAAGTGAAAAACCGACACATGAGATAAACAACGAAAAAGGTGAGTCCAATAACGTTAAAATCCAAGAAGAGTCTAATTTTGAAGAAATTAATCTCTTGACACCTTCTTTCGAAAATCATTGTTTAGTACCCACTCATGCTAAGTTTTTAAAAGAGTTAAACACTAACACTAAAATTGACGAAACAGTAAGTGTTAAGTTAACTACTGATCAAACTTCGCTAATAAAGGAAGACCCATTTGAAATTAACATCACACCGGTTCCATGTTTCTTTCAAAATTCGTTTATTAGTAATGTCACAATCGATAAAGATCTTTGTGTTAACATAATGCCTAACTACATTTTCGAAAAATTAAGTATTAGTGATTTTTCTCCACTTCAAATACCCATTTTTCTATCCAATCGGAAAGTAATAAAATCAATCGGTATAGTTGAAGATGTCTTGGTTCAAACAAATCAAATGGTAATCCCAACCGACTTTGTCATCCTCGATGACGCTCCTCTTGTGTTGGGACGACCATTTGTAAAAACTCACGAAGCTTTGAAAAGCCGGAAGTTCAACAATTTACCTCTTCAATTAGGGGCATTTAAAAGAAGTGTCGATCTCGAACGATCAATGAAATATCCATTCGGCAATAATGACCCCCTAATTGAAGATGAAGATGAACCACCCGATACAAGTGAAGAGATTGACCACTTTGTTGAAGAAGAGGTCGCCATAGAACAAACTTTTAAAGTTCTTGATCGAAACGAGCAACCAAATAAGGAGTATCCTAAAGACCCACCACTTGAGCTCAAAGAACTTCCAAAAGGTTTGGAATATGCTTTTCTAGACAAAGATGGTAAGTTACCTGTAATTATTTCGTCTAAATTAGATAACCTAGAAAAAGAAAAACTAATAAGTCTTTTGAAAAAACACAAAAATGCAATAGCTTGGAAACTTGTTGACATAAAAGGAATTAGTCCTTCTATGTGCACACACAAAATTTTGATGAATGATGACTACAAATCAGTCATACAACCACAACGTCGCGTAAATCCAAATGTTCAAGAAGTGGTTAAAAACGAAGTCATCAAATTACTTGATGCCGGACTTATCTATCCTATTTCCGATAGTCCTTGGGTAAGTCCCGTCCAAGTAGTTCCAAAGAAAGGAGGTATGACGGTAATTACTAACGAAAAGAATGAATTAATACCAACAAGAACCGTCACAGGATGGAGAGTATGTATAGATTATAGACGATTAAATGAAGCAACAAGAAAGGATCATTTTCCTTTACCCTTCATTGATCAAATGTTAGAAAGATTATCCGGTCATAAATTTTACTGTTTCTTGGATGGTTTTTCAGGTTACTTTCAAATCCCGATAGCACCCGAAGACCAAGAAAAGACAACTTTCACATGTCCCTATGGAACTTTTGCTTATCGACGCATGCCGTTTGGTCTATGTAATGCCCCCGCAACATTCCAACGTTGCATGGTAGCCATTTTCCATGATATGATAGAAAAGACAATGGAAGTCTTCATGGACGACTTTTCTATCTTTGGGGATTCATACGACCAATGCCTCGATAACCTTGAACGAATGCTATCCCGATGTGAGGAAACTAACCTCGCCCTTAATTGGGAAAAATGCCATTTCATGGTAACGGAGGGAATAGTACTCGGTCACAAGATCTCAAGCGAAGGAATGGAGGTGGATCGAGCCAAAATAGATACCATTTCTAGATTACCTCCTCCATCCTCCGTAAGAGCTATTAGAAGTTTCCTAGGGCATGCCGGATTTTATAGACGGTTTATCAAAGACTTTTCAAAAATCTCAAGGCCTCTGACAAAATTACTTGAAAAAGAAGCTCCTTTCATCTTTGACAAGGATTGCAATCAAGCATTTCTAACCCTAAAGGAAATGCTAGTCAATGCACCTATCATGATAGCACCTGATTGGAAGTTTCCTTTCGAAATCATGTGTGATGCTAGTGACTTTGCAGTTGGAGCTGTCTTGGGACAGAGAAAAGAAAAGCATTTCCACCCAATCTATTATGCTAGTAAAACACTTAACGATGCACAAGAAAATTACACAACAACTGAAAAAGAGTTACTAGCTGTGGTATTTGCTTTTGATAAATTTCGTTCTTATCTTGTTCTTTCTAAAACTATAGTCTATACAGACCATGCAGCCATTCGATATCTCTTTAAGAAGCAGGACGCAAAACCACGTTTGATTAGGTGGATTCTACTCCTCCAAGAATTTGACATTGAAATCAAAGACAAAAGAGGAGCAGAAAATACCGCAGCAGATCATCTTTCACGCTTAGAAGACCCAGCTTTGGAGGCAACCAAGGACGAGCAAATCAACGAAAAATTTCCAACTGAGTCCCTGGAAATGGTGGAATATAAGGAAGAACCATGGTACGCCGACTTTGCTAACTACCTAGCTAGCGGAATAGTCGCAAAAGGATGGCCACATCATCAAAGAAAAAAATTCTTTGCCAATGTGAAACACTATTTTTGGGAAGATCCATATCTTTTCAAAATGTGTGCCGACCAACTCGTCAGACGATGCGTACATGGTAGTGAAGCACGAAGAATTCTCCGCCATTGTCACGAAGGTCCATACGGAGGACATCATGGTGCTGCCAGTACCGCACGAAAGGTATTTGATTCAGGATTTTATTGGCCAACCGTTTACAAAGATGCTCAAAATCTTGTAAAGACATGTGATGCTTGCCAAAGAACAGGTAATATTTCTTCCAAAAACGAAATGCCACAAAATGGCATTCTTGTTTGTGAAATTTTTGATGTGTGGGGACTCGACTTTATGGGACCTTTCCCACCATCGAAAGGAAACAAATACATACTTGTGGCAGTAGATTACTTGTCTAAATGGGCCGAGGCCGAGGCACTTCCAACAAATGATGGAAGAGTAGTGGTAAGATTTCTGAAAAAATTATTCTCTCGTTTTGGCACACCTAAAGCTTTAATAAGTGATAGAGGTACCCATTTTTGTAACCATCAACTTGAAAAATTTTTAACAAGATATGGGGTCTATCACCGGGTTTCGACAGCATATCACCCTCAAACAAACGGACAAGCCGAAGTGACCAATAGAGGGTTAAAACGAATACTCGAAAAAACCGTAGGGTTAAATAGAAAGGAATGGGCTGATAAATTAGATGATGCTTTATGGGCTTTTCGAACTGCTTATAAAACAACGATAGGAACGACCCCATATAAGCTAGTCTATGGAAAAAGTTGTCACTTGCCAGTAGAAATTGCACACAAAGCCTACTGGGCAATCAAAAATGTAAACTTAGATCTAGAATTTGCTGGTAAAAATCGATTTTGTCAAATAAATGAATTAGACGAGCTTAGGAATTATGCATACTCAAACTCCGAGATTTATAAGGAAAGAATGAAAAATTGGCATGACAAACATATTAAACCTAATGAATTTCGGGTAGGAGATTTAGTTCTTTTGTTTAATTCACGACTTCGATTGTTTCCTGGTAAATTAAAGTCTAGGTGGTCAGGACCTTTTTCAGTCACCCACATTTTTCCACACGGTGCAGTAGAAATTAAACCTCGAAATGGGCCACCATTTAAAGTCAATGGCCAACGGCTGAAAATCTATCAAGGATTTATTGAGGATGAGGAAGAAGAGATCTCGCTTCAAACCGTGGAAGAATAAAACATCATGCCTGAAAAGTTACGAACGATTGAGACGACAAAAATAAAGCGGTAAGTTTTCTAAATCATAGCTTATGGGAAAAAGGGGGCACTCACACGCGCACAAAAAAAAAAAAAAAAAAAAAAAAAAAGCTCGGCACGAGGCCGTGTCCGCTGGACACGGGGCCGTGTTCGCGCTGCAGACGGGATAAAACCCCTTTTTCAAAACAGTTTCTTCATTCCACAGGCCCCGTTTCCCCACAAAAGCTCTGGTTCCAGGCAATTTTTCGCAAAATTCCAACGTCTCTTACCGATCTAACAACGTCAAGGTATGATTCTATCACTCTTAGTAGTTAGATTAGTTACTTGCATGTAGTTAATACACCGCAAATTTGGGGAAAAATCTAGGGTTCTTGATGTTCATCTGGATCGAACCTAAAATTTTTGCCTAAATCTGCTTGCATTTAGTTAGATTAGTGTTAGGAGAAGTAAATAAACTTAGACTGTTCATAGATTCACCCGATTTCTTACAAAAACCCCAAAACCCTTGTTCTTGAACCGAAAAAGACAAAATTGATAGGGTAAACGGGATATTTTGGGAAAAACGGTGTTTAGGGTTTCATTTTCGGGGGAAACCGCACCTATTGGACCAAAAATTTTCAAGTTTTCGAAACCGGGTCGAAAATTGAAGTTTTTGAGTAACAGACGTCTAGACACGGGGCCGTGTCCGCTGGACACGGGGCCGTGTCCAGCCCACTGTTTGCAGTTTTGTCCGAAAACACTTCTGTTTCGTACTAATTTTTGGTGTATTCTTTCAGATGGCAAAGTTCACAAGGTTCAATGCAAGTGAGCTTGATGCAAGGGCAAGGTATGAGGTTCTTCAAACAAGACCCGAAGAGTACCCAAGGAGAGCTTGCACGGAGCTGTTAACCTTGGTAAACCAGCTGCACCGATTCAACAACATCGTTACGGGACCACTAGCTGTTGCATTAAACACTAGGCTTCAATCAGTACATCAATGTACCATGGAGTTCTACAGTACCTTCAACTTCGATTCAAGATGTGACCCATTTGACAATACTGGGGTTGTATTTCGGTGTGGAGGAACAATGTACTCGATCTCCATGGCACAGTTTGGAGCCATAGTAGGTCTATATCAAGAAGAGGAATCGGGAAACGAAGAAAATACCGGGGGATTACGAGACTTGGAGGTGAATGAAAGACAAGCCGCATGGGCTCAAATCGGTGAAGGAATCTACGACCCTCGTAGCACCAAGAGTACAAAGCTGAGGGATCCGCTCTATCGCTACATTCACAGGATCCTCACCTACTCTCTAAACCAACGACACGACAGTAGTGGTGTTGTAGGGTTGAAAGATTTGGTTGTCCTCCACTGTATCCACAACCAAAAGCCTCTTGATGTTCCGTATCTCCTGTTGAAAAACATGCATCTCAACCGCCTTGCTCGAGCTCCAACGCCTATCTTCTACGGAGGATGGGTGTACCGTCATTTTAAGCATTACACGCGAATTCCAAGAGCCTTTGAAAGAAGCCCATGGTCGGGACGAGTTGACTACCACATTTTCCGGGCCATGAACTTACTCTATGAGGCGGAAGACGGAACAGTGAGTTTCCAAAGAACGCAAGGCTATGCATGGAACCCACAGGAGGCCCTAGTTCTTCACGCACCACCTCCCCACCACCAGTATCCACCCCATGGTGATCCGGGTCAATCCTCCTCACAAGGAGGCGGTTTTCCTAATTTTCAAAGTTTACATGATCTTATGCAGGAAAACCTCATGTGTACCAGGAACGCCTACAACCTCGCCAACAACACATACCAACGGGTCGGAGCTATTGAACGCAACATCAACGATATACGAGACGATATCGGCAGCATCCAGGAGTACATGGCGGGGCATGGGGATGGAGGTAATGATAGCGATGAAGATATGGATTAGAGGGTTTGGAGGAGCAGGAGCGGGTTGATGGCGAGCCCACAGGTTTAAGTCCCTTTATCTATCGAACAATTGGCCTGCGTGCCAGAAGTTAAACAATTTACTTTCCTTAAACACTTTTATTTTACGTTTTATTTTTCTTTTACTTTATGCTTGGAACAATTAACTGTGGTAATGTAGGATGTTTGTATTGCTTGGTGTGGTATTAAGTGTTGAAACAGGTACAAACCAAGGCTTGGGGTATTAAGCCTCAGCACTTATAGGGCTAGGATGGAAAAACCGGAGGAAGAAGCCTGTTCTTCAGGCTTTAAGACTGTCCACACGGGGACGTGTCCAGCCAACACGCCCCCGTGCTCACCTCCCAGGCCTGCTGTTTGGCTTCTGTTCGACAGAATTTTGTCAGACACGTGGCCGTGTTCAGTGGACACGGGGCCGTGTCCACCTTCTGTAAGTTCTTGTTACTGGCACCTGAACACGGGGTCGTGCCCACTCAACACGGGGCCGTGTTCAGTGCCCAGTAACACAAATTTTTTGCTTTTTAAACACTATTTTGCACATCTAATCAACCTAAAAATTTATTTTTTGGGACACATTGAGGACAATGTGTAATTTAAGTGTGGGGGTAAAACCTTGAACTTTGCAAGTCCTAAATACAAGCCTTACACAAAACTCTATTGGAACCGCCAATCACCCCAAATTTTTTCAAAAATTTCATTTTTTTTACTTGTCTAGGTTTAACTCGGGAAATTCAAGTCCTCAAAAAGGTTATATTTTTACAAATTTACAACCGATAGCGTAGTGATAAAAAGAACCAACATAAGAAAATTATGAAAAGGCATGACAAACTTATTTAAAATTTGATTATATATACTTGATCACATAAAAACCCATTCCCACAAAAGTGAGTTTTGAGCCTTTATTGAGCACACAATTACATATCATTTGATTAAATGCTCATTTTTCGTTTCTTGTGTGAATAGCCGCTTGGTTCTTACAACTCTAGAACTTGCCATGACAATACATTCCCGGTCCTTATCAACTTAAACCCGAGTAAGTAAATGATAGAGGCATTAGGACTAACCTTTTTCATTTCTACACCATTATTTTTCTTTTTTACCACCTACCCAAAAATCCCCCTAGTTAGCCCCTTTGAGCCTAAACTTTTTCGTTTCATCACCCAAACAAAAACCCTTTCATCCACCAAAACCTTTTTCATTTTTAACCCTTTATTTTAGTAACAAGTTCGGTTCTTCGTGAAAAAAAAAAAAAAAAAAAAATTTTGATAATAATGAAGCAAAAAGAAAATAAACAAACAAAGTAATCAAAAATAACTTTGTTTGAATAAAAGCTTCATCAAAATAAAAAGTTGCAAAAATACGAAAACCGACACTTGTTACGTTTTTAGCCCTTTTTCTACTAACCACTAACCCAACCACCTACCTTTAACCCTAGCCAACCCTTAACCCACAAAGTCCTCTTGATATCTACAAAGGTATAAAAGTTAAAAAGGAGGAGGATTGATTTCTTGGCAAGCCTATGGTAGGAATAAGTTCCGTGCCGCTCTCGAGTGATTCACTAAAAATACACCTTCGGCCGAGTGTGAGTGATTTCCCCGCGAGGTATGTGAACTTGTATATAAACAGAATTTTAAAAAGGCATGTTATGCCCAAATAAGTAATTTCTTTTATGAACAGTTCTAAATAAATCATTACGAATAGGAGTGTAAATAAATAAAAATAAAACCCAAAAAGATCTTGGAAATCCCGACACTCTACGACAAGCCCAAAACCTTCTCTTCTACCTATTCCATTTGGGAGTGTAAGCCACATATTAAAGAGTTTTGCTTGAGGACAAGCAAAAGTTCAAGTGTGGGGGTATTTGATGTGTATAAAATGCAACATATAAATTACATCAAATGAGACATAAAACTAACCCTTTTTTAGTGCTAATATTGGAAAAAGAGTGTTTTTGTCTTCCTTTTGTATTTTCAGGATTAAATGAGCTCAAAAACGCAAAAGAAGCAAAAAGACAGCTAAATCCAACATAAATACAAGAAAAGGAACATTAGTGGACTGCCCGAACCCTCAACGGCACCCTCCAAAGCAAAATAGAGAAAACAGAAGGCTGAACACGCCCCGTGCTCAGCCAGCACGGGGCCGTGCCCAAGAAGCAGCAGAAAAGACAAACCTATAGAAGCTTCTATTGCCCATCACGGGGCCGTGCTCAGCGGACACGGGGGCGTGTTGAAAGTACAGCAGGCGCATTTATTGTAATTGCGAATTACAATTAATGAGGAGAGAGAGTGTCAGACGGACACGGGGCCGTGTCCAGCGGACACGGGGCCGTGTCCAGCTCTCTGTTCAGCCTATAAATAGGAGTGCTTGGATTCATTTCATCTCATCCCTTGGCACACCACCTCTCTCACACTTCATCCACCACCCACCACCATCACAACACCATTATCCACCACCATCATCCATTGTCCATCATAGAATGTGTGAGTCGTCTCGGGATCCAAGATTGATCGTAAGAGTTCTTGACAATCAAGGCCATGTTTGCCTAAGTCTCTTACATCACTTGGTGAAGACAAAGTGTCTAGTATAATACTTTTTATTTCTAATCTTTTGCACTTTTTATTTGGTTTTGTATTAATGACTTTAATAACTAGTTACTTATGTTGAAGGTGATCTTTCCTTATCGTTTGTCCGTGGTGTCTTGGCATTATTTTACTGTCTATATAAAATAAAGGATTTTCACCATTCATATCTCCACGGTCTATATGGAGATATGTTGGCTACCTGGTAGGGGGTTAAGGGAACGGTTTGGTAAAGGTCTTGCCATTGTTCAGCGTTTAGAGGTCCTGCAATGGACCTGGGTCAAATTTAGTAGGACCTCCTTCAATACTTCACGGTATTGGATGGCGGGGGTCCAAACTCTTTGATCCCCTCATAAGTTAACTACTATTAATACTATAACCCGGCTACTTAGGACTGTATCCCTGCTGACTCAGACTACTTAGCCGAGGGTAACGTCACCGCCAAAAGCGGGGCCTACCACAATACTGCATTAATAACTTAATTCATTATCTTCCAATAATCCACCCTTTTAGGATTGTATCCCTGCTGACTCAAACTACTGGGGTGAGGGTAACGTCTCCTTCAAAAGAGGGGCCTACTACAATAACTAAGATAATCTCTTAATTATGTGCAAAAGTGCGGAAATAATCAAAGGTTATACTAGATACGAGTCGGAACCAAGTGATTCATCTTGTCTATCTGTTTTTATTTTTATTTTTATTTTCAGCATTTTAGTTAGTTTTATTTTTCTTAGTTTAAAACATTTTTCTAAACTTTTATTTTGGTTAGACGTTGAGGATAAACCGGTACTAAAAGCTCTTGTGTCCTTGGACGACCTCGGTATCTTACCAACGCTATGCTACACTCAACGATGGGTGCACTTGCCCATATGTGTGTTTAGTGTTAGTGAAATATCGTGTTTTATAAATTTAAAACTTGGCTAAAATAAGTGTTAAAAAGGGCTTAAAATATACACCTAATATAAGTAACACTTCGCACGCATCAGATATGCTCTCATATGTGATTTTGTACAAAACAACATATATTTTGTTAATTACTAAAACATAGTTAATATGTTATTTACAAAACCAAAAGCATAGTTTGATATGTTATTTAACCAAAGCATAGTTTAATATGTTATTTATTTAACCAAAGCATAGTTTAATATGTTATTTATTTAACCAAAGCATAGTTTAAGATGTTATAAAACCAAAACATAGTTTAATATGTTATTTATAAAACCAAAGTATACTTTTGATATACTACTGAAAATTATTATTTTGACGACTAAATTATATTTAATATACTATTTGTTTAATGATTTTTGAACTGAAATATATTTTAATATATTACTTATTCGACTCTCTTAAAAACAAAGTATATTTTATATACATACTATAAACCTTTTTATCAAAATATTGTTTTACAAACAATATATTTTATACAAACTCATTTTACTTAATTATTTATTTATATCATCTGATTTTCTTATTACTTGTTATATGATTTATAAAAGAAAATATTTTAAGGTTCATGACTATTTTTGATTAAATATTTTTTTCTTTAAACCTACAAGTCATGAATCCTAAATCAATAAAACCTATGTATCTCACAGGCATTTTTATGCTGACGTACCAATTTTTATACATGTTTCAGGTGTTGTTATGTGATGATTGTTGATGCATGCTATACATTGGATGGACTCGTGCCTTAGCGACTTTAAAACTTGAAAGATAATAATTGTATTTATCTGATTTGTAACAAAACAATGAGTTCAACAATTCAATAAAACGAAATTATTTAATCCATGGTTGTGAAACAATGATTCTGTTACAACACTCCCCGACGTTTCCGCCACGATTTGTTGTTTTACGTGGTGGGGTGTGACTGAAAAGGTGGTATCAGAGCCAATGGTTACAGGGAATTAGGTTATTAGTAATGCTTTGACCTAGACTATAACCTTCCTAGGACCCTAACACAAGTTATCTTGTGTTTAGCTTTAAAACAATACCGTTGCCTATCTTTAGGTGACCACCACAATAAGAACACAAATTTAGAATCCGCTTTGAAAGCTAATCATCTGTTCTAGGATGATTTATTATAAGGTTTTGAATCCTCTAAGGTTTCAAATCCCGTCAAAGTTTGGGTCTTATAATGTGAACACGTGCAATCTGGAAGGGTGGATGCCTGTATCCTGAGTTTTCTGTCTAAGGCTAGAGTGTTCATACAAATCCACATAATCGGACCAGTCACTCTTACCTGGGAACTCTTGGGGTGAGTGTCCACTTATAGGCTAAAGCATGTCTTCGGGATACATTATAAGGACCTATTTACTTTGATTCAGCTGTCGTGTGTCGTTTGTTTGCTTCGTAGTTCGAATAAATGACCATTACCCATGCTTTTTGGCCGGTATTTGCAACATCCCATTCTTACCCAATGCCATTTCACTTGTTTCCCCTCATGTTTTCTTGTTCTTTTTAGACAATGCCTCCTCGACGAGAAGCACAACCTCAAACTAATGAAGTAGTCGCAACCCTTGTCGCTCAGCAAATGGCTGATGTGCTTCCGGGCCTAGTAACTGAGATCCATCAGATATACAACGACAACAACAACAACAACAACAATGTTCAGTGTAATTTCAAGACCTTCAACTCTGCTAAACCTTTGAAGTTTTCTGGGACTCAAGGAGCAATCGCGCTCCTGCAATGGTTCGAAAGTTTGGAGAGCACATTCAGGCATGTGCAATGTCCGAATGAGCGTAAGGTTGAGTTTGCGTCCAGTGTGTTCGAGAAGCGTACTCTTACATGGTGGAACGGGGTGATGCGTGATAGGGGTGCTGATGTGGCACTAGCTCAAACTTGGGAAGAGCTCCGTGCTCTAATGATGAAGGAGTTCTGTCCTCGTCATGAGCTTAGAGCACTGGAAAGGGAATTTGACGACCTAAAGCAAGACAGTGGTGAACATCGAGCCTATACTGACCGTTATGAAGAACTGACCCTGTTGTGTCCTGCCATGGTTACGCCTGTGGAGAAGACGATTGAAAAGTACATTGATGGTCTTCCTGACCTAGTCCAGGAAATTGTTACTGGTATCAACCCTACTACCGTCAGGCAGGCTATTGAATTATCTGCTACCCTGACTGAGACTCGGATCAGGAAGGGTAAGCTTTTTTGAAAGGGCGACCCAAGACCATCTGACAAGACTGCACAAGTTGAACCAAAGGAAAAACAGGCCGAGGCATCCAAAATGAAGAAGCGCAAGGCTTCTCAAAATTGTGTCATAACTGCCCAGAACAATCAGGTTGCACCAAACCAGCCAGCCCAACCTCGTAAAAGGCAAAATTATGTTGGTACCGCACCTATGTGCAACAAATGCAACCGTCATCATCTGGAGCAAGTGCAGTGTCACAAATGTACCCACTATGGGCGATTGGGACATTTGGTCGATATATGCCGTTATGCAAACCAAGCTGCTGCAAAGCCTGCTGCTGTCCAAGCATGGTTCCCACCTGGGTCGTGTTATAACTGTGGTGACCTCACTCACTACCGTAACAATTGCCCAAGACTTGTTAACGCAAATCCAGCTCGTGGACGAGTGTTTAACATAAACGAGGCAAACGCAAACAATGATGCAGCAGTGAACAATTAGTCTTTTGTAATTCCTTGGTTGTTGTCTTTTAATGTTGAATGGACTCAGTTGTTATATAAATAAAATTTGTTGTTTCAATTTTATTTTACAAAATTGATACGATTGTGTGTATGTTTAATACAACCCTATGATACCGACACCAAGACAAACTACTCGTGTGGTTCTGTCATTTTATGATCACTTGTGATCTCCCCAAAATCTTAAATACTCGTTTCTTTTCAAGAAACAAAGATGAATTCCTATTAAGATCTTCCTATCTTCATAGTTAGATTCTTGAAGATGTTTAAAGAGCCAAACGGAATTCACGGATTGGATTCCTGGTGTGCTTTGAATACTCGTGTGCTTAATTAAACAAGAAAATTAACAAAATGAAGATCAAGTTAAACAATTATGTGATTATATGTGCTTATGTGATTCCTTTTATGTCTTGTGTTTTTGTGTAATCTGAATTTTCAATATCCAAATCCTCGTAGAATCTTCCATATCTTCGTATGAGGGATTCATAGAAGGATATCTGAAGGTACTATCTTAAATCCTTAATGGACTTCTACGTTGTAGTTAAGCCCCTTGGGTTATGAAGTACTATTCTATAATTGGACCCCTTGAGTGGTCTAGTTAAACAGATTGATTCAAAAATCTGGTTAGGAATATCATGTGATGATATAATTGAAAAGATCCCTTAAGTGGTCTATTTAAGGAGATCATACAACGGTCTAGTTAAGGAGATCATGTGTTGATCTAGTTAAAAAGATTGTTCGTTGATCTAGTTAAAAAGATCCTCTGGTGGTCTAATCAATTCACATTATGTTTATTCAATTGATTTTTCCCCTACGCATTATGAAATGAACTGTGCGGACTGTGCAAGGAATTACGTAATTATGGATGCATACATAATTATGGAATTTAGTGCACATAAACCACAGAAAATTTTGTCATGTGTTAAGACCTATAGTGATGAGAATAACGATACAGAAACAATGTAAAAAGGGCATATATATAAGTGTTCCTTATTACATTGCGAACGTAGCATTATTTAAGTTACTATAAGTTCTGGACCTTGACCAATGTCATTTTATCTTACACTCTTCGACTCTGGTTTCGAGCACACACAAGTTTCCTATGATAAGTCTTCATAAGAAACGTTCTTCTGTCCGTAGTTCGAAACTCCATGTTTTGTTACTACAAGGACTCCACTTTGATAGTTGACAATTTCGCTAAGAATCTGAACATGGCCCAGAGTTTTACTCAGGGTTCGAGGGATTCATTCAAAAACGAAACCATCACAGTTGTCTACACAAGTTTCCTCTAAAATTAAATTTCAGGACGAAATTTCCTAAAGTAGGGGAGACTGTGACACCTGTGTCACTTCAACCATCAAACAAATACCAAACCAATGAAATATTGTATTTCATACTTGGGATTTGTATAAATATGTGTATCATTTGCACATATAAATTCTTGTTCGATTTCGAGCTCTAAATCGCTTTCTAGAAGGTTACACGTGATCTGATGCATAAATATAACCAGTTTAATGCAACAAACACTACGGAACAGTGACATAGGCTTAACATACCTTAAATAAACTTTACATAACTTAGAAATAAGTTTTGGAGGGTTTGGTGTGGCGAAATCAAGTTTATTCGCTTACTGGGTCTAATTTTGACAAACTGTGAAAGTATGCCGATTCGTACTGTAACGAACATTCTGGAACTTGATAATAAGTTAAACATACCCTAAATATCCTTTACATAGCTTAGAAATAGGCTTTGAGGGGTTCGGTATGCTAAAATAAACTTATTTGATCAATAGAGACTAAAAGCGTCAAAAGTGCATAAGTTTGCACTTTCGCGCATATCTTACGTCCTGAATATATCCGGACATCCAAAAATTTATGTAATCATTAAAATATTTAATTTTAGTGATTTTCATGATAAAATTCCATTCGTCGCGTAATTTGGATCGTTTTTGCGTTCATTACGATTTCCTTCGTAATTAACCGAACAACGCAACCGTACGACCAAACGAACCGACATCCGAGATGTTTTTGAGCATATTTTAAGTTCCCTATACTTTAACTTTATTTTAGAGCCTTGAAATGGGGTTAACGGGGCTTAAAAGTGCAAAAAAATCAAGTTTTACAAGTGCAGGGACCATTTTTGAAATTTCTGGCAGATACATTGAACTTGGTCCATTTTTGAGATTTTGATGGTTTTAACCCATGGTTTTGCACCCTATGGGCTGGTATTTGATGGTTTTACATGTTTCCATGGTATTCTAAAACCTTGGGCCCAAGTGTAAGGCCATGATTAAAGCACGGTTCTCGATAAACGATCTTAACGGTGGACCGAATCCTATATATACCCACCTCATTTTCATTCTTTCCTCACACATGATCTAATTTTCTCTAAGTTGAAGCTCAAATGCTTCATACCTGAGAATTTACAGATCATATCTTCCTAGCTTGGACCCTTTGTAAGTTTCTTTCGTTCTTTTATGCGTTTTTTTTAAGCGGGAAAGTCAAACAGTGTTTGACTTTCTGCATTGACCAGTTTATGGTCAACACGAAGTTCGTTTGAACATCGCAACGTGAGCGTAATCACGATGGTTATAGTCCCAAGTGATTATACCTACTGATTACCACGTTGATTAGGTGTAGTGACGAGTCGTAGTTTCGGTCAAAATGCGTATCCATGCGTATTTTGTAACCAAACTATTCTTGGGTATCAAAACCGTTTGTTTTGATATCAAACCTCTTTTCTAAACTCGTTAAACATGTTTTAACATGTTTAGCTCGTCACTTTAGGTTTAGTGCTTATGTAGAGTCGTAAGTCAAGCGGTCTAAACAACCGCTTAGACTTTTGAACTAGACCCGTTTGGTCGATCATTAGGATCCGACCAAACATGTTTAGTGACCATAGTTGTATAGGGAATAACCTTCCGAGGTTATACCTTATGGTCACTTCGTTTAAGTAGTTGTATGATAGGTAGTTTATATGCCTTAGGAAAATGACCGAAATGCCCTTTTTATGCATAATTGATATTTAAGCATATGTAACCCAAAATTTTGTCACTTAACTGGTTATGCAACATAATTAAACACGTCTTAGGACTAGTTAGGCGTTCCGAACGCGTTTTACACGAACGACGCGTTAAAGTAGCATAAGCTACCTAAACGGCTCGTAATGGGTCGTAAGCACTTAGGTTAGGTTTCGTTTTAGTATGTAGGCTTTGTTAAACCATATCATATGAGTTCCAATACTCATTTGGTTTACGAAACCTCATCCTATCCGATCTCCCGATTTAGGTCCGGTTTATTAATGTAGTTACCTATATTAGGTGCCGTTTGATTTCCGTGATCCCTCTAGCTTTGCTTGGTTGTTATTCAAGACATCTAAGCACTCTCAAGTGAGTACATAGTCCCCTCTTTTACTGTTTTCAATGTTTTGGGGTGAAGCATGTGTACCTAGTTGTTATGTTCATGATTTCAAAGTATAATTAATTATACATATTAGTACTTATCTTTTGACAAACTGAATTATTATTTATGATTTAAACACCGATATAGCGCTATAGGATTTGACACCCCATTCCTGTTGTCATGGAATGTCAGAAACCGATATTTTATCCAAATAGGGATTGGCTTTGTGGTATTTCTATAGTCTCAAAGGTGTATTTTGATACACTAGGTTTGGTTGAATTCTTAAATCACATTTTTATTGTATATTTTATTATACTCCCAAAAGTATAGTTTGATATGCTCTCATATGTGATATTGTACAAAACAACATATATTTTGTTAATTACTAAAACATAGTTAATATGTTATTTACAAAACCAAAAGCATAGTTTGATATGTTATTTAACCAAAGCATAGTTTAATATGTTATTTATTTAACCAAAGCATAGTTTAATATGTTATTTATTTAACCAAAGCATAGTTTAAGATGTTATAAAACCAAAACATAGTTTAATATGTTATTTATAAAACCAAAGCATAGTTTAATATGTTATTAATAAAACCAAAGTATACTTTTGATATACTACTGAAAATTATTATTTTGACGACTAAAGTATATTTAATATACTATTTGTTTAACGATTTTGGAACTGAAATATATTTTAATATATTACTTATTCGACTCTCTTAAAACCAAAGTATATTTTTATATACATACTATAAACATTTTTATCCAAATATTGTTTACAAACAATATATTTTATACAAACTCATTTTACTTAATTATTTATTTATATCATCTGATTTTCTTATTACTTGTTATATGATTTATAAAAGAAAATATTTTAAGGTTCATGACTATTTTTGATTAAATATTTTTTTCTTTAAACTTACAAGTCATGAATCCTAAATCAATAAAACCTATGTATCTCACATGCATTTTTATGCTGACGTACCTATTTTTACACATGTTTCAGGTGCTGTTATGTGATGATTGTTGATGCATGCTATACATAGGATGGACTCGTGCCTTAGCGACTTTAAAACTTGAAAGATAATAATTGTATTTATCTGATTTGTATGAAAACAATGAGTTCAATAATTCAATAAAACGAAATTATTAATCCATGGTTGTGAAACAATGATTATGTTACAACACTCCCCGACATTTCCGCCATGATTTGTTGTTTTACATGGTCGGGGTGTGACATCATATGTCTAAGTGGAAAACGAAATAATTTGTTGAGGAGGGGAAACCAACCAGTGGCCTCCGTGCCTATAGTATGCATTCCAAACTACATAGGCTTTGATCATCCAAAGTAGAGAAATTCCTTTGTCGTACTTGTCCATGTGACGAATATGGCAATACTGCTTGAGCTTAATGAGCTCCAACAAGATCATTAAGATCTTCATAGATGTCGAATAGAATACAATGAGGGAGTTGTAGCATGGCTCATGCCATACTATCCCTTTGGATAAGACAAATGTCAAATGACGGAATTTATTGTATTCATTTCCAATAAATAAGATAAGCTGCCATAGACACCAAGGAACCAACTCATGTACAAGGATTCTAGAATGTTGAGGAAAAATCCTCCATGAGTGGCTAACAAGTTTTGTTTGTTTAGATTACTAGTCTCGAACAACTCGGGTTATAGATCAAATGTTTAGACGCGAATGAATACGTATCGTCTTTCTGTATTGTATTGTAGGGTGTTATAGTAATCATCTCGATTAGTGTTCTATTGGATAGAAAAGACTAAATTTTAAGTAACAGCTTAAAATTCTTGAATGAATAGTGATCATTAGCTTGACCCGCAGAGTCCACCAGGATTTCCATGCACTACAAGTTGTTATTACCTGGGCCCCCATAATAATAAATTGCCTTGCATGGTCACCCTAGCATTCTCTCATTCAAGACAGATGATCAGTCAGAGAGAGGACACTATTGTCTATATACCTTAAACATAGAAGGAAACTTCGTGATAGTTCACGTGTCAACGTCCGTTGTCATTACTCGCAGAATGGCACGACGTTAAATGAAATAAAAATAGAGAGAATTTGTAAAGATAACAACTGGAGGGGCACCTTTAAGATGAGTACTTCATCTTATTTTTCTGAACAGGAGTGTCATCAATCATGATTTGTATGAGCCACAGGGACCTCGTCCCACTAATGGAGTTATTGTCCAAAGCTACCACCTCCGCCTCATCGTCACTACTGAAGTCAGGCATCTCAGCATCCGTGAGAAAGCAACCATCTTCCACGGGATCAATGCTTTATGGTCTCACTTAGGAACCATGTTAGCCATAAGCTCCGCAATAGACGTGAGGTCGATATTATTAGGGAAGGGGTATTGTATAAAATATGTTATGTTTTGAAATAGGGTATTATGCCTTGTGTAAAAGATGTAGTGTCTTAACCATGTTATGCGTGTCAAGGATGACAATGGAATTCGAAGTCGAAGGCATTTTTATTCTTGCCAAATATTTCGCACAACACATATATGAATAACTTATATATTTAATCATGTAAAATCCTATCAATCAAGGATTTCTATCTTGTATAAGCTGAACTTGTAAACTGTTTATAATGCGTAAACTGATAATGTAATGTGTTGTAGGCACATAGTCTGTTAATGTAATGTGTCTATTTCTCATAGACTTCACCCATGGAAATGTCCTCGCTTGATTTATGTGAAGGGAATTTTTGTTGTAGTGGACCTTGAAAAATGTTTATGCAATGAAAACCTCTTGTTCTTGTATAAATTGCTTTCGTGAGAGGTCCTTAGTGATTGTAGACTAGACTGGAGAAAGAATCCTGGTTCACTACAATCGATGCTCTGATACCAACCTGTCACACCCGCTCGTAGCGGAAGCGCGAGGTGTAATCTGATCGATTCTCGTTGCATAACAATATAAGTGAACATACTAAATGAATAAAAACAAGCTCCAATGCCATTATTATAATCGTTTCAAAAGAACGCAACATAAGTTAAATGTATTGGTTATAAACCATCAAATGAAAATAAGTTGTCATTGTTTTATACATCAAAATGTAAGTCTTAAAATGTCAAGACTTTGACCACTATATCACCGCAAATAGGCGGTATATAATGGGCAAACCCTTCAAATGGGGGCATGGAGTCTTGACACTTGCTTTCCTTAACTGAAATGTCTGCATGGTCCACTAATTCCCTGAAATACATGTGAGTTTGAAAACATCAACAAAAGTTGTTGAGTTCATGTAGTTTAGTTGTATAAGATGTATCTTGTAAAATGTGAGTTGTATAAAATATATCTGTAAAATGTGAGGTGTATAAAATGTATCTGTAAAATGTGAGTTGTATAAAATGTATCTGTATGTAAAGATGTAGTATGTAAAGCGTCAATGAAATCGTTGATCATTAATGTTTCGCGAGGACATTAATATGTGTGACGAAATAGGAAGCAATCCAAACCTAGACGATTTTGTGTCGACTACTATCGACTGGGACACAAACGCACTCTTCTGTATGGGTCCACGACCAAGAGTGGGGCTCGCCAATACCCATTAGATCTAACCCTCTGTACCTAGGTCCAAACTGGATTAATGGTGCTTAGATGTATGACCCTAATAGCACATGATCTAAGGTGTTTCATTCCATGACTTAACATACAATTGAACATGTATTTTCCCCGATAGTTATAAAGTTGTAAAGCATTTAAAATGAATAGGGGACATGAATTCACAGAATTGTGTCCGTGAATAGTAAGTAACTGTGATCTCACGTGCGGTCGTCCTGAATAGTGTCATGACCTACAAACATTCTATATTTGTTAGACACTTCGGCCTTTGTAATGACTTGAGTACAAGTCTTTTATCTTGAATATGTGTTAAGACTTGTATATATTTGTTATTCGTTGAACTGTGTCTTAGATGTATTAACTGATAACTGTTTAGTGTATATATTTCGCCCAATATATATTCTTGTATCTCGTGAGTTGTATCGTAGTTGTATAAATGTGTTTTCACCAAGTGTTAGGTGATGTGAGAGTGCATATCATTGCACGTATAGGAATACGTATGTCCGCGTGTTTGTTATATGTGATCTTGTATTTTTAGAATATATTGTCACACCCTGACTCTTGCAGAAGCGTGATTATGGTGTGACTTCTTTAATATCATTGCATTCAATCATCACAACAACTATATGATAAAACCATAGATTTGTCATCCATTAAATAAGTTTAAAACATAACAACATTGTTTTAAAACGTAGATTTCAAATTCAAGTTTTACAAACCGTATAGATTGTTTATGAGTTCATTAAGGACTCTTCACAAGATATTGAATAACACCAAGGTTTGGAAGACGTGTCTCATCCAGGAATAAGACACACTAACCAAACTCAAGACCATGGATGATATCTTTATTCTTAACGCATCATAAAAACTTCCAACGCCCGCCAGATCCACTTATAAATTCCCTGAAATACATGTAGTTTGAAAACATCAACAAAAGTTGAGCGAGTTCATGTGTTCATTTGTGTTTATGTATAAACCTTTGAAAATGTTGTAAGTATGTATGTAAGTCCCTGGTATGTAGCAATAAGGAAAAAGAGATCACCACTGGGTTGCAAAGCCAATGGTATATGTGAAGTGATGCAGGAAGACTTCAAACCTAGCAGATTTTGTCAGTAAGACATAGTCACCTCATGGTCCACTCTGCGGACTCAGGGGTGGGGCTCGCTACACCCGAATAGATCTATCACTCATGTCCCTCGGTCCTACGACGAGGATTAATGGCCTTAAGTGTTGTACCCACCACTCACATGATCTAGCAGTAACCCTCCTTAGCTAACCATACCATGTATAAAACGTTTGTAATAATTGTAACATGTATTTCACCCCCGAAGTATAAAACGGAAAACAGTTAAAAGAAAAGGGGGGAACATGAACTCACAGTATTGCGTCTTCGGTACTCGTAACTCAAATCTCCTCAGCAAACACGACTACCTACAATGTTCTAACGTCTATTAGACGAACGGGTCGTGCCTTGTCTCAGTATTTACGCTTTTGAGTTACGTTTCTGATATTATTCCAAGTTATAATTATTTATTAAAATAATAATTATTTTAACTTAAATTATATTTTTAGGTTTTGGAATAATCGTTAAACAATATTTTTGTAATAATACTTCTCAAGTATTCCTTCCCAGGGATGGGGGTATCTCATACATGTATATTCGTGTTCTTGTATTTGTAATTCCAGAATAATATATTTCCGAGTCTCACTTTAGAAAATATATATAATAACTTATTTTATCCCAAAAATAATGTATTGTCCAGAAAATATATATTTTTCCCAAAAATCATATATCTTCTAAGTATTCCAAGAAAATATATTTTAACTTCCCAAAAATAATATTTTCCCTTTTGTCAAAGTATGATATAACTTGTAATAATAAAAATCATACTTTCATTCCTTTTGTATCCAAAATAATATTTACCAAAAATATATTTATAACGGTATTTTCCGAAACATTTCGTAAGTTACGTTCTTGCGTTCGGTTTCACAATATTAAGTGTGTAACTTACATATTTATTCCTTTGTGATTTTTGGTATTATCTTGGATTGCCAATTCTTGGTATTTTGATTAAGTTATATTATTTTACCCTAAAATAATATAACTATTTCACAAAGTATACAAATATTTACACAAGTGTCTTAATGTATATATATATTCTAAATATATATTTACCCATTTTTATTTATAAAAACCAACCTCCAATATTTGTATTTTTGTTACAAAAATTATGGCAAAGTTTATATTGAAAACTTATGATCAAAATACACTTGTAAATATTTGTTAGAAAATATTTCTTTAAGTGTTTATATTTTTAGAAAATTTTGCCATAGTTTCCCCTAAAAACGGAGGTGTCCATGCTATTAAAGCATATCATTTTCTTTTCAAAAATCATCATAAACAATCAACAATCAATCCCTAAACAACTTACACTTACCAAGTGCAAAGACTATACAATTTATATAACAACATGAACTTGATCTTTCACAAAAACTTGTAGTAACTTGGTAGTATGTTTAGTAGACTTAGTTACTCTTTAAAGTGTGTTTATTTCTTTAAAAATCTCATTCTTGAAAGATTTGAATGTTTACAACTTGTTAGATGATTTTTCCAAAAATCATTCTTTTGAATTCTTCTTGTAAACAAAGTGCTCTTACACTTATTTCATCACCAAAAATAGTGTATAGTTAAGTAAAAACTTAGATCTTATAAAAATCACATTTTAAACTTGGTTCTTTTGAAAAACCATTCATTAAGCTTAGATCTATTAGATTATCAACTCACTTTATTACTATTTTTCAAGAAATCATTCTATTTTTCAAGTTCATGCTTATACATGAGGATGATCATCTTGTGTTATCACATAATCATCCTCTTACTTGCTAGATCATGTGTTTAATCACAATCTAGCAAGCTCCTTATGATGATCAACATCATAATCTCAAGTAAATAACAAGCAAGTATCATTCATACACTAATCAACATAGTTTCATCATGATCTCATCATATTTCAAGTTTATGTTCATGCTTCTTGATTATGTTTCATTAGTGTTCTTGTGATTAACAACATACTATATCTTTTAACCAACTAATTTAGAAGTAACAAAGGGTTATGAGAGCCTTACTACTAGCTCTATGGCTAGGGATGAACTCTTGAAGATGAAGGTGACAAAGATGGTGGATAAAAGCCAGTAATAGAGGTCCTTCAAGTTCCACAAGCACCAAGCTTCCTTAATCATCTTCTAGCATCACGTAGTGACCTTGGAATGGATGGATGATGAATGAAAAGTGGTGGTGGTGTGGGTGTGATTCTCAGCCGAAAAGGGAAGAGGGAGAAGGAGAGTTGTGGTGTTGAGAAGTGTAGATGCTTATGTTCTACTTATAACCACTTAATGGTTTTATCCAATGGTTCTAATGTCTCTAGAAGTACAAGCATGATCTTTCACAAATCTAAGCAAGATCAGATGTGATCTAGGGAATCAAGAGAAGATTTGGGGGTGGGGCCACTTCTTGGTGACCGTAATATGAAGGGGGAGGGGGTCTAAGTGTAAGTGTAAGTTTGAATGATAAGTAGTTTTTTAGTTGAAAACTAAGTGTATTAGTTTAGGTGTTATGCATAAGGTATGTTATATAGTGTGTTAAGGTGTTCGGGAATCATAACTAGCTTAGAAATAATAAAACAATGCTTCTAGTATAATTTTGGTGTTTCGGGTAGTGTCCGGTTGTTTGGTTAGATACCGGTTCGTTAAAGTGTCAAGTTATTCCGTTTAGTGATCTTTAAGTACCCTTTTGTGA
Source organism: Helianthus tuberosus (assembly GCA_030545235.1). Lineage (NCBI taxonomy): Eukaryota > Viridiplantae > Streptophyta > Magnoliopsida > Asterales > Asteraceae > Helianthus > Helianthus tuberosus. Next base: position 33,310,504 of record CM060392.1, read on the forward strand.
CACTTTTAATTCCCGACACTTAGGAAAGCATTCAGGACCATTTTGCCATATTTTTGCATGTTACTAGCTTGTTAAATTGCTGAATTTTGCTGAAATATGCAGAATTCTACACTTTATGTGGGTTTTAGGCACTTTCCGGCACTTAAACAGTTGGTCCCTCGTACAGGATCTGTTCGTCAGGAACTTAGATGAATCGACTTTGACTAATGTGCGGAATCCATTTGATCAAATCACAGATGTACGACAGAATATTCAACGATTAAACGCAGTCTGATCTTTCTATTCAACTGTTATGAATGTACAAAAGCTCCTATAGAAGTCAGACAATGACAGAGTTCTCTCTAGAGTCAAAAGTTCTAAATGTCATACCCGGATGGGGTATTTATAGGCAAACTCAGGGATGAAATAGATGCTGTCCGACCGAGTGACTGTCCGCTCGGATGGCTATCCGGTGGATGGCCATCCGACCGGATGACACAAGTCAGCTGACGGACATCATCTTTACAGTACAAAGCCATTCCCTGAGCTGTCATTCTACATTACATACATAATAACAAACAAGTACACAGAATATACAAAATATGACTAAATGCTGACGGAAGCTACAGACGTATACACTAACAGACTCCCCCTCGGATGTAGCCGTAGTTCCTTCCAGCATAGTCTTCAATTCTTCCTGTTGCACCTTCGTTCTCGCGCTCTCTGTCTTCTCTTTTCTGCTTTCTCTTCTAACATTCTTTTCCTTATATGCCTTCCTTCCTCGATCCACCATTTTCTGTATACCGGATCACCATCACGCTTCTGATCCCATTTGGGAATCTTGTTTTCTTCTTTCTCAATCGGTGTTTGATCCGTTGGTGGCACTATACCCATCTTGCACCTGCCAAGCTCTGCTGCTCTTTCAGAAATAACTTTTGATCTTTGTTCTCGTTTATACTTTTTCAGGAACTCATCAATCTCAAGATCTCTCCATTTTGTCTTCCAATATCTTCCTGAGTTGATGTCTTGGGCAAAGCACAGATCCACTATTGTTTGATACTGCAACGCTTGTTCTTTGTCTCTCTTTTCATAAACAATCTTGTTGTAGAACAAGCAGTCGATATCCTTCTTAGAACAGTATACTAGCCACATCGGGTCTAGTATGCAGATTCTCCTTGACTCTCCCTTTGACTTGTCAAACAAAGAAATTACCGCTTCAGCCGTCGTTTCGTTGTAAAGCCAGCCTTCGAATAGATCATGAAAGTCTTGCTCAATAGCTCTGAGAGGCATATTCTTCAAACATCTCGGAGGCTTGACATCTAACGTTATGTCTTTCTCTCCGTTCTCCAACATTGTGACAATTTGCTTTGGTCTTTGAGGCTCCTAGTCAGGATATCCAGCTTTGGCCTGCTGTTTTATGTAATCCCACAAATGTTGGTCATGTACTTTCACATCCAGACCATGATAAAATTGCTTTATATTCTTTGTCTTCACCAGCTCATCTACATCCCACCACGGAAGGGTTTTGATATCTGCCAAAAACTCAAAGTACTGTACCCCTTGTTCCTGTCTGATGGCGTAGACCTGTAAATCTTCCAGATATCCCCATGATAGGATATTACCCCATGAGATGTCTTTGTTATGATTGAAGAACTGAAGTGCCCTAAGTGTCTTTCTCTCTTTAGGCATAACTTTAAACCACTTTATCCTTTCTTCAGCTAATCTCTCTCTTGGGATGGTTTCTGGAACACCTTCACTTGAGACTTTTTCCACAATCTTTCTCCTGATTTCATCTTCATTACGATCTTTGAACATTTCCGCAAAAGAAGGAAATGTCTCATCAACTCCAGAATAGTGAAAATCAGTTTCTTCATCTGATGAATCTGAAGCGTCTTCAACAATTACATCATTGTAGTGATCAGCTTCATGAGCATACCTAGTCTCAAATACATCTTCAGATGACTGAGATATCTCATCTTCAATATCGAACTTGAATTTTCCATCATTCAAACCTAGTTCTTCTAACATTTCTGCCCTTGATCTCTGAATCTCTATCTCTCCCTCATTTTGAGCATTCAGATAAATCACAGTAGGGTTTGTAAGGAATACCTGATCAATGTGCTGTTTTCCAGATGTGGAAGTTTCTTGCTGATCAACATCTTCTTGTTTATTGATCTGATCATTCAGAAACTCTTCAATTTTCTGCTCAACATTTGGATTCTCAACCAGCAATCCCGATGCACCTTGATCATCATCATCATTCTTCTTATCATCATTATCATCTTTCTGATCAGACTCATTATTCATACACCCAAACAGATCGAATTCCTTTTTTAACAATTTTTTCTTGTTTTTAACAATTTCGGCACCACCCACGCACTTCATCTTTAACTTCTCCCATAAATCTCTGGAATCTTTGTAGTCGATTAATGATATAATGTCATCCCGTACTGATTGATGTAGTAAGGCAATGCATTTCTGTTCTGCCACGAACCTTTCTTGTTCAGTATCATTTAAATTTTCAAAGTCAGTTCTTCCGATGTCAAAAGTACTTTTCATACTCTTCCAACTTAGATATGCGAATGCTTTCAGCCATTCCTCAAACCTACTTGCCCATCTGTTGTATTCCTCTATCGCCATTAGCTTGGGTGGTTTGTTGTAGGTGCCATAGGCGTTATCAACACTCAAAGAATCAGCAATTGTTTTCCTATGGTTCGGATTTGGTGTTGTGTCGTTTGTGTTGCTTGAAGTAGCATCTCCTGTTTTGCTGGTGTAAGAAAAATTTGTCACTGAAGGGATTGAGAAAATCATCCCCCATTTTTAGTGTACCTGTAACAAATTACAAACACTTAGACAATTTTCACAAATTTTAAAGATTTCAAACAAAAGCACCTGGATCGTATGGTGATCCGGTCGAGTCACAATCCGAACGAGTGACACAGGTAATCAACTGTACTGTTGTGAAAAGGCTATCCAATCGGATAGTGATCTGATCGGGTGGTCGTTCGTTCGAGTGACACACTAAACTTTGAAAAGTTTGACTTTCAACCTTTCACCACCCGGATGGTAATCCGACCGGATGACAGGTTAATTTTTGTAACTGAAAACAAGAACTTCCAAATCCTATCCGATCGGATTGCTGTCCGACCGGGTGGGATGATGAAGTAGACAAATAAACTTGAACAATCAAAATCACACCACTCGTATGGTAATCCGAGCGAGTAACACTGATGATGTCATCAAGCAACTAACAGGTACTGTCTAGTCCAATCCGTTCGGACAGCTGTCCGAGCGAGTGGATGACGTTAGCAAACATGAACAGTTCAACATGGTTTTTGATGAATTTGATCTAGTTTTTGATCGAATCTGATTATGAAACTTGGAAGGATTATACTTTGATTGATTGCGAATCGATTTATATCAGTTTTATCAAATTTTAACCGTAGATTCACGTCCAATTTTATGTTTTTCTGACTTTTGTGGTGAAAAAGTGAAGAACAATGTAAGAAATGAGTAGAAAGTGAGAAAATATGTCAAATTTCCGGTGAAATTTGACTCTGGTCGGCAAGAAAAGCTCGAATTCCGGTGAATTCATTGTCGTAGATCTCGATTCAGCTCCCTGGAAGCTCTGATACAGTCACACCCCGACCACGCAAAACAACAAAACGTGGCAGAAACGTCGGGGAGTGTTGTAACAGAATTAATTGTTTCACAACCATGGTAATTAAAGTTACACTTCAATTATTAAACAAGAGGGGTTACATTGTCTTAAAACAAGAAACAAAGAGTACATAACATAATTAAACTAGTTCTAGCTTCATTTTATGTTGCTAAGGCACGGGTCCGCCTATGTTTGACTTGATCATCCTATGCAACAGCTCCTGAAACACATGTGAAAATAGGTACGTCAGCATAAAAATGCCTGTGAGGTACATAGGTTTTGTAAAAATAGGATTCATGACTTGGGTTTAAAGAAACTGTTTAATAAAAAAAGTAGTCATGAGTCTTGTTGAGTGTTTCCTTTCATAAATCATTTGAAAAGTGATAAATAAACCAAATGATATATATTTATAAAAGAATAATGTATGGTTAAGTGGATAACCAAGTCAAATGAGTTTGTATAAGTTAAGTTATTTGTAAAATGATGTTTATGTGAAAATGTGTCGTAAATGTAATATGTCTAAACTGAAATGGTTTAAATAACACTACGATATGTAATACCATAAAAGCACTTATATATAGGAAGTACCAGCGGCGTATCCACCATGTTTTTATCGTATTACACGTCGCCTCGTTATATAAATCACTTACCCAAACAAACCACCAAGATGTATTGTCTAACAATTGTAGAAAAGTTTATGTATGGTCAAATGTCTATTGACAAATGTAGATCATGTAATGTGTAAACAATGTTATGTATGGTAAGAAAAACGAGACTACTTAAACCACAAGTAAGATGTACAAAACAAAGTATTTTGAATAATCAAAAGTCATGTTTTGCAAAATAACTGCATGTTTTACTGATATAAACACTTATGATGTAAGTTAAACGTCTACATCCAAGCCTTGAGACAGTAGGATAACCTTAAAGTAAAGGTTATCAAAAATGTTTTCGGATCCGGTCATTCCTTACGTCCAAACAAACCCAGGATTTCAGGAATGGGAGTTGTCAAGTCCTATGGTAACAGTTACAAGTGGTTCACATAATTCAAAAGGTTACAAATGGTTCACATAAATCAAACGGTTACAAATGGTTCAAAATGTAGAACAATGTGTCCATATGCTGGATGAGCATATGCAACAAAAATGTAATGTAAAACAGTGTGTCCATATGCTGGATGAGCATATGCAACAAAATGTAATGTAAAACAATGCACTAGGTATGTACTAAATGGACATACATAGTGTGAAATGCATGAAATCATGCACTATATGTGTACTAATGGACATAGCTAGCATATGATATGAAAACATGGAAAAGCATGAAAGTAACAAGTAGGCACATGTGTTCCACCCCAAAATAGTTTGAAAACAATAAAAGAGGGGTCTATGTACTCACTTGAGATTGCTCAATAGTCCTAGGATAACCACCAAGCAAAGCTAGAAGATCACGGGATCAAACGGCACCTAATATTGGTAACTACGTTAATAATCCGGACCTAAATCGGAGGATCGGATAGAATGAGGTTTCGTAAACCAAACGAGTATGGGAACTCATGTAATATGGTTTAACAAAGCCTACATTCTAAAATGAAACCTAACCTAAGTGCTTACGACCCATTATGACCCGTTTAGGTAGCTTATGCTACTTTAACGCGTCGTTCGCGTAAAACGCCTTCGGAACGCCTAACTAGTCCTATGATAAGTAAAATATGCCTTAACATGTCAAATATTGTTGCCAAATCAGTTTAGATATTACAAATTATGTTACATATGCTTAAAATGAATTTTGGCGTAAAAAGGGCATTTTGGTAATTTACCTAAGGCACATAAACTACTTATCGTACAACTAACTAAACGTCGTGACCATAAGGTATAACCTCGGAAGGTTATTCCCTATGCAACTATGGTCACCTAAAGTATTTGGTCGGATCCTAGAGATAGACCAAACGGGTCGGGTTCGAAAGTATAAGCGATTGTTTAGACCGCTTGACTTACGACCCAAAACAAGCACTAAACTAAAAGTGACGAGCTAAGCATGTTAAAACATGCTTAACTAAGTTAGAAAACAAGTTTGGTATCAAAATAAACGGTTTTGATACCTAAATGTAGTTTGGTTACAAAATACGCAAGAATACGCATTTTGGCCGAAACTACGACTCGTCACTGAGCCTAGATAACGTCGTAATCAGTAGGCATAGTCACAAGGGACTATGGCCATCGTGATTACACTCACATTGCGAAGTTCAACCGAACTTCATGTTGACCATAAACTGGCCAACACAGAAAACGCTAAAAGAACGAAAGAGGACTTACAACGGGTCCAAGAACGAAAGTTTTGATCCGAATATTCTCAGGTATGAAGTGATAAACACATCAACTTGGAGAACAAATTCAGATTCAAAGGTGTGGGTTTTGAGTTGTGATCTTGAGGGGTATTTATAGATTTCTTAGGACCATTAAGATCGTTCGTCGAAAACCATGCTTTGATCTCATCCATACATGTGTACCATGGTTTTGTAATACCATGGGCACATCAAAATGGCCCCTAGTATCTTGAAATACCATGTGCAAGAGAGAAATGAGTTGGAATTGGCTGGAAATAGCTTTCGCCTTACGGACCGTATGGTCCATCCCTTACGGACCGTATGTGGTCTGCAGACCAGCAACTTTCAAAAGTTGACAGTTTAGCCCCTGCACTTGAGAATCATGCATTTTAATTCATTTCTTGCACGTTTAAGCCCCGTTAACCCCATTTCAAGGCTCTAAAATGAAGTTAAAGTATAGGGAACTTAAAATGTGCTAAAAAATATGTTGGATGTTGGTTCGTTTGGCCGTACGATTGCGTTGTTCGGTTAATTACGACGGAAGTCGTAACGAACGCAAAAACGATCCAAATTAAGCGACGAATGAAATTTTCTTATGCCAAACACTAAAATAAAATATTTTAATGCTTACATAAATTTTTGGATGTCCGGATGTATTCAGAACGTAAGTTATGCGCGAAAATGCAAACTTGTGCACTTTTTGACGCTTTTAGTCCCTGAATGACCCAAAAGTTTATTTTAGCACACCGAACCCCTCAAAGCCTATTTCTAAGCTATGTAAAGGATATTTATGGTATGTTTAACTTATGGTCATGTTTCAGAATGTCTGTTCCAGTACGAATCGTCATACTTTCGCAGTTTGTCAAATTTAATCCCTGTAAGCGTTTAAACTTGGTTTTGCCATACCAACGCCTTCAAAACTTATTTCTAAGTTATGTAGAGGTTATTCAAGGTATGTTAAGAATATGTTGATGTTCCGGAGTGTTTGTCGCATTAAACTGATTACGTTTACGCACCAGTTGGCGTGTAACTCTCCAGAAAGCGATGTAGAGTTTGAAATTGAACAAAAATCAAAACATGCAAAATGTCAAACATAAATAAACAAACATTGGGATCAAATAACATTATTTTATTGATCTGGATATTTGTTTGATGGTCGTGGAGGCACAGGTGTCACAGTCTCCCCTACTTTAGGAAATTTCGTCCTGAAATTTATTCGTAGGAGTCTGTCTGTGACTTTGTGTTAAATGATCATCAGAGATATGCAAGGCATAATCCTGTCATTTTCCTCAACGGGTATTCTTCAGAAGCGAAAATGATCAAACGGAGTCATTTTCCTCAACGGGTTCTTCGGAAATGGAAAATGAAGGATTTAACTAAACGGATATTCATTTCCCTCAACGGATATTCTTCAGAAGTGAAAATGAATGGATTATTCATTTTCCTCAATAGGTTCTTCGTCAGAAACGGGAATGAAGGAATCATCAACGGATATTCATTTCCCTCGACGGATACTCTTCAGAACGAAAATGAACAAACGGAGTCATTTTCCTCAACGGGTATTCTTCAGAATTGGAAATGAAGGATTAAACAAACAGATATTCATTTCCCTCAACGGATATTCTTCAGAAAGAAAATGAACAATCAGAGTCATTTTCCTCAACGGGTATTCTTCAGAATTGGAAATGAAGGATTAAACAAACGGATATTCATTTCCCTCAACGGATATTCTTCAGAACGAAAATGAACAAACAGAGTCATTTTCCTCAACGGGTATTCTTCAGAAGTGGAAATGAAGGATTAAACAAACGGATATTCATTTCCCTCAATGGATATTCTTTCAAAAGTGAAAAAATGAATAGCTAATTCATTTTTCCTCAACGGATGCTTCATCAGAAATGGAAATGAATATGGTTAACTCCAGAAAAATGACAGAACTTGCTGTGATTTCCGTTCACTAAATTCCATAATTATGTATGCATCCATAATTACGTAATTTCTTGCATAGTAATCACAGTTTGTTTTATAATGTGAAGGGGATAGAATTTGAACAAGGTCGAGACAACTTATGATTAGGTCAACACGTTAACACACAAGCACATAATTGTTTTCTTGGATATAAATTTGTTATCATCTTGTTATTAATTGTTATTAACTTGATGTCGATTTGAACTTGGGTATTCAAGGTACACCAGGAACCCAGTCGATGGACTTCAACGTCCTCAAGAATCTATCTGAAAATAGGGTGATCTTTCAAAAATTCGATTTCTGATTACCAGGAATCATAACATTCGAATTAAGGTACACAATAATTAAGGACTTACGAAAATACCCTTAGGTACCCTATTAAGGATTTATAGTGGTATATTGGGTATTCGTCCAGTGTTGTAACTTGCGCCTTGTACTTTGTTTCTTTGGAAGAAATGTGTACTTAGGTTCTTCGTGGAAATCGCAAGAAATCAAAAGATGGGAGGAATGCGGTTCCTTGATTGTCGGTATCGTAGGGGATATGTCGTTTATTCATGCAACCACAATTGTACATTGCAATGTAAATAAGGATTTATTTATAAACAACAACAACAACTGTTTCATAGATCGTGACAACAAAAGAAAATAATACACAAGGCTTGATTATTTTCTAAACAGTGTTGTCTTCTGTCGGTCAGATACTCATCCCTGCGCTGGATTTGCATTAGCAAGCCTTGGGCAATTCCTACAAAAATGGCCCATCTCGCCACAGTTGTAGCAAGACCCCGGTGGAAAACGAGCTTGAGCAGGATTGTTGCCAGCTTGATTTGGTGCTGCTGCGGTTGGGTAAACCCTTGCTGTATGACCTATAAGTTCACAAATTTGGCATTTGCGGCATTTCACACCAGCATGATGATGAAGGTTACATTGATTGCACAAGGGTGCAGTTCAGTTGTATGGCTTTCTAGCTAGGGATTGAGCTGGCTGGTTGGGGATGGCTTGATCATTGTGAGCAACTAAGGCGAAGTTCTGAGAAGCCTTTCGCTTCTTTAACTTCTTGGAGGATTCAGTCTGTTCATCCTTTGGTTTCGATTCCCCGATCGATTTCTTGTCACCCTTTCGAAAAAGTTTACCTTTCCTGATCTAAGATTCAGTCAAGGTTGCAGATAGCTCAATGCCCTGTCTAACTGTAGTAGGGTTGCTACCAGTCACAATGTCTTGTATTGAGTCAGGGAGGCCATCATTGTATTTTCGATTGCCTTATCCAAAGGCGTAACCATGTTTGGGCATAACAGACTCAACTCCTCATACCTATCAGTGTAAGCCCGATGCTTACCACTATCTTGCTTCAAATCATCAAATTCCCTTTCTAAAGCCCTCAGTTCATGATGAGGACAGAACTCCTTCATCATAAGGGCCCTAAGCTAGGCCCAAGTCTGTGCTAAAGCAACCTCAGCACCACGGTCTCTCATAACCCCGTTCCACCATGTAAGAGCCCTCTTCAGAAACACACTGGAAGCAAACTCGACCTTGCGATTATCAGGACACTGAACATGACGAAACGTACTCTCAGTGCTCTCGAACCATTGTAGGAGCCCAGTTGCTCCTTCAGAACCACTAAACTTGAGTGGCTTAGCCGAATTGAAACTCTTGAAATTGCACAGAGCATTATTGTTGTTGTTGGCTTGGTTCAGTTGAGCAATAAGATTTGGAAAAGCAGCAGCCATTTGCTGCGCGATGATTTCTGCCAGTTCGGCATTCGCTATCTGATTGTCGCGTCGAGGAGGCATTCTAAAAGGAGGGAAACATGAAAGGAAACGAGCAAGATGATTAGATGAAAAGGATGTGGTGATACAAAATTTGACAAAAGCAAAGATGGTGGTCATTTGTTTGTTACCACAAGGCAAACAAATGACACATTGTGACCATTCAAAGTAAATGGGTCAAAAATAATGTATCGCGAAGACATGCTCGCCTATAAGTGAACACTCACCCCAAGAGTTCCCAGGTAAGAGTGACTGGTCCGATTATGTGGATTTGTACGAACACTCTAGCCTTAGACAGAAAACCCAGGGTACAGGCATTCACTCTTCCAGTTTGCACGTGTTAACACTATTTAGGACCCAAAACTTTGACGAGATTTTGAAAACTAAAAGGGGTTCAAAACCTTATAACAGAGGGTTCAAAACCTTACAATAGAGGGTTCAAAACCTAGTAATCAATCATCCAAGAACAGATGATTAATTTTTCAAAGCGGATTCGGAATTGATGTTCTCGTTGTGATTATCACCTAAGGATAGGTGACGGTTTTTGTTTTAAAAATCTAAACACAAATCTTCTTGCGTTAGGGTCCTAGGAAGGTTATAGTCTAGGTCAAAGCATTACTAGTAACCTAATTCCCTATAACCATTGGCTCTGATACCAACTTTTCTGTCACACCCCGACCACGCAAAACAACAAAACGTGGCGGAAACGTCGGGAAGTGTTGTAACAGAATTAATTGTTTCACAACCATGGTAATTAAAGTTACACTTCAATTATTAAACAAGAGGGGTTACATTGTCTTAAAACAAGAAACAAAGAGTACATAACATAATTAAACTAGTTCTAGCTTCATTTTATGTTGCTAAGGCACGGGTCCCCCTATGTTTGACTTGATCATCCTATGCAACAGCTCCTGAAACACATGTGAAAATAGGTACGTCAGCATAAAAATGCCTGTGAGGTACATAGGTTTTGTAAAAATAGGATTCATGCCTGAAACACATGTGAATCAACTTTGACTAATGTGCGGAATCCATTTGATCAAATCACATATGTACGACAGAATATTCATCGATTAAACGCAGTCTGATCTTTCTATTCATCTGTTATGAAAGTACAAAAGCGCCTATAGAAGTCAGACAATGACAGAGTTCTCTCTAGAGTCAAGAGTTCTAAATGTCATACCCGGATGGGGTATTTATAGGCAAACTCAGGGATGAAATAGATGCTGTCCGACCGAGTGACTGTTCGCTCGGATGGCTATCCGGTCGGATGGCCATCCAACTGGATGACACAAGTCAGCCGACGGACATCATCTTTACAGTACAAAGCCATTCCCTGAGCTGTCATTCTACATTACATACATAATAACAAACAATTACACAAAATATACAAAATATGACTAAATGCTGACGGAAGCTACAGACGTATACACTAACATAAACTATCACCTAGTGAAGCAGTTTTATGGTCCTTACTTCCCTACACTCCATACTAGTGTAAAACCTTGTCTCTGGCCTATACGGGATTTCAAAACACTGTTTGTCTATGTACTGACATCGTCAGCATTTTTCTGAGCTATCCGCTAGTTGTGCTAACTGTGCTTTGTGCATCGTTTATGTCACTAAAGTTTGTATGTCATAAATGATGTGACAGTATGCAATATGTGATGCACATGTAAGTATGATGCAGAAATCAGAACGCAATTCAAGTCATAAATTGTAAATCAGCACAGTCATTAGGCACTAATCATAGTTAATTAAATGTACGGATGCATGCAAATTTGACAGTTGTCACATTCTCCCCCTGTTAAGAAAATTTCGTCCTCGAAATTTGTACTACCTTAACTCCTTAGGGTTACATTGTGCGTGTATGTGTACGAATAATACTGAGGTAGGTAACCCAAAACCGAATCAAAACTTATTCAAATTAGGATAATCCAAGGATGTCTTACTATAATCGGAACCCAGCAGTTAAAAAGTATGTGTTTCAGGATTTGCTGTCAAAGATACAAGACGTATTGACGTATAGTCTAGTGTAACCCAGTTACAGGGGTTCCACAAAAGAGGAGTTTTAACCAATAGGATTCTCAAACAATCGGTCACAATATGCAAACGAGTTTTTCACAAACCATCGCATCCGCTATATGAACTCAAAATCAACAACTTGAATATGAAAATGATCTGTCAACTTTCGAATAAATAAATGGTAAGGATTAGTGTGTTTACATTCTCGAATTGCGAAAATACACCGAATGAAATACAAGCGAGCCTGGTGTATCATTGTCTTAATTCGTAGTTGCATCAGAAATGTTTAAATGACAAGTCAAAAGTATATGTAGTTTTGTGTGAAGCAATTGACCATGATTAGCACAAGCTACAAATTTGTAATGACACCACAAGGTGTCGTAATGACAAGATTCAAATATAGTGGTGACTGAACAAGTTCACCGTGTTTGAAATCAAATGAAAGTGTACTGAAACAAGCCTGAAGATTTGATTTACACAATGTCATAGAGTTTTTAGTTGAATACGGAACATCAAAGAGCCACTGTTTTTGATCGAAGATGAAAAAGTATTAAGTACCGCAAGGCATTCGATCGGCAACGAAAGAATCGTTAGGAGGTTCATTGCGATATGAAATGAATCTATGTACCATTGCCTTAACACACAACTATGTTGGGACCGTTTCAATCGTGATAAACAAAACGGATTTAGAACAAATAAATAGACAATTAAATCCGTGTGTGAGGTGCGTAACCAAATTAGCGCAAGCTTCAATTTTGTGAAAGTATCACCGCAAGGTGTCGAAATCAACAAATGATTTAGTGGAGTCGTAGACCAACCAAGTCTACTATGACTTAAAATGAAAGAATCTTTGCAAAAATATTTGAATATGATGCTCTCAATACATCATATGACTTCTTAAACTGAATATGCAAAATGGATAAGTTCAAGCAATTGAACTTGGTTTCAGCGTAGCCTAACAATAAACGTATGTATCAACAAGGGAATCTCAGCATGGTTACGAAGATAAACCATGAGTGTAACTTGAAAGAAAAGTAGTCTCATGACAGTGTGTTGACTTGGTAACAAAAGAGCCAACAATTACAATGATGTAGGTCATTCGAATCACAAATCAGCAATTAGATTTAGCAAAATAATATTTGAACTTCAATGAAGAGTTTATTCGAAACGAAACCACATGCGTAGCAAATGGTGCATGTGTGACATATAAGTTTCCGAGTACTGAAACAATGAGTATTTCCTAAAATGAAGAAATGACCAAATATCGAAGCAAATATGCGTTCGCTCTCAGCGAAGAAAATCAACGCGATGTAACTACCATTAAGGGGAGTAGAGATGCAAATATCTACTCGCTAGAAGCAAAAGTGAAGATTTCAACAAAAAGGAATTTAAGTACTTTCTATTTGGTTAACTGAAATAGCATGTATGTCAGGATAATGGTGTTTGCTTGAGTTAACAGATATGGTTCCTAAGTAACAACCTTTACGAGTTTGGACCTGGGTTCCCAAAGACCCTAAGTACATGCTTTCTAGATTCTCAGAGTTTCGTATTCTGTGTAAAATTGTTTTGTGCATCGTGTAGGAAACACCATTTTTGTGTACGTCTAAAAACAAGTTATTGTCCCACAATTTCCCCGGTATACTTTCTTCCTGAATTCACAGCTAATGACACTCGATCATCGATGCGAAATTAAATCGATGCGAAATTCGACTCGTCGTTGAGGAGATGATTCTGACAAGCCTTCGGGGAAGACTTCAGGGTATTCCCTTATCACAGGGATATCTTCGAGTTTTAGTTCTTCGACTCCCTTATCCATGACATGAGCCAAGAAAACAACACATCCTTTACGCAACAACTTTCGTGCCTTCAATCAATTAGTAATCTGTAGAGGTGTATCCTGCTTCATGAGTCACGATCGTTCCTTCATTCGCCATCGGGATGCGGATATCAATCTCCGCTCGATCGCTTGGCAACCAATCCATTCCAATTACCTCGTCGAAGCTTCCCAACTCAACTGGCAGTAGATCAAGTGTAAACTCACGCTCTCTGGGTTCTATCTTGCCGATTCCAATTTCTTCGTTGACTTCCACTAGATTCCATTAGTTAGCTCTATCGAGTATGGGTTATCTAACTTATTTGTTACTAAACCAAGTATACTCTCAAACTCTAGGGATGCGAAGCTAAAATTGGCAATAGTATCTAGCAGCACAGATGCATAACGTTGACTAACATGAGACGTACCGATAACCTTGTTTGGATCCTGACGTGCTCCCCTAGCTCTGCTACTGAGCTTTCATCCTTATGCCTGATTGTTCTCAGGGCAATATTTTCTGAAATGCTTCTTGCTTCCACAGTTAAAACAACCTTGAGCACGTTTCTGTTTGTCACTCGTCTTGCCTTGATAATTGTCGTTGTCGTTGTTTCCTCCGTGATTCTCGCTACTATCTTGGCCTCCATTTCTGCATTCAGTATCTTGCCTACAAGTTTCCTTAGGATGCCCCCTCTTGCCACAGTTATCACATTTTCCATATTTACATCGCCCGACATGATAACGCAGACAATTGTCGCACTTAGGTAGGATACCCATGTAGTCTTTTCCCTTTTTGGCCTTCTTCTTGTTACTCGCCCGAGTAACCTTCTTGAAATTTGCGAGCTTTCTCTTGTTATCTCCAGATGACTCTTCAGGAGTTTCCTTTTTCTCTTCCGAAGTGGAAAATTCTCCTAGTCTAAATGCTTCTTCAGTGAGCGCCACACTTATTCCGATAGCCTCGGTGATCGTTGAAGGTTTAGATGTTGTTACCAGGCTTAGAATCTGAGGTGCCAATCCCCCTATGAAACGTTCGACTCTCTTAAACTCTGGTTCCACCAGATGCGTAGCAACTTGTGATAAATCGTTAAATCTCTGCACATGCTCAGCTATCTTTGGTCCTTCCATTTTCAAGTTCCACAGTTCAGTCTCCAACTTCTGGACTTCTGCCCTCGAGCAATATCTCTTACGCATCAGTTCCTTCAGTTCGTCCCACGTCAAAGCATACGCAGCGGTCTCGTCCATTGTCTGAACCTGAAGGTTCCACCATGATAGAGCCCCATCTACAAATAGTCCAGCTATGTACGTGACCTGATGTTCTGGGGCACATTTGCTCAATCGTAAAACAGAATCCGTCTTCTCAACCCAGCGCACGAAGGCTAAGGCACCCCTAGTGCCATCGAATTCTCGAGGTTTGTGGTCCAAGAACTGCTTGTAGGTGCAGCCTTCACTGCGTTCGGAGCGAAGGGCCTCGAGCTGTGCAATGGCCTGTGAGATGCGCTCTTGTAGTTCTGCCACTATCGCCGGCAGAGGGTTATTGGTAGCGATGTTCCCTTGTATCGACATCTTCTAAGAAGAAGATTGGTTAGGTCAGGTTGCATTTGTTCAGGGAGTGCATATAGTTGTTTAGAGGTCATATGTACATACACGTATTTGATTTTTATATCAACCAATCAAGCAATAGCATAATCATAGCATAACCAAGTAATTTGGGAATTATGTTTAATGAGAGCGTAGCAAGCAAGCACGTAGCATTATAATTATAGCACAAACATGCAGATCAACAACGTGCTTAACGAAGACATAGCGACTGAGCTTTCATTGGTCATTGGCCACAAAGTATTGTCGCATGTTTAATGATGATTGGGCTTTCATTATTCTCCGACCACAATTGCATTGTCTTTCAAAATGTATCACATCAAAAGGGACACCGGGTCACCCTACCCTTGTCCAACAAGTATATCAGTGTATCAAAATTACGTAGTCAGAAGTGGTCTTCAAAAGTCTCCACAATCCCGGCTTATCATTAGTGTCTTTACCCAAATGTAATGCAATCCGCATAATTCCAGAACCCAACTATACTGGTGACTGAGGTGGAGGAGGGAAGTAAAGTAAACTGCTAACATGCGTGAACACCTCCTCGAGCTTGTATATACGTCAAAGTAAGTAACTGATCTGCTGCTCGAGAATCAAAAACCTGGGAAAGGATTAATAGCAGCAGGTGAGAGTGCAAAAGGAATCTTTGATAAATGTGGAGGATCAAAGTATACTGGCAATAGACAGGGTGGAGGATGTGGTGTCAGCTCAAGCTTCAACATTATGCGACTTATAACCTCAAACTGTAGCTGATGTGACAGGAAAAACTCATCCCGTGTGTGGCCTCCATAATGTGAGGGATGGTAAGGGTCTGAAATCAGCATGGTGTATGGTAGGGACCATCTGAATGGCTCGTCCATCGGTGAAGTATTGAATGGAGCAAACGGTGCGGCCTGCGAGGTCGGGGAAATGCTGTCGTAGCTAAAGGATCGTCATGCAGGTGCTGACCTGGTGTACCCTCTCGGGGTGCGGGTAGGTCCTGAAAGAAAATGATAGGCATGTCGGTGCAATGGACGTCGGTCTCCATAGGAGCAACATCAACGGGTGAGGGTGCAGGAACAAACGTCTCAACCAATAAGGAGATCATCAGGTGCAGGTACTGGGTCAGGTATAAGGGTGTGTGATCTCAAGCAGGTGATGTGCAGCAGTCATAGCGGCGGCGTCGTCTGAGTCAGTAGTAGTAGAAAGTAGCAATCCGGCCGTCTGTAAGGCTGAAGATGTCACAGACTCAAAGGAGTCTGAAATCGAGTGTATACTAGAATCAGAGGATAGCTTGTTAACAGGGATCTCAAGAAGTGAAATTAGTAACAATGTTCTCATCTAACTTTCTATCATCATGGGCGTCAGCAAGAGGACCATCAATAAACATGTCAACGTCATCATCAACTGTTCGTTGAGTAGCCAACCTTCGGAAGGAATGTCCACAGGAGGCGCATCGTCGAGGACATCGGGATGACCAGCGATAAGGTGGTCATGGACTGAAACAGGGATGACAGAAGGATTCTTGTCAGAGAAACCATCAGCAATGGTAAAGCATCACCAAAATCTGGTAGCGCGGACTGTTGGGAGTCGTCCTCGGCCTTGGTCAGCATATCAGGATCACTCTCAGTGTCTGACGTAAATATCTCTGGCGCAGATGCAATCTCATTATTTGTGGCGGTGGCCATAGGGTTATCAATGTCTGATAACTCGCTTTCTGAGGAAGGTGTCATATGTGCCGGTACATAATAATCATAGCATGTATATTCATAGAAATCACTATCACTTAGTATATTGCAAACAAGGACAACTCATCATTTAATCATGTATTCACATTATTCTCCATGAAACTTTCTATCCTTCCTAGTCTCCCAGACTAGCACACCTAGTCTCCCAGACTAAACACCCAGTCTCCCAGACTACCTAGCCTCCCAGACTAAACACCCAGCCCCCCAGACTGCCTAGCCTCCCAGACTAAACACCCAGTCTCCCAAACTAAACACCCAGTCTCTCAGACTGAAACACCCAGTCTCTCAGACTGAAACACCGAGTCTCTCAGACGGAACTCCCTAGTCTCTCAGACTAAACTTCCCCGTTTCCCAAACTTAATTACCCAGTCTCTCAGACTAAACTCCCAGTTTGCCAAACTGTCCCAACTAGTCTCTCAGACTAACTACCCAGTCTCTCAGACTGCCCCAGCTAGTCTCTCAGACTAACTCCCCAGTCTCTCAGACTGACCTCCCCAGTCTCTCAGACTGCCCCAGCTAGTCTCTCAGACTAACTCCCCAGTCTCTCAGACTGAACCATAAATGGATTCCTTGAAATGTATTTTGTGTCTTTTATTTGTAAAAATGTTTGTTCCCTAGATTTGGACGCTTTGTGTATGCAATGAAATCATGTTGTGAAAACATTTTCGTGAGAGCCCTAATGATCGTAGTCTAGACTCGAGAAAGAATCCTAGTTCGCTACGATCGAAGCTCTGATACCAAGCTGTCACACCCTGACTCTTGCAGAAGCGTGATTATGGTATGACTTCTTTAATATCATTGCATTCAATCATAACAACAACTATATGATAAAACCATAGATTTGTCATCCATTAAATAAGTTTAAAACATAACAACATTGTTTTAAAACATAGATTTCAAATTCAAGTTTTACAAACCGTACAAATTGTTTATGAGTTCATTAAGGACTCTTCAAAAGATATTGAATAACACCAAGGTTTGGAAGACGTGTCTCGTCCAGGAATAAGACACACTAACCAAACTCAAGACCATGGATGACATCTTTATTCTTAACGCAGCATAAAAACTTCCAACGCCCGCCAGATCCACTTATAAATTCACTGAAATACATATAGTTTGAAAACATCAACAAAAGTTGAGCGAGTTCATGTGTTCGTTTGTGTGTATGTATAAACCTTTGAAAACGTTGTAAGTATGTATGTAAGTCCCTGGTATGTAGCAATAAGGAAAAAGAGATCACCACTGGGTTGCAAAGCCAATGGTATGTGTGAAGTGATGCAGGAAGACTTCAAACCTAGCAGATTTTGTCAGTAAGACATAGTCACCTCATGGTCCACTCTGCGGACTCAGGGGTGGGGCTCGCTACACCCGAATAGATCTATCACTCATGTCCCTCGGTCCTACGACGAGGATTAATGGCCTTAAGTGTTGTACCCACCACTCACATGATTTAGCAGTAACCCTCCTTAGCTAACCATAACATGTATAAAACGTTTGTAATAATTGTAACATGTATTTCACCCCCGAAGTATAAAACTGAAAACAGTTAAAAGAAAAGGCGGGAACATGAACTCACAGTATTGCGTCTTTGGTACTCGTAACTCAAATCTCCTCAGCAAACACGACTACCTACAATGTTCTAACGTCTATTAGACGAACGGGTCGTGCCATGTCTTAGTATTTACGCTTTTGAGTTACGTTTCTGATATTATTCCAAGTTATAATTATTTGTTAAAATAATAATTATTTTAACTTAAATTATATTTTTAGGTTTTGGAATAATCGTTAAACAATATCTTTGTAATAATACTTCTCAAGTATTCCTTCCCAGGGATGGGGGTATCTCATACATGTATATTCGTGTTCTTGTATTTGTAATTCCAGAATAATATATTTCCGAGTCTCACTTTAGAAAATATATATAATAACTTATTTAATCCCAAAAATAATGTATTGTCCAGAAAATATATATTTTTCCCAAAAATCATATATCTTCTACGTATTCCAAGAAAATATATTTTAACTTCCCAAAAATAATATTTTCCCTTTTGTCAAAGTATGATATAACTTGTAATAATAAAAATCATACTTTCATTCCTTTTGTAACCAAAATAATATTTACCAAAAATATATTTATAACGGTATTTTCCGGAACATTTCGTAAGTTACGTTCTTGCGTTCGGTTTCACAATATTAAGTGTGTAACTTACATATTTATTCCTTTGTGATTTTTGGTATTATCTTGGATTGCCAATTCTTGGTATTTTGATTAAGTTATATTATTTTACCCTAAAATAATATAACTATTTCACAAAGTATACAAATATTCACACAAGTGTCTTAATGTATATATATATTCTAAATATATATTTACCCATTTTTATTTATAAAAACCAACCTCCAGTATTTGTATTTTTGTTACAAAAATTATGGCAAAGTTTATATTGAAAACTTATGATCAAAATACACTTTTAAATATTTGTTAGAAAATATTTCTTTAAGTGTTTATATTTTTAGAAAATTTTTCCATAGTTTCCCCTAAAAACGGAGGTGTCCATGCTATTAAAGCATATCATTTTTTTTTCAAAAATCATCATAAACAATCAACAATCAATCCCTAAACAACTTACACTTACCAAGTGCAAAGACTATACAATTTATATAACAACATGAACTTGATCTTTCACAAAAACTTGTAGTAACTTGGTAGTATGTTTAGTAGACTTAGTTACTCTTTAAAGTGTGTTTATTTCTTTAAAAATCTCATTCTTGAAAGATTTGAATGTTTACAACTTGTTAGATGATTTTTCCAAAAATCATTCTTTTGAATTCTTCTTGTAAACAAAGTGCTCTTACACTTATTTCATCACTAAAAATAATGTATATTTAAGTAAAAACCGAGATCTTCTAAAAATCACATTTTGAACTTGGTTCTTTTGGAAAACCATTCATTAAGCTTAGATCTATTAGATTATCAACTCACTTGATTACTATTTTTCAAGAAATCATTCTATTTTTCAAGTTCATGCTTATACATGAGGATGATCATCTTGTGTTATCACATAATCATCCTCTTACTTGCTAGATCATGTGTTTAATCACAATCTAGCAAGCTCCTTATGATGATCAACATCATAATCTCAAGTAAATAACAAGCAAGTATCATTCATACACTAATCAACATAGTTTCATCATGATCTCATCATATTTCAAGTTTATGTTCATGCTTCTTGATTATGTTTCATTAGTGTTCTTGTGATTAACAACATACTATATCTTTTAACCAACTAATTTAGAAGTAACAAAGGGTTATGAGAGCCTTACTACTAGCTCTATGGCTAGGGATGAACTCTTGAAGATGAAGGTGACAAAGATGGTGGATAAAAGCCAGTAATAAAGGTCCTTCAAGTTCCACAAGCACCAAGCTTCCTTAATCATCTTCTAGCATCATGTAGTGACCTTGGAATGGTGGATGATGAATGAAAAGTGGTGGTGGTGTGGGTGTGATTCTCGGCCGAAAAGGGAAGAGGGAGAAGGAGAGTTGTGGTGTTGAGAAGTGTAGATGCTTATGTTCTACTTATAACCACTTAATGGTTTTGTCCAATGGTTCTAATGTCTCTAGAAGTACAAGCATGATCTTTCACAAATCTAAGCAAGATCAAATCTGATCTAGGGAATCAAGAGAAGATTTGGGGGTGGAGCCACTTCTTGGTGACTGTAATATGAAGGGGGGAGGGGGTCTAAGTGTAAGTTTGAATGATAAGTAGTTTTTAGTTGAAAACTAAGTGTATTAGTTTAGGTGTTATGCATAAGGTATGTTATATAGTGTGTTAAGGTGTCCGGGAATCATAACTAGCTTAGAAATAACAAAACAATGCTTCTAGTATAATTTTGGTGTTTCGGGTAGTGTCCGGTTGTTTGGTTAGATACCGGTTCGTTAAAGTGTCAAGTTATTCCGTTTAGTGATCTTTAAGTACCCTTTTGTGACACTTTTAATTCCCGACAATTAGGAAAGCAATCAGGACCATTTTGCCATATTTTTGCATGTTACTAGCTTGTTAAATTGCTGAATTTTGCTGAAATATACAGAATTCTGCACTTTATGTGGGTTTTAGGCACTTTCCGGCACTTAAACTATCACCTAGTGAAGTAGTTTTATGGTCCTTACTTCCCTACACTCCATACTAGTGTAAAACCTTGTCTCTGGCCCATACGGGATTTCAAAACACTGTTTGTCTATGTACTGGCATCGTCAGCATTTTTCTGAGCTATCCGCTAGTTGTGCAAACTGTGCTTTGTGCATCGTTTATGTCACTAAAGTTTGTATATGATAAATGATGTGACATTATGCAATATGTGATGCACAAGTAAGTATGATGCAGAAATCATAACACAATTCAAGTCATAAATTGTAAATCAGCACAGTCATTAGGCACTAATCATAGTTAATTAATTGTACGGATGCATGCAAATTTGGCAGTTGTCACATATATATACTTATATATTCTAAGATATGTTTCATAAAAGTATATATGTTATACTTGGTAAAAGGTATAGAAAATATCTTAAAAATAATCTATTTTTAAGATTAGTTCTAAAAAATATATTTTTAGTCTTTCACTAAAACAATATATTTTAGATGGTAAGAAATATATGTATGTTTATATATTTCAAAAACAATACATTTTTAATATAAACCATAAGTAATATATTTTGTATATTGTAGAAAATATAAGGTTACTTATTCGGTTTAGAAATCGTAGTGTACCAAGTCGTCGATATATTGTGTAATATAGTTCGTAGTACATATATAGTCCTTATATTAGTCCGAAAGTCCGATTTGTCCATAAGTTGTGTCCGAAGGCTCGGAACGTCCGTAAGTTGTTTTTAAGGTGTATTTTTATGTAGTCTTGTAAGACCTTAGTTGTAATGTGTCTTGTGTTTATTTGTACCATTGTATTCAAGTTCTTAGTGTTCATACATATAGCTAATACAAACAAATAACACATAGCACATAAGTTGTTAAGATAACTAAATATATATTTTTTGAAAAATATATATTTATATCAAATTTTGCTTTTTATAAAAACTATTCTTTAAAATCTTTTTACTCTAATAAAGATTTTGTCAAAATGATAGTTTTTATAACACATGATTTTTAAGAAAAATGACCATATTTCCTTTGAAATATATGCTTAGCCATGTTTAATAAAACATATCTTTTTCTTTTAAAATCACCAATAATCTTCTCATATTTTTCTTAATAAAAACATATGAGATTTATATCAAAATCTTAACAAGATGAAATCAATAACATGTAGGGTTTTGGTATGATCATAACATAAGTTAATTAGTTTAGAATCCATGCTTTACTTCTAGTTTTAACAAACTTTTTATAAAAACCCATCTTGTATGTTTCTTTTTATAACTTAGTATAAGTATTGTTTTTAGTGAAAAACCTTATATACTTTAACAAAATCAAAGATTATGATCATCCATCTAAACATTTATGTTTAACAAAATCCTTAAACATTTTCATGTACACTTGTTAGATTATGTTTTTAAACATCATCTAACAAGTTATTCATAAGCTAATCATCAAAACTAGATCAAATATGCAAGTAATCATCCTTAAATCACAACATAAACAAACTTTTATATCATGATTATTATTTTGCTTCTTTGTATTTTCATATTACTTTGTATGATTATTTAGTTTATTACATGTTCTTTAAACAAATAATACATAAATAAGTATGAAAAAGGGATTTTAGAAGCTTACTTCTAGCACTAATGGCAAGGGATGATCTTGATGATGATTAAAGAAAAGAAAAAGTGTTAATCTTGATGTTTGGAAGCTATGGAATGGAAAGAAAAAGCTTGCTTCTTCTTATAGTATCCTTAGATCATCTTAAGTATCTTCAAGTTCCATCTTGATCATCAAAGAAGTGTAAAATGGTGAAAGATTTTTGGTGAGTGTTCTTGGCTAATGTATGAATATTGAGAGGATTTCTTATGTGTGTGTAAATTAAGGTGTAAATGAAAGGAATGAGCTTAGAAGATTAATGAATCAAAGTGTTAAAGTCTTTCACCACACTTTACCACTAGGCCCACTTGTTTAACCACTTGCATCTAAAGGTAACTGGCAAGATATTTGTGGAGACAAGGTAAAAAGGGGGTCCCACATAAGGGTTTGTGACCGTGAACAATGGGGGGGGGGGGGCTTGCTTTGAACTTGATTTCTTTGTTAAAGTGTTAGAATTTTTGAGATGTTATGTTAGGAAACTTGTATGTTCAAGTGTTTAAGTGTTTAGAGGGTCTTAAGTGACTATTACTAGACCATAATGATCCAAATAATACTAGATGGTCAGTAAAAAAGATCCGATATTGTTCGGATATTCGTTTCGCATTGTTTCCGTTAGTCGTTATTTGAACGCTAAGCTTGTGTAATTTGTGTGAATTGACGTGATTTTGGTTCGGATGGTATCCGAAGGTATCCTCATATGAATTCTATGTTAAACAACACTTTTACATGTTGCAAAAATATTTAAAAGCTGATTTCTGCAGAATTTCTGCAGAAAAGTGTTGAAATCGTCGCTTTTAGTGCTTTACGGGTAGTTTTTAGTGTTATAGGACTTCGGGAAGGTTTTAAACCAAACCCTTGCATACCTAGTTAGCGTTTAATGTATATTAGATGTTGGACTTTCGTCTGAGTCCTAAAGATGTCATTTAGATGGTTTCTGCGGATCCTGCGTTTTCGTCAGAATACTAGTTTACTAGGTGCTTTTCTACTAGTTTTGATGCATTGTTTAAACTGTTTCAAATGTACTTAATAAAAATGGATCATATGCATCATAAGTAAGTATTCCATGAGTATTCTAAGTGTATGTCACGAAATACGCAGTTTGGGTGTTCAAAATGCATAAAAATGTAGCTAAAGATGAGTACTTTTAGTGTAAGAAAGTTACCAAAAAGTGGCAGTTGTCACATTCTTCCCCTGTTATTGAGAATTTCGTCCCGAAATTCAAGCTGAGTCATCCTTTGCAGGAGTATTATATAACAGGTGGGGGTATTTTGGTTTTGATTTGATCTTCACGTTCCCAAGTATATTCGGGTCCGTGTCGAGAGTTCCAACGAGTTTTTACTAATATGTTACGACTCCTTCGTGTTTTCTGGACCTTCCGGTCCATGACCTTAACAGGTGCTTTATGAATTGGAATTTGTCATCAATGTGAATCTCATCCTCCGGGATGATAACTGTTTCTTGCGTTGGACTCTTCTTGAGATTCGACACATAAAATGTGTCACGCACACTGCTCAGTTCGTCTGGTAACTTCAATTTGTAGGCAACGGTGCCAATCTTTTCCAAGATTTCAAATGGTCCTACATAGCGTGGTTTAAGTTTTCCGCGCTTACCAAATCTTGTTACGCCCTTCCAAGGCAAGACTTTCAACAAGACCTTGTCTCCGACCTCGAAAGATAATGGCTTCCGTCTCTAGTCTGCGTAGCTCTTCTGTCGATCGCGAGCCGCCTTGATACGGTCTCGGATCTGAAAGATTTTATCTGTAGTCTCTTGGACTAACTCCGGATAGGTTAGTTGCTTTCGCCCGCTTCCGCCCAACATAGCGGAGAGCGACACTTTCGACCATAGAGAGCTTCAAACGGTGCAGCTTGTATACTTGTATGGTAGCTGTTATTGGAGGAAAACTCAACCAAAGGTAAATGAGTATCCTAGTTGCCGCCCAAATCCATAACACACGCATGAAGCATATCTTCGAGTGTTTGGATTGTCCATTCGCTCTGGCCGTCAGTTTGTGGATGAAAGGCCGTGCTTAAATTTAAATGAGATCCAAAGGCCTCTTGAAATGACTTCCAATTTCTTGAAATAAAGCGACCGTCTCGGTCTGAAATGATTGAAATAGGCACTCCATGACGAGCCACTATTTCGTAAGTAAAGAGTTCCGCTAGTTTCTCTATGCTATGTTTCGCCCGAATCGGCAAGAAGTGTGCGGACTTTGTCAATCTATCGACGATTACCCATATCATGTCGTGGCCTCTTGAGGTCCTGGGTAACTTCGTAATGAAGTCCATCGATATTTGTTCCCATTTCCAAACGAGGATCTTGGGTTTTTGTAGCAAGCCCGAAGGTTTCTTGTATTCTGCCTTGACCTTCGCGCAGGTCAAGCATCTTCCGACATAAGCTATCTTTTTAATATATATTATTTATACATTATTTATAAAATTGAGTATGTCTTAGCGATGTGTTTATTTATATCTACGTCTATTATTATGATTGTTACATAAGCTATCTTTTTAATATATATTATTTACAATTTTCAAAGTATATTATCTTTATGTTATTCTAACTAGAGCATGGTTGTGTGTTAGGACCATGATGTGCTATCTTATGAGACTGATTGTAAAAGAAGATCTACACCATTAATTCTAAATAGATTATCTTTATGTTATTCTAACTAGAGCAGGGTTATTACCTTACCCATCAAGACCGATTAGAAACCTGTTATACGGTGTTGCTATCAGTCTATACTCTATATTAAATTTATCGATTTATCTTAAATATATCAACAAGTTTTATTAATTAACATATGATAGTCACTTTTCATTATCTTTATGTGGTTTTCTAATTTTATAAACATATAATCAATCTAATATTTGATTACCATCATTATTTGTGATCTACACGACTAATAACCCACAAATATTTTGGTAAGGAGAATGATAGGAAATTTAAAACCAAATATACACGCATATTGAGTTAATAAAAGTATTATACTTTTAAACTACTAAGTTAGTAAGAGTATTATATTTCTATTCGCTTAATGAAGGTATACATATACTATAGTTACACCATCAACAAGCTTGATAAAGGTATACATATACTATAGTTACACCATCAACAACACAAGAAAACACTTGAAGATTGTAGACAGAATGCATGATCCTTAATCAAATATGCCCCTTACGGGTTGGATTTTTCGTCGCATAATCCGCAATAACAATCCCACCATATCTGTTGGCTGCCTCATAGCAATCCACCACGGTCTCAACCTTTGTTTCCTGAACTTGAGGAGCACACACTTTTTGTCGAACAACATAGGGTTGTTGACGATAATGTTGATAGTGAAAAAACGTAGTATTTTGATTAGGTGAAGCTATTGATGTCGAATATTTGTGATTGGATTTGTGCGCACCGAAAAAATCAAGGAGAGCAAACCCATCGACACCAATCTTAGCTAGTTCAACTTTCGACTTTGAATAATATGACATTTTTGTCAATTGAAGGTATTGAAGTGAAAAAAGATAGGATTAGGGATTCAATGTTGGTGTATTTTCCTATGAGATTATTAAAAGGATCATACACCTTTATATAGAAAACTTGTATGAATCTCATTACTTTGTGTCCCATTTTAAATCATTCCTTTCATAATTATTTCAGTCTACTTTCCTTTCGTGTTCCACATTTTGGTATAAAAATCAAGGCATATATTCCCTGGTAGATATAAGAAGATCTACACCATAAAAATACACAAACCGAAAGCGAATTAAGCATCTTATCAGAAACTCGATATATAATTTCAATTCTTGAGTTAATCAAAAGTTTAAAAGATTCCAAAGAATCGCTTAAGTTCGCTTATTTTCCTTTTTAATGAGTTAGAACCAAACTAAAAGGTATCAGTTGTAACTGCTTTTTTACTAGTAGATTCAAATGTTATACATTTTAAAAATATTCTTTTACAATTTAAAGCTAATTCTAAATTTGAGTATCTTTTGTGATTACGATGTTTTAACCCTCATCTTTTATCTGAGGTTAATACCACAAGAATTAATTATGAAAGTTCTTAGCTAGAATTTTTTTGCCATTGCAAAAAATAATATGATAAAGTTTACAATTGGTAAAATTTATTTTCTTTTTTATGTTAACATATATATTTCTATGTTTTTGAGTGTTTCGATTAAACTTATATCTATATTTTTATTGATCAATCTAAAGGGTAATTTAGATGATGATGACATAGTCAGTTAAAGCTTTTCGGGATCTAAAGCGGATAATAATATTAAGGACATTATCATAAAAAATAAGTTGCTTTTAATCTTATAAATCATATATCATATGTATCTATGCATAATTATAGACCACAAAATACATACCAACAACCCCTAAGATGTGCAACTCGGCAAAATACAGGTAATTCCGTACAATTTAAACAATTATTACACTATTATTTTTGCATAATTTAATTAGTTTTATTTAATTATGTCCTAAAAGTCTAGGATTATACAAAATAATATCGTGAAAAGATATCGAGTTCGTTGCATTGTGAAACAATATAAACTATGTCCTAGACAAACTAGTAGAAATGCGAACACACTATTCATGCCAGGACTAGTCGCGGTACAGCCTGACACGACAAAAACAAGACATAGAAATATGTTCGCAATGAATATTACATAAAAACATAAGTTGGGAATAACTTACAGTTAATATGTTCCGAAAAAATTATATAAACACTAAATTGTCTTGTACGCAGACAAATTCAGCAATTCTGCAGAAGAGTACATCACTCCGCAGAACCATATAGCAAACGTCCGAAATCCAAAAAAATGTTATTTATCATAAAACATATATAGGGTATTGAAAGCAACACAAAAATACTTATATAAACTTTATTGTTTAAAGCTACACAACACGTTCGGTAACTACCCGATAACAAAATCTGTACAAAAACTATGACCAAAATAGCAAATTTACTAGTCTAGCGAACTAGTTAATGAATTTTGGACATAAAAATTATCACAAGATGGATATGTAAACATTTCCGTTTAAGTAATATAACTTGCCGATAATTGACAAATTACGAAACATGAGCCGAATGCGTTATCCAAACAACAAAATGACTAGTCTAGTGAACTAGTTAACAAGTTTTAGCATACCAAACATTATATAACTTACCATTTATACATTTGTATTATAAAAACGCAATACCCGAAACATCAAAATTTATAATGTTTATAAAATATAACAAAGTTTATAAAAAATAAAAAAACACCCACCCTAATCCACGATTATAGTGGGTCTTCCAGTAACCCAATTTGTGATGTGTTGGAGCTTTTATAACATGCTAAGTGTATGCGTTTTTGTAAGAAGATTATAACCATATCACCATAACATCATTTTCACTTCCATTTTTTACCAACACTTCTCTCATCTCTCCTCATTTTTGTGAATTCAGGATCTTGATTGATTCATTCTCTGTTGAATGCGTACGAACATGTGAAATGTGCGGAATCCAATCACGTGTGTGGATAGAACACGAAGATGTAATTTTCAGTGTTTTCTAATATTGAATTTGACAGTACAATAACGTGAAAACAAACGAGCAGAGCTTCGCCTCAAAGTTGCTCCAAAGGTTACAAATGACAAAGATTCATCAACTATATATAGACATGGGGCTTCGTACAAAGCCTGGTGTTGTGCCTTGGTACGAAGCTGATGGCTTCGTATGAAGCTACCTCAGCTTCATTACATGCTTACATCTCTTTAGTACCAGTCTTGTATCATTCGTTTCGGCTACCATACGTGACTGACGCAAGCAATTGACATAATACACTCACGGACACCCCCTTGGATATTGTGACAACCGGTAGTTTACGCCCTTAATTACGCGATTAACAAACATTAGGACGATAATAAATAGTGTTAAAGACGTAAATAAACTTAATTAGGCCCTAAGTGAGCCTAGAAACGCCCATTCGACTGTACAGGGTGTATGACGGTCTGCGGAGAGATTTCGGAATATTAAACGATAACGAAACAAAACCGTACGAAATACTGAAAACGCCGACAAATACGGATTTTCTACGAATATTTTACATTCATGAATTTAATGTTGTGAATTTATTTCACTTCCGTACATCGCAAAGCGCAAACATGAACGAGAAACGCGACTACAAGAAACGCACCAGTAACGAAACGGAAGCATCGGACACGCGGGTTACCTTCAAAACTTAAAATTTTCGATATATTTTGTTTCGTAAGTAAATTTTAACAATCGTAGTTGAAACCGGCTCGAAAAATGGATTAAAGACGGCAACGATGTAATTTTTCGCGATTATTACCGTTATCGACGCACGAACGCGACTACGGCGGATACCGACATTATTTTTACACGTTTTTAACTCTGAAATATTATTTTACTAGGCTATGGTGATTTCGGTTTTAAAAACGTGCATCGTAGGAATTACGGGCCACTTACACATGAGATGGGCTTGTGGGCTCTGGGCCCAAGCCCAAAACCCACAAGCCTAAACCTGCACATAATATATTAGATCTGTTCCTTAAAAATCTTATCAAGATCTTATAAGATCTCTACAAGATCTTGTTGTCTCAAAAGTTGAAACCCACAAATCTCTATAAGATCAACAACATCTCTATAAAACCCATATCATCTCCACAATAATCACACAAAAACAAAAACCATCAAGCCAAACACCCTCTTATACTATGTCTGCACAACCCCCCCCCCCCCCCCCCCCCCCCCCATCTCGATTACCCTAACCAGCAAATACCCCCTTTTCTACCTTCATCAAACTCACACACAGACAAAACTATATAAAACACAAACTAACACCTCTGTCTTCTTCTCTTCCATGAAGAACCAGCCAACCATGGTGGTGGAGGCGGTGCACGACGGTGGAGGCGGTGCACGACGGTGGAGGCGGTGCACGACGGTGGAGGCAGTGCACGGCGGTGTTCGTTCCAGCAACCGACAACCACACCCACTGTCTCTTTCTCATATCCAGTCGCCGGAGATCGGCTGAAGGCGGCGGCGGACAGACGACAACCGCCGCACTCGGCGACGGTGACGAATCGATGATTGTTTCCGCTGATGGTGAAGATGATGCTCGATAATGTAGATGATGAAGATAATCAGAGACGGTCGGCGACCATTACGGCAGTCGCGGGTCAGAAATTAGTCACCGGATGGTGGTGGTATGGGTGACGACGTCAGTGGCAAACGTCGGAGCCGCACCGGCGAGCGTCGACAGTGGTGTGTGTGTGGGGGGGGGGGGGGGGGGTGTCAGCTTGAGTTCGGCTCGGGTTAGCCTTGTTACGATTCAGGTTCGTGTTCGGGTTAAATGGTGATGTGGGCCAGATCTCGGGTGTGGTCAACTGGTCAGTAGGTTCGGGTCGGACATGGTCAACTCTGGTCAGTGGCTCAGTCAACGGGTCAACTGTGGTTCGGGTCAAGTTTTGGTGCGGTCAACAGTTTTGGTCGACTCGGTCAAACCGAGTCAACTCAACCGGTCAACTCAGTTGACCCGATTAACTCAGTCTACCGTTTCGGTTAGCGACGCGAGAATTTTTGGTAAATATTTTACGGCATAAATAATATCGTCAATTATTAGTTTTAAATTATTACCGTGCAAAACGAGCTTGAACCAAATAAAATCGACGAAATCATTAGTTAAAAATACTCGAATTATTATTTAGCTTGTTTATATAAACTGATTACATACTTATAAATTGTTGAAGCTTGATTGAATTTTGAGAAATAACGACAACTTGTGTTGTCGGGGACGTCCAAAAACAGAGGAAACTCTGCCCGTTTTTCGAGAAAATCCGTAAATACAAAGTGTTTTATCATAAAATAAAACTATCGGATTCAAATAACTTTTCTTGATGGCACTTTACAACTTACAAAAACGACAATTCAGATATTATTTACGACAATAAATATCGTTGTTATATTTATTCTAAACTTTGAAATTAGACAAATCTTTTATAAACACAATATACTTATTTATATGGTTTCAAACGACGACAATCCAATTTCATTATTACAAATAAATATAGTTTCTATATTTCTTTCAAACGTCAAACAAAAACGATGATTCTTTTGTAAAATAAATATATCTTTTATATTTATTTCAAACGCCTAAACGGCACACTATATATCATATATATCGCTTACGAGTTTGTTACATGTTATTTTCGTATAAATGTGTATTACATACACAACGACTTCTCAAGACGACTAACAAGATTCTACCGAAATATTTATATATTTTTATATAAATATTTATATATTTTAAATCTCACAAGAACTAAGTGTTTTTCAAAGACTTAGAAAAATAATACCGACATTAGACGAAACTTAACGAGTATAACTTAATCGTTACTATTAAGTTATTAACTTACCGTTGAATCGTTCGGTTGACGATTCGGTAGAGCACGATAACACGTAGTTTTAGTTACCGCTTTTATTTAAAAATTTATAAGATATTCCGTGTTAGGAATATTGTAGAATGCACGCTAGCGAATCACGTCTTGGAAACGACATCACAAAGTCATATTAAGCTAGCTTTGCATATGGAAATCCAGGTGAGTTCATAACCCCACCTTTTTATAGTTTTACATTTTTATAAATGTTTTCGGGGTGGAAAGACATGCACTTTTTGCAAAGCATACAAGATTTTCGATAAACATAAACTACGTATTTCTAAACCATTTCACATACAAGCTTTAACTATCACAAATGGTTGTGAATTTTAATAAACACAAATGGTTTACGAAAATATTATGTTTTATACCGGTTTTTCAAACAAGCGTATTTTTCGAAATGTGCATACACATGTAATCTAGTTTTCTAAACTACGGGAAAATACAAGTACAAGAGGTACATTAAACTAAGGAATGATACATAGATCACATGACGAATAGGGTACCATAAGCACCATTAGTCAACGTATACATTTAGACCACGGAACAGAAGGGTTAGATCTAATGGGTTTCAAGCAGCCCCACTCTTGGCCTACTTCTACCAATGAGTGCTTTTGTGTCTCAGTCGATCTCGACAAAAATGCCTAGGTTTGGTGGCTTCCTATGTCGTTACATATGTTAGTGGCCTCGCGAACCATTAGCGATCTCGTATTCCTTACAATTACAGAACTCAGCTTCAATATGTCTTTACAAATTACATACCATGTTTTATACAAATTCAAAGCATAGGATTATGCATGCATGTTGTCAATGTCAGGGTGAACATTGACGGTTACACAAATTTTGCAAATACAAGAGTTTACAAATACATGGCTTTTCAAACATAATGCGTTACAAATACGAAGTTATACGAATACAAAGTTTCCATATAACATGCCAAAGAAAATTATTTTAAATTCGTTTTCTCAACATTATTTCAAAAACCGGTTATTCAAAAAGATTTATTTCAAATCTTTTACAAACAAACTATGAACTCGCTCAACTTTATGTTGATTTTTCGCATGTTTCTTTCTCAGGTTACTTTCTTCAAATTATGGCACGGTTGCAATAGGAGAACCATTGGGGATTCGAGTACTTAGTGGGCATTCGTTTTCTAGAAGTCTTAGCTTATTTGCTTCCGCTGTGCAATGAAGATACTAGTCCAGTCACGCCAGCTCTGATATTTTCGGGGTGTGATAGATATTGTCGCGGTCAATCTCGTAGCTTTTTGTTTCTCTCTAAGTCTTCATGAAGTGTTGACATTTTCAGCACCATAGACTCCCAGTCTCTTACCAAATCCTCGTGACTCTGTTTTCAGCTTCAGCTCCTCCTATCATTTGTTTCATTCATCAGGCTCCCCCTTTCGTAAAGCTTCCGTGCTTTAGGATCGACACCCGGTTCCAACATCTGAAACATATCAGCCAATTTGTAAGATATTTAACAGTTAAAGTTTAGAATCAACAACCTATCTCTAAACATATAACATGTATAAGTGGAGCATTTCAAATATGTAACTGCACAGGACATCGTTTGTTCACAGAAAGTTGTGACCTTGTTAAAAATATTTTTGAATCGAGAACCTGCCTTACATTTAACAGTTTAAAATCTATTTAGAATTTCCCACGAATGATTACCTGCTCTTAAACACACAAGAATTTTACAATCTTAAATTTTCCAGAAATGATAACCTGGCTCTCTCCCCCTATCAAATAACTCCATAATTTTGTCAGTTTAAGAATCCAAAATATTCACGATCTATCATCCAAGTCCAACCTAATGACCATAGAGATTTTACAAACTGTTTTTGAAATTTTTCAAATAAAAACTCAAGTTTCAAATTAATGAACTTGTTTAATTTCAGAAACATGTTCAGCATACTCAGATTTTGAAACTCAGCTTTCACACATCGGTTGTCGAAAATAAAGTAGAAACAAAATCTTTTTGAAATTTTCAAAGTTTATGCTAAAACACTTCGAAAATCTTTTTGTACTCTTTCTTTAATGAAAGCAATAAAGAAATATTTACAGACAATATTTTTGTTTGAGTTCGCGTCAGAGGATCATATCAGTTTATGACAAATCACTAGCACCGTTGAGCTTTAAACACTTTAAGTTCTAAACAATTCACTTAGATTGTCAGTATACTGATCCACTTAAATTTTCACACAAATTTCAACTGATTCGAGATACGAGATAGGTGTTTTAAGAACTTAAACTTATTCACATGTCCCACCTCAGAATATACTCCCATATCAAGATTCTCTAGATTCAGTCTTACAGGTGAATATACTATTTTGATATCTGTACTCTGGGTTAGTGCGAGACCTTGAGAGCTCAGGTATCTTTTGAAGATATTGGTTTGAATCGATTGGTTTATTAAATATGTTGTAGTTCATATTTATTTTCTTTTGAATCTGTACACCGTTCATGTACTACAATTTCCCAAAATGTAAAGAGTGTATCTTTACAATTTTTATATTTATTTATATAATTTTTATTATAAAATTGTGACCCATGTTGTGACATCTATGCTTGTGTAATCATTGTATAAACTCTGAACAGTTCAATTATCAATAAAACATTGTGTTTTTATCCCAGTATTTGTTTATTTATGTTTGACATTTTGCACATTTTGATTTTGTTCGATATTAAACTCTAAATCGCTTTCTGGAAAGTTATACGCAAACTGATGCGTAAACGTAATCAGTTTAACTCGACAAACACTCCAGAACAGTGACATAAGCTTAACATACCTTAAATAACCTTTACATAACTTAGAAATAAGTTTTGAAGGGTTTGGTATGGCAAAAACAAGTTTATTCAATCACAAGGACTATTTGCGACAAAGTGCGAAAGTCGGCCAATTCATTTAGTAACGTACGCTCCGGAACATGATCATAAGTTAAACATACCATAAATATCCTTTACATAGCTTAGAAATAAGCTTTGAGGGGTTCGGTATGCGAAAATAAACTTATTTGATCAACAGGGACTAAAAGCGTCAAAAAGTGCATAAGTTTGCATTTACGCGCATATCTTACGTTCTGAACATATCCGGACATCCAAAAATTTTTGTAATCATTAAAATATTTTATTTTAGTGATAGGAATGCAAAAATACCATTCGTCGCGTAATTTGGATCGTTTTTCGCTTCTGTTCGTGTTTCGTCATAATTAACCGAATACCAAACGAACCGACATCCGAGATATTTTCAAGCATATTTCAAGTTCCCTATACTTTGACATCATTATAGAGCCTTGAAAATGGGTTAATGGGGCTTAAACGTGTCAAAAACCAAGTTTTATGCATGCAGGGGCTGTTTCTACCAAACTTTGAAACATCTGTCGCGGGGCGCGTAAGCCAGGGCTTACTATTACGCGGGGCGCGACAGCCCTAGCTGGGCAGATTCTTTGAATCTCCACAAACAACCTTTTTCCCATGGTTTTAATCCTAGTTTTTCAATACTTGGAGCTGGTTTAAGTGTTCCCCAAGCCCTCTAATGAATGTGTAACAAGTGTAGGGTGAAGTTCATGCTTTGATTAACTCACAAACACTTGGGAAGATCAAATTCATCCTTGATTCCTATAAATACCCATGAATTCTTTCATTCCAACTTGCTCATTCCTATTTTCTTTCACCTTGGATCTGATTGAAGCTATCCCTCTTGGTTGAAGGCTTCAAACTTCAGTTTTCTTTGTTCTTTTTCCAAGCTTGGACCTCTTGTAAGTGTTCTTTACTGCTTGGTTATGTATTTCAAGCATGAAAGTCAAACAGTGTTTGACTTTCTGCTTTGACCATGAATTGGTCAAGACAAAGTTCGTTTGAACTTTGCAACGTGAGCGTAATCACGATGGTTATACTCCCTTGTGACTATACCTGCTGATTACCACGTTGATTAGTCGAAGTGACGAGTCAAAGTTTCGGTCAAAATGCGTATTTATGCGCATTTTGCGACTAAGCTATTTTCGGGTATCAAAACACTTAGTTTTGATATCAAACCTGTTTTCTAACTTAGTTAAACATGTTTTAACATGTTTAACTCGTCACTTTTAGTCTAGTGCTTTGTTTAGGGTCGTAAGTCAAGCGGTCTAAACAACCGCTTAGACTTTCGAACCCGACCCGTTTGGTCGATTATTAGGATCCGACCAAACATATTTTGTGACCATAGTTGTATAGGGAATAACCTTCCGAGGTTATACCTTATGGTTACTTAGTTTAATTAGTTGTATGAATAGGTAGTTTATATGCCTTAGGAAAATGACCAAAATGCCCTTTTTATACATAATGTCATTTAAGCATATGTAACCTAAATTTTGACATCTAAACTGATTATGCAATGTTATTAAACATGTTAAGGCATATAATACTGTCATAGGGCTAGTTAGACCATCCGTGACGCGCTTTTGCGCGAACGACACGTTAAAGTAGCGTAAACTACCTTAACGAGTCGTAACGGGTCATAAGCACTTAGGGTAGGTTCCAACTTAGAATGTAGGCTTTGTTAAACCATATCATATGAGTTCCAATACTCATTTGGTTTACGAGACCTCATTCTATCCGATCTTCCGATTTAGGTCCGGTTTATTAAATAGTTACCTATATAGGTGCCGTTTGATTCCGTGATCCTTCGAGCGTTACTTGGTTGTTATTCCAAGACTATTAAGCAAAATCAAGTGAGTACATAGTCCCCTCTTTTACCGTTTTCAAATATTTTGGGGTGAAACACATGTGTCCTACTTGTTACTTTCGTGCTTTTCATGCTTTTATGACATATGCTTGCTATGTTCACGTAGTACACATATAGTACATGATTTAAATTATGCTTTGCTATGTATGTTGACTGAGCATGCTAGCACATTGATTTTATAAACACTTTTTCTCATATGTTTACTCAGCATATGGGCACATTGATTTGCATTACATTTCTGCTATGTATGTTTACTGAGCATGAGCTAGCACATTGATTACATGACATTTCTGCTTCGTATGTTTACTTAGCATACTTAGTACATTATTTTCACATAACATGCTTACATTTGGTATGACATTTGGTATGTTTAATGGGACTAAAATACGTTCATTTACATTGATCACGCCGCTCGGTAGTATATAGTGGTACCATGGGAATTGACAACTCCCGTTCCTGGCTTCCTAGTTTGTTTGGAAGTAAGGGATGACAGAATCCGATATACATAATTGATAAACTTTTAACTTGTTAAAGGTTTGTCCGACAGTCGCAAGGCTTGAATGTATGCGATAAACATTACTGCATAAATGTTTGTATCCATAAAGCATTGATTTTGCAAAACATAACTTTTGATTTAAACTATGGTTTATTCAAATACACTGTTTTGTACATGACATTTGGTTTTCACATGACATTTGATTATACATTGACATATACATGTGGTTTGAGTAAATACTTTTTATTCACCATACAAGACATAGTTGTAACTTGACATTTGCTATACAATACATGATTTACACAAGTCATTGAGACATTAAACATTGTTATACATGAACATTTGACATTAGGTTTAAACAAGACATTTTGGTGGTTATTTGGTAAGTGATTTATATAACGAGACGTGTGTAATATGATAAAAGCGATGGTGGATACGCCGCTGGTACTTCCTATATATAAGTGCTTTTATGATATTACATATCGTAGCGTTATCTAAATCATTTCGACAAAGACATGATACATTTTATACAAATGACATTTTCACAAGACATTGTTTTACAAACGACATATTTTATACAAACTCATTTTTACTTGGTTATTTATTTAACCATGTATTATTCTTTTATATTATCTGATTTTCTTATCGATTTTTGTATGATTTATAAAAGAAAACACTTTTATAAGGTTCATGACTACTTTTGTTAAACATTTCTTTTAACTTACAAGTCATGAATCCTGCATCAACAAAACTTATGTATCTCACAGACATTTTTATGCTGACGTACCTATTTTCACATGTGTTTTCAGGAGCTAATGCATGATAAGGATTGTGATACACTTAGGCAGACTCGGGCCTTAGTGACTTAAAAGAATCAAGAATAGTTTAACTTATGTTATGTTTTCTTTGTTTTAAGATAATGTAATCACTTTAATTATAATAAAACTAAACTTTAAATGCCATGGTTGTGAAACAATAATTCTGTCGCTCCACTCCCCGACGTTTCCGTCGCGGTTTGTTGATTTACGCGGTCGGGGTGTGACACATGTCCTACAAACTTAAACCATCTAAATTTCCAACAGTTAGTTTTATTCTATCTTATTATTGTATTATTATAATTATTTTTGGAGGTTTTTCTCTTATTACTCTTAAAATATATTATTTATAAAATTGAGTATGTCTTAGTGATGTGTTTGTTTATATCTACGTCTATTATTTTGATCCCTTACATAAGCTATCTTTTTAATATATATTATTTACAATTTTCATAGTATATTATCTTTACGTTATTCTAAGTAAAGCATGGTGGTGTGTTAGGACCATGATGTGCTATCTTATGAGACTGATTGTAAAAGAAGATCTACACCATTAATGCTAAATAGATTATCTTTATGTTATTCTAACTAGAGCATGGTTATTACCTTACCCATCTAGACCGACTAGAAACCTGTTATACTGTGATGTTATCAGTCTATACTCTATATTAAATATATCGATTTATATTAAATATATCAACACGTTTTATTAATTAACATATGATAGTCACTTTTCATTATCTTTATGTGGTTTTCTACTTTTATAAACATATAATCAATCTAATATTTGATTACCATCATTATTTGTGATGTACACGACTAATAACCCACAAGTATTTTGGTAAGGAGAATGATAGGAAATTTAAAACCAAATATACATGCATATTGAGTTAATAAAAGTATTATATTTATAAACTACTGAGTTAGTAAGAGTATTATATTTATATTCGTTTGATGAAGGTATACATATACTATAGTTACACCATCAACAAGCTTGATGAAGGTATACATATACTATAGTTACACCATCAACAACACAAGAAAACACTTGAAGATTGTAGACAGGCTGCACGATCCTTAATCAAATATACCCCTTACGGGTTGGATTTTTCGTCGCATAATCCACAATAACAATCCCACCATATCTGTTGGCTACCTCATAGCAATCCACCACGGTCTCAGCCTTTGTTGCCTGAACTTGAGGAGCATACACTTTTTGTGGAACAACATAGGGTTGTTGACGATAATGTTGATAGTGAAAAAACATAGTATTTTGATTATGTGGAGCTATTGATGTCGAATATTTGTGATTGGATTTGTGCGTACCGAAAAAATCAAGGAGAGCAAACCCATCGACACCAATCTTAGCTAGCTAAGCTTTCGACTTTGAATAATATGACATTTTTGTCAGTTGAAGGTATTGAAGTGAAAAAGATAGGATTAGGGATTCAATGTTGGTGTATTTTCCTATGAGATTATTAAAAGGATCATACACCTTTATATAGAAAACTTGTTTGAATCTCATTACTTTGTGTCCCATTTTAAATCATTCATTTCATAATTATTTGAGTCTACTTTCCTTTCATGTTCCACATTTTGGTATAAAAATCAAGGCATATATTCCCTGGTAGATATAAGAAGATCTACCCCATAAAAATACACAAACCGAAAGTGAATTAAGCATCTTATCAAAAACTCAATATATAATTTCAATTCTTGAGTTGATCAAAAGTTTAAAAGATTCCAAAGAATCGCTAAAGTTAGCTTATTTTCCTTTTTAATGACTTAGAAGCAATCTAAAAGGTATAAGTTGTAACTGCTTTTTGACTAGTGATTCAAATGTTATACATTTTGAAAATATTCTTTTATAATCTAAAGCTAATTCTAAATTTGAGTATCTTTTGTGATTACGATGTTTTAACCCTCATCTTTTATCTGAGGTTAAGACCACAAGAATTAATTATGAAAGTTCTTAGCTAGAATTTTTTTGCCATTCCAAAAAATATTACTATAAAGTTTACAATTAGTAAAATTTATTTCTTTTTTATGTTAACATATATATTTCTATGTTTATGAGTGTTTCGATTGAACTTATATCTATATATTTATTGATCTATCTAAAGGGTAATTTAGTTGATGATGACATAGCCAGTTAAAGCTTTTCGGGATCTAAAGCGGATAATAATATTAAGGACATTATCATAAAAAAATAAGTTGCTTTTAATCTTATAAATCATATGTATCTATGCATAATGCATAATTATAGACCACAAAATACATACCAACAACCCCTAAGCTGTGCAACTCGGTAATGGTAATTCCGTACAATTTAAAAAATTATTACATTATTATTTTTGCATACTTTAATTAATTTTATCTAATTATGTCCTAAAAGTCTAGGATTATAAAAAATAATATCGTGAAAAGATATCGAGTTCGCTGCATTGTGAAACAATATAAACTATGTCCTAGACAAACTAGTAGAAATGCGAACACACTATTCATGCCAGGACTAGTCACGGTACAGCCTGACATGACAAAAACAAGACATGGAAATATGTCCGCAATAAATATTACATAAAAACATAAGTTGGGAA
This sequence comes from Helianthus tuberosus, assembly GCA_030545235.1. Taxonomy (NCBI): domain Eukaryota; kingdom Viridiplantae; phylum Streptophyta; class Magnoliopsida; order Asterales; family Asteraceae; genus Helianthus; species Helianthus tuberosus. The sequence goes on from CM060392.1 coordinate 33,350,234, forward strand.
TAACTTACAGTTAATATGTTCCGGAAAAATTATATAAACACTAAATTGTCTTGTACGCAGACAAATTCAGCAATTCTGCAGAAGAGTACATCATCCGCAGAACCATATAGCAAACGTCTGAAATCCAAAAAGATGTTATTTATCATAAAACATATATAGGGTATTGAAAGCAACACAAAAATACTTTTATAAAATTTATTGTTTAAAGCTTCACAACTCGTTCGGTAACTACGCGATAACAAAATCGGTACAAAAACTATGACCAAAATAGCAAATTTACTAGTCTAGCAAACTAGTTAATGAATTTTGGACATAAAAATTATCACAAAGATGGATATGTAAACATTTCCGTTTAAGTAATATAATTTGCCGATAATTGACAGATTACGAAACATGAGCCGAATGCGTTATCCAAACAACAAAATGACTAGTCTAGTGAACTAGTTAACAAGTTTTAGCATACCAAACATTATATAACCTACCATTTATACATTTGTATTATAAAAACGCAATACCCGAAACATCAAAATTTATAATGTTTATAAAATATAACAAAATTTATAAAAAATAAAAAACACCCACCCTAATCCATGATTATAGTGGGTCTTCCACTAGTCCAATTTGTGATGTGTTGGAGCTTTTATAACATGCTAAGTGTATGCGTTGTTGTAAGAAGATTATAACCATATCACCATAACATCATTTTCACTTCCAATTTTCACCAACACTTCTCTCATCTCTCCTCATTTTTGTGAATTCAAGATCTTGATTGATTCCTTCTCTGTTGAATGCGTACGAACATGTGAAATGTGCGGAATCCAATCACGTGTGTGGATAGAACACGAAGATGTAATTCTCAGTGTTTTCTATTACTGAATTTGACAGTACAATAACGTGAAAACAAACGAGCAGAGCTTCGCCTCAAAGTTGCTCCAAAGGTTACAAATGACCAAAGATTCATCAACTATATATAGACATGGGGCTTCGTACGAAGCCTGGTGTTGTGCCTTCGTACGAAGCTGGTGGCTTCGTACGAAGCTACCTCAGCTTCATTACATGCTTACATCTTTTCAGTACCAGTCTTATATCATTCGTTTCGGCTAAGATACGTGACTGACGCAAGCGATAGACATAATGCACTCACGGACTCCCCCTTGGATATTGTTGCGGTCAATCTCGCAGCTTTTCGTTTCTCTCTAAGTCTTCATGAAGTGTTGACATTTTCAGCACCACAGACTCCCAATCTCTAACAAAATCCTCGTGAATCTGTTTTTAGCTTCAGCTCCTCCTATCGTTTGTTTCTTTCCTCAGGCTCCCCCTTTCGTAAAGCTTCCGTGCTTTAGGATCGACACCCGGTTCCAACATCTGAAACATCTCAGCAAATTTGCAAGATATTCAACAGTTAAAGTTTAGAATCAACAACCTAGCTCTAAACATATAACATGTATAACTGGAGCATTTCAAATATGTAACTGCACAGGACATCGTTTGTTCACAGAAAACTGTGACCTGGCTAAAAAATATTTTGAATCGAGAACCTGCCTCACATTTAACAGTTTAAAATCTATTTAGAATTTCCCACGAATGATTACCTGCTCTTAAACACACAAGAATTTGACAATCTTAAATTTTCCAGGAATGATAACCTGGCTCTCTCCCCCTATCAAATAACTCCATAATTTTGACAGTTTAAGAATCCAAAATATTCACGATTTATCATCCAAGTCCAACCTAATGACCTTGGAGATTTTACAAATTGTTTTTGAAAATTTTCAAATAAAAACTCATGTTTCAAATTAATGAACTTGTTTAATTTCAGAAACATGTTCAGCATACTCAGATTTTGAAACTCAACTTTCAGACATCGGTTGTCGAAAATAAAGTAGAAACAAAATCTTTTTGAATTTTTCAAAGTTTATGCTAAAACACTCCGAAAATTTTTTGTACTCTTTCTTTAATGAAAGCAATAAAGAAATATTTACAGACAGTATTTTTGTTTAAGTTCACGTCAGAGGATCATATCAGTTTATGACAAATAACTAGCACCGTTGGGCTTTAAACACTTTAAGTTCTAAACAATTCACTTAGATTGTCAGTATACTAATCCACTTAAATTTTCACACAAATTCCAACTGATTCAAGATACGAGATAGGTGTTTTAAGAACTTAACTTATTCACGTGTCCTACCTCAGAATATACTCCCATGTCAAGATTCCCTAGATTCAGTATTACAGGTGAATATACTATTTTTGTGACAACCCGAACTTTCAAGGTCGATGTCGCCTAGTCTAGCGTCCATTGGTTTGGTATTATCTCTTTCACGTCTCAGTCTATGTTATCGTTGGATGCATCATATGCTAAGTTGATTAAATATGCTTGGCTATTCATGTCGCGAAGGAATGTTTGTATGAACGTATAGTGAATGTATGTTATGTTAAACTATTAGATCTGATCTTCGGTGTATATAGATATACGAGTTACTGTTACATGAGGTCATTGTTCATATAAGCCTAGTCGCACAACACACCCAAGTCGCACACTTGGGTTAAGGGCCGAACACCCCTCCTATGTTTACTTGTTCTCGGCCCAGCTTCCATAAGCCCAATCGAAGCCCAGACACCCCTAACTAATATCGCATATACATGGGTATTTCCATCATTCCGAAAACACACACACACGGGGCTTCAAACCCTAATCCTCTCAAGTTGGCGGCAA